>CM046365.1:17328737-17958737 GCA_025413025.1 Ficus hispida
CAAAAAAAAAAAAAAAAAAAAAAAAAAGATAGTAAGGAGTATAGTCCGTTTCATGTGTAAAGACATTAGCCTTCAGGAAACTTACTCAATATATACCATCAGGATATTCGAAGTGCCCGACAAGACCAGGTCCTCCAATTTCGGATGCTGAAATGTTTTCAAAATTGAAGCCAAACGTAAACAAATTGAATTAGAAGATAACCAAAGGGCAACTGATGTAAAATGTTTTCCCTGCCAAACAGTCTTAACGAAAGTCAAACTCCTAATACATGTTCCATAAGCTTTCAATCTATCATCAATTTTAATCAACTTATTTATTTATTTCTTTTCTTAGTACAAATATTTAATCAATCTATTTTAAACTGGTAACCAAAAAAGAAACCATCACTTTGTTATATCTATGTAGTACACTATTAAACAATGATCTTTAAGCAATACCAATATACTACAATTACCGGTCAATTAATAATGTGCATGTCAAGAGTGGGTGGATTTGCCGTAAGTGATGAACTTACGCACAAGCATTCATAAACTAAAATTAAAGATCTAAACCGTGGTGCCAATGAAAGGAACTTGTACGTGTCCAAAGCATAACGAACCAATGCTTCATTCTCACCAGGATTTATCGTACATCTAGAATAAAAAATTAAAATAGCACAGGCAGTTTAGTCTATGGTAAGATGATACACCAATGAGCCAAAAAATACCCTAATCAAGAAAAATGCACAAGTACTAACGTTGAATAGACAAGTACTCCACCGTCGAACTAGCTGAACAGCCTGATCGAACATTCTCCTTTGATACTTTCGTGGTTTCTCAAGGACTCGATTGTTTCCTAAAAACAAAAAAAAAATAGTATCAATATTAATCACGGGATCAGTGTCTTCCAATGGCAAAAAAAGGAAAATCGTCAAAGCAACATGCTGAGAGGACTACCTCCAACTTAAATATATACAACCCACATATTTTTTTATTTCAAAAAAACAAATAGATATTTAACTACGCCGAAAGAGTAAGGTAGGGCCTAGAGGATCATATTACCTCTCCAGCAAATAGTCGAGGTCTTAAACCTAGGGCAGAACAGGGAGCATCAAGAAGGACACGATCAAAGCTGCTAGAAGCAAGCCTTTTGACTTCTCGACCCTACCCCCTGTGCACTGATTTCTTCCTGGCCGTTTCGCATTCGTCGCAGATTCTTCCTGATGTCAGCTTTGCTAATGTAAGTTCTCTTCGCTTTTCATTGCTACTAAAACAGTAAGTTAATTAGATTTTAAATTGTGGAAGGATATAAAAATATATACTGTTTTGCACTACTCTGTAAGTGAGAAAAAAAAAAAACAAAAACAAAAAAACAACACCGTATATAGCAAATTCACCTACCATTTTCTTCGAAGTCTCATCAGCATTCAATCCTTCCAAAGTAATAGGTCTCTTTCTCCACATGCAACTTCACTGAGTCCAAACTTTTTACTGTTACATCATCATTATCCTTGATACAGGCTAGATTAGCCGTGTCATCACATTCATTCCCACGACAGACAGATTTTAGAGCATCTAATTTATAGGTTGTTATACAACTCAGGCCCATTTCCGCAGCCAATTTCTGAATGTCCAACACCTACAAGTACAGAGCGTAGAAAAGATACAAGATTACAATCCTTCCTGAGAATAAGATTTTAAAAAGAAATATATATATATATATATATATAAATCACTAAACCTTGAAATCTTAGGCAGCATGGAAGTTTTCATTTTGACACGACAATAATTAAAAAAGAAATAAAAAAAATAGTTCATGTATCCATCCATTGAAAAAAAAAAAGCTGAAAGACGAAAACATCTCGCATTAATTGAGAATGCAAAGTTATGCCCTATCACAACTCTTTGGAGAACTCGGGTTTTGCAAATATTATAATACAAGAATCATATAAAAGGAGCAGAATAGGAAAACACTCTCTCACATCAATTTATAGCAGAAGTATCACCTTATTGTGAGATCTATCAGCAGCAATAATTTCGCCTTCATCTTTCATAAGAATTGCAATAGCAGTTGTTTTCCCTCCCGGTGCTGCACACATGTCCAATATCCGCTCGCCTTTTTAGGATCTACAGCATCAGAGGAAAGAACAAATGAAAACCTTGTGGAGAAGATTCCGTTGTTATATCAAATGCATGCTACGCAACAACTAATCTGATATAATTTGAAAACTGAAACAGAGACACTCCCACACAGTGAAGAAAAAGAAATCTATATATATTACCGCTGCTTTGCATACCACATAAAAGGGAGGGAAAGAACACAGATGAAGTTTAAAAATACAAACATGCACGTGCATTCACACAACTTCTGAAATGCAAAGGTCTCTAGAAAACGGCAAGATGTGTAGTTCACTATAGTACCTAGTGCATGAGCAGCAACAATGCTCGGTAAATTTGAAGAAATATTTCTCCCTCAAGCACATCTGAGAGGCAAAACGGAAAGTTATAACAGTTGTTCAAACATTTCAAATATCATAAGAAACAATAAATGCACAATATGTCATATTGTTTCCAATGAATCATCAAATATACCATGAAATGAAGGGAGTTTAAATACTCGATTAGACATATCCACCGCAACTCCTTGTGGAACACGGAACATTCCAGACCTTGACAGCATTGCATTTCCTTGGCCAATATACAGGCCACTTCGTTCAGAATAATATGGATCTGCATTTATCAAAAAGAAAAATCCAAAAATTCGATATAAGTTTAATAAACCGACAGATGTTCATAGACAAGGATAGTGAATGAGCTCCACCAAGAACTCACTTAGTACCTGTCTGCAAACCTTGCACAATGGTCCCTCGTGTTATACTGGTGGCCCATCCACCATCGGTGCTAGGCTGCTCAACAGCAACTGAAACTGCAACCACATCACCACTCTCGACGTGGGCACTGCAAGCTATTACTCCAGGAACATAGACCTACAGGTACATAATTTTACAAAACAGAAGAAAAGAGGCTCCAGTGTCATTAAATCCCTAATGCATACATCTGAAAGACAACAATGACGATATAAGAATAAAGAACCTATCATCAACAAAAACTGAGGAAAATGTAGCAATCATAACAAGCCAGAAACGAACTCCAGAATTTTATGTTCCAGGAATACAATCTAACCTGAGCACCTCGAAGAACAGCCTCAGCACATTTACGACTCACAATCACCTCCTTGGGAGGTTTGCCATCTGCATAACCATAATCAATTGCATGCGGTCCTGACCCTCTGACTAACAGAACATAGTCTAACCCAGGAAACTGACACTTAGAAATAGAACCACTTCCAAAGCTTCCATGGAGAATGTTAACATCTTCTTCAAGCGGTCCTGAGGTTGCCTTACGACATTCATCCGAATTCGGGGGTTCTTTAGATTTATCAGAAAAACAACCCTTCTCGGTGCCCTTATTGAAATCGTTACCATATTCAGCCTCCTTTTCTTTGAGAATTGCCAACAACTTCTCAATAACAACATCAGGGGAGGACTTAAGCGTGTTCACGCGTATGCATGAGTAGCAAGATGGGCACCTAATCAAATCAGTGGAATTGCAACAAAAACTTTAATAAGATACCATAAACTAAGGATAAGATTAACATTGTAGCTAATGCACATAGAATAATGGGTTTTTTGCATTGGCGTTGTGCAAGCTAAATTATTGGTGTTCGGCAATTTGGACTCTGCACTTTTAGTTTTGACAAATAAGACCCTAAACTTTTCAAAAATACACACGAAACTTTTTGTTAGTAGGCAAATTGGATACTACACTTTTTTGTTTATTTTATTTTATTTTTTTAATTTTGCATCTAGCACCCTAATCGACATCCGTTATCGATTAAACTGAATTGCTACGATTTAAAAGTTTGGGTTCCAACTTACAAATGAGGAAAACCCTACGGTGCATTGGTGCAAATTACCCTCGAAAAACAATTCTTTCGTGCTTTCATACACAATAGATACTTTATACTCTGAAGCACTTGTCAATCTTATATAATACAAGTAAGCTAAGCACTAAGTTAAAGATTCAAATAAAATAAACGAGCAAAATAGCGATGCGAAAATCATGATCATTAACAGGAGAAACTTAAAAAAACCAATTGAAGCTCCAAAACAAAGGACTGTTAATAAAGTTGGGGTTCTTTGTTTTTTTGTGTTTTTTTTTCTCCTCCTCCTTTTCTGCACTTTCTCATGAACCAAACGAGTCAAAAAGCAGGAAAATTTTTAATGCGAGAAGAAAGGGAATTAGTGGAGAGACGTACGTTAATGCTTTAGAGATGCGGGCGAAATGGTGAGGTCCATAAGCTTTGGAGAAGTAGTCCTGGACCAGGGGATTCCATCGCAGAAGCGGTTCGAAACGGTATCTTTCTGAGACGTCCTCCATAGCCGAACTGAGCTTGCGATCAGAGAAGAAGAAGAATCTGCTGCTGCGAGTGGCTCTGATCAAGTCCCTCGCTTTCTTCATTCAAAGAGAAGGGAAGTGGGGTTTAGTTTGTAGTTTGTAGTTTGTAGTTTGTACGCGGAGAGGCAAGTACGCACTGTTCTGTTCTCAAAGTACGCCAACAGAGTACAGACTCCTTAACTGAAGCCCATTGACTACCAATTGTCGGTTAGCCCAATCCAAGCTTTGGATTTCCGCCTCCTAGCAACACAATCTCAGCCCATTCGAAAAGAATTTTTTTTTTTTTTTTTTTTTTTAGGGAATTTATTTATTTTCATGAAAAGAATCTTAAATTTTTGTTAAATTTGTTTATCATGTGATTACTAAATTTCTTTTATTTCATCATTAACTAAAATATTAAAAATTATAAATCCGTTGATCCAAAAAATTTTGAATTAGAGTAATAGGTTTAAATAATCTTGAATTCTTAAAAGGTTTTTTTTATGAATTTTTATTTTTTTAATTAATTATTATTAAATTAGTAAAATACCTTCTAAAATTATTAAATTATTAAATTTCTTTTTTTTTTTTTGAGATAACTCTGAACTCTCTAAATGTTGGTCATTACATTTCTTTCCATCAAATTCTATTAAATTTCTAACGGAATGAGTCATGTACATTACATATGATATAATTTGAGATGATATTTTAGTAAAATAATAATTTAATATTAATTAATTTAAAAAAATAAAAAGTCATAAAAAAAAATTCATCATATTCTCTCTCCCTCGCTCTATCCGCTCTCTAATAGCAACCCAGATTCTCCCTCTCTCTCTCCACCCTCCAATAGCAACCCAGATTCCCCGAGGGGGGGAGGGGGGGGGGTTAGAAGACAAAGTTAGGGAGGAAGGGGAGAGAGGGGAACTTTTAGGAGAAGGTATTTTAATCTTTTTATCATAAAAATATCATTTTAATAAGATTTCGTTATAAATTTAATGGAATTTGATGAAAATGACTATAAAAAAAAAAAAAAAGAGTTTAGGATTATCTTGACAAAAAAAAAAAAAAGAATCAAATCGTCACATTTAAAAAAATTCATGGATTATTCAGATCAATTACTCTTTGAATTATTACCTTAAAAAAACATATTAGTCTCATGTATGATTCTACCACTTAAATTTTAAAATCATTCTAATTTTATTATCCGAATTTTTAAAGCTCTCACTCTAATTTTAAAATTTTGAATTAATTTTACTTTTTTGAAAAGTTTGAATCAATAATTTTTGTTAAAATTTCGGATAAAAAGAAGAAAATTAATCACATTATAGTCATTTTATCATAAAATGTATATTAAGAAAAACTAATTATTACATGAAATTATATTTTTCTATGTGTTTTTATGAAAGTTATAACATAAAAACTTAAGTGAGACTAAACTTTCATTTAGTTTGTAATGAAAATTTTAAATTGTAATTTATTAATTTTTTAAAAATTAATTAAAAAATAAAAAATATAATTCAATTAAAGTTAAATTGATATGTGAAACGAAATATAAATTAAAATTCATTAAGGGAAGGAAGAGTTTTTAAAAGGCATTATTTTGAAAATAAATAAATAAATTAATTAATTAATTAATTAAAAGGTATTTAAAAAAAATAAAATAAAAGGTATTTTTAATCAAAAGAAGACCCCCAAAAAAAAAAAGTTGCTCACGTGTCATTTTGGGTTTGGTAATCGGTATAGGCGGGCCCACCAGGGTGTTCTGATTTTGCAATTGGTCGTTTCCCTCGTGAGATGGCTCTCACAAACATGGATGACGTCACCTCTGAACTTCCTCCGTAATGTGACGGCAATGTTACCAGTTCTGGCCCTACCTTTAAAAAAAGAAAAAAAAAAAAAACATTTGTTTGATCGACCCAACAACGACAAAAGAAACGGATAAATCCCAGAAAAATGCTTCGACTGAATCTCCTCCGAGTCTCCGCTGTCGTTCGATCCCCTTCGCATTTCTCCGCCCATCCGATTCAGGCCAAGCTGAGGCCGGCGATGGCCTCTCTATCTTATACGACGTCGTCTAAACCCTCCTCCAGCGACAAGCTCCTCTTCCGCCAGCTCTTTGAGAAGGAATCCTCCACCTACACTTACTTGCTCGCAGATGTTTCTCACCCCGATAAACCCGCTCTGGTTTGTTCTTCTTTTCTTTTCATGTAAATATGTTTTCTAAAAAAAAAAAAAAAATAGAATTGCCCTTTTTTTTTTTTTAACCTTTTTCTTTTTTAATTTTTAGTTGCTTGCGATTGTCGTTCTTGAATGAAAGTCATATTCGTTGCATTTAGCCTATTCAAATTCATAGCAGCATCTAAAGATTGTAGAGTTAGTGTTAGACTATTTAGTTAATGAATTAATGGTGTTTTATCTTGCAATTGAGTTTATTTGATTCTCTGTCACCATTATAATGCCTAAAATGGAAATGCTTTTGCTCTACTAAAACGACCAGGAAATGTTGCTAATCTTTGCTATTTCAGAGCTCTTAAGTCATTTCTTTTGTCTTGTTGTTTATTCATGTAAAGCTCAACATTTTCAGTCATTGAGAAGAATAACTGCTTAACGGCTTTTTTTTCCCCACCCTTCATTCGCAACTTTTTGAGCAATTGAATTCAGAACATGGCGGTTCACTATGTTGCGGACAATTTATGTGGACCCCATTGTATCTCTTGCGGGGTTGGCTCCGTGTTGAACCTCGTAGCTTTTTGTATCTAAGAGTACATGTTACTAGCTTGATTATTCTTATTGTCACTTGTTTATTATTATTATTATTTTTCAATCAATTCAAATTTTGCAGTTGATAGACCCAGTTGACAAGACGGTAGAGAGGGACCTTTCTCTTGTTAAAGAGTTAGGACTGGAGCTAATTTATGCTATGAACACTCATGTACATGCTGACCATGTAACCGGCACTGGCTTGATAAAGGTTTTTTATCATCTACCTCAGCAAATTAATTTTATGTCTGTAAATCGTAGTATGTTATGTAGTTTGTCCGTGTCTTTTTATTTGCGCGGTTCTGATACATTTATGGGGATTTTGTTTAAGCCATGCATAAATCTGTCTGTTGCAGAGTAAGGTTCCCGGTGTGCAGTCAATCATTTCAAAAGCAAGCAAATCAAAAGCTGATCTTCTAATTGAAGCTGGTGATAAGATTTATTTTGGTGATCTGTTTTTAGAGGTTGGATTACAACTTCTTTTTACTTATATGATTTAGTTTCTTGCAAGATCAATTTAGGGAACTGTTTATCTTTTTGATTGGAGAGTTACTAATGCCGAAGATTAAAAACTTATGTTGTTACATAAAACAAACTTAGAATTGAATTCTACGAAACATTTCAGTTTAAGTGAGAAGATCAGGGCATTGACATGCTTGATGAGCATAAAGCCAAAAACTGCAATCTTGTTCCTAATATATTTAAGCACTGTTTTAAACCAGCCAATCCTTTATTTGTTTCACTTGCTTTTGGTTTTAAACTTGAACAAACTTCTCGTAGACTTGATTCCTAATCTCTTTTTATTTCAACAAGGTTTAACATTAACCCGTTCTGTGAGACTGAGACAACATAGTGTAATGTGTAGGCATGTTAGGTTGTTTAACAGTTGTAACACTCAATTATCTTTACCTAAATTTTCACTTTTGTTAATCGGCCACTTCATGCACGTGCAATGGCTGTTTGTGTATACACACCAATTGTACTTCAAATGTAAAACTACTAAGAGAAGTGTGAATTTTATGCTTGAAATGATCATAAAATGTATGCTATCCTAAATCTTCTGCACGTAATGCGTTCCATTACTTTTATTTTGCCTTCTGCTAAGATGACGCATTGCACAACTGTGTCAAGGAAAAAAAAGTGAAATAAAAAATAATAATAGATCCGTGCTGGGTACAGCTTGCGTGTGTAGGTTTGTTCATGTGTTTGTGTATGTATATACCTGTGAACAATTTTTTTGTGTTTGTTTCATTGCAGGTACGAGGTACTCCTGGCCACACATTAGGTTGTGTTACATATGTAACAGGAGATAGACCCAATCAGCCCCAACCGAGAATGGCGTTCACAGGGGATGCCTTACTAATTCGCGGATGTGGAAGAACTGATTTTCAGGTTTAGCGTTTTTCTTCAGATTGGTGTACAGAGAGTAACTTTGAGTTACCATCAAGGAGCTTCATTTTGTTTCTTTCATATACTTGCAGGGAGGTAGTTCTCATGAACTCTACAAGTCGGTACATTCACAGGCAAGGATTTAGTTAGGAAGTGGCATATTAGGCTTTCCATCAGAAACAAACTTTCTGTACCTTTTGACTTCCATGCATTTGCCAACCACTGGTTCTTATTTTATTATGGGTCCAGATTTTTACATTACCCAAGGATACATTGATTTATCCTGCTCACGATTACAAAGGATTCACCGTAAGTTAACCAAATTGTCTCATTTGCTTCTGTCCTAGATATGTTTTTCAAGACATCTGTTAATTCAACATGCTTGAATTTAGGTTAGCACCGTAGGGGAGGAGATGCTCTATAATCCCCGGCTCACAAAAGATGAGGTGATTCTTTTAGCGAAAAGTGCTGATCTCTTATTGTTTATTCAATAAATCTTCTCTATTACCATCTGAGTAACAACTACTTCATGTTCTTTTCCTCTTATTCTACTTATCCTTTTTTAATTGGTCTACAAACTTCAATCATAGATGTCCAGATTGACATTAAGCGTGTTTTTAACTTACTACTAAAAAAAGGACAGGCATCTACTTGAACCATTAGAAGAGACTGCTTCTAGTATTGCAAAGTTGCTTGCATAACTCCAGCATGGGACTGAAATATAAGAGAAAACAATGAACAAAAAGATGTTTTCTGGATGTATGCAAATGAAACTTGCTCTTATCTTTTAATTCAATTGGCGTTACCTATGTGCATCATGTTATTTTTGTTTTCTTTGTTTCTTTGTTATAACAACTGTTGTCAATACTTGTTCTCTCCATTTATCTTGCGTGATTTTCATCAAGCCTTTTTACCTAAAAAACCTTTGGACCTTGTTTTGCAGGAAACTTTCAAAAATATCATGGAAAGTAAGTAGAGTACTGTTCTCTAGCATTACTGTAGGAGAATTTTATGGTATAGTATAGCAGATGGGACACTTTTAATCGACATATCACATCATAATTTATTTAAGATTAAAAAAAAATTGTTCAGACAGTTCGTATGGTTAAAAATTGTGTCATATTGGTACTGCCAATTTTTCGGCCCCACTAAAGAATTCTCCTTAGAAGTATCTTGCCACAATGTCAACTGCAATTACAACTTATAAAGTTTTTAATTATTGAAAATGATTGTTTAACAGATCTGAACCTTCCCTATCCGAAGATGATCGATGTAGCTGTCCCTGCGAATATGGTCTGCGGTTTGCAGGACTTTTCAGCAAAGCAAGTTGAGGCTGTGTCAAACTAGATAGGTTCAGGTACCATGTTGTACGAAATTTGTTGGAAAACAGCTAGCTGAACTAGTTTAGATAATTCACTGGTCTATATAATATTAGTACATAAATTTGCTTGCATGTGATCTTCCTATGTTGGTCACTTTACGATAGTTTTATGAATCTATGACATCTCTTGCACATTCATTTCGAAATGAGTATTTTAGTGCTTTTCATACTCGTTTTGACCAAAAAAAAAAAAAAAAAACTCTATGTAGGAAACAGTTCACATGTATGTAAACTTAGTTCTCTTAGCGGAGTCATCATTTTCTTAGTTTTAGGAAGATCATCTTATGATTCTTCGGTTTATGAAACTTCATTTCAACTCAGATGTAATGGTAGGCATCTTTTCTTCATTGGGATGCAGTTGAATTTCATCCTTGATCTACTTGTGATTCACAAATTTTGACACTTTTGGACTCGGTGAGAAATAACTAATCCCAAGACCAAGATCACTTTCACATGTTGCTGCAAGAAGAAAGGACATAAAACAGGAATGGTTTATTTCCCTTAACTGGCTGTACCAGTGAGAGAGAGAGAGAGAGAGATCAGGTCTTTTATGTGTATCAGAATAAACTCGTGTTTAGATCTGTAAATTTAATGCTGTATAACTGTATCGTCTTTAAATACACTACGTTACTTTTAGGTGCCTACTTATTGTGCATGTTTATGTTTTCCCCTTCTTCGTTATTCAACCCAGCGGGGTAGTCGGGTTGGCCACTCTTTTTAAGACAACCGTGTCAGTTGGAATATACCCCTTTACCGCTGGCAGAAGTTTAGTTTTGGTCTTTCCATACCAAAAAATTAATTTTTAAGCTGTATCTCTTCCTTTAAAGGCTTGATCCTCTAATATCTTGTTGATTTCTAGAAAAAATTACTGATAAAGCTGTAACATTCCAACTCTTGTTTGGAATTTCGTTTATGACTCTTTTCCATTTATGCTTTCAAATTTTTTTTTTTTAAAGGTCATAATTTTAGGTTTCGTCAACAATTTTTCTTAGGGTTAATTTCAAAAATATACTGTGGGAAAAATATTATTAAAACTAGCATCACTTTTGTTTCCATTAAGTGCTAGTACTGCCACGTCATTTTTCTTTTAATTTGTGGGACCCAGAAGCTTTTAAGGGATGTCAAATTCTGGGATTAACCCTGTATTCCTACTCGCCCAAATCTCCCTCTAACGTCCTAACTTGATTTTCAAACTATTTTCAATATTTTGGAGAGAGACTCCTATTTAGAGAGAGAAAGAGAGCGAACGAGTGAGAGATAAAGAGGCGTACCGTGATAAAACCGTCGGAAACTGCTCCAAAACCGCTCGAAAACTATCCAAAACCGTTTGTATTTTTATTTGATTTTGTGATATAAACTAAAAGTTTGTTGGTTTGGTATTTGGATATTAAAAGGAAAATTGAGTATATTAGTTTATTTAAATTTTTGGTTGTCGAAGGTATTTGGGTTTGTGTTAATATTTGGTTAATTGTTGGTGATATTAAAAAATGCGGTTGTGTGGTTATTTATCTTAGATCATGTTGTAATTTTACCCATACGTCATTTTTATGATGACTTGCTAATTATCAATTTAATTACTCAGAATTTTGTTATTTCCTACTGGTAATTTTTATGATTACTTATGGGTGATAAGTATAATTACTCTCTTGTGATACCATTACCACATGTTCAGTATGTTCAACATGTACCGGACACTAAAATTACCCGTGTGAAAATAAATACTTTCATTAACATTACAGAAACTTGTAAAAACTTGAAAAAGTGATTGTCACCTCGACAGTACAAGGGAGTGATCCGACAACAATGCATTAAAAGATTTCTAAAGTTGAAGATGCTTGGTTGAGCTAGATAGTCTGGCACAACATAGTAATACATTTGACGAATCACTCAATAATATGTAATGCTTTGTGGTTTGAGATTGATGAAGAACTAGGTAATTTTGTATCAAAGAGTTTTGCCTGATAACTGACATGAAATGTTAGGGTTTACCTATCTCGTACCAGCGGTTGGTAACTGATTAAGATAGATATTTTTCTACATTATGAGTCGTGTCGAGAGAACATTTGGAGGTGCAGCTATTGAATACAAAATTAACAACGATGACGATGCTGTCAAGGTTGGTTTATTGTACATGAGACTTTACATTCCTCTTACATATACAAATTCCATAAAGATAGACCCGAAATATTTTGCCCTAGCTAATAACTTGGAAGAGTTCAATCCTTTTCCATTGGGCATGCTCTCATGGGAGGCAACCCGAGCTACAATATATAATGCAGTTGAAAACAAGCTGGCTTCAAAGAGAAAACCATTAAAGAAGGCTGATAAAGTGCATTACAGTATAGCAGACTTTCCTCATGCCTTATTCGCTTGGGCTATGAGAGCATCCCAACAATAGCAGGCAAATTTACGACCAAGCACGTTGAAGCCAATCCTCGTATGCTGTCATGGACCTCCGCGGATAATGTGAAGTTTTGCTGTGATGTCGATCTTAACCACCATTGGTGAGAAATAAGTAATTTTTATATTATTATTATTATTAGTGTCAATATAAGTGTTGGTCATTTATATAATAACCTGATGGTAATTTTTGTAATGACCATACTTTTATTAGTGTCAATATCAGTGTTAGTCATTTATATAATATCCTGGTGGTAATTCTTTAGTAAATCAAATGTGTGTAGGCGTAGTATTTTGTGATGATGTCAACTGAGAAAAAGATAAAAGAGCTATGTGTTGCACAATTATATTCGAAGAAAGACCTTACAGTTGTGCCTCAGGCATCTCATAAGACATTTGTCATGCAATTGAGTACTGCGACGAACTCCAATTGGTTGGAGTTTCAGAAAGAGATGCGAGGAGAAGTCGAGTCAATGAACAAAAAATTAAACAAGCTGAAAAAGGGACATAATAAGTCCAGGAAGCTCTTGCATAGGGTTCTAAAATTATTGTATAACCTCAATGATAATGTTAAGGGAAACCTAACCACTACGTACCATGTGAGCTACATGTACAAAAGGAATGTTCAAAACGATGACTTAGATGCCATGAAGACTGATTTTAATGACCTCCAATTCGGCCTTCAAGATGATAGCTTCCTTGACTCTGACATCAGTGATGTTGCGGATAAAGATGTGAAGGCAGCCATGGACTTCTTAAATGCTAATAAAGTGATTGTTTGTAGTTGCTAGCAATTTCTATAATGACCACATGATAATTGATATAATGACCGCTGATGTTTTCCCCTTTTGCCGGAAGTCAAAGATGAAGAGAAAAAAGATGAAGAAGAGGTGAGGATAGCAAGAAAATGAAGATGACGAGGGAGAAAACGATAAGGTAGTCTTAAAAAATTCTATATTAGGTATACCTTATATGCATATGGTCATTTTTATAATGACTAACTGGTCATTTCTATGATGACCCATAGTATTTGATATAATGACCGTTGACATGTTCTCCTTTTACAGGAACACGAAGATGAAAAGGGAGATGAAGAGAAAGATGATGAGGGAGAAAATAATGAGGTAATCTTGAAAATTTTTGTGTTGGGTATACCTTATATGCAGATGGTCATTTATGTAATAACCAGCTGGTAATTTTTTTTTTATGACCTAACTGTGAAATTACACAAGAAAAAATATAAAGAGTATGAAGAAGAATGATAACAGAGAGAAGCCAAGGAAAATAAGAAGAAAAAGTATGAAAACGACTACTAAAAAGAGGAGGAGAAAAAATGATGCAGCTATGGAAAAAGAGCAGGAGAAAAAAGATAAAGAACTAAGGAGAAGAGGATGAGAAAAATGATGAAGAAATAGCTATGGAACAAGATAAAGAGGAGAGAAAGAATGAAGAAGCAGCTAATAAACAAGATGAGAATACAAATAATCAGGTTGTTATACAGATATTAATTTATGTAGCAAACAAACATAATCATTTTGATTATTACCTGTAAGTCATAATTTTTTGATCTATTTGATATTTATCATTTATAGATCCCTAAACAAACGCTTTGACAAAAGAGGTCCGGACCTGTGGTTGAGAGTAACTCAGCAGTCCATGCTCCGGTGAAAGATGATCAAAGTTTATGCCCTCCCACGAAATCTCTACTTAGAGCAGTTTAGCGTGTAGATAAAGAAATGATTATTGAATAAGCCTTCTCAAGGGTAATTTAGTTGCGACAAAAAAATATTTTTTTGCTTTAAAAATAATATCAAATATTGTCCTTACTAATTTAATTGTTTTTTTTTTTTTGGAAACAGTCTGCCCGATACATCACAAAGTATGAGATGTTGGACAAACCTCATGACCTCGAGTCTATGGCAGTTAAAAAAATATTATTTTTATGAGTTGACAACCTCTCATGTCTGGCTCTAAGATAAAGTATGTAGCCATATATATTTTTTGCCATGTAGTCAATTTTTGTTGACCTTATGTAAAGTAAGTAATTTTTGTGTTGACTCGTTCTATTTTACCATTTGCTTCTGGTTTGTGTATTTAGCATATTGACGTTATATTCTATTATATGAGGAAAAAGATGATGCATTTTTCCAAACTACTACAATGAAATGTCATAATAATAGACACATTTTTTAGTGCCAAGATTGGTACATTATATGACCCGTCTACAAGAAAGCACAGGATAAATTTGATTGATGATCATATGACTCTTTTCTGAATATCAAACTTGCATGTCTATCCATTGCAGTTTATCTTGGTTTGAGGTGAATATTTTTTAAACCCTATGCACTTGGAAAATTTGAAACATTAGGTATTAACAAAGATCGGCCTTCTTAATTGGACCATTGAAGCATACGACTTTTAAATTTTGATGGCCCTCACAATGACAATGTTCAAGAAGCATTAGAATGTTTGTCTAAGTTTATTCCGATGCTGGCTGAGATGATCAATTTATTCGAAATTCAAACCAAGGAACCCTCTGAGAATTTACCCAATACCTGTCACAACCATACAAGATATCCCTCGATAAGAAAATGGGTGAGTTAATGTATGGATAATGTATTCTTATGACCTTCTTAATAGTGATAATAATATGATTTATGATTTCTTCTCATTTGTGAACTGTGAAACAGTGGTGACTATGGTATTTTTACCATTAAGAATGCTGAATGCTTGATAGAATGGAGGAACATCCGTTATTAGGTTATTCAGGGACGTATAATTATGTTTCGAATGACTAACATGTTATATGTGGTCTCATTTAAAAAAGAAGATTGAAGACAATTAGAAAAGTGATGAGGAGGTGGATATAATAGACATTTAAACAGCTATTTTTTTTAATGTTTTTATATTTCTATGATGTAAATAACCCCATTATATTCTTCATTAGAGACAATTTTTAAAGTTTTAAAACTTATTTTGTTGCAACATGTAATGGTTAAGATGTTATTTTTGTTCTTCAATATATTATTGTCAAATCATTAACACTGAGAAAGTCATAATGAAATTGACCTGTTAGTCATTATGAAAATAACCATTATGGTTAAATATAATTTTAGAAATGTCAAATGTTATATAAATCTAATTTTTTTGTATTATAAACAACGTATGACAACTCTCATTTGTGTTTTAGAACCCCTCTTGTTACGTCAATGTCATGATATATGTATCACACTATTAGCACTAAGAATGTCATAATAAAATTGACATATTGGTTATTATGAAAATGACTATATGGGTTAAACTGTCATATGTAAATCTTTTTTTTCATTATAAACAACGTATGACAACTCTCGTTTGTATTTTAGAACCTCTCTTATTACGCCAATGCCAAAATATATGTATCACACCATTAGCATTGAGAAAATCATAATAAAATTGATATGTTAGTTATTATGAAAATGATTATTTGCATTAAATATTCAAATGTTATGCAAATCTCTCTTTTTTTTTTTTTTTCCATTATAGATAATGCATGACAACTTTCATTCGTGTTTTAAGACCCTCTTTTTATGTCAATGCTAAGATATGTGTATCATATCATTAACACTGAGAAGGTCATAATGAAATTGACTTGTTGGTCATTATGAAAATGATTATTTCAGTTAGATTGTCAAATATTATGCAAATCTAACTTTTTTTTTTCATTATAAATAACATATGATAATTCTCATTTATGTTTTAGAAAATTCTATTATTACGTTAATATCAAGATGTATGTATCACACTATTAATATAGAGAATGTCATAATAAAATTAACTTATTGGTCACTATAAAATAACCATTTGGTTTAAACTGTCAAATGTTATGTAAATCTTTTTTTTTTTTCGTTATAGATAACGTATGACAACTTTCATTTGTAGTTTAGAACCCCTGTCGTTACGTCAATGTCAATATATATGTATCATAACATTAGTACTAAGAATGTTATAAGGAAATTGACAAGTTGGTCATTATGAAAATGACCATTTGGATTAAACTATTAAATTTATGCAAATCTTTTTTTTTTTTTTTTCATTATAGACAATTATGACAACTCCATTTGTATGTTAGAATACATGTTATTACGTCAATTTCAATATATATATATATATATATATCATATCATTAATATTAAAAAGGTCATAATGAAATTGACCTATTGATCATTATGAAAATGACTATTTGAGTTAAACTGTTAAATGTTATGTATATATAGATAACCAAACATAATTATCCATAACATCTAAATAAGAAACCCATAAACGTAGTACTTAAAATCCATAACATAAAGTTATAGCAAACTATCCGTAACTGCGGATACAAAATAGTGATAATATATATAAAAACAATCACATAATGATGCTCTGAGATGTGGAAGATTTCTGCATAACAGTACTAGATTAGAACAAGTTTGCCGGTTGTGACCATAACCATGACTTATGCTATATTGAATAGTCTCCGATTCCTCACCTTGGGACAAATCCTAATAACCCTTGGTCTTCCAGGACTATGCTTTGTTTTAAGAGGATTGAAAAATTAGGATTTTACATATTCGAAAACATCCCAACCTTTGGCGCTATCACTCGGATGGACTACAAGTTCATAGGCTATAAAGAAAGCCTCTTTTGTGTAGTAATAGGAGTAATAGTTTTACATATCAATTCGTTTGTAGTTACAAATGGCCATAACATAAGGATAAGGAATTTAATTCATCTGAAAACATTTGCAGATACAAGTCCTTCCTCTCATATCCATAATCCAGGTCTGAGCATCCTTATTAGTAACGATGTAGTCAAATTAATCTGCTAGCCTAGGTTGTAAACAAAGGGAAGTTGAACACATTAGTTCCTTCGAAGTTGTTATCAAAATTACTGCAATGTCGTTTAAAAAATTACTGGTCCTTATAAAATTTAGTGTATACCACAAATCATTTTTAGTAGTTGCTACGTACCGTTATTGTTAGTCCCAATAAAAACTATTGAGAAGAAATTTCGCTACCTTTGGGGCTAGTTTCAATGTAAGTTGCAGGGCCTTTTCACACCTCTCGATAAACCACCTTTATGGTAGTTCCCTTAATCATGCTCCCAAGATTCCTACTGGCATTAACATAGCTTTTCGATCCATATTATTCAATGACTCAGCATTATTGGTTGTCATAATCGCATACCTCCATCCATTAAAGTATAATCGCAACCATTTATAAGGATCTACTTACAAAAGGAATCGATGTATGTCGAGGTTATGATTCCGGATGGATTCCATATGACACTGGTACTCGCTGACAAGATACACCATCGATGCACCGTTAAAATAGGTCTTCATAAGGCCCTTGAAATCTTTGTACCTCATTTTCAAGTTTTCAGCCAAGTATTGAACGCATATCCTGAAATCAACATCTCGATAGATAGTATTGGTGGCATATTCAATACCCTTATACCTATCAGTCACAATAGCAAGAGACTTTCTTGTGCCTATTGAATCTCTTAGCTTCTCGAAAAACTATTTCCATGATTCATTGCTCTTCGACGAAACAATATCAAAAGAGAATGGAAATATGGAGTCATCTGCATTGTGACCATAAGCAGCGCGCAACATTCATCTAAATCTAGCATTTGATGCTAATCTATCAACAACAATTACTGGACGACAATGAGTCAACCCTGCTTCAATGCAGCTAAACACATATAGAAGTATTTTAAACTCTTTTCTGAGTCAGTCTTAATGTGAATGTCGGATTTAAGATTTTTTCTCCTAATCAATTCACCCTAAGCAAGCAGAACTGTAAAGGGCCAAGAGATGTCATTATTAAAATTACAAATGTTCAATATATAAGTTACCATGTTAGTCATTAAAATTAATACCATAGTCAATATAGAATTCACCTTTTATAACTCTGCATCATCGCCCCACAGGCTGGTCAGCGTAGCTTCCTTCCCTTGCCATACTTTCAAATTATTGAAAGACACTCCAAATTCATATTTTATATCCCGCATTATTTCCCGAGGTCTATATGAGGTATTAGTCGGATCCACTTATTTTGCCTTTATTCACTTCCTGATCATCCAACTCTTGACTTGACGATGATGCTCTTGAACAATTTCAATAAAGCAAGTATGGACTTCATCGTGCCTCTTCACAATAATAATTCACTACCCTTCATCCTAGTCACACGTAATTGCCATGGACATTTCTCATCATCTATACATATCACGTGCAATAGTGTAGTGGTCGTCCTCTTCACCTTGAATTAGTAATGTTTACTTATGGCATCGTGATGGATATGGTATTGTATAAACTTTTTGTTATCAAAAAAATTATTTACATACATTGTGATAGGTGTAAAATCAGCAATTACTATTACGCTAGAAAAATCATCACTACCAAATACATGAACAGCTCAAGTTCTAGCTCTATTGACACAGATTGGGCTCCTATGCTTCCTGCGATCCTCCTCTCATTTGAATCATGAGCAGATTCCATAACATTGAATTCCCTTGCATTACAATCATCATGGTCTATGCGCAAGTCATTGTTCAAGAATTCATCTTATTCTTCAAGTCCATCTTTTATGTGCAAATCCAGATCTACTATAGGAGAAGGGATAAGATTGTTAACAGCTACAGGTTATACAGCTTCATCACTTTGTCCATTAACCCTAGAAGGTTGCACATGTATGTAGTTGCTTTCCCCAACCTTAGGTGGTATTACTTTGGCCATTGACTCATCCAATGTATCAATGCTTACGAATTTGCTAAGCACATGAACATCTTTCTTCTTCAGTTATATATAGAAATTAACATCAGCGTCACATTATATCCTCACACGAGACATTCCAAGTTCAACGACGTATCCCATGACTATAGTCTTCTCTTGGTCCCTCAATCCAATAACACTCCTCACTAACTCAATAAGACTTACATAAGTTATAGTAAGGAATACCGATATTCCCTTCATTTCATCACCAACATATCTCGATGTATCATGCCACTAACCATTATACTTGATGAAAACACAAACCACACCATTCCTAAACGAAACAACAAGATGTTAATTAATATCATAATTACGTTTGGTCAAAATATTATTGATAGTTTAGTCATCATAATGATGATCAAAAGGTCATTATGTTGTTTATCATTAGTACTATTGAAAACTTTTTAGGACGGGAAATATTACAGTAAGAGACCAAAAAAAAAAAAAACACAAGAAATCTATCTTAATACGCATAGGTGCTACAGGAGACAACAAATGTTGCAAGATCTTACCCTCAAAAGTTTAACATAGTCATTTTTATATTATAATTTAAAATAAAAACCCATTTAAAGCATATAAAAACAAATAAATCTAAAGAACAAACAGCATTATCTCATATATGTACCTGATCTAAGCTAGAACGAGATTAATGTAAAGTGGGAAGAGCTGTAAGTGAACCAGAAGATGAGCTGCAACCTTCTTCAACTATGATGAGGATAGAGAGCATGAGGTGAATAGAGTAAACAAGGATGGGGGGAGAGTTATTGGACTTAGAATGAAATAGTTGAACTCAGATCTTCAACAATGGTGAAGAGATAGTGTGTGAGGCTAGGGTTAGAGGAAAACGAGGGAAAAAATGAGAGATATAGAGAGAGGAGTTATATGTTGAGGGTGAGAGGGGGGATTGGGCGGGAAAGTGAGAAAAATGTAGGGTTTAAGATTAACTGAGGACATTTATGACTTTTGGTAGCCACATTAATTAATGGTGATGATGTGGTGGTGCTATAAATGAAATGAAATGAAATAAAAATGATATTAATTTAATAATATTTTTTTTCATAAATGTTATTTTTGAAATTAACAATTTTTCATACCAACATATAGTTTAATAAAAGCACCCTTATTTTCAAAAATGAAAAGAAAACTAACAGTGATAATAAAAATCTACTTCTTCTTCTTCTTTTTCTTCTTCTACGGATTATTTATTTGGGCTTGCGTGACTTTATGCAGACAAAAACTGTATGTCCCTGGACCTTTACATCTCATAGTTAATATTATACTTTTTTCACTTGCACGGAATATTAAAAGCAGCCCTTATTTGCATTCATGATTAGACTTTATGAGAACCCTTTTATCATGCGTTTACCAAACTTTTTTCCTTTTCTTTTTCTTTTTCTTTTTTTAAGTACGATTCGTTCCCCTTATTTTACGTAGAAGCTTATCTTCGATAGAGTAAAAAAAGGGGGAGAGAAGAAATTAGAGAAAGGAGTTTAGAGTAGAAAAGCGGATTTTAGGTTGTTTGGTAAAAGGAAGACAAGAAGGAAGGAAGTTGTAAATTTACGAGATACATAATTTTTTAATCCTTCTAACTTTTATAAAGAAAAATAGATGAAAAATTTTAATATATCAAATTATATGTGAAATAACTATTATTGACTTTACTCTGCAATTTATTTTTTTGTTTGAGGATATAATTATAAAACATACGTATTTTATATTTTGACGTTTCTCTCTCTCTTTTTAAATCTTCTACCAACATAAAAGAAAACTTACTCTCTTTTTTTTCCTCACGTAAATATTTTCTATCTCTCTTAACAAATATAATATAAATAGGTATATAAATTCTTGTCTTTATATATATATATATATGGTAAAATACACAAATACAAATACAAGAATACATAATTATCATGAGACTCGATCACATGACCTTCTGAAGGAAGACACTAGCTAGTAGACTAATAAGTGGATCCCATTAATATACCACTTCTAGATAATTATTGACTGAAATGGAATTTCTGAACACTTACTAATTCTGGTCTTTGTCAAGAGCGAACCTAACCCCAAGATGTATCCACATTCCACAGTTTGCCTCATTAAGATTAAGTCAAGGTAGTGGTGGTAGTCATGCTTATCCTTTTCAATTACACTAACACGGCTGAGGCTTAGCTGCTATTGCCGGTCTCTTTATTCTTTAATTTAACTATGTTTTAGGGCTTTGTGGTGGACTTTTATGTTGCAAAGATGGCCAAACGGTATTCAAACTTTTGAACTCCTTTTGTTATCTCTTTCTCTCTCTCTCTCTCTCTTCTCTCTCATTTCTCTAGAAGTCCTTTTCATTGTAATTGACTAATGGATTATCCACGGTAGACGTTACTAATTTTTTTTAGGAATTTGTTTTTTTTTTTAAATGATTCTCTCTCATCACAGTATTTCCTTTCTTGTTGTATTATTCTTTGCTTGTTTTGTTTGATCTATACTAAGGAGCCTGTCGTTGATTTAGTAACTTTTAAACCCTCTTAAGTTTTAGCTGTTACCCATGTTATGAAATATTTTATCTGAATATTGTCTATAAAATATTGGTTGTTTGGACTTGAAATAGATATTAGAGAACTTGTTCTTTCACATGAGAAACATACAATGCATTTTCTAAGGCGGAGAAAAGGAAAAGATAGATTAACAAACATGAAACAAAAACAAGTCTATCCAGAACCCAAGGAAAAATAGTTATTTAATAAAAAAGAATATGGAGAAGTAATCTACCTACAATATATTTTGTGTGGTGTTCGATAATATAAAAAAAAATAAAGAAAATTATTTTAAGACATAAATTTTAATATCAACTTAGAGCATCAATATATGTGATATTGAATTATCATTTTTTATTAATAAATATTTAAATAATTATTATATTAATTAATTATATTTATTAATAAAATAATAATAATTTATTATCACGTAAATTGAGATAGTTAAAATTTTAAATTTTAATTGACACAATTCATTTTAATTAAAACTTGATAAGGGTGTGATGGACGTGACGGTGTTTTTCATGTTATATTAAAAAATTATAAAAAAGAAGGGGAAAAAAACTTTTAAGCTAGGCAAATTGGAAAGCCTCGAGTAAAGATTTGGCGGTATTACCGACAATTAGGAGAAAACTCGTGGCAGTGGCAAATGGCATTCACATCAATCCAAATGGTAGAAGACAAATTTGCTCTTCTTCTCGTTGGATTTTCACATTGTTCAAAATCTTTTACGTCCTCCAAGAAATAATAACTTCACTTCCTAAAACTCTTTTTAAATTTTGGAATTCAATATTGGTAACTCTAGAAAGCCAAATGTAATGTGATTGCGTGTTGGGAATGCCACAAACTATGCCTGCCCTCATTCCACCCAATTTCCATTCTCAATTTGCACGTATTTATGCGCACCACAATTATTTATTATAATTCTATTTATAAAAAAAAATGATAGGATTTGTCTGTTTGACATAATTTTAAATTTTTTTTATCAAATCTAATGTTGAAAAACAAGTACAATCACCAATATAGGAATATCCTCCCATAAGTTATTATTTATATCTTTGACCAAATAAAACACTTTTATTGGAAGCTACTTTTACTTATTTTACATAAACCTTGGAGATCACTTATTAATTAGTCAATCTCTTAACTACACCACTATTACTTCTTTGACCAGAACAGGGTATTTATTTATATATACATAAAATGTCGAAGAGTCTTTGTTTTAAATTTAAAAACACAAATGCTTAACGAAAAGAAAGATTATAAAGAATATTCTATACTTTTCGTGTGTGTGTGTGTGTGTATGTATTTGAGATAATATAAAAGAATTAAGTGGCTAGGATCTAATTATATTGTTAATAACTCATACAAATATTGCAACGTCTTTACCATTTGAATGGTTTGGGGGGTGGGGGGGGGGAGGATTTGGGTTTGGGTTTGGATGGGATTTTAAGATCTCATCAATTAATTTATGAAAATTGAAAATTTTGGTGGACTTTGTGCTTTCAGACTGCTTAATAAACTGTATATATAGATTTGGAACTTTATAAGTATATCTTTCCTGTTTCAATTTCAACGATGAGAAATAAATATATTATTAAACGTGAAATCTACTCAAGACCATATCAATATACATATATATATATATATATTATATGCAAAATTTCTAAGGATTCTGAACAGTGAATAAAGTCCTAACTGATGGTATTACGTTTTAAACTATTAGAAAATGTATCTTTTGTATCAATTCTTTTTTTTTTTTTTAGAATAATTTTGATCAAATTTAATATTCAAAAATATGAATTACCCATATGTTATCATATCCTATAGAGAGCTCTTTTTTTTTCCCCCCTTCTTTAGCTAATATGATGACTATTCACACTTTCCCCCCTCAAATCTTTGCAAAAACTTAAGGCGAGGTTGGTGGATTAATTATGGGTTGGAAGAAAAATACTATTTGACTGGAAAAAAAATAACTCTTTTTAATTATAGTTTTTTTGAATTGAATTGTTTTTGAGGTTGGACTTTGATTTTTATCTTAATTTTTAATTTATAAAATGCTTGTACGTAGTAGTAGAATGGGTTAATTTCAAGGCTATAGTGAGAATCAAGAAGCACGTGGCAGTGGAGACAAACCATACACGACAAGCCTGTCAAGATGGGAGCAACATATGTTAGTGCGCCAAGTTTCCATTTTTCAAAGCCCTTTGCTTTGCACGGCTTTTATTTTATTTTATTTTTTAAATATACACATGTATGTATATATATATCTCTTATGCCGTTTATCATTCCGACATTTATAATTTATAATTTTTAAATTTATAATAATTAATTAATTTATATATAATTTCTTATTTAAAATATTATCACATAATATAATTCATACTTTTATATAAAATATAAATATTACAAGTAACGTACACTCCGATTGTAAAATTTTTTATAAACAGTGCTCCAAATCCGACAGTAAACGCTCAACCAGCTTTAAGAAAAAGCAACTCTTTTATTACAACCATGTAAGAAGATGGTATAAATTAAGATAGAGTTAGGCAAAGTTCATATCATACAAGTATTTGTTAGCATTGTGTATATATAGTTCTTGTTGTTTTTCTCTGATCCGTTATATTGTTTGCTTTTCACATTTATTGTAAATAACTATTTTTTAGTGGGTATGAACATTCTAGAGGTGTTGATGGCAGACATTCCCTATTTTATATATAGGTTTGGTCATATTGATTTTGGGTAATTGGAGCGGGGAGATCACACTCACATCCGTATATATATGTTATTCCACACACTGTTACAAAATATGGATTAAACGACTGAGTTTTCACGACCGTTTTTTAAAAATGATAATAGAAAGTACACTAAAAACACGACGTCAAACTGGGTTTTTGAAAACTTTCGTTTCCACGACTATTTCCACAAATAGTCGTGGTATATATATATATATATATATATAATTTTTTTATTTTTTTTTTTCTGAATTTTTGGTTTTTGAATTTTTTCTAACATACCATGACTGTTTTTTTTTTTTAAATGGTCATGTTATGTTTATTAAAAAAAAAAAAAAACCAAAAACCGTCGTCTTGGACATATCACAACCGTTTTTTTTAAAATGGTCATGGTATTTTTTTTTTTTTTTTTTCTAAAGTTCCAGTTTTATAGCTTAAATTAACCAAAAAAAAAAAAAAAAAACTCCTCATTCCCTCCTGAAACCATTCTCTCTCACACCTTTTTCACTCTCGCCTCCAATCTCTCCCTCGACACCCATATCCTCTGCCGTGACTCCTCCCTCCATCTCTCGCGCGCCTCTCCCTCTCTCACTTACCTCAATATTCGCCATGCCTCCTATCTCCAATCTCTTCCTCAAAACCCATCCTCTGCCGCCTACCCTGCTACAGGCCACATGCACCCATGCTTGTGGAATTAGTAAGTCTCTCTCTCTTTCTCTCTCTTACGCCTCACATAGTATGGAAGTTCATTTGGTTGATCGTGTTTGTGATTTTGGATGATTAGTAATTATGTTTGTGATTTTGAGTGACTGTTTTCTTAAAAAAAAAAATGTATTGATAACTTGCTTATGTTTTTACATATATTCGATAAAATGCCCATTTGTAAATTGTGTATTTTTTTATGTAATTATGTTAAGATTTAGTTTAGATTAATTTAAAATATCACAAGTATAATTTTATAACTTAAATTTACGTGTTTGGGTGAGGATTTGTTTTAGATTGCATTAAAATGTTTGGGTGAGGATTTAGTTTAGATTGTTTTCCTGGAAAAAAAAATAGTGTTGATTTTGTGATTTATGTTTTTGCATATTACATGTTCGACAAAATATCTATTTGTATGATTGTGTGTTTTTTTACGTAATTATGTTAAGATTTGGTTTAGATATGATTTTATATGATTTTACATGTTTGAGTGACTTATTGTAGATTGATTTGTTGTATGATTTTGTGTTTTTTACGTGTTTAGGTAAAGATTTGTTTTAGATTGATTTAAAATGTCACAAGATGAGGAAGACTATGCACAATGTTCCATGCGTGACAGCTTACTAATAGAGTGCCCAATACAACCGGTCATTAGTAGCAATGACTTGCATATATATATATTCGGTTTGAAGATGTGTACCATTTCATTACATTTCAAGAAATTATGTAAACAGTACAATGATATATATCAGGTAATAATATATCCTTAAACATTACTTATTTTTTCCTTGTTAATCGTATGTTGTTTTTCGTACCAAGTTTAACTAATTATTTCAACATTTAGTAGAATGTTGTGCAAAAATAAGCGTTGATCAACGGTTCGGGTTTATTTCTCCAACCCTTGTCTCACTAGTTAAATAGAAAACAAACCCTGAAGTTACCATAGAGAGAGAGAGGAGAGCCAACAATATTTTACGGCTCTTAACTAACGCACAGAAAGGAAATTTGTTTCTCATGCCATATAACAGCGGGAAACATTGATTTTGATAGTTATTGATCCGTGGGATGATTCAGTCATGTATTTTAATCCATTGAAAACGAACCGATGATGATTTGAAGACCTAATTAAGCTATAAGTATATTTTTATGTTCCAAATTGTGATTTGATAGTACATTATTCTTGTTTTAATTGTTTTGAATTTTGTTAAATTGTTAGGGTGTTAAGACCAGAAATTTTAATGGAAAATGAGCAAGAAAGTGATGTAACTATGAAACATTGATTTATATTGTTCGATGTCCTCTATAAGAAGGTTATGTTGAATGCGGTTATTTTGTTTTAACCTTTATGCGGAAAATAACCTTGTTATTCAATGGATTATCCTTAATTCAAACTAAAATTTTTATACTGACATTGAGATGAGTTTAATAAGGCAAGGGTGGCTAATTTTGTAATGCGGCTCAACCAATATAGTTAGAAGATAATCTATAAATTTTATAATGTGTGTAAGTTTTTGTAATAATTATTTATATTGTGACATAAAATTACTTACTGATTAGCTATTATTTTAATATAGGCTGTGAATAGATAACACACGGGATTTATCACTTATGGGAAATTGTATGAATTTTGAAATTTTTTTTCATTGTAAACTTTCCACGATCGTTTTTACTAAAAACGGTGGTTTTCTTTAACATCACATTATCTTTTAAGAAAATGTAAAATATTGTCTTGTGTGTTGACAAATAATTAAAAACCAGCTTAAAAGTCGAAGCAAAGTTTGCAAAATTAAAACTAAGATTGGACCCGGTCATAAATTATTGGTTATCGTATCTGATATAGAAGAATCTATGTTGATGGAGTTGAATATTTGTTTACTTTGGAATTAATTAATTTATCTCACTTACCTAATTATATGCACACCAATTGAAGAAAAAAAAAAAAAAAAAAGAAAAGAAAAAAGAGGTGAACAATGAAATTTTCTCTGTTATATTTAGTTGAAGTAATAATTTTACTGTTTTACTTATAATAATGAATGTTTTATATGTCAATCTCATGAATATTTTTATGAAATTTATAATTGTAATATTCATTTGGGTTGAAATGAAACTCTATATGCTTTTCATCATAAAAAAAAAAAAAAAAGGCAATGCAAGTGAAGGGCATGACTCAAAGTCACCAGGTGCAACTTTAGGCTGTTTTCTTGTAGTCAATTTTTGCATGTAATTTGTACTTTTTTTTTTTTTAAGAGTGTAATTTGAACGTTGGGACCATCATAATATTTCACTTTTTTTTTATATAGTATGATTCATAATATTTCACTTTAAAGGCATATTTATGTGCTTGTTTTTATTAATAATGTGCTTAATTATTTGGTTGCACAGGTTTGATCATCCACCAAACTATTTTACAGAATATTTATTTTTTCAGAAACTTTATTGACTTTAATAATTAGAAATTTAATTATATTACAAGGTAGAGCCTACATTCCATTTTCTTTGAATGCTTTTAATAATTAACTATTATTTCCAGCAAAAGAAAAATCAGAAGCCATTATATAGGTGATATGGACAGTTAGCTCTCTCTCTCTCCCTCCCTCTTTTCCTGCGACGAAAAGAAAAGGTGCAACTTTTTTTTTTTTTTTTTCCCTAGCACATTGGAGTAAGTAGATGTCATCTCAAACTTAAATTTTGTGATGATAAATTGAGTGTGAAATTACTGCTGAATTAATTGTCAAACAACTAATAGGTATTTGATGAGGTGTACATGCAGAGGCGGAGGGAAAGGGGTGCGAGTGCGGATACAGCCTCACTAAAATTCTTTTATTCTTTTAATTTTGTCTCAATTGTTTTTTAATTTTTATATTTTACCCTATCTGAAAATAAAATATTATTATATAATCTTATTTTGTCCTTATTAAAAATGAAATAATTTTAAATAATCATCATTAATATTAATTTAGACAAAAAAAAATTTATAATTTGACTGCTTTGTTACCACTAAAATTAAAAATTATCACATAAACTCATTAAAATAAAAAAATTCTCACATAGTCTCAAAAAAAATTATTTTATCTTAAAAAAAAATAGTGTATGCCCCTATTGAAAAAAAAAATTTCTAGCTCTGCCGGTGTGTACATATCATGGATTATTCTTTGGTTGGTATTAAAAAAAAAAAAAAACTTAGTATTATATTTAAAAACAGGGAAAGTGATAGTATCTGATTCAAACAATTGCTTCTGAAAACCAACTAGAAACCATAGGACTCCGCTACATAGGGAGCAAACATGCTCGAAATCTTCTTAGAGGCCAATCTTGTTAGAAAATGTACTTTATAATTTTAAAATTGTCAGATTTTTAACAGCTTTCATGATATTTATACAATTTTAATGCTATTAGATGTACAAAACAAACACTACGTACAAATGCAAAACTTCTGCAAAGTTCTCACGTTTCTTTGATTAAAGATGTACTATTTTTTTTTCTTTAAATAAAACGCGGATATCACCGATGTATTAAAAAAAACTATTTATTGCTTCATTCCTAAAATAATAGGCCGAATGCGACTTCAGCCTTTTGAATATATATACATATATATATATATTATATATATATTGTTACTTCACATTTGTTCAGGCGTACATAAGCAAATCGTTGACGTATATGTATGTATGTATGTGTGTAGAAAATATTACAAATTCCACAGTTATAACTTTTATTCAGAATTTTGTATTTATTAGTTGATTTATATATAATTTTATATAAAATTGTGTGCAACATGAAAAACAGTTAGAATATTAATACAAAAAACATGTGTCATTAAATAGCATTACGTTAGAATCAACTAGTTATTATATTAACACACATAAAAATTACAAGTATTGATTTATAAAGGTGGCTGCTAGGAGATTACAACGTAATACATTTTATTATAAATTGTAAATGAGCTAAAGATGATATATATCATGCTGTAGCAAATAGTTGTTCGGGAGTGTTTGGTTGAAGGTAATCAAATGTAATCAGATACCTGACAATCTTTTTAATATAATCAAATTCCTAAGAATATTATATTATAGTGTTTAGTTTGTATGTAGATAATTTTAATAAGATTCTTAGGAATATTATATTATTGTTCTAAAAATAAAATCCAAGAACATAAAAAGTTAAAAAAAAAAAACACAGAGTAACGGAAAATGGATGAAAAAGAAAAAGAAAAAAAGTACGTATTAGAAAAAAAAACAAAAAAAAAAAAAAAAGAAAAAAACAAAACAAAACAACAAAAACAAACCAAAGTTGCGATTATGTATATAACTTACGATATTATGTAAACAAAATATATGCATATTAAATATATAAAAGTAGAAAAGAAGAATCATGTAAGAAAGGAGGGGGAAAAAGACGGTGAAGAAAAGTTAAATTTTAAAGTTAAAATGATAGTTGTGTCTAAATTATTTAAATTTTAAGATTATCATAATATTTAGATAAGGGATAATCTGAAACTAAGGGGGAGGTGGGTTTTAGATTACCATTTTATAAGAGTATCTGAAATTATGAGTTTTAGATTCCAGATATCTTAAAATAAGATAACGTTATAACAAGCAGATTAATCTTAATATTTCTATTCTTTTATAAAAAATTACCCTATATACCAAACACCTCCTTCCTATATCTACCTGATTACTTGCACTCCTCTATGTGTAGCGTAATTTTCGTGAACATATATATACGTGAAAACATATGCGTGATTTTACTCAAAAAAAAAAAAAAAAAATTGCTTGATTGTTAGAGCAGGCGTTTTTTTTTTAAGCGAAAAAAGAAAAGTGGTAATGCTTAATACAGGGAGATTTTTACAATGAAGTATCCATTATAAAATAAAATAAAAATAAAAAAAGAAGGAGAAAAAACTCAACATTATCCCAAATATTTCCTTTGGAAATCAACATGTGGATTGATAACATTAAGACAGACATGCCAATTTAATTCTCAGTTCCTTGAATAGAAATCATACCAAAATAATAAAATTTAACAAGTTTATGGAATAACAAAAATCATAAATAATAATTAACAAAATAAATTTGTTGACGACAGCTACAGGTGCTCAAGTGGAAATTTTGTCATCCTAGTGGACATTTAGATGTTGTCTGCTTCCAGATGGCGACTTGTTAATGGTCCAAACAATAGCTTACCTTAAATGCGATATTATCTCCACGTCATTTCTGCACTATATTCCACGTGCCTTTTCGGTAACCATTTCTAATTGAGAATTTGAATTCTATATTTTGTAAGAAACTTCGTTATCATGTACAAATTTATGTTGAATTAGGCACGCAGCCTAATAACGAAGTCATTGACAATTTTTTTTTTCAACTGAGACACTGTAATAAGATTTTTTTATATAAAAAAGTAGTAAATTTTTTTTGTAAGAGAATACATGATTATAAATTTCAATTATTAAATTGGGCATAAATATAATTTTTCTTATAATACAAGAGATAACTGAATTTTTTTTTTTAAATTTAAGTATACGGATAACAATTCCGAAAATTGAGTGGACTATGAGTAGAATTTTTCTCCAAACAAAAGAGTACCATTGAATATTTTAAAAATAGAGAATATGTAGTAAAGCTTTTTTTATAGAACATATCGGTAAAACTCTATTTAAGACTATTAAAATCTAATCTAATAGATGAGATATTGAAGGTGTATGATAATAAAAATAAGTCATGATCTATAGGATCATAGAAAACAGATAAAAAAAGTAAACTCCCTCGAATTAAAAAAACTAAAAACTGTAGGAGGTGGAAGCTCGTCGGGAAGAGCGGAAGGTTGCCGGGGGGGACCGATGGGTGCCCGAAGGTTCCGTGGAGGGCAGTTTCTTTGTGTGGCAATTTCGTTGGTGGGGAGATCGGTTGGGGGAAAAAAGGATTTTGTAGGTGGGGGGATTAGTTGGGGAAGGGAGGTCGCCTGGCCCGAGGTGAGGGTGATTTTGTCGTCCACCGGGTAGGGGGGGGGGGGGGGGCTCCTTATCGGGGTCTGGGCACACGGGGTGTGGGTTTGGGAGTGAGGGGACTGTTCACCTAGATCTGGCAACATGGGGGTTAATGATGGGTGGGGGCGGGTGGGCTCCTCGTCGGGGGAGGAGGGGCGCCGGTGGGCAAGGTCGGCGGTGATGGTGGAAGGTCGGTCGGGGGGAAGGGGTTTCCGTGGAAGGGTTGGGTTTTGTTTTTTTTTTTAATTGTTTGTTGCTTTGAATTTTTTTTTTTAATTTCTAGGGGTCTGTTTGGTGAATGAGTTTGAATTGAAAATTTTAAGTTTCAATAGTGTCTTTTGTTGACTTTCAGAAAAGACAAAAAAATTTTTCAGAAAAAGACAAAAACTGAAATGAAAATTTTATTTTGAGATTGAATGCCAAACGGATAGTTTATAATAATATGAACTAAGGTACATTATAGTTATCATAAACAAGCATGATTTTAGTCATTGAAGTATATCAAACGGTTCATTAAATGAACTCTACCGATAGGGTATATAAATAGGATCGTATCACGTCCTTTTCCTTTTAAAAAATATTAAATAGTTTTTATTGTGATATCATATCTACAAGAATGAAATTTTATATCTGTCCTTGAATTTTTCTGTTTATATATAATATATTAGCAATAACAATAACAGTAGAGAAACCTATATTTATATGAAACCATCTACTCGTGGGTGTTTCTGTTTCTTATCTAAGCCCTCGACGCCTCTTTTTTTTTTTTTAAAAACAATAGAGGCCCTCGAAATTTAGTTTATTTACAACGTAGCCCGCTTTAGCATGGTAAATTATACTAGTGTTGGCTACACAGATTCGTCCCAATATTCATGTACTTCAATTATCATCAGCCCATGTATTATTTTATCTATTATCAGTTGTTTGAGAATCAGGGTTTGTTTGCTTTATAATCCCAAATTCAAAATTTTCATGAAAGTTTTTATTTATTTTTTTAAAATTAATAAAAATTAAAATTAATTTTTAAAAAATTTATCAACTCTAATTTAAAAATTTCAATTCTAACTCACGAGCTTAGAGTTTTTTCATTTTTCTTTGTTTTTTTTTTCTTTAAACGGAAGAGTGTCGAAAAATCATCCTTAAAAAAAATGTAAAATTAAAACCAAAGTCAAACGCCAAGACCCCAGAGTTTTACCAAGCAAACTCAGACAGAGACTTGCAGCTAACTGTTTAGGCTCAACGGTATGTGAGAAGCTTAGCTAATGAAGAGGAAGGAAAGCGAGAGGAAGATGCCCAACCAAAAGACCAGGTTAAGGAAAAAAAAAAACACTTTAAAACAAGCATTCATCAAAGATTAGAAAGAAAAAAAAAAAAAAAGAAAAAAAGAAGAAGGAAAATCGTCAGTCACTTTTCTTTTTCCTATTTTAATGGTTGAAACTTGAAACCGCGTTTTTCAACAGCTATTCTCACCAATTTTTGAGGTAAATTAGATTTCGAAGACTTTGACACTGAATTGTAAGCACATACACAGAACAGAAACACACGACTTCTCTTCCTCGTTTTCCCTTGTTTCTTTTCTCTTCATAAATACTTTCTCACCTCCCAAACAGACTTATTATTTTCACTTCAAAAGCCTCAACCATTATTATTATTATTTTTGTTTATTGTTATTTCTCGTTTCTTTTTAAGTCCCGGAGCCTGTTCTAGCTATCTGTTTGGGTTTCTTCTCTTTTTTCCCTTCTTCACTCGGTTTCGTTGAAATTTCCGGTTGTTCTGCTTCTGGGTTTTCTTTTGGGACGCAAAATCTGACTTTTTCCTGCTTTTTTCCGGGTGTCTTCTTCATTTCCGCGCCTGAATTTCTCATTGATGTTAGGATTTTCCGGGTAACCAAACAAGAAGAAGAGCTTGTCACCATGTGTTTCTTCAAGGTATCTCTTGTTCTGATTCTCCTCGTGATCTTTTCCGTCGCTCTCGGAGCGATCGCCGGGAGACAAAACGACAGGCAAAACGGCTCTTCTCTCGCAGGCATCGAATTCCCCGACCAGATGAGCTTCAATGCCGTCTCCTCCTCGGTGACCTCCGATTGCAGCCTCACCTCCTCCAAGAAGGACAAACAACCCGAATCGAACCCTAAAGGCGACGAGGACGAGGACGAGGACGAGGACGACGACGACGAAGAAGAAGGACTAAATGCTGCTTCTGTTTTATCACTGGAGCCACACAAACAATCAGTGAAGCTCCACCTGAATCGGCGTGGAGAATCGGGGCCGAAAAAATCGGTTAAGAGCTCAACAATCAGGGACTTGGCCAGAATTCAGACTCTGCATACAAGGAGGACAGAGAGGAAGAATCAAAACACCGTGTCAAGGCTGAAGGAAAAGAGCGGAAAGCAAGCGAAGGAGCGAATTAGTCCTGTCGCCGTACCGGCAGCCTCGCCGGAGTCTTACGCTGAGCAGCTGATGGCGACGCTGGAATCCGGCGTCGGATTCGGCTCCGGAGAGTACTTCATGGACGTCTTTATCGGTACACCTCCAAAACACTTCTCTTTGATACTCGACACGGGCAGTGACCTCAATTGGATTCAGTGTGTTCCATGTCTTGATTGTTTCGAGCAAAACGGGCCGTACTACGATCCGAAAGATTCGACTTCTTTTCGGAACATAAGCTGCCGCGATCCTCGGTGCCGATTGGTGTCCTCCCCTGATCCTCCTCAGCCTTGCAAATCTGAATCCCAATCATGTCCGTACTACTATTGGTACGGCGACAGCTCCAACACAACCGGGGATTTTGCCGTCGAGACTTTCACTGTCAATCTCACCACCGCCGCCACAGGAAAGGCCGAGTACCGACGCGTGGAGAACGTTATGTTCGGCTGCGGGCATTGGAATAGAGGGCTGTTCAAAGGGGCTGCAGGGCTGTTGGGACTTGGAAGAGGTCCTCTCTCGTTTTCCTCTCAGCTTCAGTCCCTCTACGGTCGCTCCTTCTCATATTGCCTTGTGGATAGAAACAGTGACACCAATGTTAGCAGCAAGCTGATTTTCGGAGAGGACAACAATTTGTTAAGCCACCCCGAGCTGAATTTCACCGCTTTCGTCGCCGGGAAAGAGAATCCCGACGACACATTCTACTACGTCGAGATTAAGTCCATTTTGGTTGGAGGAGAAGTGTTGAGCATCCCTGAACAGACTTGGAAACTGTCACCGGAAGGCTATGGTGGGACAATTATAGACTCAGGCACTACTCTGAGCTATTTCCAAGACCAGGCTTATCAGGTCATCAAACAGGCCTTTCTGAACAAGGTTCAAGGTTACCAACTAGCCAAAATTGAGGATTTTCCTTTGGATCTTTGTTACAATGTGTCCGGAGTGGAGAACGTAGAGTTTCCGGATTTCGAGATTAAGTTTTCCGACGGGGCGGTGTGGAATTTCCCGGTGGAGAACTACTTCATCCAGGTTGATCCACAGGAAGTTTTCTGTTTGGCATTCAAGAATACTTCTGCTTCTGGTCTCTCCATCATTGGGAATTACCAGCAACAGAATTTCCACATTCTCTACGACACCAACAAGTCGAGGCTGGGATATGCCCCAATGAACTGTGCTGATGTTTAGCTTTTTGGCAATGACAATAATTCTTAGTCCGAGATTGTTTGGTTGAAGATGCAAGTGTAAACATGGCGGTTCGAGAGGAACATTTTTTTTTTCCTCTTTTTTCTTGTTGTTTTTCTTTTTCTTTTTTTTTTTTTTTTCTTTACACGTACAAAATTAGATTCATTGGTTTTCCACTTGTTGAAGCTAAGGTGAATATTACATATTGATCGGAAACAGCATTATGATGTAGTTCTAAAAGAAATATCAATGCATTATTTTTACACTTATACACTATTTGTTATATTTCATTGCTGAATCAAAGTTATAATAGTCTCTTTTTTTTTTTTTTTTTAAACAAAATTCTGCTGATACACGGAAGACATCATTATTGTGTCACTGTCTTCATCATTCAGTATATTTTATTTCAAATGGAGGCTTTTCATTTCTTTTGGAGATTTGATGTAGAATTTCCTGCTTTCAAACTGCCCTCCAATTCTTTTATGTTCTTGCGCGTGTTAGACTTTTGTATTGTAATTCGTATACACTATGTATTGAATCTGTTTGTTGTCTGCGCTGAATATAAAATTTCAACAAAAAGGAATAGTCAACTGTTAGGTTTGTGGTCCTAATGACCGAATATGAAAACAAAGAATTAAGTCAATTGTTTAGGGCTTTGATCACCTTCTCTTTTGTTAGCCATAATGAGTTTTCCATAATAGAGTATCATAGTTTGTGTTTTTTAATGATAAATATGATCAACATCACATAAAAAAATATGCAAAACAAACAAAATATGATAAAGATCAGACGGTTTAAAATAGTACAATTGAATAAAAGAATTTTCATGATTATAAACGCGCACTTAGAAAGTTCTAGTTTAATTTTTCACAAAAACAGTCGGTCAAGTAAATTTAATTTGGATTGTTAATCAGCCAAAGGATACAAGTTGTGGACCTTTTCAAACAAATACGAGGCAAAAATATATTTATATATATATATATATATATTTAATTCCAGAAACTTCCACAGAGTCAAGGATTCAAATTGAGAGTTACCCAGTTCAAAGGAAGTTAGGGCTTTACCTTAAGAAAATCATACAAGGAGTACATTGATGTTTTTATTCAGAATCTGGCTCCTGGTGGTTGAGGGGCTTGGTCCAAGCATCAACTTTTGCCTTGTGGCCTAATTTGAGTTAAAAATTTGATGCTTCCAACTGTCGTTTTCTACATAAAACTACACTAAGCAAACTTTCTTTGAACTAGTCATGCCTTCTGTGCGTTTCCCATTTAAGTTCCTGATCAATTTAAAATTACAAATATGGAAGCTACACAGAAACCTTCTAAATTTTCTAGAATGATCATTAAGAGCAATTATGCACATATTTATTAGTGGTGTAGTGTTGCTTATGTACCCAAATCAGTTTTATTACGTGAAATCTAAGTGATACTTAGGTTCGAACTCTCCTTACTTTAAGTTGAGCACATGCCCTACTAAAAAAATAAAAAAAATAAAACAAAAAAATAAAAAAAGAAATTTACTTTCAATTTTCCTTGTATTTTTTATTTAATTTTATTTTGTCTGTCCACACTAATGTTCTTTTTCTTCAAATGTGTCCTTAATTAAACTAGGTTAATGTATCCCATTTAACATTTAGTTTAATTTTTACTAAATTATTTAATCAAAGAGTTTATGGACTATTTAGCTCAATTATTATTAATATGTTCCCACTAAAATGTAATCATCGTTACATCTTCAATTTGTGATATTAATAAGATTTACATAGTGACATGATGTTTATGTAGTATTAACACGCTTTCTAAATTATGACTATGGTCTATGAGGCTGAACTATCATTATGCTTTAATCATCTTTTCTTCGCAGCCGTGTCAATTGGTTGGTGTATAGCAATTAGCAACGACGACTCACTGCCATTCGTCTACCAACATTTAATGCGAAGTCATGTTTTTGGTGCCTCCAAGGGGAACGATTGATAACACTTATGTGTTGCCGCCTTTTCTTTTCTTTTTGTTCAAGTCATTTTTTTTTTTTTTGGCTTTTTTCTTCATGAACAAGGAAATCGATGGTATTCTCGGGTTGAAATTTACTATCTCGAATTTCATATCTTATTGATTATTCTTTTAATTTTATGATATCATATAATTTGAATTTAAAAGTTTAGTGACATAAAAATTTTTAATACTGACAATCATTAAACAAATTGATATTATTATCACATTTTCAATCAATATCATCGTCATAATTTATTATGCCGTGCATACAACTTCATAATTGTAGAACATTACATGGGGATGTAAAGAGACGAACCTCTTACTAAGAATGGGACTTCTTTTTGGAAGATATTTTATTTTTCGAAATATTATAGTTCAAGGGCTGACCAATTTTGTTTTGTTTTGTTTTTTTTTTTTTTTCCCCTTTTCTTCTAGGAAAAATAAAAAAATGGTACCAACAAATAATAGGTGTGAACTCGTAATGGGACGGCAAAAGATGAGATGCTTGGAAACTAAGGTGTTCGTGCCTTGTTTAATGTGTCGCGAAAATGGAAAAAGTGGGGGGATTTTGGGTCTATAAATGGACTGGACCAATCCACCCACTAACCATTTCCGCAAAAAGCTCTTTCTTGAGGAAGAAGTAGAAATTTAGAATTCAAAGTTTGACTTATGGTCAAAGGAATGATTATGGCCACGTGGTCAAACTCAATTTATTTATTTTTTAATTCGTCATCACGGATTATCTCGGGGGATGCTCGTGTCTCATAGGTCATAGCTCATGCAATGCAACTTCACTGGAAAATTCACAGCAACACCAAACCCGAAAACAAAAATTGGGCCAAATCAGGCCCAATAACGTAAGAGGCTTGTCGAGGCCCATAACTCAGTCAGAAACACCTTTGAGGGAAAAAAAAAAAAAAAACTTAATCAGAAACAGATGTTCAAGTAAAAAAAATACTATTTTCTTTTCAAAGAAATTAAGAGAGATATATATATATATATATCTGCTTTTTTTTTTCCTGAATATATATAACTTCTATGTTGTACAAACTCAATTTCATAGTTAAAAAAAAAAAAAAAACTTTGGCACATCAGATATCAACATATTGTTAAAACACAATCATAATTATAAAAAATGCTAGAGACACCATCTCTAATATTAATTTTTGTATACCAACTTATGCGGTATATGAATTGTTATTCTTTTATTGATATGTGTTTAAAATATTGTCACATTAATTGATTGTATCTATCAATAAAATTATGACATATGAGTTGATATTCAAAAATTAATATTATAATTCGTATTCTTCATACTATCTTTATCCCCTGTTCAAGCTAATTCAACGAGGAAGAGAAGAGAGGAAAGTGTTTGGAGAAGAGCTCATAAAATTTCAAAATGTTTTATTTATATATAATCAATAGAAACCATGGACCTCACACCTAAAATAAATAAAAAAATCCCTGAAATTTTTTTTTGAAAAAACTTTATTCCTTAACTCTTGAAAATAAAAGAGATAAAAAAAAACATCTTGGAAAAAAAGAGAGAAAAATACTTTAATGATTATATTTTTTTATTTATTGATCAACATGACATAAATTTTAATTAATTTTAATTTAATTTTATATTATCTTAATCTAATATTGATTTTTTTGTGTCACGGTTGATATCATCATCTTTAAATTTATGTAACGTACTTTCACCCGTAAAGAAGGTAGAATGTATTATTTTGGGCCGAAAGGAAGGAAGAGGGGAGTCCAGGCCTAGTTGAAGGCCCATCAAAGTGAGTAGGTTACAGCTATTACGAAGGGTTTAAACACCCTCGCTACTTGCGATCTTCTCTTCAGCAGAGTCGGAGAAGGACGGCGATCTTCTGAGCACTGCACCACCACCACCACCACCACCACCACCACCACCACCACCCTCGCCCTCCTCTGTTTCTCTCTCTAACCTCCCCCCAAATGGTTACTTTCAGGGTGAGGATCACTCCTTAGTCTCTATGAAATCTCTCTCTCTCTCTCTCTCCTCTCTCTCTTTTGGTTCCAGAGTATTTTCTGCTTTGTGTATCGAACATTTCGATCTTCTTTTATATTGACAACAATGGTGGGACTTTGGGTTTTGTGCGGAAACAGTTTCACCAGTACCAGGTGGTCGGAAGAGGTCTTCCTTCGGAGACTGATGAGCACCCCAAGATCTACCGGATGAAGCTCTGGGCCACCAACGAGGTCCGCGCCAAATCCAAGTTCTGGTATTTTCTCAACTCTTCCCTTCCTTTTTTTTTTTGGTTCTATTAAAATTATAATAAAAGAGATTCAAAGAATTAAAAAAAAAAATGGTGACTTCGAGTAGACAACATTTTTCTATGCAAGAATTTAGCTTTTCAATGAATCCCAGTAATTCTTTTTTTTTTTTTTTTTTCTTTGTTTCAGTGATTTAAGATTAATCTTTTTGATAAAATTGGTGTTTACTTGATATTTGTTTGGATGGTATAGGTACTTTTTGAGGAAGTTGAAGAAGGTTAAGAAAAGTAATGGTCAAGTTTTGGCCATTAACGAGGTATCTAATCTCTCTATAAATACATTCTTCTCGGCATTATGTTTTGACACTGCACATAGATGAGCTATTTTAAGATTTTGTAGTTTTAGTTTGGGCTCTTGTATGGGTATGATTACAGATTAATCTCAGGTTTAGTAAGTTAAATAGTGGTCTAACCATATGTGGGTTTCCCATTGGGTATTGGCATTTGATGAATAAACATGTCGACAGATTTCATTATACTTTCTAATTATATGACACTCATTATATTTTGATGTACTTGAGATGCTTTAACTGAATGTCAAGTTTTTGTACCTCGGTATATTTTGGAATGTTTGACTTAGGAGCATAAAACTGCTTTTTGTTAGAACTGTTGTAACTTGTTGGGTTTTGTTCGCCGTTGGAGGAATTGATCAGTTACTGTTTACACGTAGAAAATGCATTATGGCATAAAATATCTGGATTTTCTGAACACATGCCAGCTTCTGTTAAGAATTTTAAGCATGAAAATGTGACAGAATGAGTTTGTTATGGTCCTAGCTTATTAGGTGGTAATTCTTAACATGGAAATGATGGGATGATGATTTCCTTTGTGTGTTTTTCTTGAGTTCATAAGCTGTTTTCCTAGTAGTAAAGAAGGGAAAACACACGAGTAATTGGGAAGGAAGTTCTGATTTTGAAGTTTCTGTGTGCAGATTTTTGAGAAGAATCCGACCAAGATTGATAATTATGGAATTTGGCTGCGTTATCAGAGCCGAACTGGTTATCACAACATGTACAAGGAGTACAGAGACACAACTCTCAATGGTGCCGTGGAACAAATGTACAACGAGATGGCTTCCCGTCACAGGGTGAGGTTTCCATGCATCCAAATCATCAAGACGGCAACCGTCCCTGCAAAGCTTTGCAAGAGGGAAAGCACCAAGCAGTTCCACAACTCCAAAATCAAGTTTCCATTGGTGTTTAAGAAGGTCAGGCCCCCGACTAGGAAGCTCAAGACAACATACAAGGCGTCAAGGCCCAACCTGTTTATGTAGTTTCTGTTACCGTATTTTGGTTCCACCGTATTAAAAGTTTTTTGAATCCATAGATTAAAACTTGTTGAAGCTAGACATGCTGCATCGGTCATCACATTGATAGAGTTTAATGCTCGGGCGCTTGAACACCTTTTTGTTGTCTAGTTATTGTTTTTGAGATTTGAGATTTTGCAGCTTTTTATATGGTACAATGTTTTGACTATCAATATCTAAAGTTGTGACAAGGAAACTTCTTTTAGCTTAAATATGGGAAACTTATGTCAGTAGGAGACCTCTACTTCTTTTTTGTAGCTTGCCTTTTTACTGCATATTTTCGGAATCCATCATCTTTGGCCGCATATGCTGATATGTACCCATCATGTTCGGTTTTAGTCTCTTCTTATTTGTTCTGAGCTTCTCCGTAGAATCTTTCAAAATCCTTAAAATTCTCGGATCTTGCTTTACTCGTTTTAAAGAACATGACAACAATCCTTCATGTAGTCGGTTCTATAGAGGACAATCCTCTATACTTAAAAAGGGAAAAGATTATAAAGAAACTCTTTGCTTTTGGTATGAAAATCGCCAAGCATGTTTAAACTCGTGCAGTCCTCGCAACCGAGCAAAACTGGACTTGTGTGATAGACAGATATCGAGTAAAGAGAGGTATGTACAGACATCAGTTGGTTATGAAATCGCACAACAATTTGCTGTGAAATTACGTAAAATTTGAGAGAATCTAAAGCGGTAACAGCATTCTAAATGAGTTGTCCTGTTGTGCTGGTGGAAGAATTCCGAGCACCAATGCTGTGAGTACGATTTACATGCGAACTTGGGCGTCGGAATAGCAAAATGAACGATATACTTATGAACCTCAAGGATCCCTGTGTTTGGTGTTGTGAATTAAATTGGAGAAAAAACATACTCGCCAACTCTCAACTTTGGAATCACGACATAAAACAATATACTTGTGAATCGGTATTGCTGTCTTATGTTGCGATTCCAACATTCAACTTTGGAAATGTGTGCTAAACCGATCTCGGCATTGAAGTTCACGTCAACCAACTACCAAACCTCAAAACAAGAAATATGGAGTGGTTTTATTAAGATCTACATGGAAGTGGTTCTGCAAAGAGATACAATATGGTTCCTAACGCTCGGACCCACCTCCATGGAGCCTCCATGCGGTGGCCCACAACTTCTTTTGGAAAGAAAGAGACAGCTATGCAAGCCGGAGATTACTCTATTGTTTTGTCCTTGAAATTGCTGCAAAATGTTCGCATCGAAGCTGAAATTCAATTTTCCCTCCTCGCTTTGATCGATTCTGTAACATCCACGTTAGAGACAGAATTTTTGTGAAAAAGAAACACGAGTACATAAAATGACAGGAAGCGGAACACCAAGTTGTTTGAAAAGTAAAACTGCAACCCTCTAACCAAACAAAGCAAGTGACTCGTGCTAAAGCTGTCTATACACCACTACAAAGAAAAGTAAATTTAATGACTTCCATGGAATCATAAACCCAGAGCACCAGAAAAGAACTGAATAACTGGAAATGAAGATAATAATTACCTATCACTATGGAAAGAAGCGGAAAGCAGTGGCAGAAATCAAAACACGTAGTTCTCTCCATATGTTGATCAGCTGCATCATAATTGATGGTCTCGGTTCCACTTGGTACAGGCTCATTAGCATCTGATCTTTCAAGCACTACAGATTCAACGCGGTCATCGTTGTCTTCATAATTTGAATTTCCAGAGGCTGCGCTAGGCCTCTCCAACTCTTTGCCGCTAAGACAATCATGGAGTTCAGATAAAGTTTCGGAGAAAGACCCCGTGGCCATTAATTGAAACTCCCGATTTGCTTCTGCATCAAGGCTTTGTTCAACGACTTCTTCGGTTGCAATGCGAGCTTCATTCTGAACAGAATCTGAACAAACAATGGACAAAGACTCTAGAATTTATTAACTGCATCGTTGGTGACAAGTACTAGAATTTTAGTTTAGGTGATGGTTGATGAAAACTTCCAAGTTTGGAGAAATTCTACAAATTTCTGTGGAAGAAATTAAAAATACCCAGATTTAACTATCTTATACACGCACATAAATTTAGACGTCATGAGGAGAAAAATACGTAATCTTCGCCGTTATATTGAGCGAATATATGTAAACTCATAAGATAAATGAGAAAGTTAGAAAGGGTAATTGTAATTTACCTGAAACACATGATTCATCTGCACAAGATTGAATTACTTGATTTACACTTAGTACAGGCTCGTTAACCATAATAGAATTTAATTCCTCAAAGACCGAGACATGACTCTGAAGAAGCTGCTCCTCTGCGACTGCCACTGCATTGTTTGCCCAATCATTGCCTGTGTCAGAGCTTTGTTTCACAACTACTTCCTGGGATGGGCCTGTTGTCCCAATTGACAACGATAAGTTTAGGCAAACCCTTTCATCACTAACCATGGAGTCCCGGGATGGGCTCGCAGTATCCATGTCATGATCAGATGGTGCTTCCATGCTGAAAAAATCATAAAAAGTCGGGAGATTTTCCGAGTAAGCCTCAATAGTCTTCAACTGAAAATCTTGTAAGTCCACTACCACATTGCTGACTTGATTATCACCGTTGGCTTGTGTTAGTCCAATGGCATGAGAATCGGAAACAACTGACAAAGAAAGGCTTGTCACAGAGTAGTCCTCTGGTTGTTGGATGTATTGATTGATATATTGACGAGTGCTGATACCGAGTTCCTCAGCTTCAAGCTGACATTCCACATACTGTTCAATGCTAATTTTGAATTCCTTGATGTCTTCTTCTTCGATATACAATATGCGGACACCACACCTCTTGATCAACTCAAAATCAAAAGAAAACTCAACTCTTTTTTCATCTTGGTAGTTACAAGAGAACTCGAACGACATCTCCACTGCATCCAAGTAGTCACCACACATCTCAATGAAAGTGTTATAGTCATACCAAGAATATTGCATGAACACATGGCCTAATCTAAGAATTTCTCTTTCTTCTTCCTCTCCCTCCCTACCACGGAGAGAACCATTGAGGAAAGTTCAATATCCGATATTACCACAATTGTGACTTCGACCGCTGCTTGTCTTGATATGTAACTCATTTTCAATATCCAAACGATAAACCTCTTGAAAGCAATAAGGGTCCTCAAATGCAAGAACAACACATAAAACAAAACCAGAGAAGCTGGCTCTATGCCAATTTTGGGGAAGCTTGATGGTTATTGAAGACCCTTCCGATTGATGGTTGAACCACTTTGGAATTTTACTTCCCGGATAACAAAGTTCAACGTATGGATCATATCCCTTCTGTACACGAAGTAGAGTTCATGAATATTTTCAATCATAAAATTTACTTAATTATCGATTTTAACATGAAAATCTTATGGATCCCAACTTTTATTACAACTTTTCATATCAAATGATGTGGTACATGACTAGTCTTTTTTTCTATCAGCAAGTACTTCAAAAGTTGTCCAGCCGTGCACCTACTATTAAAAAAGATGACTACTCATCGCCATATTATTAGGTATCCAAAAGTTGGGATAAATGTTGGGATCCCTGGCTAAAAAGGGCAAACATAAAAGGAAAAGAAAAGGCGATTACATACCCATCCCATGGCTAGTGCCGGTATAGTTGCAGCGCAAGTAACTCCACACAAGAAGTCCAACACTATGTTGCTGCAGCTACTTTGGTCCAATTTGGAGCACTCAAGAAACATAAACGACCACTCGAGAGGAGGCTTGCTATCCCAAGACCCTAGAGTGAGTGCAGACCCTGAATCTGTCACTGCCTCTATCGATATGCATCCTCACACGTTAAGATACTGAATGGAACGTGGAAGTTCTGGTAAAAAGTGAAGGTTTTTGCAATGACTAATGTCAAGCCAATGCAGATGATGAAGTTGCCTTACACTTGAAGGTATTCTATCAAATGAGTTCCCGCTCAAATTCAGTTTAGTCAACAAGGATAATGAACCGAGCCACTCAGGGAGTGTCAAAATGTTGCAGTAACGCAGATCTAAATTGAGGGATTCTGAACAACCTTGACCGAGCGAGAGATGTTCAAGACTGCTTAAGTTGTGGAGGGATTCTGGGAATGCCTTGAGATTTTGGCAGTGCTTCAAAAATAAAGAGCGTAGCACTACTGCATTTTCAATAGAAGAGATTTATGAGATTTAAACTTGTAAAAGATGGGTGGTAAACTCTCAAGCTCTCTGCATCGACCCATGTCAAATATCTCAAGACCATGGAGACACTCAATTGATGTCGAAGGCACCTCTTTTATTGCCACACGTTCAAATGATTTATGTTCCTTGGAAGCACTGGGAGATTCTTTAGACACTTACAGCCATAAAGATCTAAAACAGAAAGGTTTTCAAGAGAACCAATGGATGAGGGCAATTCTTCAATAGCAGTATGCTGCAATTGTAAGATTGTGATATTCCCACACAAATCGGGAAGAATCTTCAAACTAGTGCAGCCAAAGCGGTCAACGGAACCGAGTGCTCTAGAACTATCATATTCATCCACCCCTTGATAACTCTCCCCAAAAACTTGAAGATTAATTGAAGGAAGTTCAATTAAACTTTCACAACATTGAAGATTAATACTCTCCAGTTTTGAGGCCTGAGACAGATCTGGGACTTTAACTAGTTCCTCTGAGAAACTGAAATCGATATGTCTTAAACTCCCAAGGGGCTGTAAAACCGGGGGGGAAGAAAAAGTAAATAAACGAAATGAAATGGCCTGAAACAAGAAAGAATATATGTGTTGGAAAAAAGGAAAATAATTGACTTCACGAAAACTTTCAACACAAATTTCACGAAGCTGTTAGACATGCATGTGAGGGAGCCAGAGTTAAAAAAATTCTCTTGATTCTCGATTTTTCGAATTTAAAAATTCACCAAGTGTAACACATCTCATAAATTAAAAAATACATACCTGAACTCCATCCATAGTTTCTTAAGGTTGCTGTGGCGCATGTTAAGTTCAACGAGGTATTGTGGCTTAAAATTTGTCGGAAGAGATTTCGAAGGGTAGCTGCACCAACTTAGATATCTTAGTGAATGAGGAAGATATTGAAGACCAGCTTGATGAAGATAGATTTTGAAATTCTCCCGACCGGAGTTATAAATTTTAAGCAATCTCAAATTACACATCTCTTGGAACACCGTAGGTGTCAAACACAGATCTTCCTGAATCTCTGATATGTCTAGAAATATTCCTGCAGATTTTGCAGTCCCCTGAAAATATGGAAAAAAAAAAAAAATTAAGAATAGATATCAATACGCATATTGCAATAAAATGTAAGAAATTAGTAAAAGCAAGTTAATAAGTTGGGACAGTTTCTTACTTTATTATTGTTTAGGACATGATAAACCTCATCAGTATGCCATAGCCTACTCCGCTTTCCAAGCTCTTCAACAGATTCTTGGCGAACAATTTCTTGTCCCATCTCTTGTATCAAATCATGCATCCAAAGCGCATGCTCTTTGACAGTTATAAGAGACCTTTCGATGAGCACGTTAATCCCTATATGAGACTCGCCTTCCAATATTCCCTCTACAAAATCTCTGTCCTTCCCTTTGAAAAAACACGCGATATCTAGGAAAACAGACTGCTTTACAGGATCTAGAGCATCATAGCTTATTTTCAACACCTTTTGAATTTTTTGGTTCGGAGCTTTTGTCAGTTCCCTTAATGCACTTTCCCATTCTTTTGTGGTCCTAGACTGAAGGTACGAACCCAAAACTTCGATCGCTAACGGATTGCCTTTAGCATAATCCAGTACTCTCTCTGCTAGTTTGAAATAATCTGCTACAGCAGAGCCTCTTTCAAACGCTTTCATATAAAATAATTCACGTGCTTCAGTAGAATCTAATGCATCAACTTCATATATCTCATCAGCTCTTCTCCTAAGCAATTTCTTGTCTCTACTTGTTACAATAATTCTACTTCCAACACCAAACCGACCCGTTCTTTGTGGAGAACTATGCACGAGAGCATCATGTTCTCCAACTAAACACTCCAGTTGTTCTAGCTCGTCAACATTATCAAGAACAACAAGTACCTTTTTATGGCGGAGCTGAACATGTTTGGAGAAACCTTCTCTATCTAGACTTTTAGGCTTCAACAATTTGGAGACAAGCTTTTCGTTTAAACGGCGCAGCCCATATTTACTGTCATCTTCCTTGACATCCATAAAATAACAACTTTCGAATTCGGGAGACAACCGCTTGTAGACAACTTCAGCAATGGTAGTTTTACCGATACCACCCATACCCCAAATACCTACAACACGAACATCCAAGGAGCCAACACATAACAGCGATTCGATCTTCTTAAGACGCTTTTTCATTCCAACTAAACCCTGAAAATCATCAGCAACATAACTTGACCAAATAACATGTAGGTTCTCTAGAACTTTTTCCACGATCTCCTTGACAAATTTAGCCTCGGGCCTAGCATATTGAAAAAGAAAATAGTAGGTTGACACGACATGAACCGAAATTGACCCGCAATACGAAATTGACACGAAATTAACACGAAATTGACCCGCGACACGAAATTGACAAGAAATTTGATCCGAAATTGACATGAAATTGACCCGCAATACGAAATTAACCCAAAATTGACACGAAAATTGACACGAAATTTAACCCGAAATTGACATGAAAAAAAAAACAGGTCGTGTTCGGGTTCTACAGGTCTAACCTATCCCCTATTTTTTTCAATCCGAACCCACGAAATTCATGTCGTTTTCAAATCGTGTCATCGTATTGCGACCCGTATTGTCACCCCTAACTAATATGATGTGTCAATATAGTGTTTAACACACCATTTAAAGACGAAAATTTAATTCAAAATAAATGTGTGTTCATTTATTATTTTTTCAAAATCCGTATTACACTCTCTTTTTTATTTTCCCCTAAATGTCAATTTATTTTAGATCGGTCGATTCAAAATGAGTAATTTTCTTCATTATAACATACTATGACAAAAGTGTTAAAGATTAAAAAAAAATGTAGTGAAGAAGAAGCTCTTTTTTTTCCCCCCTTTGGTCCAGAAGAGAGATATATTTTATTTTATTTTATTTTATTTTTCACTCCATCACAATTCTTCACGTACCATTTTGGTGCTTTTTTATTTTTTCAAAAAATTATCTTTTTATTACAAAATCGTTTTACTATTCAATTTCTGTTTTACTTTAATTTTATTTTCTTGTCATTTTCTTTTTCTTTGAACCCATTTCTATTGTGCTTCATTTTCCTAATATTTTTCTTTTAATTTTTACATCTTTTTTCCCCCATTTTCTGTTTATTAAATGCTCAATATCTTCACTTCAAAAAAAAAAAAAAAAAAAGCTCAATATCTTATAATTTTTTTTAAGATCTCTAATCTTAACTTTCTCACTAGAGACTCTAATCTTCTTTATTGGCCTTAAGTCTAATTGTAGTGAGGTTAACTTTAATTGTAGTGAGGCTTTTTTCATCTTCTTTTCATGATTAAGTTTATGTGCCATTTTTAGTTTTTCTGACAATCTAAAGGGGATATAAGGTTTTTTCCTCTTTTTGGGTCTTTTTTTTTTTTTTTTTTCAATTTCAAATAGAAGAATATTATGTATACTGTTGTTATCTAGAATGATTTCGGTACATGAAATTATTTCAGTTGCTTTGTTATGGAGAGTTATTGGATTACTTCCTTATAATATAATTTTTTTTCCTTTTGTATTTGACATAAGCATATTTCAGTTTAACAAGTTCTACTTAAGCAATCTAATTACCAAATGATGATGTGACAATTGCTATTGTTTTACTAATCATTTTCATTTGTATCAAAATTTTATTTTTGAAAGCAAATGGAAGCTACAAATTTTACAAACACAAAATGAATTACATATTGATTAGAATGTTTTAGGTAATAAATATAATATTATCATGATTCTACGATAAAATGTAAGTCCTTTGCTTAGACTCTTATTTACGCATTTTTTAAGAAAAATTTTTCTTTTATTTATCCATATTTATGCATTGATTTTTATATATAAAAATTTCAATTACAATATAATATAACTCAATACGTGCGGTGCACGTACTTTAACCAGTGTTATAAAAGGAAACAAATGCAAAAGGTTGTAGACGGGTCACCCCTATTTTTCTTGTGTTCCCTCAATATTTTTAATAAGCTGAGGCTACGAAGGAGTACACGTTTTCCTCAATACACGTTCGGGGTATTTCTGGGTTTCTCGCTTACCTAATTAATTAATTTTATCATATAAAATATAAAGCTAAACAAAAAAAAAAAAATTCATACATACATATATATATATATATATATATATGTAAGACTTTAAGTTAAAAGAAAAAGAAAAAGGGGAATGAGGTAAATAGGTCGAAAACCTCTAGTAATAAAAATAAATAGCACAAAAATTTTTGGATGATGGTAAATAATATATTCATGGTAAATGATACATTTATAAAGCATATGCATAACAAAATTATATTAAAAATACTATTGTAAATAAATATTTATGGAAAAATTTTTATTTATGATAAATAGTTTATTTAAGAACGATGAATTTACCTTAAAATTTTCATAAATATTTCAATTACCATAAATATGCTATTTATCCCAAACAATTTTAAAATATGTTATTTATTTTAAATATTTTAAAAGTGACCTATTGGCGATAATTTCTAGAAAAAAAAAAATCAGAACTTTCAATTTTTTCAATTTTTTCAAATATGTTAAAGTTTTATACTTAAATTTATATACATTATTATATAATAAGTCAAGTATTATGTATTAACTTAAAAATAATTTATAATTAAATGAGATAGATAAATGGTGATTTGGATTAGAGACCTATCCATGTCTCATTATCTGTGATAAATTAAATTTTCGACCGGTTTATAATGTGAAACAGTTAGATCGAGTTTTTTCAATCTCATTTAAGGTGAATCCCGTAAGTTAAAAGAGTAACAGATTATCGACTCCAATTGGAAGAGACAGTTTATATAAACGACTAAACGAGTACTTAGTATACTCGTTTCAAAGAACATATAGTTATACATATAATGCAGGTGCTTCAAATCGTCCCCTTGCACTGTTCCTTTTAGTTGTCTAATAATTGATATTTAAAAAGGACAATTACTCTTGGTACGAAAATCTCGAAGCGTGTTCAAGCTTGTGCTGTCATTGTTACTGAACAAATCCACTTGTGTAAAAAAAATAAAAATAAGAGAGAGAGAGAGAGAGAGAGAGAGAGAGAGAGAGAGAGAGAGAGTTCAAAAATTGAAAAGGAAAAAGAAAAAAGAATTGACTCCATAGAAAATTGAGTGCCAATATAAATAAGTGCTTTAATACTTTAGAAATTGAGCAATTGACTTTGTCAAAACCTATAAATCACCAAAAAAAAAAAAAAGGGAAATTAAATTTAAAACATTTTAGAGGATGAGAGAAATTAAAATCAAATTTCAGTTACTGCTTTTACAGCATGCTTTGCATATTGGAAGTATCGTGCAATGATATTACACATTTTACGTCTATTGCTTAACCATGCTTAAATTATTCCAAAGAAAAAAAAAAGATTTAAACATTTCTAAAATATCTTGTTTAAAAATTGCAGGAGCCACAATAATCTCAACGACCTAGAAATTCTCTCACGGCTGTTACAACAGCTCACTTTTGTTTTTCAAATATCTGTTAACTATTATTTCATCAGTTTAAATTATCTTATAATATCTCTAGGTTGGAAATTTCAATCTTGAAAAGGGCCAAACAAGCACCAAAAAAATTTGAAACACATCCATTTAACACAAGCTGATTATTCTATCTCAAAACCTCGATAAAAGCTTTGTCAAGTAAAAAAAAAGGACTAGTGAAATATAAACCATGACTTCAGTCAGTGAGAAAATAAGAATAACCAAGAAAATAAGAAGAACCAACTCATTTTGGTTACATTTCAACGGCAAAAAATAAAAATAAAAATTATACGACCGAAAAAAGTTTGTCGTTGCTTGTTAGTGTAGCAAAGTAGTAAAAGAACAAAGCACCAACATTGGAAACTTGGAAATATTGTGCCAAATCAATATCAGCAACCATTAACAAAACCTCAAAACCAGAAATATCAAACGAAATAGACGAGTATGCTGAGATGGAGTCTACGTTACCATTTTCTACTCCAAATTGCTGTTTCAAAATGCCATGATTCAATTTCCCCTCCTCTTTTTCCATTCTGTAATATTCAATGGTACTTATTAGAATCTTTGCAAAATAATAACAATAAGAATAAATAAATAAATAAAATTGATTGCATAAAATCACAGGAAGCACCATATATAGAATTCTGAAAAGAAAAAGAAAAAAGAAAAAAAAGTGACTCATGCTAAAACTGTCTAAGAATTTACACGCCTCTTCATTGCAAAATAGCTCCGTGGAATCATAAATTCAAAGCACCGCACCCCTTTAAAAACAAAAAAAGATCCAAAGCACCAAAAAAAGAATTCAATGGCTAGATATATAAAGATTTATAATTACCTAAGAATATGGAAAGAAACGGCATGCAGCGGAAGAAATTGAAACATGTTAATCTCCCAAAACGTGCATCGACTTCGTCAACATCGTTGATGGTTTCAGTTCCACTTGGCACGAGTTCATTAGCGACGGTATCTGATTTTTCGAGTACTTGAGATTCAAGGAAGCCATTGTTGTCCACAGAATTTGAATTTCCAGTGGCTGAGCTATGGCTCTCCAACTCTTTTGAGAGAATACAATCACGGGGTGGGGATAGGGTTTCGGAGAAATTCCCAGCGGCTATAGGCTGAAAACCCTGTTTTGCTTCTGCGTCAAGGCTTTGTTCGACAATTTCTTCGATTGCACCACCTGCTTCCTTCTTAAGGGAATCTGAACCAACATTTAACAAATGATTCTGGAATTTCAATAACTGGTACTAAATATTTGGCGACGGATCCTATATTTTTCTAATTAAGAAATTTAAAAAATATATATATTTGGATGATCCTTATGAGGAGCAAAAATTCATGATCATGGACGTTGGAGAAAATTAATTAAGTATGATGGCAATTTGGAAAAGAAAAAAAAGTTCATAACTTTTATAACACTAATCTAAGGGACAAAATTAATCACTCATTTTTAACTAAATTATAATCAATATTGTAGGATAAATTATTTGTATTGAGGGGTAAATTTATGAAAAGAGAACTGAGAAAAATTAGACAAAGTTAAATTGTAATGTACCTAAAACATGTAATTCATTTATGAACTCCTTATGAAGTGGCTGCACCTTTGCCAATGCATTAATGTTGTTGGCCTCGTTTGCGCTTGCATTAGAGTAAGTTCGTTCCACAAGTGCTTCATGAAAAGTGCTTCTTGTGGTAATCCACAATGACAGATCTAGGCAAACCCCTTCCTCTTCCTCATCAAGAGTCATGGAGCGATCCCGCGACGGACTCTCATGATCGGACGGTGCTTCTGTGCTCAAAAAATCATAAAAAGTTGGGACATTTTCAGAGCGAGTCTTGATAATCTCCACTGCCATGTTGTCGACTTGATGGCCATTTTCTGCTGGTGTTAGTCCATTGAGACGAGCGTTTGGACCAAATATTGGTAAACAAAGGCCAGAGACTTGTTCCTCTACTTCAAGATGATACTCCATGAGTTGAATAGTTGATCATCATTAGGGATTGCTCTTCATGACATTTTAGGCCCGGCTTTGACGATATTCAGTTGCCTAAAATCTCTTCTAAAATAATAAATTCTTAATTTATTATATAAAAATAAAAATAAAATCTCTCCTAAAATATTAAATTCTTAATTAATTATATCAAATTAAAAAAATAAAGTGAGCATCGGTTGTTTAGGAGAGATAAAATAATCACTTTTTTTTTTTTTATAAAAAACATTAGTAAAATTTCTTTTAATGCTTCTCAACAAGAATTTTTTTTTTTTAAATAGTTATAGTTAACCGTATCTTCTCTTGAAAAATGCACTACTTTTTTTTTTTTTGGCTAAAAAAAATGATTATAGGGATAGATATTGGAATATCCAGATGGATAGATGGATATATGCCCCCAACTAATATGGAGGTGACAACTCGAGCCCAAGTCTTTAGCAAGAAAAACTGGCGTCCTATCAACCCACTTAACGGACATTGGCAAATGCACAACTTTATACAATGCATTGATGCCTAATTGTTTCTAAATCCATAATAACTTTTTTTTCCTAACCATTTCTAATTTCGTGTTTGTTTTAATATAACTTGTAGACTTTGTTCTTTTTTTTTTCTTTTTTTTTTTTTAACTTTAGCATCGGAAATCTCATCTCTTGTCTTCTATCCGTTCCATTTTGGATACTTTTTTTTTTTTTCTTTTCCATAATAATTAACCTAAGCTACTGCTTTTGTGTGTGTGTGTGTGTGTGTGTGTGTGTGTGTGCGTGTGTTCCCCTCTATAGTTTTCATGGGTGGAGGCAGGTTAAGGTGAAGGTGGGCCCTCGACTTTTGCAAAAAAAAATTTTTTTACCACTTTTTAATTTTGAAAATTATCATTATTTCTTATAGGTTTTCATCTACATAAAAAGATTATTTTACAATTTTGTCCCAAATTTGCATGTGAAATTCTTTTAATTATGACATTTACATATTCCACCTTAAATTTTGATTTAAAAGTACTAATATTACAATTTAATACCTCAAATAAATCGAAATCAACTATAAATTATATAATTTCACAATTTTTGAACTCTAAACTTTAGATAAATTCTATTAGAAGCTTAATTCGTTTAGAAAATAAAAAAACAAAGAGACAAATAAATAACGACAATAAAATATTTTAGTGTTGTAGTTTTAATTTAAACTTTTGATTCAATTCACGTCCCCTCTAAAAAAAATTTTCTAGCTTGATTGCTGGAATTTTGTTCATTGAAATATTGTCTGCGCCATCATTTGTACCAAAAGGGTAATTTACTTATGTATGCTTTGTAGATTATTAATTTTCTAAGTTTTTAAATTACAATACATTTTATCAAATATATTATAAACAGCAGAATTTCCTTTATACGGAGGGAGCATTCGTATCTCATGTTTCTGAGACGTCAACTTCATAAAAAAAAAAAAAAAAAAAAAAAAAAGGCAACATGATGATTACATATCTTTTTTTGGACCGTGGTGAGATGACATCATTCAATGATCATTCCACTCCTACCCCCTGGGTCATAGCCAGGATCTTGTGGGTTCACTTTCTCTAATGGGTGATGAGTTGGCACATTTTCGATACTCGTAATAGAGTAACTCACTGTTGAGAAAGACCGACACATAGGAATTTCAAGGGAGGCGCCGCTGGGAAGGGTTTTTCCCTAAAGATCCGTGTTTAATGGGCATGGGGTATGTTTTTTTTCTTTTTTTTTTTTTTTTTCTAACGATGATTTAGATAGTGTTGATTACTTTGATCAGTATACTTTGGAAAGCTATCATGCTTTATGTGCCTGGTAATCTATTCAACTGTATTAATGCCTGATGTTCGCATATCCATTTTGATAGATCATCTTAACAGACATGAATGTAATTACTTATGTTGTTTGTAATATCTTAACAGACATGAATGTAATTACTTATGTTGTTTGTAATATATTTGTATACTCGTTCCAAAAAACATAGTTACCCATATAAATGCAAGTGCTTTAAACCATCCCCTTGTGACAATTAAAAAAAGGTTTTTTTTGGTGGGGGGGGGGGGGGGGACGAAAATAGCATAATATACTTCATAACTTTAAAATTATAGCATAATCTATTAGTAAGAAATAGTATAATTAGAATAAATAGTAATGTAAAAACCCAAAATAACCCTGAGAATCTCTCTACTTTTTCCTTTCTCTTCCATGTTCGTCTATCTCAGTCACTCCCAATCGGCCACAACAGTTGATATGATGACTGCGATGATGACGGTGTCGAGATCAGAATAGAGACATGAACTGGGATCACGCCGGCATCTCGATCTTCAGCATCGATTGGTTGTCGTGACTCAAGAGGAATGCTGTCGCAACTCCACAATTGCTGAAATCGCCAACTCTCGAAATCCCTAACCAACTCTCTTGACCTCCACGGAGAGATAATAGATGCCGCCGTCATGCTCTCCGATAGATCGGGCTACGATTGGAAAATCGCGGAGCCGGCGGTAGTCTAGATTAGTTGTTGTTGTTGTTTTTTTTCTTTTCTTTTCTTTCCTTTTTTTTTTTTTTTTGTAGGTCTTGCTGTGGCGAGCACAAAAATTCCGGATGTCATCGCCCTTCTCCCGTTTGTCCTCCATGTCACAACGAACCACCACAATCGAACCAAGATTGCACCGACAGTCACAACTTCTCTAGCTAATGGAAATACTATTTACATGTAGATATGATATTTACATACAAATCAAATATTAATTAGTAAATACTGATATTTACATGTAAATACTAGGATTTACTAATATTTTTCTTTCTTTGTTTCTAATATTTTTCAATAATCGCTATAAAAACTCAAAAACTCATACAAAAATGATCAAGTCTTACATGTAAATACTGATATTTACATGTAAATATTAGTATTTACTGCAAAATCCAATATTTATCAATTTATCAAATAAATCAATGTGCTATTTTTAAATTTAATTTATTAAGTAATCATAATATTTACTAGCAAATCTTAGTATTTACTAGTAAATTTAGAATTCACATTGCTTTAAAAATTATCAATTTATAAGTAAATAAAAATATTTACTATAAATCTAGAATTTAATTTATTTTTAAAAATATAAATTTATCTTGTAAATTAAAATATTTACTAGTAAATCTAATATTTACCAATATTTATATTTTTTAAAAATTAATAAATTATCAAGTAAATCAATTATATACTAATAAATCGTAGTATTTACCACGTTGTTTTGAAAATTATCAATTTATGAAAGTATTATAGTATTATATTAATGTGTATTTACAAGTAAATAAAATGATTATAAGGATTTCCAGTTATTTACTTTATATAAATACATTGCATTTTTTTCTTCTAAATTATCTATTAATTAATAATAACTTATACGAATTTTAAAAAAAACCCTTAAACTTTTAAAATTTTCAAAACGAACCCTAAATCTAGATCTAGATTTGCGACAGCTCCGTCAGAGACATTGACGGAGCTTGGAGAAGGAGGTCATGTGCCGTCGAAGACACCACTAGATCTCGTCGAAGACGGAGATCGCGTGTCACCAAAGTTCCTGCCAATTCTGACCGAGGATGAAGATCATGATCCCCAAAACTTCACGATCGCCATCACCCGAACTCGCTGATGGAGCTCCCACTCCAAGCCCAGCACTGTCGTTATCCACTGTCGAAGATCCAGGGTCGTCGTCACGCCGTCACTGCAGAAGCTCAATCGTCACCGTCTTCATCATGACTCGCGAGTTCGCCAGATCTTAGAAGCCCGTAACAACCCATCCGTAGTCGTTGCATCGCCAAGATCCTCCGCCATAGTTGGAAAAAAATTACTGGCAGAACAGCCGTCACTGTAGCCATCGTGAAACCACCGGCAAAGAAGAGAGAGATAGACAGGGAGAGAATGGGAGAGAGAGCAAGGTTGGAGGGATAGGTAAAATTAGAAACACAAAATTAATTTATAAAAAAAAATACAATAAGTTATAATATATCATCTTTTTTAAAATCTACTATAATCTTTAATGGTACTTATAAGATATATTATATCATACAATTTCCCCTAAAAAAAAAAATCACACACACTACATATAAATATCCAAAATTTGAAAAAATAAATAAATAAATAAAAGAATTGATTGAAAAGATAATTGATTGGATAAAAAATTGATTGTCATTGAAAAGAAGTGCTTTAAATACTTAAGAAATTGGTGTCATATAAATAGTAAATTGTTAGGTTTAAAAAAAAAAAAAACAAAGTTTAATCCCACGTCAAATAAGAAGCAATAATTGAAATGGTTATCTGTAACAACCCGTGTCTCTATTTAGTATGTTATCTTGGTCTTGTGCCCTCATAATTTTACTCTTGGATTGACCTCAAAAGATCTCGTACTATTAGGAGGTAATTTATTTACTTATGACCCATCACATATATCTATCCCCAAACAATGTAAGACTGCACAACTTACTATTTTTTCTTATAAGAAAGGATACCTATCACATTATAAAACATATATAAGGAATTAAAAGCCTTTATTTTTAATTATCATAATCAAAAAGCACTTCAACTACTACAATTTGATTTTGAAAATATAAAAATAAAGTGAGTAGCCATTGGTTATGATAGATATATAATCACTTTTTTAAAAAATATATATATTAAATAAGATTTTTTTTAAATGGTTCTCAAAAAGATTATTTTAAATCCACTGCTTCGTATACATACATTTATATACATATATATGAATATACCTTCAAATTAAAAAAAAAAAAAAAGATTCAAATGAGATTTTTTGAAATAAATTTTGAACTTTGAAAAGTTAGCTATCTCATTAGTATCTGTGTTATGAATATCATGTTCTGTGTTCAACAACCATTCTACTAATACCATAACCAACGAGAGAGCAAAAGCAAGGTGAAACCCAAATGTTACAAAGATGAGAAGTCGAAAAACCTGGAAGTTTTAATTAATATTATCAGATACACCGATTATCAAATAATTTTAAGCTATGATTTCAAGGACCAACTCTTTTGAGTTGCAAACAACAAATTATCCATCATCGACATTTCTTTGACGTCCACCTTTTAAAGATCAACTTGAAAAGAACATATACGGTTTCTTGAACCTTGGTAGAATGGGTTTTTTTTTTTTTTTTTTTAATACTGAAAAACATGAACTCTTTTATTTTTCTCTGTTCCAATTCATCTTGTTATCTACAAATTGTCTCTTACAAGCTCTATTGCACTTTTTGCATTGTAGCCAATAAAAAGTGACCGTTACCTATTAATAGGAAAAGTTTTCTTATCTTAGTTTAGATTTACTTACAAAAATTTTCTAAATTTTAGCATTTATAACACTTTGTTGCCTGAGTCCTTCCCCTTCAAATTTTTCTTTATAACAGTTTTGTCCTCTATCATTAGTTTTTGGATAGAAATTATCACATATCAATATCTGAATAGAGAAAGTTAACTAAATGGTATTAAATGACAAATTTACACTTACTAGAAGAATCAAAACTTTTTTGTATTTATTTTAATTTTAAGTTTTGGAAAATATGAAACTAATAAAATAAAACTTAATTTTTTATGACCAAAAAATATGAAAAACAAAAAAAAAATTTTAAATAATGTCCTTAATTTTTTTGTGATGTATAATATATTACATATTACATAAGAAAGTTGAATAATTAATCAAATTACAAAAAGAAAGTAATGAACCTTTAGTTTTGATCGCATATTCAATTTTGAAAATTGAAAAAATTTTGTAAAAAGGTATTTTTTATAATTTTTTTTCATCATCATCTAAAAAAAGAAAACTATCTTATTTTTAAATTTTATTTATACCATATCTTTTTCTAAAAAAAATTAATCTTTTTAAAATTTTTCATAATATATAATTTTCAACATCATTTTTTCTCATTCTAAAAAACTATTTATTTTCAAAAAGAAAATTTTTTACATATATAAATACCATCTTATTCTCAAAATAATTTTTTTTCGTTTAAAATAAGAAAATTTTCTTTTTTAACTTGAATATACCATCCAAACGAGCCAAAATTGAAAAAAAAAAAAAAAAAAAACAAAAAAAAAAAAACAAAAACAAAAAAAACAAAACGTGGTAGGTGTGGGAACGGCTGACAGATTGCCAGCTAGTGTATCAGAGAGTTTAAAAGACAACCATACTTCTTTGACTATAAAGTAGAACTTAGGGAACTCTACTTATATTTCAAGTAATCTAATTTACAATTAAACGCAATTCTATTTGTATTCTTCATCCTAAAAATCTTATGGTCCATCTACTTCATATAATCTTATGTTTGTGTGTTATTTGCACGAATTAAAAAAAAAAAAAAAAAAAGCATGCACAACAATATATCAAATCTTTAAAAACATAATCTAAATGAGAGTACATTTCCTGTCTCAAGTTTAAAGACTCAGTTTAGTGATCGGGGTAGGTAGATGAATATGCTCTTTCTCTCTCTCTTACCCACTCGTGCACATAGGTCTGGGGGCGGTCCAGGTATGAATTTTCGTAAAAACGAAGGCTTTTGGAACTTATTTTTAAAAACTGTCCACGTGCTCTCTAGAATTTTCAATTTCCTACAACTTTGCAGTTTTGAGTTTTCTCAAATTCGACATCTAAAGACCTCAAAAGACCGTTTCCAATTCACTGTATAGCCAGTCCATTCCACTTATCCAAATACTCCAATTCATAATAGTTTTATCACATAATTGTCATGCTGGTTGGTTGGTTGGTTTCTTAACATATGTATGGCACTAAAAAATAATCTTTTCCTTTTGCCTGCTTTTCAGCCTTTGATTTTTGCCAGTCCACAGCTTTATTAGGAAGATGTTCCCCTCCTTGAGATATATATATATATATATATATATATATATATAGGCAATTAGAAGGAAATGTTATTTAACCGTATGAAATGATTGCAACGATAAAAATGTTTTTTTTTTCTTTTTCTGTTTTGAAGATGTCTCCTAATTTGATATTCGATGGATCTTATTAAAAGTTTAGTTGGTTTATAAGTTATTCAGCATCGAATTATACAGTGATGTAAAGAGTGAAATTGAGCTCATCTTTTTAATAAAATTAAATCCAACGCTTTTCATTTTAAAGTGGATTATAGTTTTTTTTTTTAAGGTAATGAAGATGGAGTGCGGAACTCAAACTCAAAATCTTAAATTATGATAATAAAGTTATTGTTTGATTAAGCATGCAACCACCATATGTTTGAACTTAAGCCACTCAAGTCCAATACTCCTTTGCAAGAGTTAATATTGGAATTGAGGTAAAACCATACCAATGTATTGACTATCTATTCTATATTCCATAATGAGACTAGCCTGAATCTCGTGGCCACACTCTCCGCCCATGATTTGATATTCAAGAGAATTAATCCAAGATTTTGTCCGGCATAGATATGCTATTCAACATCAAACATATGATGATGTAAGTAAAACTGAGCACATTATTTGAGTATAATTAAATCATGCATTTTTCATTTCATTATTAGATTGTGATATTTTTCCTAAATACAATTGAAATAGAATATGTAACTTATATACGAAACCTCAATTTTAAGATCGACGTGAATTCACAATCAAATCGAACATGAAATCACAAAAAAAATATATGAACTTAAGCCACTCTAATTCAATAACTCCTTTGCAAGAGTTAATATTGGAATTAACGTGAATGTGAAAAACATACCAATGCATTGAATATCCATTATCTATTTTATAATAAGGCTAGCGTGAATCTCGTGGCCACAGTCTCTGCCCATGGAAACATAGGATTCGCCACAAAATGGACAAAATCATTAAATATATATTACACGTAGTCATACGTTTGATCTGAAGATATATTCGGCACATTTAAGCTTCCAACCAATAGTGAAGCTAGTTGTTGGTAGACAAACTCAAGAGCGTCTTTGCTGTTTTACTTGTTTGGTTGTTTACAAAATTTGTAAGATTCTTAATATTGCAATTAACCTATTACAAAGAATTGACAAAAATAAAAATAAATAAAATAAAACAGACATAGATCAATTGGAACATAAAAACGTCATGTTACGATTAAAAAAAAAAAAAATGCAAAAATAAAATATAAACTCAACAATATTTATTTATATTAATATTAAAATTACGGTGGTCCAATTAGGGCCCAATAGAATCGTATCCTGCAAAACTGCCGTGGTCTTTTCTCCATAGAAATACTGATCCTCGCATGCCATGTGGTACTCTAGAGCTTGACATCGGATTGTTACTGATACATTGATCTTTTTAATATATATATATATATTTATATATATATTTATTTATTTATTTTTACTTGAGATTAAAAGATTCAAATTCTACTTTGTGATGAACTGAAAGTGTGAAATTATCATCTGTGATTAAGGCCTTATGAGAATTTTACCGGTCTCAATATAATAAAACCTTAGCAAGACTTCAGTGTAAGTATTTTAGTTTTAATGTATTTATTATTATTTTATTGGAACTTCATCGAATATAAAGTTCAGGGATATGCACTAGTAATATAAAATATTCTACCACAAAAAGTTCTAAGGACTTAATATTAAAATGAAATAGAAAATGTTTTGGTAGAGTACTAAAATTATACTAACATATTGCCTTTTATATATGAATATGTAAATTTTCATCGGATCTTGTTACTTTCACTTTTTTTTATCCTAACATATTGCCTTATATATATGTATTTTTTTTTTCATCGAATTTTGTTACTTTAACTTTTTTTTTTAATTATGATATATATATTTTCTGATTAGTAAACACGATCATATGTAAACCGTGTCTATTATAAGAAGTTGACAATCTACAAACGTACAAAGAAGATACCTCTTCCTCTTTACCACCGAAGGTTATAGTGTAGTGGTTGGGGCTTTTTCTAAGTCTTCTCATTCTTTCTATCAAGGATCAAACCTTGTAGCTTCTGTTTTGGACTCCACTTTAACTTCAACTATTGATGTACTGGATTAAGAGGCAAGCAGTAGTGGCGCTAGGTAGAAAACCTGGTGAAACTAAGTATTAAGCATAATCACTTCTCAGTAGTTTACATGATTGCTATTAAGCCAAAAGGGTGTGGGAATAGGATGGGCAGTACCTGATTCTCCTTTTATTGAGGAAAAAAAAAAAGAGAAATCTTGATAGAATCGCCTATATAAAGTTATAAGCAACCAGGTGAATAGTTTTTTAAGAACCCAAAAAATGTAAAAACAGCATTTAAGAATCCAAATTGAACTGGAATATTATCATTATAATTATCACGTAATCATTAAAAAAATATATTTCTTATAAGTGTTTCATAGTCTCTATAAATTTTGCAACAACATAATAGTATTTTGTGTATTTAAAATATATTAATTATAATATCTGAAATTTTAATTTTTATATAAATAAATAGGAAAAATTAATTAAATAAGCATTTTTTAATCATTTATTTAAAAGATACCAAAATTTTTTTATTTAAAAAAATCAGTCACCATCGAGTAATCATAGTTAATTATTGATAATCAATCACTAAAAAAATAAATGTTAACATTAACAATTGATGAAATTTTTATTTTATATAAATAAATAAGAAAAATTAAATAAAATAGCAGTTTTTAATCACTTATTTAAAAAATACCAAATTTTTTTTATTTTTAAAAAAATCAGTGACCATAGTTAATTATTGATAATCAATCATTAAAAAATAAATGCATGTTAACATTAATAATTTGTGATTGATTATAATCATTTTTCTAATTTTCTAATTTTGCAAAACTTCTTTTATATATTAGAATATTTTCGTTAAAATTTTTCATCACCTATATATCCCAAGAAAATATGATATTATGCTATTTATTTCTGCACATAACAGGTGGATTTTTTTTTTTTGTTTATATTTTTAAGTGCGTTGACGTGGGAGAGGAACAAAACAAACCAGAGACAAAATCAAACGACAAACTAAAGTACATATTTGGCAAACTTTCTTACACTGATATTTTTCATATCAATTTTTATCTTTTTTTAATTAATAAAAATTATAATTAATTTTTAAAAAATTAATCAAATTAAATTTAAAAATTTTAATTCAATTAGGAATCTCCAATCCATATTTTATTTTAGAGTTTTATATTAATTTAGATATAGGACATCTCCAATCCATATTTTATATCATACTTCGAATATATAATATGAACGGTATATTCATATTTGAAGTATCACTGTTCATATTTTAAATTATTTTTTTAATTAAATTTTAAAGTAATATTTAGGTAAAAATAAAAAGATAAATGGTTATAAAAAAGAATATAAATAGAATATTTCTTTTAGAGTATGATATAGAGTAAATAAGTTAAAAATAAAATAGTTATTTGAATGATAGATATTTTATTTTAAAATTTCTGTATTCTAAAATAAAGTATTTAAACTGGAGATGAGTTATAACCTGCCAAACCGTACACTCTTTGGTAGTTTGCTTCGAAAATACAGACAAGAACAAGAAAAATGAGCTGTTGTTCCAATCTCTTATTATATCTCTGTTCCTGAGTTTGATGCAGGAAGACATTTTTAGAATATGATATAGAATAAATAAGTTAGAGATAAAATAATTATTTAAAGTGATAAATATTTATTTTAGAATTTTTGTATTTAAATAAAGTATTTGAATGGAGATGGAGATGACATTACAACCTGTCAAACCGTACACTCTTTGGTCGTTTGCTTCGAAAATACAGACAAAGAACAAGAGAAAATGAGCTGTTGTTCCAATCTCTTATTATATATCTCTGTTCCTGAGTTTGATGCAGGAAGACAGTTTTTAAAGAACAACCCTAGCCCTGAGAGAGACTGAGCGAGGTATCTCCGTACAGGTGGCTTCTGGGAAAACAAGAAAGAAGAAAAATGATGTTTTCGAAATATATAGCACAGGATAAAGGTTGTCTTCCTCTCCACTTGCTTATCCTAAATGTAGCTCTGGCTTTCTTCAGTGTCATTCTTTCTGTCGTTGCATTTTCCCAGGTTTTTTATTCTTACCCTTTTGTTTTCAATCATTGTTGTTTTGTTTTTTCGGATTTGTTTACGTTTTTATCTAATGAAAGAATTGATTTTTCTTTTTTTTCTTTGGGTAGTTTGAGGATGTGGGGTCGTACTGATATGTTTATATTTTCCATGACTCATTTCGATTTATAGTGATGACATGTATTTTGACAAGATTCAGGCCAATAGTGGTACGGCACATGTACTTATTTGTTGACTTTTGGTTATGTTTTGCAACTTTTTTCATTTTGGCCCAGTTTAATGTTCAATTTTTTTTTAATTTTCTTTTATGAATGCTAGTACTCATAGTTAACTATGGTCAAATTTTAGGTGGATTTTTGTAACTGGGAATTTCAGGTTTTCTTTTGTGTAAGAATGCTTCAAAATCAAAAGTAAATTTCTTTGTTCGATGTACTTATCTTAACATTTTTTCTTGGCAGCTTGTCAGAATTCACCTGCGAGAAAAAGAAGGACCCGCCAAAAAGTGAGTTGTATCTTCTAATTCTATTGCTTCTTCTTTTTTACATCTTTGGAACGTTTAATATCACCACCAACTGTTTGTAGATACTTCTCTTTTAACCATGTTCTAATCCATATCTGAATATCATGTGTTCTTTATCTCATTATAAATTCAATTCATTCCACTCACACCATTTTGTTTTTATTATTATTATTTTTTAAATATGGTTCTCTCCGTTTGCTTTATTCTTAAGCAATAAAAGCTGGAATTATAAGTATACCTTTATATATTTATTTACTTATTTTTGGCTAAACAAGTCGACCTTTATTGTTCATATATACTAGTATGTATACACATATCCAATTCTCTTCAAATTATATTTACCTACACCATTGTTAAGTGCTCTTTTGATAAAATCAAAGAAATATGCAGGTCCTCCACTTCATGATTGGCACTTCCAACGCTGGTAAGGCTGAGTTTTGTGGTTCATTATTGATGTTACATATTTTCCTTACAAAACAGTTTATATTTTTCATTTAAGTTTTAGTTAAAGGAAATTCGTGTGCTAAATTTTCGTAGTTTTAGAATGGAAGCTGGATTGAGATGTGTTTATATTGGTCTTGTTATATGTTTTTGTCACTTCGAACAATCAAAACTGCTTTCATTTCACCTGGATATGATTTCGAAAGTTTTTTCTTTTTCCTCGGATTATGTTGACTACAAATTACGTAACTGTTGATCGGAAACTTCAAGTGTTACGCCACAGGAGTAAAGCCAGCCCGATATTATCTGAACAGATTCCATGGATAATTCAAGTCATATTATCTGCCTTTTGTTTTGCCAGGGTACTTCATATATTTTTTATCAACTCATTTTGCTACTTGTGTGAAGTGGTTTTGCTGGTCTCATGTTTGCGGTTTTGTCCTCATGGGTATGTTTTCTTCTCTCGTTATAACTCATATGCAGCTGCAATATTTGATTTCCGCTGGGGGTTCTAATTATGAACATACTGCTGCAGCCTTCCCCAAAATTCTATTTCTTGCTGCATTTCTTCTGCTCCTATCTTTTTGGTAAGTTCGAATCGTTTGTCGCTTAATTTCGATCTAGCTGTTCGTGTTCTTTTAACGGAACTATATGTTGATGTTCTTTTCAATGTGCTTATGTATTCGTATACTTTTCAACAGGTTTATGTATTAGTTGAAGTGAACATTGCCCAAGTTGTTTCGAATTTTAACTTTAAGAAATGTTGATACAGAAAATATAACGCAGGTCCATCTAACATAGCCCAATTTATGCTTCCTATTAATTCCCATTTGCATGAACTCCCATTCTTATCTACATATTTACATATAAAAAATGAAACATAAAATTCCCTCAATATGCTAAAATTATAACACTGTCCTTAGTCATGTTTCTGCTTAGCTTCTCGCACTTTTTTTTTAACATTTTTTGGTAAGTCTCCTTTTGACATATTCCTTGCAGTCAACAAGGTGTACATTACCTTGTTTATGTATTATATGTGTTGGAGAAGAAGAGAGAGCGCAGAACCCAGTGAGCGACTATATAAGTGAGTTTAAGGAGAGAGACTTGGAAGGGCAGCTGCCGTTGAAGTTGGACGGTTTGGTAGTTACCCCGTTAGAGAGAGAGAGAGAGAGAAAATGTAAGTGTACGTACCGATTGCGTGTATTACACAGAAGTTAAGGTTTGCAAGGTCCCTAATAATTATGCGAATCATGAAACATAACCCTTCTGCATCAATAGAAGGTTGACGTTGATTATACCCTCACGCATCAACGGGAGGTTGATAATCATATACATAACCCTTCACGCATCAACGGAAAGTCTGACAATTTTATTGAACATACATGATCCTCCCGCATCAACATAAGGTTGGTACGACACCTTACTTATCTTAGTTTAGTTTTAGTCTTGTTACATTTCCAAGACTAAGAATCTTTACGTGTGATCTTATTAGTTATGATGCACATGAGACATAAACATGGCATTATCATAAATCATGGTATAACTTGGCATATCATGGTATAACATGACATATCACATAACATATGGCATCATAGTAAAGACTTGACATATACTTAATCATAGCATATATGAAAACATGTCATACTTGAAAATAGTATTTACTATTTTCCATACTGTAGGTGAGGTTTGTACTTACCTCTTATGTACGTCATGAGTTTATTGCTCCTACTGATCGCAACAACAGGTTAACTAGCTGTCATAAATAACGACGTAAGATAAGAATCATCCTATCTTATCTTAAATTATTTCATTAAATGTTGGTACCCTAACCAACATTTATTAGTGACCCTAGATATATGTCCCCCTCATATGCTTTAATAATATCCTTGTTGGTTACTAACTGTAACCCTAGGATACATGCCCTAATGGTAATCAAATAATATTCTGTTTGATTACTTAATGAACTTTGGGCTTAAGGCCCAATGACCTTGGCATCGTATTAGGTTACTATGAGTAACCTCGTATATAAGCCCAAGTTAGGTTTTAAAAAGTTTGTTGGGCTATTAAGGTCCAATAAATAAAGTGGTATCCCTTATGGTTATCCTAAATAATCTTGGACCCAAGGCCCAACATATAATATTTGTTCTTAACTAACTAGGCCTAATTACAATTAGGTAACCTATCCGATTTCTATGTGTGTTATGTTAGGTTACCAACTATCTTAGCTTAATTTGCTTAATTATTTCTTTTCTTACTAAACTGGGTTTGATTAACCATTAAAACTGTTTTAAAATAAAACTCTCTAGGTTTTGAAGGTATTTGCAGAAAACAGTCAAATCGTCAGTGCATGTGCAGGAATTTCATGTGCATGTACTGTTTTGAAATTCTGAATCGGAACTTACTATTATAATTCAGTTTTATTTTGAAATCTGATTAGATTATGAAAAACTTTTCTTCATGAAAGTTTTAGATATTAAAAACCCTACAACTTTTGTGTTTTGCTCAAAACTCAGTTCTGTATTTAACTTATACTTTTTCTTTGTTGAATCTGTCTGGCCGTGCACATAGGTCTGGGCAGTCCTGGCATGGGTTTTTGTAAAAACGAAGGCCTTTAATGCCTTATTTTCAAAAATTGTTTGTGCTTCCCCATAGCATTTTTAATTTTCTACAACTTTGCAGTTTTGAGTTTTCCCAAATTCGGCCTCTAAAGGCCTCAAAACACCGTTTCCAAATCACTACTCAGTTTTCAACCGAACTAGCAGTTTTGATTTCGGTTCGTTCTTACGCAAAATTACGCACACCCTACTTCAAACGGTCGCAACCATGAGCCTACATCAAGTATGCAATGTATAATCTAATGTTCCCATGATCATTCATTCATTTGCTCAAACCAGTTTGGTGATTTTCACCAAACTTGGTTTTCTAGGGTTTTCTTGAACCCTAATCACCATACAATCAGTCCAAAACCATAATCAGCCATTCAACATCATTCATAAGCCTATGGGGACATATATCAAATACTTAATGGTCACACATATCATCTATATAATTTTTAGAGCATACATTCTCATACATATACCAAATCATAACATAAACTTACTAAAACCTAAATCAAGCACATTCTAAGCAAACCAACTAAAGCAAGGACATAATGGGTGAGTTTAAACTCTTACAAATAAGCTGAAAATACATGGTAACATGGTTGAAAACTACAATAAAAGGACTTAGGAAATATAGAAAGTTACCTCAAACCAGTGGAGGTAAATCCCTAACTTGGCTACCGAAATTTTTTTCTAGCCTTCCTCACTAAAATCCGACCACACACACACTTGGGTTTGCTGCTTATAGGGTTCAGCTGAGAGAGAGAAAAGGAGAGGGAAAATGGCCAAAGTTTGGGGGAATTTTTCAATAAAAATGAGCTAAAAAAGTCACCCCCCTCCACCTATTTATAGGTGTGAAATTATTTTCTTTTTGATTTATTTTAATTCTCTAATTTGCACATCTAGCCTTGAAGTAAAAATATTTGCTCATTGGTCCTCCATAGGTGGCCGGCCATCGTAGGAAAACTTGGAGGCCAAGTTTTTAATTTTTTTCTAATTTCCCAAAAATCCAAAAATTATGTAATTATCTTATGATGAGGTGTCCCACTTTTAGGGTCCCGTTTGGCTTATCTCTTAAAACGCAGTCCATTGTCATACTAATGCAGAAATTACAAATACTGTTTTCAACTAATACAGTGTAATAACCAACTTTGTTACAAATTATGATTTCTGGTTTCTCAAGGAATCAAAATTTGTATTATATATAAGTATATGAATCGCTTGATCTGAGTTATCAGAATTATGATTTATGTATGATTGTATTCTGGTTAAAGTTTGACTAGAATGATTTAGCTATGATAGGAATTTATGATTTTATGTTGGTCAAAATTTGACTAGAATAGTCAAAGTTTGACCAGAAAAGTCAATATATGATGATACTGTTGTATAACAGGCAGTATAGAGATTATACTGCGAAAAACCGTCATTACGAATAGATAAGCAAGTTTAAGGTACGGGATTATGTTAGAAAAATCAAGCACAATATTTAGGACAGTAAGGACTAATGAGCTTTAAGTTCTAAGAAAAACCTAAACGCAGTCCAGTTTTATGCAGATAAATTTTGGACTGCAGTTTAGTATGACAATATTGTTCTTATTGAAAACAGTAATTGTTATATTTGTATTAGTATGAAAATAGACTTTTTTTAAGATTTAAAGCCAAACGGAACCCTAAGTATGAGACACCTCATCAAGAGATAATTATGTTATTATTTGAATTTTTGAAAAATTTGGAAAGTATTCAAGAACATTCTTGAACCTTTTTAATCACTAGTGGCCGGCCACCTCATGGGGATTTTTCAGCAAATAAAATTTTTATAGGGCTTGGAGAGTAATTTAGGGAATAAAAATAAATTAAGAAAGAAAATTAAATTACACCTATAAATAGGTGTGTTGGGTGGTATTTTTTTTAGTCATTTTATTTGAAAAACTCCCCCAAACTCATGCCATTTTCTCTCTCCCTTTCTCTGCTCAGTTGAACCTTAAAGGCAGCAAAACCCAAGGTGTGTGGTCGGAAAATTTTAGTGAGGGAAAGCTAGAAAACCATTTTCGGAAATCAAGCTAAAGATTTTCTCTTCGGTTTAGAGGTAAACCCTCTAATCTCCTAAGCTTTTGATTTCCGGTTTTGAACCATTTTCAGTGTATTTCCAGCTTGTTTGTAAGTGCTTAAGCTCATCCATTTATGTCCTTGCTTGCTTGGTTTGTTTAGAATGTGCTTGATTTAGGTTTTAACATGATTATGCTTTAATTTGGTGCATGATTGGTAATGTACGTATGCTCTAGAAATTAGGTAGATGATGTGTGTGACCATTAGGTATTTGATATATATCCCCATATGCTTAAGCTGATGATGAATTGCTGATTATGAATTGGTATGCTTGTATGTTGAACTAGGGTTCAAGAAAACCCTAGAGAACCTTAGAAAAACCAAGTTTGATAAAAATCACCAAACGAGTTTGATCGAATAATTGTATATATGAGATTGAATGAACGGGTATGAGAACATTAGATTATATGCTGCATGCTTGATGTAGGCTCACGGTTGTGACCATTTGAGATAAGGTGTGCGTAATTTTTATATGAGAGCAAACCGAAACCAAAACTGCCACCAATTTTGACCAACTGGAGACACCATGATTTTGGTTTTTGATTACATCAAAAATTTGCTGGATACAGACCGTTTCCAGATGTTGAGACTAAAAGGTCATGCCCAATATCGTCATTTCATTATTTTTAACAAAAAAAAAAAAAAAAAGAAAAGGCGTGGTCATTTTGTGACATTTATTGTGGTATGCCGTTACATGAAAGACGACAAAGGGGAGGCAGAGTTGGTTTGGTTGGGTCCAACACGAAAGCCAATCTTTATGTACTTTTTTTTTTTAAGGAAATAATGGATACATTTTTAGGTGCAAAAAAGCAAGAGATTTTAAAATATAATGTTTTCTCATTTGAAAAATGAAAATAATAATTTTACTTGGTCAGCTCACGGGTAATCGAAGCCTACTAAGAGAGTTGTTTTCATTAGAATTAAAAAAAAAATAAGAGAGTTATTTTTTATTTCTCATCAGAAATTTAATTTTTGATACTTGTATTTCGTCTTATGAAATTATAAAGGAATAAGTATGATTTGCAAATTTAATAAAAGAGAATTTTCAGGTTGTTGATGAATAAATACTTTATATACAGCTATAGATTTTTTATCATATATTCGATATTCCTTTAGTAACATGAAATGTAATCCAAAATATCTTTATATTTAAAGGAATTCTTATCTATACGATTGAAAACTTGAAAATAATGGGTCACCCTATATTTTTTTTATTAAAAAAGATAAATCTTTACATTTCTTGCTCTAAAGTATTACTATGTATACGTTAGCGACTCAAAATTCTCATTTTTCTATATCATAAACAAATAAAATATAAAAAAGAAGAAGAAAGATTTTTTTTTTTTTTTGAAGGTAAAGAAAGCAGAGAATATGTTTAATATGCGGGTTGTAATTATGTATATATGCGGGTTGTAATTATGTAGAGAGAGTTACTTGATTATGTTCTTCTTTATGATGGTAGTTTGTCAATAAATTAAGAGTTTTCTTATCTTCGTAATTAAGAGATTTATATGACAACAGAATATATCTATTATATTTTTTCTTCACATTTTTTTAAAGTTAATTTAAGGATTCTTTCCCATTAGTATTAGTTTTCAAAAACACAAACAATAAATTTATAAACAAGAATATATTTAGTCACGTAGAACACATCATTATTCAAAGTCTTTTTCTTTTTCCACACTTTTTTTTCTTTCTTTCAAGAACATAGAACTTTTTTATAATTAGCACAAGAATATTTGTTGTTGTATAATAGGTTGGTGGATGCCCCCACAAACCTCTTTATTTCTTTTTTTTTTTTTTAATTTTACGCAAACACTTTTTTCTTTCTTTTTTTTTCTTCCTCTAATTCTAAGCGGACAAGATTAAGCCACCTTGCTGGCTTCTGTAAGTGTAAAACGTAATATTACACTTTTCTTCCTTTCTTTTTCCTTTTCTTTTTCTTTTTCTTCTTTTTTTTTTCTTCCTTTTCTATAATCTTATGTTTGTGTGTTATTTGCACGAATTAAAAAAAAAAAAAAAAAAGCATGCACAACAATATATCAAATCTTTAAAAACATAATCTAAATGAGAGTATATTTCCTGTCTTAAGTTTAAAGACTCAGTTTAGTGATCGGGGTAGGTAGAAGAATATGCTCTTTCTCTCTCTCTCTCTCTCCCTAACGGGGTAACTACCAAACCGTCCAACTTCAACGGCAGCTGCCCTTCCAAGTCTCTCTCCTTAAACTCACTTATATAGTCGCTCACTGGGTTCTGCGCTCTCTCTTCTTCTCCAACACAAAAGGAGTTAAGAGTCCCCAACTTTTGCTTTAATTGTAAGTCCTCTCTCTTTTTCACCGTTTTCTGGGTTCGTTTGAGTATTGTACCTCTCATTTTCTTCATGTTTGCTCCAGTTTCTGCTGCTTATTTAAAACATTGGTGTTCTCTCTCTGTTGGGTATTGCATCAATCTTCCAAATCCCAGAAGTTTCAACATTCTTTTTGTTCCTACATTAAAAAAAAAAGAAATGAAATTTATGTATAAGATGCCTGATCCAGATTGCCCATTAGTTCCCCTTTTGGTATTCTCATGAATCATGACCTCTGTATTGGTTTTCTGCAGTTTGTTGACTTTAAAGTCTACGGATCATATAAATGGCGCAAGAAGTGGTAAACACAACTGAAGAGGTAATTCCCTTGTGCTTTATGTTTGCATTTTTACTTTTCTTTTGTATTTTTTAATTGAATTCAGGTACATTTAGACATTTCTGCATTTCTAGTCGCACCATTCAATACATTTTCAGTCGTTAGATGACGGCCAAAAAAGATTCGGACTGGCGTCTATTGTACATTTTTAACTTTTGATTTATGTTTATTATTTTGGTATATTAAAGTCTTGCAATTGTTTTGCCGAAAAAAGAAAATGGCATATTGATCAGAATAAGAATGTTGTTGTAACTTATATTAGGTTCTTCTTGGAGAAGAAATTGAGCACGTGAGGTTGATCACGCTGAACCGACCACGTCATTTGAATGTCATCTCATCAAGATTGGTATGCTAGGCTAAATATATTAGATCCATTTTCTTTTCGTGGTTTCTTTTTCGGCCTTCTTGATTCTGTCACTAAATGGTTCTTTCTTTTATCATAAACAGGTTTCTCTACTAGCAGAATACTTGGAAAAGTGGGAAAAAGATGACAAAGCTGAGCTTGTTATATTCAAGGTTAGTTAAAAGCTTCCGGATTTTGAACTATGATTTCCTGTCTGCTGGTTCAAGTTATGATATGGTCTTGCTTCGATATTTTTACTTCGACATAGACATTGCAGCCATTTAGTATTAGAATCTTTATATGCTTTAGTTCCTAATTGTCTGCAGGGAGCAGGCCGAGCTTTTTCAGCTGGTGGCGATCTAAAAATGTTTTATGATGGCAGGACACAAAGTAAAATGTTCACCTTAAACAAAATCTTATGAATTCCTATTTACTATATGCAAAATAGAGTTTTTTTCTTTTTATTTTTTTATTTTTTTTTAATGTGTCTCTAAGAGATTAAAAAAAAAAAAAAAAAAAAAAGAAGAGTTAGAGAGAAAAGAAGAAATGAGATGTAAAGATTGATGGGAATTATTGCATGTTTTAAGTAATACACGCAAGCAAACTTACTTATGAAGGTCTTTTTATGTGGCAGAGGATTCCTGCCTTGAAGTGGCTTATAGATTCTACTGGCTTTGCTATCACATCCATACATACAAGAAAACCATGGTAACATATTCGAACAGAAATTTTCATCCATGTGAATTTGTGACAGAACCAAATGTTCCTGAATATCTCGTATAGTCCTTCACTATTATTATGACAGAGATGTGACATTGGGATGCTGATTGTAACCAACAGGTTACTATTGCTAACGGAATATCTATGGGCGGAGGTGCATCACTAATGGTCCCAATGAAGTTCTCAGTTGTCACCGAAAAAACTGTGGGCACTCGGTCCTTGTTCATTTGGTTTTGGTTTTGATTTATAGTTCTGTGTTTTCTGCCCATTTTTCCCGACCCTCATTTGTGAATTGCTCTTTTACTCTTCTGCATAGGTCTTTGCCACTCCAGAAGCAAGTATTGGGTATCATACAGATTGTGGCTTCTCATACATTCATTCTCGTCTCCCTGGGCATCTCGGTAAGCATGCTTAGATAAAGGGAAAGGATTTTCCACCATTTCTTTTCTGTCAACCATTAACACATGCAAATGTGGTGGGAATGCAGCTGAGTATTTGGCCTTAACGGGAGCAAGGCTCAATGGTAAAGAATTGGTTGCAGCCGGACTGGCAACCCATTTTGTCCCTTCGGAGGTAAATTGGAGAATGATACAACTGTGCTTCTCTTCAAAACTAAAACTAGGAATCAATGCATTACATATTTAACGCCCTATTCCTTTACTAATGAAGACAATAAGATGAAAGAAATGCAATCAAGAAAACACAAAACGTGTATAGTCCTTTCACATACATCCACTCACTCCGGTTTTCAATATGATGAAGAAGATTACAAGAGAATCGCACACATGCCTCTCAGACTTACCATGTTTCTCTCTACCCCCACCAATATATATATGTTTATGTAATATCTATGATCCAACGAATAAATGTAGTGGTGTGTTCATTTTGTTTCGTAAATCCAAAATTGTAATAACAGAGCTTCTCTGTTTGTTGGTTCAGTGTAATAATTCTTTTCAATAATCTCTCATATGTTCACACTTCTTAATCTCATATTTGTTGTTGTTTCTTTGCAAATGATTTGACTTGACTTTCTTTGAACATTAGAAAATTCCTGAGCTGGAGAAGCATTTGGTGAGCTTAAATTCTGGGAACGAGGATGCAGTCAAGTCAACAATTGAAGAATTCTCGGTGGCAGTTAAGCCCAACACAGACAGCATCCTAAACAAGTAAGAAAAATTAGAAGTAAAGTTTTGCTATCTTTTCCAGATGAAAAACTTAAGGTTCGGGCCCAATATCCAGTAATGTCTAACGTTTCCCTTACCTTTCAGGCAGTCAATAATTGATGAGTGCTTCTCCAAGGATACTGTGGCGGAGATTATAGAATCATTTGTAAGGCTCCCACTTTTTTATCTCTGTCATGGTATCTCATGTTTATGTGTTCCCTAAGTTGGTCAATGATACAGCTGCATAATTTCAGGAAGAAGAGGGAAAGAAAGAAGGAAACGGATGGATAGGCCCGGTTCTAAAAGGGTTGAAAAGATCATCCCCAACTGGATTAAAAATCACACTTAGATCGGTAAAAGTCCCTCATAGTTTGAATTCGTAATCGATACATGGTGGATTCATGCTTCCCTTGGCTCTAACTTGTAACTCTACAGATTCGCGAAGGAAGGAAGCAGTCGTTGTCTGAGTGTCTGAAGAAAGAGTTTAGATTAACTATTAACATATTACGAGCCACCATTTCTGGTGATGTATACGAGGTAAATTTGCAGCTATGGCTATATTGATACCCAAAACGTAACCACAATCTGCAATCAATCAAGGTTGAGAAATATTGTTGCCTTGCGCCTAAACTGAGATAAACTTGTGTTCTGTTTTGATGGAAAGGGAATTAGAGCTCTCACCATTGACAAGGATAATTCTCCCAAGGTACTTTCTCTTGTCGTCAACATACATATATATGTCTAAACCAGATTCATTTGATCAAAATATCAGGTGAATACAATTGACCGAATTTCAGAAAAAAAATAAAAATAAAAATAAATAAATAAATAAAAATAAAAAAGCTATATTCAAAGATGACATGATTGTACTTTCTGTCATGATCAATGCATATCGATTGGTCCTTGAATCCATTGTTGTTGTTGTGTTGTGTTGTTGCCAAGACTTTCTAGGAATGTTAATGTCTTTCACTTCAGTCCTAAATTGTTTAAAGTAACCCTTTTCTGGTTTTCTTAGGAGGATTCTAATGGTAGGGTATGAAAGTCCTTCCTACCGGTAACAAAAGGGTATAGTTATGAATGATAAGATTTTCATAAGTTCCATTACATTATTGCACTTTTCTTCATCTGATGTGATTCTGATGTGATCCAACGATTCATATAGAGACTTATAAAATCATCATTTTCTCTTTTAACCTTAAAGATCACCCCCTTTTTATACATTTGTAGTGGGATCCACCAACTCTAGACAAAGTGAATGATGAGAAACTAGATTTAGTATTTCAGCCTTTCAAAGAAGATTTGGAGCTTCAGATTCCAGAGAAGGAAGAGAGCAGGTAACTAGGCCTAATCCTTTCCTTTTTGTTCACTCCTCGCCCTTATAAGTTTGAAATATTACTTTGATAAATTACATAAATAAATTACTTAAAACAATCTTATGGATTAAATTTTATAGGTGGGACAAAAAATATGAGAACTCAGCGTATGCAACTTTGAAGGCAACGGTATAAGCAGCCAGTCTCCGTCATCGGTGTCTGCTTTGTTCTTCAGCATCAAAGTTATTGCTTCTTCCTGGCTATTTCAATCTATCTATGCAACTTATGTAGTCAAATTAAATCCATTTTTCATCCCCACGCGACAAGCTCTATAGAGTTTGGGAACTTCGAGTATTGTAACATGGTATATGAATGTACCCTAAGAAAAAATTTTAAAATAAAAGAGGGTACATTTATTTAACAAACTTGCTCTGCAAGAGTCTTACTATTTAATAATACGGTCTTCCTGAGAATTATATGGCCTTTAGCCCGGTGTTGCATTTTTTATTCATTTTCTTAACTTCGAAGTTTATTAAGTTATCTCCCAAATTTAATAAATAGTTGTAAAGCGCCCCAAAATTGAAGATGTTAAAAATTTAGAAAGGAAACATCGTCATACATATAACATGACACTTCATACACATAACATGACACTTGGTCATTGGAAATTTCAAACAAGCTCATGTCACGTATGTTGAGGGTACTTCAAATTGCGGTTTTTCCTCATTCTATGATATTGCTTAGAGAGAATGACAACATTTCTTTATCCCAAGTCCCGATTATTATAAATCATGGTCATTCTGAAAAGTAAGTTGTGGCTGCCGTTATGAACATTTCATCAAATATTCACTCTTCAAAACGAAGATAGTTCCTCTTTCAACAACATTGGTAAGCACAATATATTATTTCATTCCTTACCGTTGCCACACTCCATAAATATTGTTTCTCCTAAATAACTTCCGCGCAAACAAAAATTACAATTAGATGTTGATCTGAGGCACAAACTCTTTATTCTGGGTTGCAACCACAAAAACAAATTTCCTCTATGAAACAAGTCTGTTTACATGTCATCCTGTAATATACAACAATATATGCACACAATGCACACAGATAACGTTGAAACGATAATTTGAAAATAAATAAATAAATAAGTTAGAAGCCTATGAAACTCCTTGAAAAGATGACCGGAGGGTATCAAAAATCGATGAGGCTGCCGCATTCTGTGAAAGTGTTGATTTTAGTCGTCCCAGCAATTCACCATCTTTAGCCTGAGAGGCAGCGTCGGCAGCTTCTTTTGCCATGCCAATCCGCGCATAAGACTGTAACAATCAAAGATAGCTTTACATTACTATGGTAGATAGAAGCAAGCACCATTAGTGATCAAGTATTAGGTGCATAGAATAATCCCCATCCTTATTGAGCGGGGCTTAGGACCCTAGGTCTTACCTCTGCCCTCTCTCGAGGATCAGCGAGTTTCGGGATATACTTTAGGGCCTCCCCCTTTTCATCTGCTTCAATACATGCTTCCACAAATGGCCTAAAACCTGCCAGAAAACAATTCAACAGTCTGTCATGAAATGACCAAAGAAACAACAGTATTTGCATCTAGAGACAACAATTAAATTTAGGAAAAAAAAATGATATAGATCAGAAGTTAGTAGATGTGAGTGAGAGTGTGTGTGTGTATGTGTGTTTTTGTTTTTTCCTCTCCAGAAACTGAGAGGAGAGGTTAACATATAAACAACATAGGTATACATAATACGACAGTAGTTACATGAGAAAATAGTGCAAGACAAAAAAAAAAATAATGAGCGAAATTAGTGTCAGATTTGAGATAACTCAAAGCCAGGTCCATGATTAAAAGCCACAAGTCGGAAAATGGTAAGTAGTACCGTATACTTGCCAAAATAAAAAATATTTCATCTTGTTTTCTGAAATAAAAAAAGAGTGGGAAATCTTACCAATTGGTGATCGCTTTTCCTTTGAAAACTTTTCTAGAGCATCCCAATCTCTGATAGTAGCCAGAGCAAAAACTTTAAGCCAATACCATCTCTTCTCGGAGACCTGAGACAGATTCACAAGTGAGTACAAAAGAAATGATTATTCGAATTGCATCTGAATTACTCAATTAGAAGCCCATTATTGATGCAGCATATGACAATTGTCATATCTACTTCCTTGCAAATATAATTCCTGATGCAAGTCGAACCCCTTTACCCGAGACACACTTTCCAAGGCCCATTCAGTTGGTAGGAATGCATGTAAGGTACAAACCTTGAATTCTGTTTTCACTTTCATTGCAGCTCGATGATTTCCCAAGACGATGCAAGTCCGAATTGTATCACTAATACTTGAATCAACAAAAATAGCCTGCTTTGTACTCACTTCTAACTCATGTTGCATTCTGAAAAAAAACAGCAAGTTTATAGAAAAAGTTATAGCTACACCACAACGGACAAGGTATGCGGAAAATTGCAACTGTGAAAAGCTCCACTATACTTTCAAGAAGGAAAAATATTACGGAAAAATTGAAACCAAAGTATCTAAAGGCTGACCAATGAAATTACAGGAAATCAGATTAACATAAAAGTGCAAACAAACTAGAAGATGCTCTGTCTTGAACTCTAATGCAAGAAAATGGCATTGTTCTCAATGTTATCAAGTTAAATCAAACAAAGGTAAGATCTAAAATTAGCCATATCTGACCTCAAAAGTTTTGAATGCTCTTCGGCAGCCTTTGACTCAAAGGTATGCTCCTTAGTTTCTGAGAAAAGGTTATGCACCTTCTCAATCAATTTTATACGCGGACCATGAAGTGGGGATCCCTTGCTTGCCATCGGATTTTTTCCAATTTCCCAGGATTCCTTCCATAAAAGAAAAGCTACCTCCTACAATGCCAACAGATTCCTCAATGTTTAATGAGAAGCATTAACAGCAAATTGAATAAATATGCAGTAACATGTTGAACACTTAAAAAAGTATCTTTGCACTTCCTATTCAAGGTAAGTTTAAAATTACAATGCCCAATCACTTTGCAATTGGGTGGTAGTACAATGGAAGTTTCCATTTCAAGAAAAACAGACTGCTGTAACTTACAAAAGATATGTTAGACAAGGACTCACAAACTATGTGTTTTTGAAGATTAACATGGGAAGAACAAAGTCAAATACTCTCTAAAAGACACCACCTGAGAATGTTTTTCCAATTTAACGTCCATATATGCGTAGGACAGTCATAGATACAAAACACATCACAAGAGCCGGGAACAACCCAAAAAAAAAAAACACGTACTTGAAGTTGTCCGGTTGATAGAAAGAAGTCCTTTAAGAATTCATGCTTATAGCACCTGAAGATGGTGGCAGGGAGGAAAAACAACCAACGTCATGCACATGAGACAATCAAATAAACTTTACAGCTAAAAAAAATAACAACCAGCGTCATGCACATGAGACAAGCAAATAAACTTTACAGCAAAAAAAATGCAGGAAAGTAGTTAGGTTTTTTTTTAATTATTTTTAATATGAAAGTAGTTAGGATTTGTTCCCTTGTTTCCGTTAATAATAGAATCAGAGTTCGAATCCCCCTCCCCCAAGTTTAGATTAAAAATAAAACAAAAAAGAAATCTGAATATTTAGTTTGAAATTCAGATTTCAAATTTAGAATTCAAACCTAGACTAGATTCTTATTTTCAGCAAGTTAGTTAAGATCACAAGGATACCAGTTATCCTATGAATCATTGTATCCCAGATTTTATTCAATAAGGAGAAAACGTATTTTTTTCTTCCAAAACTTCCAGAAAAAATAATGATAAATATAAAAATTATGACCATGCAAAAGCAAATATAAAATGGAAAACCAAATTAACAAAAACAATTAAAATCATGCTCACCGTGCATAAGCTATAAATAAATCGCGGGCTAGGGTTCTCGCCTGTATCATTCCAAAAAACTCCAGTGGTTGCCTCTACATAAACAAAATAACAAAAAATTTAATTGAATGAAGAAGTACATCTGCAGAACAACTATAGAACTTACGTTTGTTTCACATTTAATTTGCTCTTTTGACTGAATCCAGCCACATTAACATATATTATATTTACATAAAATGTTTTGACTACAACCGAAATACAATGTAGATGTAAGAAAATTATATAAAAAGTATTTTGAGTATTATCAGAAGTATAACCTTTTGCCAGATGTGAAAAAGAACAAGATAAACAAGGTCGGTATCACCACATTCAGTCGCCTTGATTAAAGCTGTATCTTCTTCTCCTATGCTTAACAATAGAGGAACCTGAAGTAAAAGAATAGTGAGTACATGAAATAGACATATGCATGGAATGCTCTCTATGGTATGTTCCCCACATTGGACTGCAACAGACTTTAGCAATTGAAAGCAAATCAAGTCCTTTCTTACAAGGAAGAAGTCCTTTTCACTGAAAAAACATATTTACTCTTTTCGGCAACATAAGAAAAGGGGAAAAATTTAGACATAAAAGACCTGTTTGGACGAACGAGGTTCGTGTTCAACAAGCATGGCAGCTAACTTTCGACGACCACTTTTATCTGCATGAGCAGCAACTGCCGCATAAGATATCCCTTTGCACAACCTTAACTGAAAAGATTAACGAAATTCACTTTTTAACATTTGTTTATGAAACAAGTGAGTCAACAATACCATGACATATCAAATAAGTTTTCTTTCTTTTCTCTAACAAGAAACAGAAAGAACAACCTTATCAAGTATAGTTTCAAGGAGAATCGCATCAGGAATTGCCAATGAAGCAGTTATCTTTGAACAAGCCCAATGCATTATCACCACCTCCTATATCAAGCCAATTAGAGAAAAGAATATACATTGCTCAGCCGCTTCAACTTTCCAAAGGGAACGTGAAAAACCATATTAGGGTTATGGAGAAATCAAACTTTTGGAGAGAAACAAGAGGCTACAGGGTACAACCGTGTCTTAAAACTTACTTGATTCATCCCCAGGTACTCTGATATCCGTAATGCAAGAAGGTGTTGGTGGGCATTGATCAAACGGCCAATCAGAACAGATGGTGTAAGCAACTGCAGGAAACAAGTTATTCACTACAGGAACACAAAACCAGATTGAGCAATGAAGATTCAAGTCAATAACCTAAACAGTAAGCTTTGGGAGACCTTATATTGTTGTATGCTAAGTGGCATGCCAATCTCATGGTTACGAACAGCATTTAAGACCCGCAAAATTTTGCTCATTTCTTGAATCCGATCACGTTGAAAATTGCTGCCAAAGCCAACTGGATATCATTAACGAGAGCAAAATCAGAACAAAACGTTTGCTCTTTTAAATATTGTTGATGCTAAAAGCCGCACAATTTTACAACAGAACACAAGTTCAACTATTAAGGCAAGAATGGCATGACATACACCAGTTGAATCTCACGAGCACATGTACAAATCCATGTAAATGAACTGACATGATAACGTTTTGGCCCTACCCTAGAAGAACACAACTTTTTTGTGCCTATACCGATCTTAGTCACAATATTCCCCAAATATAACCTGGAATGGTAGGATAAAGAAGGGCAGGACAAAGCCATTTAAAGTCGATGATGCAAAACAAACACAAATTCTCCTAATTTTTAATCATTTTTTGTGAAGAATAATTTCTTTTAAGTTCAACAGCTATTGACATATCAAAGCAGACTAACCTGCAAAATGCTTGGCCATAGCTTGCAGCTCTTAACAATGTCCGTTGACGCAAAACATCAAACTCATGACCCGCAGCAGCAATACATGCTTCAACAGCCTCGGGCAAGGATGACCGTATCAATCTCAAATTTTCATCTGCCTGGTGAAACAACACGAAATAAGACAATTATCACCAGAGATATAAGAGTCAGACATTTGTGGCCCACATATGATAAACTCTACAAGTAAAAATCTGCCCAAAAGTTAACTTGTTACGAAATGAAAGATAAATCCTTGGACAGCACAAAACATAAAGATAAACAAAAAAAAAAAGAAGAAAAGTTCTGCACATAAACATCTAAAATCATTGTTATATAAAATAAAGCATATGATGAATTGTACTGTGGTTTGCCGTAATAACCACAAGAGGGCAACTAGTTTTTTTAAATTAAAAGTCTACCTTAGCACTTTGTCTGTCAAAATGATCCAATGCATCGTACAATAAAGCTGCAGGTGACGTGCTTCCAATCTTAAAGATGGATTCAGTAGAATCAGGAACCCGCTGAAGAAATTCCATGCTCGAGTTGGACAGTATCCTCACCCCATCACACTCAGGGATAAGTAGTATTGGTTCATCATAAAAGTAGCGCACTGGATCCCCTCTAGGTCCCATCATCAAGAGCATATCATCCCAATAGAGCAACACAGAGTCCATCCCACACCATTGCAGCTGCTCCGGAGGAAGGGCCGACTGTGGAAGGCAAATTTTAATCAACTTAAAACACCGGCAGTCCATGCCACAGATAATAGCCAAAACTAGATATAAATCAAAGACAAAGATGGCTCATGCCAATAACTGTGAAGATCAAATTTTGAGAGTTCACTTTTACATATTTGCATTTTCAATTAGCTTTAAACACAATTCCGGCACTTGTGAAATGAGCAGTACTATGAATCGCCAACTATCGTCCATCATCACCGCCACTTTTCAAACAATCAAATAGTCACATTCAAATTCAATCTGGACTAAATAAAAACTAATCGTTAAACATACAATTTTAAGAATAGCAACAAGAATACATTGCAAATTCAGCAATAGTTCAGAAATTTACCTCACATTCTTGCTCGATAATGACTTGCCTCAAATCCGACGTCAAGACCAAAAGCCGTCCGTCGTGCGTGAACGAGGCGAGCCACTGGCCGTCGCGCGAGACCGCCATTTTCTGCAGAGGCCCGCGCAGAACCTCAAGCCCTAGCTGCTGAACCCCGTCTTCTTCCACGGCCAAAACGTAGGCATCCCCAATCCCAAGCAGGACCTCCACATTTCCGGACATCGTGTACTGCGGCTCGATCACAGCCATACAATGCGGGGGGTCCTCGATCCCCGGATCGGCCAATTTGGACGGATTAGGATTCTTGAAATCAGAGAGGCAGAACAATTGGTTCGATTCCGTGATGCAGACCAATCCGTTGCCCCAGAAGACGCAGTCGACGACGTTCTGCTCGAAGCACTCCTTCCCCATGGAGATATTGGGCTCGAGGAGCTCGGCGTGGAGATTGTAGCGGTAGACGGTGCCGTCCTGGACGACGCAGGCGAGGGTTTGGTCGTCGGTCCAGGCCATGCCGACGAGGCGGCCGCCGGAGTTCTTCCAGACGGTCTCGGAGAGGAGGACGCCGGCGGAGTTAAAGATGCGGAGCTTGCGGAGGGCGGACTCGGAGTGGAGCTGGACGATCTTGGAGTCGTCGCGGATGACGGCGATCGGACCGCCGAACGGAGCGCAGGCGACTCTGTTGCGGCTGAGGTCCACGTAGCGCCAGCCCATTCGGTAGAGCTCGGGCTTGCGGTAGTACCGGTTGTAGAGGAGCTGCCACTCGGCGGCGACCGAGACGTTCGCCATCGCCGGCGACGGAGGAAGAGGAATTGAGGATTTTCTGGGATAGATATTTGTTTCACTCTCTACAGATTCGGAATCATTTGATTTGATTTGGTCGGAGTAGGAAGGTTCTCCAGTTTCCAGTGGATTGAGGAAAAGGACATTGACAAAAGCGCACGACAGACAAACACACACAGGACGAGGAAAAGGAAACTGGAAAGAGAAGTTAGAGAGCTTTGCCCATATGACATGTCCAACTTTAGCCCAATCTAAATTGTTGGGGGCCCAACTGATTAAGATGAGGTTGGGCCCGTTTACATCTTTATGGGCCCATTCCAGCCTAAAAACGGGGTGATTTACATAATTGCCCTTATGAGAATGTAAATAATTGTAAATTTGAATTTTATTATTTCTTATAATTATTTAGTTAGTCTTCTAGTTTAGATTTCCGATTTAATTTGATTTGTAAAATCCTTGATTTTGGTAAAGTATATTTAGATTAGGAAAATTTGAATTTTGTAAATATATCTAGAGCAGGAAATTTTGAATTTTGTAATTTGTTTATGAATATTGGATCTCATCAATAGAAAGGCTATGTCACATTTTCTAAAATTCTATATGGTATCAGGGCAATATGTCCCTCTCTCTCTCTCTCTCTCTAATTCTTGTACACCCTAGCCACTACTAAACTAGTACGAATCAAAACAGTCAACCTAACAGCAGAGACTTTTACTTGTGAGAAGAGACCCAATCCCTTATTATTTTATGTAATTATTTAGTTAGTTTGCTAGTTTAGATTTCTGATTTAATTTGACTCCTAAAATCAAGGATTTTAGAAAGTTTGAATTTTGTACTTTGTTTATAAATATTTGATCTCATCAACGGAAAGGTTGTGATAATTTTCCAAAATTCCATACTAAAAAAATATATATATGTATTATTATCGGGTTTTTTGACCTATGATATTCTCTAACAGGGGTCACAAAAATTGTAGAAAATATTTTTTAGTTTTTTTAACCTTTAAATTGATTTTTGTTTCTCATAATTTTTTTTTTGTTTTTTTTGTTTTTTTTTTTTACAATGAATTAGATGTTTTTCAATGAGAGCATATTTCATAAACTACTATACTCCCGTAATGTTTGGTATCCTCTTGGTCATCTCCCTCCTTAACATCACGATAGCATCTAGAAAGTTCTGATAACATGGAAGGCTACTTTCCGTAATCGCAAAGGTTACGGTTAGTAACATGGTAGACTATCACTGGTATAAAGGTTAACGCCTAACGGTACATCATAGTTACTATAGGTATTCATTGCAAGAGTCTATTTATAATGGGGAAAAAAAATAATAAATTCAAAAGATAGGCAAACATACACCAATTAGCACGGGAATGGAGTTGATAACAAGGAAGAGTAGTTTGTTCCAAGACTTTAAATAGAAAACAAGTCATTCAAGGGGAAGTTGATGCCTTTGATTTCATTAGCTAGAATTTGAACGACAAGAAGAGAAACTGGAATGGAGAAATCTATGTAGTAGAGAAAATCTGTAATAGATCGTGTTTGGAATCAATTCCTTTGTCCCAAGATATGCTCCAATTCGATGGGAAATTAGAAACATTGACATTGTTCGGTATTTTACATTCTAAACTTTTTTTTTTCAAAAAGAATAGAATCACTCGTCCTGAAATGAAAATATATAAAAAGGAAAATGGAAGGAAATCTTTGAGAACGAAGGATATGAGATGTCAAGAAGGGAAATTTTTGGAGTGAAAAGTATTTGAAACTGATTTTTCTTCTAAATTTGAGATTAAATTTAAAAAAGGAGGGCTCATGTGGTGCGAGAATATTCCTTATTTGAACAACAAGGCTTTAAATATAATTTAGAAGATGAAACGATGATGTTTATATAAAGCAGAGTGATTTTTTGGGAAATAAGAAAACTGAGAATTTCATTTATTGAATTTCATAGTACATTTAAAGGTCCTAACGTAGAATGCGGAATTTTGTAAGATTAGATTGCTTAAGGTCTTAATGCATGGCGAATAATCACACCGCATATAGAATGAGAGTTGAGTGCACAATAAATATAAGACAGATGCCTTTTAAAATGACACGTGGAATTAAGGATTGAGGCTAGAGTTACGAATTAACGATTGAGATTAGATGGGAGAGAATGGTGGGAAAATGTACATATTATTATTTTTTTAATGAATTCTGTTAAATTTTGTTACTCGAATTTCGTATAGTTTTTCTTATAAAGACTATCATTTTCTCTAATCATATAAGTTTCGGAAAAGATTGAACGTAAAGAATTGAGCAAATTTTCACCCCCAAGGCCCCAACACAAGAGGACACTTAATTATTGTGTTCAAAAACCAAAACCAAGCCAAAACTCAACCTCTAAACTTTTCTTTGCACATTTAAAAAAAAAAAAAGAAAGAAAAAAAAAAGAAAAAAGAAAAAGAGAGAGAGATAACTTTTCTTTGCCAAAAAGGGTGGCCTATATGTTGCGATACCATTACTATTTATGTCGCCATGCTGAGGTCATGCTCCTTTGTTTCATCTAATTTTGAGTCAATAAGAGGACTATCTTAAACCTAAACCTCAATTAATCATATTCTTATAATACGTACTAAAAATCTTCATTTTCTCAATGCTTGTACAACAGTTTCATACACACAACAATCTTAGCTTTTGTTTAGTAGTACAATTCCAATACAAATTTTTTATGACAGTTTTTGTTTTTGTTTTTTTTCTTAAAAATCAACAAAAATTATAACTATTTTTAAAAAGTCAACTAATTCTAACTTAAAAATTTGAGTTAGAGTTGTAATATCAAACGGAAGCTTAGGCTTTGTTGGCACATTAATTTAACTCCAACTAAACTGTATTATTTTGACTGGTTTTTATTTTTTTATTTTTTCCTGAAAAGCCAATAAAAATTATAATTAGTTTTTAAAATATCAATAACTTCAATTTAAAAATTTAACTCTAACTAACGATCTAAAATGCACTTAAACTCCTATGTCAGGCAGTTAGTCTTAGTCAACCTTATAATGACCACTAAACAAATGACATTGAATTTTTTTTTTATTTCCATGCACCTTTTTTATTCGGCATAATTTCCGCAGGTTTACTTTATGCAAAAAGAAGAAACTAAAAAGTCCAGTGATCTAGTCGTAACCTCTCGATCATGATATTGAAAAATGGAATTGAAAAATGGAAAAGAGGGGGTTGTTGGGGAGTTCCAATCCACATTATGACGTTTCCATTTGACAAATAAAAGCACACTTGATTATGCTTCAAATGACAACATTTCACATGGATAATACATGACATTTTACAGTTTTGCCGCGGAGAAATTTGTTAAACTATAAAGTCTAATTAACCTCCTATATAGAAATAATATAAGGGGGTTGGGATTGGAGTCCCCGAAAAATCTATAGTATTTAAAAGTTATTTCATTAAGAATATTTTAAAGATTTATATTTTAATTTTGATTATCCGAATTTTTTTTAATATATAGACGGACCGTCTTTTAGGATTATTAGTAAGGAGGTTAGATGGAAAAAAAAACATAGGATTTTGAACTTGTGAAATTTTTCTTGTAAATGTTTTTATCATTATGATAAATTATTCTAAAGGCTAAAACAAGACACGTAGTCTTACATTGAGATAAAAATGTATAAAAATTTACTTGTTTTATGATTGTTTATTTTCTTCAACGAATTTATTACTCTCAGTTATATAAAATTAGAGTACTAATTCTTAACAAAGCTGTTAATCTCTCAATTTCAAAGTCTTTGGTACATTCCAATTATTGAAGTAATTTTGGAGGTGAGAAGAAGACAAACCAACCAAAAGAACTACAAATAAGTCAAATTTGGACACAACGTTTTAACTAAATAAGCTATTATTATAGCTTGAAAGGTTTGATAAATTTTCTCTGAGGCTCATGATTGAAAGAGTGCAAATTGGTGGTGAAATCCCACATGTGACTTGTCAACAGCCATTAGAGAGAATGTTATCATTTGTTCATGTGATGAGTGAGTCCAGCTGACATGGACCCGTTTATCAGTTTCTCGTGATTGAAGGGCCTCGTCTTGTAATTATTCCTCTTCTGTCTAACCATGTACTCGGCTTAATTAGCTTAATTAACCTCACTATCATACGAGTTTCCAACTTAGTATAATCCAAATCAACCCCAAGTTTCTTCTAGATTTTGCTAATCAGGCTAATAAGCCGATCCACGGAAGAACATGCACCTAAACCTTTGAAATTAAAAAATTAAAAAGAAATGTAATTAGAGATGTCTGTGGCATATATCTTAAAAAAAAATCAAAATCAAAATCGTTGTACTATTAGTGCTTGAATTAGTTTAGTATTCTTCAAATTAGTATTTCTCTTGGATCAATGTAATTTTTTAAAGGGAAATGTATGATTTCCAAAGCAAGATTAGCAGTTTGTTAAATTTATCAATCTAGATATTAATTACACGATCGTAATTATCACTTTATCGGTTTTCGTTTATTTTTTTATTTAGGAATCGAGAAATTCAAACTTAATACCTCAATATGTGAACTGATAAACAAAAAATTAAGTCTCGTTTGGATCATAAGTTTGAAAAATAAATACAAATGATAAATTTAGATTTTGTGAGAAAAAACATGGTAGAAAACTTTTTTAAAGAGTGTCCAAAACCAGCCTTGAGATGAAGTACTAAACAAGTTATAAATTGGGAATGTGAAGTATATAAGTCTTAATGTTTTATTTCTTTCACTAGGTTCTAAGGAAAAGGAGTCATTTTTATTAATCGAATCTTAAGTGAGATAATTAAGAATTGGTGCATGATTATGGTTATGCAAGTGTCGTCCACAAATTTAACTTTGTTTGAATTGCTGTCAATTAGAGGTTGATCACAATCGAATCAGACAACTTACGAGAGTATCTTCTCTCCCTTTCAAAGCAAACTACAAATACTAAGTTTTGAATTCCTCGTATTCGTTGGTCTAACTTACGAGTCATAGTTGAGTTGGAGAATAGTCCTCTGATCGACTCAAGGATAACTTGCGAGCGACTAGTTGTCGGCTCGTGAATGGCTTGTGAATGAGTTGTTTTCCTGATACAATTGAGTGTTCCTCTCGGGTGAAATGTGCTCCAGGTTCCTTCCATTATCCTGAAAAGGAATAAAGGGACAGCATATGGTTTTTGTTAGGTTGAGCTATACTCGTTTATAGTATCATGAGTAACCTACGTACCCATATTTAGTGATCAAGCTCTCCCGTAGTTCAATTATTTCAATCCTATGGTCTTTTTATTACATAAATGCTAAGTTCTCCGAAAATAAGTACAGAACTAAAAAGAAATTTGCAAAAATAGTACACAAAAAATAAAGGACTTGATAGATAATTGACTCGACAGCTGTTGCTCGAGTCGTTCTTCAGTTATAATACGTCCTCAAGTGCAGAGCATTCCATGGCCAAGGTACTGGGGTGCCACCGAGTTCTTTCAAGTTGTATGCTCCAAGTCTAACACCTTTGATTCGATGCTAGCTTGCCTACTCTTTTCTCCTTCATGTTTTGGAAAACTTTGCGTAAAACGAGGTCTCCTACTTGGAAATGATGTTCCTTGACCTTGGAGTTGCAGTGTCTAGCTGCGGCTTGATGGTGGTGTGCCAAACGGATGAGTGTTTTATTTCTCTGTTCTTCTAGTAAGTCCTGTCATCATCTAGTCAATCGTGGCTTCATTGGGCCAAGCTAGCTTGGTCTTCAGGTTAGGCATTCCAATGTCGGTTGGGATCACTACATCTACTCCATAGACTAATAAGAAAGGAGAATCATTGATTACTATGCGGGGAGTCATTCTGAAGGCCCAAAGGACTATAGGGAGCTCATCTGGCCAGTCCCCCCTTGTAACTTTTGAGCTTCTTCTTCAACTTATTGAGGATGATCTTGTTTGTTGCTTCGACTTGGTTGTTGCTTTGTGGATACATCGAGATTGAGAAGCTAAGAGTGATCTTCTACCTGTCGCAGAAATCTTGGAAACGGCTAGAAGTGAATTGAGTTCCGTTATCTACCACTATCTCCTTGGGGAGCCCAAATCTGAATATGACTTATCTCCATACAAAGCTCTCTACGTCGGCTTCCTTTACTTGTACAAAAGCTCTAGCTTCCACCCACTTGGAAAAATAATTTGTAATGGCTAAGACAAACTTTCTTTACCCAGATGCAACTGGTAATGGACCTACAATATCCATGCCCAACTTCGTGAAAGGATAAGGGCTACTTGTGGAGGACATGAGCTTGGTTGGTAAATGAATGACTGGAGCACAACGTTGACACTTGTCGTACTTTTTGGTGTAGCTTTCGGCATTTGACTTCATCGTTGGCTAGTAGAATCCTGGTCATGTGGCTTTATGAACAAAGGATCTAGGGCCCAAGTGATTGTCTCAATCTCTTTTGTGTATCTCCCGAATGACGTAGAGTGCTTGCTCGGAGTTGAGGCACCGGAAGTAAGGACCTGAAAAAGAATAGTGGTCAAGTCTTCCACCAATGATAGAGTACCTGACACTTTGGATATGTAGCTTCCTTACTTACTTCTTCTCGGATGGTAGCTCTCCATGTTCGATTTACCTGAGGATTGGTGTCGTCCAACTTGTGGGCGAATCACTTGACGAGTAACGATCGACTGGCAGATCACTAACCGAATCGTTTGATGAGCAATGATTGACTAGTGAATCACTGACTGCGTCGTCGCTTAGCTGGCCGTCGTCTGGTGCCAACTATGAGGTCGTCGACTAATTGATGTAGGGCTTATCGAGATACCCAACTGGGATGGTCCTCTGCATGGTTGAATTAGTTGAAGATCCGAGATTGGCTAAGGCATTGGCATGGTTATTCGATTTTCTCGAGACTTAGTGAACTTCTCAACTTTCAATGTAGAAGTGTAGTGTATTTACTAGTTCTAAGTATGATGTCATATTCGTGTCGCGTGCCATATATTCGCCACTAACTTGGTTCACAACAAGTTGAGAATCAATTATTACCTTTTGTCGTCTGATGCCAAGTGACTTGTCGAGTCGCAGTCCAACCACCATAGCCTCATACTCTACTTTGTTGTTAAAGGCCTTGAATCCTAGTCGAAAGGATTGCTCGATTATCACCTCGGTCAGAGTCTTTAAGTAGATGCTTACTCTACTTTCTTTCACTTTGTACAAGCTGTCGACTTATAATATCCATTCCTCGAGTGGTGTCAAGTTCTGGTAGGTGATGTCAAACTGGCTGAGTTCAACTGCCCATTTCATGAGTCGTCCATAAGTCTTTGGCTTGTAAAGAATGGCTCGTAAAGGGAATGCGGTGGTCACAATGATAGAGTGGCACTGGAAATAAGACTTGAGTTTCCTTTCTACTATGATAAGAGCCAAAGGGTACTTCTCGACGAGTGGATATCGAGTCTCTGCATCGAGTAGAGTACAACTGACATAGTGGATTGGATGTTGAATTTTTCCTTTTTCCCTAACTAGTGTTGTACTCACATCGGTGTCAGAAACAGATAAAAATAAAAGCAAAGGCTCACCGTCGACTGGCTTAGCAAGCAGTTGAGGAGTCTTTAGGAACTTCTTCAGGTCTTGGAATGTAGACATGCACTTTTCATCCCATTCAAAGTTCTATTGCCTTTGAGGAGCTTGAAGAAAGGCAAACACCGGTCGGAGGATTTAAAGATGAAACAGTTGAATGCGGCTACTCATCTGGCAAGTCGTTGTTTGTCTCACTTGTTCGTCAAAGGGGACATGTTGAGAACTGCTCATATCTGGTCTAGATTTATTTCAATGCCCTACTTAGTCAGTAGGTAGCCCAGAAACTTGCCATATATTACTCCAAACAAACACTTCATGGGATTTAGTCACATGTTGTACTGTCGAAGTAGTTGAAAGTATTCCTCTAGGTGCACGAGGTGCTCTTCTGCTCATAAAGACTTTACAAGCATGTCGTCGATATAGACCTCTATAGTTTTCCTGATTAAACCAGCAAACATCTTGTTTATGAGTTATTGGTAAGTTGCAACTGTATTTTTTAGTCCGTAAGGCATCACCTTATACCAGTAGGTTCTTCATTCAGTGATGAATGTGGTCTTCTCCTAATTGTCGGGATGCATAAGGATTGGGTTGTAGCCAGAGAAAGTATCCATGAATGAAAGTAACTAGTGGCCGGCAGTTACATCGACTAGTCGATTGATGCATGGCAAAGAAAAGCTGTCTTTGGGACAAGTCTTGTTTAGGTTCATGAAGTCGTTGCAAACTCGCCACTTGCCATTCTTCTTCTTCACAACGACCACGTTTACAAGCCAGTTCGAGTATTGCACCTCCTTGATAAAACCTGCTTTGAGGAGTCATCTTACCTCTTCATTGACCACTTAATTATAGTCAATTCCAAATTTCCTCCTATTTTGATGAATTGGCTTGTGATTCAGGTCTACATTGAGTTTATGGCTGATCATCTTGGATCAATACCTGGCATATCTGTATGTGACCAGGTAAATCAATCTTTATTAGCCATTACAAACTCAACGAGTTTAGATCGTACCTCAGGATTGAGTCACAAGCCGATGTTGATTGCTCGGTCATGGTGTTTAGAGTTGATTAGGATCTTATCTAGGTCTTCTAACTTTGGCTCATTATGCTGTGGTTATGATTCCTTCTTCGACTCATCTTGGATCTATAATTGCTAAATTATTGATTGAGTTTGAACACAGTGAGGTAGCATTTTTTTGCAGCTTTCTGGTCTCCTTTGTTCTCTTTAATTCCTCTCTTAGTTGGATAACAGATGACTTGATGATGATGTAATTTCTTATTCTCTGCTAGTAGGCTAGTAATCCGTTGGTCGCTCTATTTCTGTCGCTCTTGCAATTCTACGAGAGCCTGGTCAGTCGTCTGTTGAGTTGCACTGTCTAGCAGATGGTTTGTAAGTGGTTCCAGAGTCGTTGTCCATCATGTTGGTTGTCTCCGCAACGTCTGTGTTGTTAGACATAGGTCCCAGTGTGGCCGCCAAATTGTAAAAGGTTAAATCTACATTCAAAGAAAAATAGGACCAATAACTAAAACAAGATGACGGGCGAGCCATCGATATGTCGTTAGTGAGTCACAAGAAAATAAAGTAAATTGCAAGAAAAGTAAATAAAGACAGAGACAACTGATTTTATAGAGGTTCTTGACTAGTAGGCTAGCAATCCGTTGGTCGCTCTATTTCTGTCGCTGTCGCAATTCTGCGAGAGCCTGGTCAGTCGTCTGTTAAGTTGCACTATCTAGCAGCTCGTTTAGAAGTCATTCCAGAGTTGTTGTCCATCATGTTGGTTGTCTCCGTAACGTCTGTGTTGTCAGCCATAGGCCCCACGGTGGGTGCCAAACTGTGAAGGGTTAAATCTATAATCAAAGAAAAATAGGGCCAATAACTGAAACAGGATGATGGGCGAGTCATCGGTATGTCATTAGCGAGTTGCAAGAAAATAAATTAAATTGCAAGAAAAGTAAATAAAGACAAATATAACTGATTTTATAGAGGTTCGCTTGTAATCTCTAGACTACATCCTCTGTAGTGCTTCCAGAAGTTTTCACTATATGTAAAAGAGTATTACAATGATGATTTTGATCAAGAAAGGGGTAGAAAGAGATGGGGGATGACGTGATACAGAGAGATTCGAGGAATTTTATATGTATTTTGCTAAGTGCAATGGGTTGAATGTTTGGAATAGTTGGAAGAAGAAGATCTCTAGGCTTGCGGATTAAACCTTGATTAATAGGGATTGACTCGATGTCTTAAGTTGCTTGATTCTGGTAAAATATGCCTTGAATGCTGATGGATAGTTGTCCTTTTTGTATTGCTTGACTTTCCAACTCGTAAATGACTAAAAGATATCGGAAAAATGTCTTTTCCTAATAGATCTGAGCTTATTGGCTAATTTTCTTATCTAATATGCTGAATTTAGTTTCGTGATCATGCCCATAAAGTTAACTTTTCTTATTTAACTCTGCTGACCTACCAATCACCCGCCAATCATTCTTCTGTCGTCCGGAGTCGTTCATGGGTCTTTTAAGTTGTCTATCTTCTAGTCATCTTGTACTCTCCGATGACTTATCCAGAAACACATATACGGTAAGAAATAATGTATGAAATCTGACACCAACAATGCATAATTATGATTATGCAAGTATCGTCCACAAATTTTAACTTTATTTAAATTCCTATCAATTAGTGGTTGATCTCAATCAAAATAGACAACTTACGATAGTATGTCTTTCTCTTTCAAAACAAACTACAAATACTAAAAACTTCCAAATTATCATGATGAAGTTCAATCAATCAAGAGAATTATGGACCACTATGACAACTTTTGTTACCATACTTTAGATTTTCCATTACAAAAAAGGTTGCACTACAAACTAAGTTGTCTTGGTCTACCTGTTCTTGATATATACTAAATTTTATTCTGGTGGGACCGTTTTTTTATTTTTATAATATAATCTGATCTGAGTCTAAATTATTTATACATATATCTAATATATCTCATGATATGTTACCTAAGTTAGAATAATTCGTCACAGGTTGGATTAGTATTGTGGTGATCATAAGAGAGGAAGCCCACCAAAAGGGCCAAAAAATAAAAAAATAAAAAAATAAATAATTAAAGAAAAAAAGAAAAGAAAACAAGAGATAAAGTGATGAGGAAGCAACAAAACCATCAAAGGGTTCTGCGATGCTTGACCCAAATTCATTACTTTTAAAAATGAACACGTTTGAATATTATATTGCTTAAAAAATATAAGAATAAAAAAAATACAAAATAAAATAAAAAGTACATAATGATAAAATAAGAATTAAAAAAAAAGGGCATAGTTGTGGTAGAGATCCTCTGAAAGTCACTACCGGTAGAGCCCTTTTTTGGACCGTTAAGATTTAATCGAACGGTTCAAATATTAATGGTGTATGATATTTATCATACACCTAACCTCATACAATAATTCCCACCTAAACTATTCTCCGTCGCCGGTGATCTTCTCCCCGCCGGCAACGGACGCCGGCGACTCATCCCCGACGCCGACGACCCAACTCCGGCCACCTCCGGTCCCAGCCCCGGACATCGACCGTCGCCGCCGGCGATCTCATTTTCTATCTCTTCCCCTTTCTCTCTCTTCTATCTCTCTTCCCCTCTCTCTCTTCCCTTTTCTCTCTCTTCCCCTCCCTCCGCCGGCCCCCACCCCCGGCCTCCCCCCACCCCCGGCCGCCTCCCTCACCCGGCCGCCACCCTCCCCCGACACCCCCCGACGAGCCCCCCTCTCTCTACCCCTTTCTCTCTCTTCTCTTCTCTCTCTCTCTTCCCCCTTCTCTCTCTTTCCCTCCCTCCCGGCCGGCCCCCAGCCAGCCACCCAGCCCCGCCCCCTCCCCCGGCCTCCCCCACCTCCGACGACCCCCCTCCCCCGGCCGCCACCCTCCCCGACCCCCCTTCTCTCTTGCGATTTCGCGAAGAGAGTGAAAGATATGTAAGGAAAGATGAAAAAGATAAAAGAAATAAAAAAATTAAAAGCATAAAAATAAATGAGAGAAGAAAAAAGATATAGATAAAAGAAAGAAAAAAATGATTAAAGCATAAAAGAGAAATTAAAAATAATAATGGATTGACATATGATGAAAAAAGAAAGAGTTTTTTTTTTTTTTTTTGGGGAAAAAAATGAGGGAAAAATAATAAGAAAGAGTTTTAAGTCTTATATATATATATATATATATATATATTGTGTAAGATTAGAAAAAAAATCTAGAATTAACAACTTTACGGAAGATCATGATATGCAGAACTCTGGTACTTGTGTCAGATAAATTAATCACTTTTATACATGACTTATGTCTGTGTTTTTGGCACAATTATGTATACATATAAGCCTACATGTACTCATGAATTTGTCCACGCAACATGCATAATTATAAGGCTACTTTTTCGGAGGAGAATTCTATCGTAACATATGAAAAAAATATTTTTCTTCGATCGTAGGACATAAAGTTTTTATGGATGTGAAAAAGTTTGATATTTTTGTTATATTGTCATATTTATTTTAATATAATATGATTTTAACCAATTTATAACATGTCATGAAATCTCCCTGATAATAAATGAATATTATGTCTGTGGCAAAAACAATTCCATGTGCCAAGAGATGAAAATTCTCAAAAACAGACAAATTTCAGTGCCTCAAAAAACAAACCAACATATTCATGAATACTAAATCAATATAAATCCAGTCAAGATGTCATAACAAAATTTTTGCCAAGTTATTACTTAAAATATATATATACTTTTGTCAACAGCATTTTCAACTGCCCTATATTTTTGTTAGATTATGTTCCTTTTGTGGGTTGGTACGAATAATAGTTTTTTATTTTAATTCATTCTTTTTCAAACATTATACAGTGTCACACATAACATACTCCGGTAGTGGGAAACAAAAGATAAATGTCACACAGAATAAACCTACCAAAATCCACATTATTTTATACTAAAAAAATTCAATCATATTTCACCATAAGAAACCCTGACATTCCATATGTTCTAAAACAATTCCCACTCCCCTACGTGATCTCCATTTTCCATTCCATCAAAAAGCCTGTCAAAGGTGAATATCTCCCATACCCCACGACGTTGAAATCTCAATCCCATTTCCATTCCCGGTCACTTTTGCCCTTTATTATATACCACTTTCTTTATTCTACTCAAGTGTGTGTATATATATATATATATATATATCTATGGTTCTCTCACCTAAAGCATTACATATCAACATCCATGCAACATATACACACACACACATATACACACTATACACACAAATATGTAGATATAATAGAAATCTGCTACAAAAACCGAAAGTGAAACGTGCAACACCGTCAATATTTGTGACCATCTTGGTGGCAGAATTAAGAGATGACACAATCCTGACAAATTTCTGATTTTAGAGAGAGAAAGTGAAGGGGAGAGAGAGAGAGAGAGAGAGAGAGAGAGAGAGGAGAGAGACAAAAGAAGACTTGGGAAGAAACAATTTTGATCAGGTGGGCATAGCCTGTTTCTTCTTCACAAAAACCGGAGGGTTTTGCCCTGTTTCTTTCCCTCCCTCGATTACATCGAATACAGTTGTTGTTGTTGTTTTTTTTTTTTGTTTTTTGTTTTTTTTTTATATATTATATATAGTAGTACCAGTACTGGTTTGAAAGAGGAAGGGTTGAGTTCTTCTTAAGTAAAGGTTTTTCACTCAGCTGATTCACAGAGCGAGAGAGAGAGAGACCCAAGATGGGATTAACTCAGGTGAGAAGATTTGCTTCTTTAGTTGTCCATGGAAGTTTTCTTCTTCTTCTCCTACCACTCTGCTCATTATCTCAAGAACTGGAAACTAGTGTTGAGAGTACTGAAAGAACCAACCAAGACAACACCCAAAAGGTAACTCCTCATCATATATACATATATATATATATATATGTATATATGTACACAAGATTTTGGTTCTTTTTAGGTTCAAAACTTGTATTTTGTTGTCTTTTTATATTTATTTTTTATTATTTATAAATACAGCTGAGTCATAAACTGTTGTTGGAGATAACAACACATGGGTTTCTGCTATGGGCTTCAATGGGATTCTTGATGCCTATTGGGATCCTCACCATAAGAATGTCACACAGAGAGGAATGTGGAAGAAGGCTCAGAATTCTTCTCCAGATTCATGCTGCTACACAGGTAGTGCTGATGAGTTTATTCATTTCCATAATCTTTAGATTAAACTGTAAAAAGCTTAGTAATAATTTCTCTCTCTTTTTTAATTTTTTTTCTTTAAAAGTCCTTTACTTGAGAAGCGATATCTCTACAGTTCTCCAAAAGTTACCAATATTTATGGTACAAAACTTTGTTTATTAAGGTTGATACCCCACCATTTCAACTTTTTAATCATGATAAATGAGAAATTGGAGCAAATATTTTAAGCCAGCCCACAGATTTCTCATAACCGAAAAAAAGGTTTTTTTTTTTTTTTAAGTTTAGTACTTTACCAATCGTTTAGGTTTCTTAAGCAGATTATCATGAATCTTAGAGAGCAAGAAAAGACAGCATTGCATAGCAAATTTTGAATCCATTAAACTATAGGCTTTCTGATCTCAGCTTTTCAAGATTTAAGCATGTGTTCTATGTAAATCTAAATATACAAATACATATATATACATGTATAAAATGTTAGGTGTAGCAATATTTACTGAATATTGCAGTAAATATAAGTTACTCATTTATATATTTATGGGTATTGTTAATGTCCTAGGAGTACATTCTTCACCCAAGTCATGATATATTTTTTCTATTTAAATATTATTCTCTTAAAGATTTATATTATAATGTTGTTTAAAAATATAATAATAAAGAGATTTATTTTCCAGAATAAATGAAATAAAATTTAAAAATTACAGTTATAATCATCAATGGTAAATTGATTTATCAATTGGTATTTTTTTTTTGAAATTAATTAGATCAATTGTATAAGAGAGTATACGTGTGAGATTTATTAATTTATCTATTATTTTTTAAAATTAGTAGACTTATGGTGTATTTAGTAAAACGGATTGAATTAAAATTTTTAATTTTAAATTAATTTATTTTTTAAAAATTAATTATAATTTTATTGGTTTTTTTAAAAAAAATAAAAATTAAGATAAAAATTATAGATGTAAGATAGTTTATCAAACATCCATTTATTTATTACCTTTCGAAACCAAAGCTGTGGCTAAGTACATTTGTCAATTAGTAAATCAATTTACAATTAAAAACTATTAACTGTAATTTTCAAAAAAAATTAATTTATTTTTTAAAAATAAATGACTTTGTTAATTATGTTTTTAGATAATATCATAACATAAATTTTTTTAAAAATTAATATTTAGATAAAAGAAATATAACATAATTTAAGTGAGACGTCCTTCGTGTAAGATATTAGCCCGTAGTCCTTCATGTAATGAAATTATTACACATGGCCTACTATTTATACGCAATGATGACGTGATTTTTGGGGCTGAACAGGTGCTTGCAGTGCTTCTAGCGACAGCAGGAGCAGTGATGTCCTTCAAAAACTTCAACAACTCCTTCAACAACAGTCACCAGAGGATTGGGGTAGCCCTCTACGGGGTAATCTGGTTACAAGCTCTTCTTGGCTTCTTAAGGCCAAATAGGTAAAATCACCATACCCCTTTGACAAAAAGCAATGCAAAGTCACATCTTGGGATATAATATTATACATTAATTACAAAAAAAAAAAAGGAGCATTTACTTTGGTAAAAAAAAAAGGGCCTGTGAATTCAGTGACTGCGTTCTGCTTTGTTTTGTCTTGTTTTATTTATTATTTTTTGAACTTTTCTGAAGCATGGGCAATAGGCCAAAAAAAGTTATTTTGTCTGATTTCAATCTTTCCCCTATATATATATATTTAAATAAAAGTTGTAACTTCAAGTTTGATGGTTGCTTAGATTGGAGGTTTGAAAAAATAAATTTAAAAAAAGAGAAAGTATTGTAGAGAATTATTTAAATAGCATTAAAAAAGTTTTCAAACAGTGATCTAAACGAGTGCCGAATTTACAAGGTTTGTTTTGTTTTTTGTTTTTTTTTTTTGTTTGATAGGGGATTCAAGGGAAGGAGCGTTTGGTTTTTCGTACATTGGATGGTTGGAACTGCGGTTCCCTTAATGGGAGTGTTTAGCATATATTCAGGTTTACAAGCTTATCATGAGAAGACGTCAAGAAGAATAAGGATTTGGATCTCACTTTTCACAGCTGAGATGTGTTTGGTTTGCTTCTTTTACCTGTTCCAAGACAAATGGGTTTACATTCAAAAGCAAGGAGTGATCTTGGGCAACACTAATGAATTCACAGCCCTCCGTCCCACTACGGACAAGGAGGCTCCTCCAAGAGAAAAGCCCAAAACAATTGGGTTCTGAGCTATGCTGATAAAAAAAAAAATGCTACTTAAACTATTTACTCATATCTTTATTATTATTATTATTATTTTTCTCTACTAACACAGAACTCCTCTTTTCTTCTCTTGAATGTTTTGCCGATTTTCTTTGCTCCTTTTTTCTTTTTTCCTTTTTTTAATTCTTGAAACAGTCATCATCTCTGTTTGAAGTTTGTATATTGGTTTGCGTGCGAAAATTTTGGGCCCATATAAGTGGCAGAATGTAGATTTTGTAGAAATGAAACCAACTGAAAGAAAAGCTCCTACTTGGGGAAAAATGTCATTCACCATCTACAATCATATGTGAAAACATATAAAATTCAATTGCCGTATTTCTAGTAATGCTAAAAACTGATTTCAATTATAAATCAGACTGTTAAAAAATCGATCTGACAGTTAAAATAATGGTACTTATTGATAAAATTAATGCAATATATTTTTCCTTTTTCATGCCTTACAAAAAGAATAATCATAGTCTTAGAAAAATTCTTTCATTAAGTAAGAAAGGAAATCTTTTCTGATTAATATAATTGTTGGATGTTTATAATATTTTCGTGAACTTTCATATTTATATTAATCTAATATAGTAATCGTCTAACTTAATATTATGTTTTAGTACACATTGATAGATTTTTTTCTCCGTACTCACTACTATAGAATTCTACTAAGTCTAAAGGAACAGTATAGAATCAGTGACATTTTCTTCATAGCGATGCCAAAATTTTTCTTTTGCTGACAACTTGAATGCCTTTAGAAAAAGGACTGTCATATTCTATGGCTTTTGCCTTATCCCAAACACTATTATATATATATATATATATATATATGTATGTATCGATTTGTAGCAAAATCCATGTTCTTGTATGTATAATATGTAATGTCTACACTTTAGGGAAAAAGCTGCACATAACCAGTGAGAAAAGCAATTGCCAAAATAACAACAGGAGGAAGAATGACAAAGGCACCAATGGTGGCAAAGAAAACGGAGTCATTCCTTTGAGAGACTTCGTCCAAGTAAGCTTGTCTTCTGATGTTTCTCTTCTGAGAGATGGTCAAAAACTTGGCACTCACTTTCTTCAGATTCTTGCCAAGTGGCAAACTGAATTCCCCTTCTCTGTCCCCTACCAGCTGTGCCAGCTGATCTCTTATGCTCTGCTTCCTACACCTACTTCCATCACTCTCATAACCTGGTTAGCCACTAGGAACTCTTCAACATCTCTAAGTTTTTTATATTTTTATATTTTTTATTTTTATATTTTTTTTTTTATTTTAGAGAATTCTGTGGGAAGAAAAAACTACTAGTACTAAACAGTTTCTAACATTGGAATCAAATCATGTTAAGTAAGAAAAATATTACAGAATTTTGTAAGAATCTGACAGTTTAATAATATATATTCTGATGGAAAAGTTTTTTTTTTTTTTTTGTTCCTTCTTATTTTACAAGAGAATAGTCATTTCTTTTGTTTGTATTCATGAAGGGATGGAATTGACATACCGTCAGCTGAAGATGAGGTGGTGGAGGTCAGCTGCTCCAGAAGATCCAGCTGTGCACGAGCAGACGATGCAGAACCTTTCATGTAAAATAGAAATCAGAAGTGCTTCTTGAAAGATTTATTTTATTTTTTAAGAAACAAAACTCACGATAAAAATTGCACTTTTATATTATCGATGGGTATTATTATTTTACGTATTATGTTAATTTTTTAATAATTTGATAACTACAATATAGCGTGTTTTCTTGTCATTTCCAAGTCAAAATGAGTGTTTCAAGTTATAATTCTCTTTTAATTGAAGTAATATCTCGTTGAGAGTATATCAATTCTACCCAATTCGATATTTGTTCAGACCTACTCAAACTTGTGAGAACAATTTTACAAAGACTTGAACTCAAAACCATGTGCTCTTACTTTAACAATCCTTCTAAAAATCCCAAGGCCAACTTTGATTATTTTTCATTTCCTAATAACTTCTAACAAAATCCTTTCTATTTAAGCCAATCATGTAACAAAACGGATGTGGTTATGGATAGGTATCAATTTAAGAAGAAGTATTCAACAATTTTTAGCAACAAACTCAACAAAAGTAACATAGCTGGCAAAAAGTAACATAGCTCTTTTTTTTTTTTTTTTTTTTCCCCCTCTAATTAATTAAGCTGATTTATTAATAATATGAAAAATGGAATAGTTTGCTTACCAGAAAAGGAAGCAGGAGGGTCCTGCTTTTTAACAACTCCTCTTTCAGCTCTTTCTGACTGAGCAAGTGTTTTAAATGAAGACGAAGAAGAAGAAGAAGAAGAAGAAGAAGAAGATGATGATGATGATGATGATGGAGAAGATTTGAAGAGTTGTTTGTGTTGTGGAATATTCAGAAATGGAGGAAAATTCAAGGCCATGGTTTTAGGAGAACTGTTTAAATTGCTCTGGTGGTGTCTCGGAGTGAGTGAAGAAGCGTTCTTTTCCATGGAGTGCATTTTATTTTTTAAGGCTATAATTCAGTTTTCTGTTTCTCAAGATATTGTTGTATTAATAACCGCCTCAATTTATATGGGCCACATTGTAAAACCGTTTCCTTCCACAAATATTATTCCACCAGTCCAATTATATAATATGTCTTCTTTTTGTTTTTATTGTATTTTTTAATTTTCTGTTCTCCTCTATTACTCTTTGAAAAGTCAATTATTGTGAGCGTACAAATTGTTGTCAGTTTTTCCCCATCTATATCTTTTCTTGTCTTTTTTGTTTGTTTGTTTGTTTGTTTGTTTTTCCAGAAAATATTGACGTGCACAAATGGTTCTCTGAGTCTCTCGACCTTATATTAAGCTCACTCGGTGTGATTTCAGCGAAAAATGCTCACAATATCTATACCTATAAATAAAAGAACAAATATACTCTTTTCATCCATATTTTAATAGACTTTATGTGGGATTCTAATATTTAACACAGGACTTTTTTTTTTCTTTTTTTTGTTTGTTTGTTTAATCTGTATATGAAATACGTATTACTTGTTTTACTTATTTATTTCGCATACGTAAGACACATGCCATGTATTAAGAAAATTAGTATTAATATTAAAAAAAATTATTACTTTGTATGTAATTATCTTTATTAGTAATTTTATTTACTTGTAATTAGTGTAATTTAAAATATATCTTGATTTTAATAAATTTGTTAATCCTAGGAAACTTATCCGATTATATATACTTATAAACTTGTATATATGAGAGATTATTTCATGTGCTCCTTACTAATAAATTACTTATTTTTAGTCCATGAATATGAGCACATTCACGTTAAATATCCTTGTGTTCTTTTACTTTTTTTCTCTTTTATTATTTTCTTATTTAACTTTATTTTATTAGTACTATGTAACTAGTTCTTGCTTTGTAAGTGTGTAATATACGTACACCATCATTTTGTTCTTTGAAAATCTGTTGGCATCCTTTAGATTTTTAAATGTATCATCATGTCCTAGACTTGGGATTGGTAATGAAATGATAATGAAAATGAAAGAGATGCGGGTGTATGGTTAGAATTTTACAAATGTTGTTACACCAGTGCCGAGAATGTGAACCCACAACTCAAAGCAGTCTCGATGAGAAATCTAGAACCCATCAGAGGATTCTATGATGTTGAGAACATAAGCAGACAAAGAAAACAAACGATTAAAACAAAATCCTTCTTATTGTGAGATTATGTTGGAGAACTGTTTGCATAACGATTTAGGGATATTTCTCATATATTTAATTAATTTATTTAAGCTTCATGTAATTATCTAAAAGGGACTACAAGTAAAGGCTAATTTCTGTGCATATATTTTTAGACATATTTTGCACTCAGAAGCATAAAGCTGTCTCTGCAATCCTCTCTGAAAAATTAATAAATTAAATTTGAGTCTATAATATCCTAATTTTGTAATTCTTAAATGTAATAGAACATTTACTGTATTTCAACCTTACTAGTTAGATTATGCTACATATTTAAATAACCTTAAATTCTATTTCACTGATTTCACATCACAAAGAGAATTTTGGCTTAAACTACAAAACAAGTTTAGGTACTAAACCCTATGAAATTAAGCTAAAAGGAAAATTTGTTTAGGTATGAAGGCACTGTGATTTCAACAAAACCTTGGGGGGTTATTTGCAATTTCCTTATTTTTGTTGGCGATGAATGATAATTAGCCGTTGGATATGCTATATCTACTTCACATAATGCACCATATTAGGCTCTCTGTTGACCAAACCAGCTAAAATCCAACTTGAAATCCAATCATAAATAGCGTAATGCGCCTCACAAGGCATCTCGTCGTCAAAGGGACCAAAATACCCTTCAGATTTCTTGCCCCTTTGGTGGTTACTTTTTTTGGTGTTGTTTAAAAAAAAAAAAAACAAAAACAAAAACAAAAAAAGAGAGTTTGTAAAATATGATTTAAAATGCGCAAATTATTTTGAAACTGGCGGCTTCTTCAATAAAAATGTAAAAACGTAATATTTCTTATTGAATGGTGAACAGACAAATTATCTAAATAATATTAAAAGCATAATTATGCGAGATAGGGAAGTTATAGTCTAGGAACTTATTAAATATTAATTAGAACTCTTTAGATTTATTATCAGGATTATGTTTCCAAATTTTGTTAGTTTATTATTCTTGTGTTTATACTTTGTTTGATAAACCATCTCATCTCAAACTAAAATGTATTTTTTTATCTCAATTTTTTATCTTTTTATGAAAACGTTTTTATCTTTTTCTTAAAAAGTTTTTGTCTTTTCTAAAAAGTCAACAAAAATTTTCAAGTACTTGAAAATTTTTAACTCAAATTTAAAATTTTCAACTCAAACTCTTTAACCAAACCTTGAAGTATCCCATTCTCTTTTAGTTTTCCATTCTTATAAATAATTTCCTATTTTCTTTGAGTAATTAGGCCTAACTAATAACTACAACATATGTTAATTCTTTTCACAAATAAATTATCTTCCTCTAATTTATCTCCCATAATTCTATTCGACCTCTTTATTCTTTCTAAGTTCCTCTTTTGTTATATGTTTCTTCTCCATCTTCCAATTCTCTTTTTATTTTTTATTTGTGTAATCTGCTTCAAACAGGAGAGCATAATCAAGGAGAAGGACATTATGGTCATTTCGGTTGCGAGCCCAAGTCCGACAACAGGAAAGAAATATGACCGTTGGAGAAGATCTACAAAAACCAGGCGGTTTCAAATCATTAAATATTATTTATTAATTATTTTCTTTTAAAAGAAGGAAATTTTAATATCCTCGAAGGCTCAAAGCGTTGTAGAATCGGATACTTAAGGAAAAGCATTCACACAACAAAGTGAAAAGCCAAAAACCTTCCCATAAAAGACCAGTTTCTTCTCTCTCTAACATGCTAAGAAACCCCAAAAGGGAAAGAAAAGAGGAGGTGAAGGAGGTTTCGGCGTGTTTCTGTTAATGGCGGCGAAACGCGGAGCTGAGGAGAATGTACTGGAGGAGGTAGAAGGAGGAGGAAAAGGAGAAGATCAGGCTCACCCTTATGCGTTTCACGTTTCTGGACCTCGAAACGTTTCTTCACCCAATTGGAGAGACCTTATCAATTCAAGTTGGTCAGTGCCCAATTCATTTTTCTTTGTTATTTCATCAATTTAATTCTTAATTTCTCCATTGCTTTTGTTAAATGCTCGAAATCCGAATTATCTTAGCGGTTTCCTAATGACTAGCAAGAATTAGGTTTATGTTATGGAGAGAATAACATTAAAATTAGTAGCGAAACAGAGAAGAAAGTGGATATATTAGGAAATGGGTAATACCATTTTTCTTAGATTTAAGTACACTACGATTTATATCAAATGCTAGCATTATTTCCTTGATGTTTGGATTTCTTAGATTAGGGCCTATTTTAGAAATATTTGTATATTTTAAATTGGTAATTCTGTTGTAATCTAGTTAATATGAGAACAACATAATTTATGGGATCTTACTTTAGTTGAGGGGAAACTTATATTTTCATTTTTTTTTTTTTTTAGTTTTTAAATTTCATCCAGTGACGAACCACGTATATTAATTTTTTTTTGTCACAGGAAGGATGGTAACTACAAAAGGACTGTGATTGCTTGTTTCATACAGGCGGTTTACTTGATTGAACTTGACAGACAAGAGAACAGGAGTGAAGAAAATGCTCTAGCTCCGAAATGGTGGATGCCCTTTAAGTACAAGCTATCCCAAACGTTGATTGACGAAAGAGACGGTTCCATTTTCGGTGCAATACTAGAATGGGATCGATCCGCGGCACTAGCTGACTTAGTACTGATCAGGCCAAGTGGTGCACCAAGAGCCGTGTTAGCCCTCCGAGGAACGCTGCTCAAAAGCTTGACGATGAGGAGGGACATCGAAGATGATCTCCGGTTCTTAGCTTGGGAAAGCTTGAAGGGCTCTGTGAGATTCAAAGTGGCATTGGAGGCATTGAAGTCGGTCGCTGAAAAGTATGGAAGCAACAACGTGTGTATTGCAGGCCATTCTCTAGGGGCCGGATTTGCTCTCCAAGTGGGAAAAGCATTGGCCAAAGAAGGGATATATGTTGACACACATTTGTTCAATCCGCCTTCTGTTTCACTGGCCATGAGCTTGAGAAACATCGGAGAAAAGGCGGGTTTCGTTTGGAAGAGACTCAAGTCCATGCTTCCTCCTTCAACCGGCGAAACCGAGGAAGGAGGAGGAGGAGGAGCAGAGAAGAGTAGTGGTTCTATTACTAATTCTTCTGGTGTGGTGGGATTGAAGAATTGGGTGCCGAGTTTATACGGTTTGAAGAACTCGGGTGTGGCTTTGGGGAAATGGGTGCCTCATTTGTATGTAAATAACAGTGACTACATTTGTTGCTCTTACACTGACCCTGAGGGAACAGAAGCAACCAACAACAATGGTGGTAGCGGCGGCGGCGGTGGTAATAAAGAGAATGTCGGTTCCAGAAATCGGCAAATGGCGGCTAAGCTCTTCGTGATGTCGAAGGGAAACCAGAAGTTTTTGGAAGCTCATGGATTGGAGCAGTGGTGGTCTGATGACTTGGAACTTCAAATGGCTGTTCACAACAGTAAGATCATAAGCAGGCAATTGAAATCCTTGTACAGTCTTCCACCTCCACAATCAGCTCAAGGAAAACAGCCCGGATAACAAAAGAAAATTCAAGTGTTTTTACCTTCAAGTATAATTTGAACATGTTGCCGTTGACAGAAAATTTGTTTGGTGTGCTCAGTTTTCAGAAAGGAAATTGAAAAAGAATCCTGAAATGATGTTCAGCTTCAGAACAGCATAATAAATTGTTTTTTTCTTTGTTTTTCTCTTGTCTACTTGCACTTACCAAAGATGGGAATACTTTTTTTTTTTTTTTTTTTGAGAAGAAAAATTTGGAATACTTGCATCTGACTTGAAACTGTAAATCTTAATAGAAGTAAGCACACAATATATATGCAGAAGCAACAAAATATTTACATCTTTATCCATATATATGTGATATTTATCCAGGCAATTATTCTCCCCAACTTTATCGAGTAAAATTTCACACACTATCAATGGGACAAAAGTGTATTGGTTTTAAGAGAAAGCTATGTTCATTGATAACGTGTCCCTCCCACCCTCAAAAAAAAAAAAAAAAAAAAAAAAAGTCCTACATATATAAATTAATTTTTTATTATTATATTGTACCAATGGTGCTAACAAGCATTTTTCTTTGAGCAATTCTCTCACGTTTGGATTTATATCAGGTATATTAAAACTTCATGTTTATGCGACACAGGTGGACTATTAATAGGTCAACAAACATGCCAGCAATTACAATAACAAATACATTGGCACACATTAATTTAAAAGTTAGTTCTAACTATATCAATTTTAATATTAATTTTTAAATATCAATTCAAATATTAAATTATTATATTTTAATAATTGATATTTTTAATTAATACGATGATCATCTATATGATATATAGAAAGGAGAAAAAAAAAAAAAACGGTTTTCGTCCAGAAAACTGTTTTGGTTGAAATGTGCGTTTTGTCTGTTTTTTTTTTTTTTTTTTTTTTTTCCGTTCTTCTGGGCTGGCTGACACAAGGCAGAGGTGGGGTGAGAAAGATAGAGAGAGAGTGAGAGAGAGAGAGAGAGAGAGAGAGAGAGGAGGGAGGGGGGGGGGGGGGGATTGCATTGGAAAGAAAAAAGCGAAAGTGGGGAATGTGGGGCCCTTTTTTGTTTTTGTTTTTTTGCTTCTTTTCGAGGGGAGTGTGAGAGGAAGAGAGAGGGAGATTTTTTTTTTTTTTTTTTGCCACTTTGAGAGAGAGAGAGATATATCTTTTTTTTTTTTTGCTTTTTTTTTTTCTTCTTTTCGAGGGACTGTGTGTGTGTGAGAGAAAGAAAGAGAGAGGGAGACATTGGAGACATTTTTTGTTTTTGTGTTTGTTTTTGTTTTTGTCTTGGGGAAAGAGAGAAGGGGAAGGGAAACATGTGGGGTTCATAGAGTGAGGAAAAATTATTTAAATTCTCTTCTATTATCACTAAATAATATATATCATGTAAAATTGATAGGATTTATTTATTATATATCTAAAATTTTAGAGTATATAATTTAATTATCTCAATGTATTTATATTCTAACATTCAAATATAATTTCTATGTATTTTATATTTCAAGAAAAGATTTATTTCATATTTTTGTAAATTTTTTTTATTTTCCTGTAATTTCTTTTACACATCGCGTTATAAATAAATCACATTGATTTAAGAAAATATTTTTTTATTAATATATTAAAATAATGTCTTCTAAACAAAACTTTTTTTATTTTTTTTTATTTTAGTCATTTTTCATGTATTGGTCTATTTTTTAATATTTTTATCCTTTAATATTTTTAATCTTTTTTATGCCTTTTTTTTAATCAACTTTTTGTTAGCATATTTTTTCTTATTTAGATAAATTTTTTTAAATATGTTCAATTATATGCATCACATATATTTTTAAACTAGTATCAAGAGAAGAATGAAAATTTACACGCCATTTAAAATGACATTAAAAAATCATGTAAAAATCATGGCATGCCCATCCTAATGTTCTGTTTTCTTCTTCTCCAACCCTTTTGCACAACACACGAGCCATTTTCAAGTGCGACAAAGCCCACTTATTGTGGGCCCAATAGAAATGGCCAGGTTAGCATGCTGGGCCATAAGAGCTGGCCCAAGAAAGGCCTTTTTCTTTGAGCGCCTATGGAGAGTGGAGACTGGCGAGAGAAGGGTAGGACAGCTGCGGAGTCTGAGAGAAAAGAGGATAGAATGGATATACAGAGAGAGAATTTAGCTGAAACCCTAATCAGTTTTTAAGCTTTTATCAGAATCTTTGCGTATGACCTACATTTCTCTCGTCTTCTTTCTTTCAAATTACGGTTTCCATTTCTATTTTTTTGTCACCGCTACCGGTGCTCTTTGTTGAAGATTCAGGTTTTTTTTTTTCTTTTTCCCCCTCTCTTAGAGATTTCCATAATCGGAGCTTTCTACGGAACAGGGGAATTTCCGGGCCGTGTGAGGACAAACACTTGTCAACTCAGTTAAGGCTGAGTCAATTTGAGGTAAAAATCGTTCTGTGAGAATGTTAGAATGATTTATTATGATGGAAGAATCATGGATAAAATTCTTTCTTTTTTGTTTTTTTAAATTTTTTTGAGTGCCCTTTACCTTCAAGTTTTGACATTTGTGGGATTTTAGTGTGGAGAACTAAAGGAGGTGTAATTAATGATTTTACATTATGGAGTTTTCTTGTAAATTCCGTCTTCAATGTTATTGTTACTATTATTTTGTTGAAGAGTTTGATTTTGATAAGTCGTTGTTTTCCATCAAATATTGGAAGTTGATGCCACAAAAAAGATAAATTAAATATTCAGATTGTACAGTGCTAGTTTAGATTTGACCTACAGCCAAGGCTTGTGGTGTTTTAATTACTCTTACCATTATCATTATTATTTTATTTGTCAAATTGGAAATGACTAATCTGGATAAGGAAGAGTTAGAAGTTTATCGGAACATTTTTTGCTCCATTTCATCTTCTCCGTCTTCAATTTCGAGTAAGTTTCAGTGAGAGCTAATATACTTTGGATGTTTTCTACTCATGGTGTTGGTTTTGATCAGGTGTTTGACTATGATTCTAAATGGATACACCAGACCCACCGAGTTTGTGTCTATAAACTCTAGAACCTCTAAGACATTGATACGTGGCTCTGGTACCTCATGCATTCCTCATTTGCAACGTAGATGTTCTTTACCGAGCATCAATGCATGGATGCCTCATCAACATGGTAAGGTCTAAGGTTACGGAAGACTCGAGAATTTGTTCTTCTTTTATCATTAGGTTTCCAATTTTTGTCCAGGAAATGATAGTCGCTAGAACTTTGGTGAGTGGTATAGCATAATTTTAAACGCAATTGAAATCCTCGATCTAATAGATATAAAGCATACGATGACATTGCATTCAACAACCTTTTGCATATGGTTATTGATCAATATGTCATGTGTGACACTAAAGAACTGCTGAAATTTTCTGCTGGTTTTTAATTTGCTTTTCTTGGCAGTGGTTGCGTCACAGCTGCATCTTTCAGCTGGGTCATCCCTGCTTTTAAGCAGTGATCAAGGTAGCCTGTTGCGCACCATCCCCATGTTACCAAAGTGCCAGGGGTCTCGTATGTCTCCTAGAGCATCTAAGGATGTCCCCTACAGTTTTAGGTACCCTCCAATGACTAAGAAGCCAAGATGGTGGTGGAGAACGCTAGCATGTCTTCCTTATCTGATGCCCCTTCATGAAACTTGGATGTATGCTGAGACAGCCTATCACCTGCATCCTTTTCTCGAAGACTTTGAATTCATCACATACCCTTTTCTTACGGCCATTGGGCAGTTGCCGGGCTGGTTCTTGATGGCATACTTTTTTGTCGCGTATCTTGGGGTTGTGAGGAGGAAGGAGTGGCCTCACTTCTTCAGGTTTCATGTGGTGATGGGCATGTTACTGGAAATTTCACTGCAGGTGGTAGGGACAGTGAGTCGTTGGATGCCTCTTGCCATCTACTGGGGCAAAGTGGGGATGCATTTTTGGACAGGCGTTGCATTTGCTTATCTTTTCACGGTGTTAGAGTGCTTGCGCTGCGCTCTTGCCGGTATGTATGCTGACGTCCCCTTCATTTGTGATGCTGCCTATATTCAAATCCCGTATGACTAAGGAGGAAAACCTGCGCGAGAATTTTCAATGTTTTTGGATGTCATGTAGCTTGGTCTTTTGTTGAGACTCATGACATTTTTCATTTGTATCAATCGGCTGTGTTTCTGCTTAAGCGGGAATAAGTAGTACTCTCAATAGCCTTTACTTGTTTGGTCGATCAAGCATATTTCCAACACGTGGATTCAAATTTACTCTATCCTGTAAAAAAAAATTCAGTTGATTTTTGTCAACTTGCTGAAGTTGGTCGTGAGTGTTCTAGAGTAAGGGGGTGTTTGCTGTCTGGTTTCCAAACGTCTGCTTGGGGTGTTTTTGGTTTCTAGTGAAACTTCTGCAGATGTCTACGGTAAACTCAAAATTTAAAAGTCCATAACTTTGTTATATCAAGTTGAAATGAAATATTTTTTTTAATTGCATAAAATTTCGAGAATAACAGAACAAGATTCACAGTGATATTTTTTTTTCCTAATAAATTTCAAGTTTTTATATTTTTCATTACAAATAATTTTTTTTGTCAATCAAACGTGTATTTTCAAAACTTAACTCAATTCCGATCAAAATATTTTCAAAACTTTGTATTCCATTGGCCCCCTAATGGCCCCTAACAGTCATACATGGGTGGAGATTTTTCGTCCATTCTGCATCTTGGTCTCATAGTGTTTCGTTTTTTTATTGCATGCCCTCCTTACCGAGCTAAAACTACTACCTAGTCTTCATTCACTTTTTTTATTTTTTATTTTTTGGGGATTTGAACTCACCATACTGTACGGAATTGCTATTAAGTTATATTTGTAATCATTTGGATAGCTTAATTTGATATCTATAACTTTTTTTTGTGTTTTTTTTTTGGCTAGTTTTAACATGGACAACAAGCTTCAATCCTGTTAGAGGGAATTCTAGGGATAGCCGCATTAATGCACATACATGTTTAGAATTTGTCTGATGGTTCGGGTTTTTGCCATAAACAACTTTTTATTTGACATTATAAAAGGGAAAAAAATCGAATCATGGCACAATATTTTAGAGGTATACTTTTTTGGGGCATTTCTCAAAAAACCACATCATGTAATCAACTGGTCCTGGTAATGATCAACACCTATTTTGATTTATATCGGCATATGACGATGATTGATTTGAACACGTCTAATTTGTCATCATGGCGTCGAAGGAACGTCATCGCAAGCATGCAAATCCCGGAAACACTTGGGGGTGTTTGGTGAATGAGTTGAGTTGAAATTTTTAAGTTTGAATAGTATTAACTTTTGAAAAAGTAGTTATAAATTTTGTTGACTTTTCAGAAGAAGACAAAAATTAATATGAAAAAGTAAAATTTAGTTTAAGTGGGACTTGTGAACCAAACACCCCCTTGAATTAATTAAAACTATTTCTAATTACTTCCATCCAGAGATGAAAATATCGATATCGACGGAAATATTGGTAATCTAATTTTACAGAAATTTTGGAGATAGTAATGATGTTGGGGAAATATCGGAAAAAAATTACAAAGTTACTAAAATATATTTTAAAATATATGTTTAACATTTTAGGATAACAGAAATATTTAAAAAAAAATACATAAATACACAAGTTTTACATTAAAAAAATATATATTATATCTTATATATCTTAATATCAAAAGGAAGTCCTATGAGATCCAAATAAGGTTGGGATGCCATCTTGATTCTAGCAAAATTAGTGTCATGATATGTTATTGGAATAGAGTTGAATATAGTCGTAAACATGTTAATATGTAAGTTTATACATCTCTTCTCAGACTATTTTCACAAATAAGAAATTGTACAAATGTTATAAAAAGTCTATGATAGTATATTCTCTCAGCTTTTATGTGTTATTTTTATTTTATTTTTATCTCTTTTTAATAAGATAATTATAACATATTAGTTCCTAGTTGCTCCATTCACCACCCATTTTTTTTTTAAAAATAGAAGATAATTATAGCATGCTAAAAAAGATATCAAATGATAGAAATCCAAAATTTTAAAAATTTTCAAATTGCAATTTCCACCCAAAGTTTATGATATTTCTTCGAATATTTTTCGATATTTTGTAAAAATTGTACTATGTTTTACCGATATTTTAACGGAAAAGATATTACACTTAAAAGATATTTCTGTATCCTTCAAATATGAAAATATTGTGGATATTTGCGACCATGCTTGCATCTCTTATTTTTAATGGAAACTTCATGTTGCAAAATTTGAAGTTTCAACAAATCTATTGTTGTATCTTGATATTTGTATTCTATCTGATACTAAATATACAAGGGATATGTTAGTCACAGATAATATCTCTCTTTACTACCGATAATAAGGAGGGCAATTCTACAATGAACTCCTCTAATTTTCTCCATCAATATAGTAAAAAATATTATCGATACTTTAACTTTACTACCGATAGTTGTAATGTACCTTATTTTATACTAGTATAGACTAAAAAAATTAAAAAATAATATATAAAAAAAATAAATTAAAAAGGCTCTCTTAGGTTGATGAAACCCCCCCTGAAGGTCGACGCCCCCCCCCCAGGCGATGAGCCTTGTCGCCTCCACCCCCCGCGCTAACGACCCAGGTCCCCCCCCCCCCCCCCGCCCCCAAAACGCTGACTAGATCTGGGTCGTCGACACAAGGGGGGGTGTGTTTGAGTTGTCGACGCAAGGGGCTGGGGTGGGCATTGGCCGGGGGGGTTGTCTGGGGGTTTCGTCGACCTTGAGGGGGCGTTTTTTTTAAAATTTATTCTTTTATATATTGTTTTTAATTTTTTAGTCCATACTAGTATGAGGTAATGTGCATTATAACTATCATACACAAATAATATTTTAGCCGTTTGATTACATCTTAACGGTTTAAAAAGGAGGTTTATTGATAGAGTATATATAAAAGTTCTCTACCACAACCTTAGAAATGTCTTATAAATATATAATCAAGTGAGGTAGGTTCTATACTTTATTGGTGTATCTTTTTAATCTCAATCGTCCAAAGTCAATTGGATGGTTAAAATTTTCTTTCCCATGGGGTAAAGTTAGAAGGTCTCATCGTAGAAGTTCTCTAAAAAAAGTTGAAAAAGAAAAATCCCAAGTTTAGAATCTCAAGGTTACTTGTCCAGTTTATCTTGTGTAGGATTAAAATGCAAAATTTAAATTCCTCTCTTATGCAATTCATGGTTCCTCCATTCTAGTGTTTGCTAATGTTAGGTAAATCAATATGAACGTTATTAAAATATTATCATTTCTCGTCTTTCTGAGTACTCCAAAACTTTTCTTCTTCAATCTTTCTCGTCTCTTTGGTTGCCTTTGGCTTTCCAAAAACATTTGAGGAGGTAGAAATATCAACAATGTTTTCAACACTCCAGCCTTGGCATTCAATTGGCATTTTCATGTACGCATATCTTAAACAAAGCATGGATGATAATTTGAAAGAAAGTCACTTTTAAACAAAAAAGGATAATAAACTCTATTTATACATATAAAGAAACTAATGGAAAGAATATATCCTTCTTTTATATACATGAATATGCACCAACAATATATAATCAAGAGAAACACCACGAAACAAAGGAAAAACCGAAACCCAACCGAATACGTATTTTCATAAAAACCCGGAGAGCTCATAGTCATATATGCTGACATCTTGCTCAACCTGATCAGCAAAACCATTGTCGAAGCTAGTACATGGAGCAGCACTGTCAAGAAGCCATGACTCGAGATCCCAACAGGCTAACAAGTCACCACCCTGTTGTTGGTTTGGTGCTAAATTTCCCAAGTAATTCATATCCTCCAAACCAATCTCATAATTACACACTTGGTTGAAATCTTGATCTAGAAAAACCTGGTCCGATGAATCCGCTGTGGTTGCATCAATGGAAGCTTCCACACTGCTTTCAGGCTCTCCTTGATTGTCGTAAATCGGAACTTTCTCCAATCTTCTCTCTTCGGGCTCGGAAGTGATTGCGGAAGAAGTGCTTGCGTTTCCAGTGAGGTCTTGTACAAGCTTCTTGAAGCTTGAGCTGTCAGTGATGTAGACCTTTGGTCTCAACACTTTTATCCAATTGCTGAAATCTTTCTTCGTCTTCTCATGGTTACTATCCTTAGATGCTTTCACAGATGCTGCTTGACTTAATGCTTTCTTATTCTTTCCCATAATTTAAATTTTTGGCAAGTACAACTGGCACACCTAGGAGAAATCACCCAACTTTGGCCTTGCGGAGGATACTAAGAAACGAGGTATAAATATGAAGGTTGAGAAAGTAGATAACCTCTGAGGTGGTATGGAAGAGAACAAACCACAAGACATAAAGATGCTGAAATTGATGTTGATTCTGCAGAAAAAGATTTAAAAATAGGAACCTAGCTACATCCTGAAGCCTAAATCACACACACGCACACGCATGCTCTCTCTCTCTCTCTCTCGTTTTCAAAGCATGACACGTCAAGGAAGATGCTGAAGTTTGTATGTATGTGAAAGATATGGAGTCCGTAGCAAGACAGAAAAAAAATATTATCAATAGATTATAGCTTTCAACTGTCAGATCATATCAGATTAATCCGATTTAGAAAAGTTTAATAGTCTAATATAATTCGATAAAAATATGACGATTTAGAATTGAATCTATCAATAAAATAGTTATGTTTTCTTACCTTTGCAAATAATTCCCTCTAAAAATAATATAAATGCTGGTCAATTTTAAGAGGATGGTTTTAGGTTAGAGAAAGATGAGAGTAAAGTAATATATAGAGCTTTTGTCATGTGGGTGTAGAAGGGCATTGAGGGCACGCAGTCACTATTTCCGTTTAAAATAATTACACAAGATTTTGGTTCTTCTGCGTACTGTAACACCTATGTTGGGAGAGAAGGGAAAGGTGATGCTGACAATACTAATTAACAAAAAGGAAGAAACAACAAATGGCATTTTCAATAAATGAGTGTGAAATGGAATATTTGGAGGTAACTTCCATTCCCACTTTTCCAGGTCCTGTGTCACATCAAAATCTTGGTGTTTTGGTGTTGGCTGTCTGACTTCACATCACATGTCAGTGGCAGCTCCACGTAGAATTGTTTTGTAACATTTTTGTATTCACGAGATGGTTCCTATATCGTATTTTCACCTGAATTTCATCTAGTAGGTTGAGGATCACATCTCAAAAATGATTCTTATTTTACAAAATTTATATACAGGATCTATTTTTTATTAGTTATGGTGCTCAATACTAGTGGTGTTTATAGACATTTTTCATTTATATAATCCCATTTTTAACTTCAATGTCTTTGCGGGCCATCATTAACCTTTAATTATATGACATCCGTTTGTTGCTGCAGACAAGTGCATGATATTATGATCAACGTATTTGTATACAAAAACAGGAAAAAGGAAGAAGGGTAATGCTAGGAACATTAACTTCAATCTTAATTTTTTGAGCATCAGCTCATGTATCATATTTCCATTGATAAATACAATCAATTGATGTGACAATACTTTAAATACTTATGAATAAAAAACTGATAACTCATATGCCACATAGATTAATATTTAAAAGTTGAGATTCGAGTTGGTGTCTCTAACATTTTTCAAGAAAGAATACTATGTAGAAATTAAAAAGAAATATTTGAAAGAATAAGAATGTATTCTTCATCGGAAATGTTGGTACTTTTTATAACACTTTTGAGGAAATTGTGAGAATACCTTATTTAGTGCACACATTTAGGTTTTTTGTTATATGATTCGGATTTTTGCCTTACAACCACTTTTTACTTGACACTATAAAAGTGTAAAAATCTTGAAGATGAGACAAAATTTTAGAGATGTGCCATTTTATATTTGTCAGTTTCAGAAACAAAAGCCCTCATATAAAAACTGAACTTGTAGCATAAAAAGGTCAATAGCCCCCAACGTTGCTGCGAAGGCATTGCCTCTGCCTCAGCAAGCATTACAAACGACCCATCTCACCCATGTTGATGTTAACAAAGGTCGGTCCAGGCAAGTAATGCCAACCGGCAAATATAAATAAATAAACTCGTACAAGATAACCCCACAGTTCGGTTAAAAACAAATAATGAGAATATAAGTATTGGTGAAATATCAGTTTTAGATTTTACAAAAATGTTAAATGTCAATTTCCATTGATATCAACATCCATGTAAATTTTAAGAAACATATTGACATTTATCTTTATGATTAATTGTTGAATTGGTACTTGAACTTTTAAATAGGTGAGAATTTGGTCTTTAAACTTTATTTTTTAATAAAAATACCTCTGAACTGTTAAGTATGTGAGATTTTAATCCATAATCTATTTTTTGTTGTTAAAATACCACTAAATTCTTAAAAATTATGTGTTTTGGTTCTCATGTTAAATTTTGGATTAAGGTGGGGTATGACAATGACGTGACACAGATGAGGAAGGTCACCTCGACTAGCAAAGTACGACGACAAATATTTGTTTTTAAATAAAAGTGTTATGTTACCCTAAATAATAAATAAGCTCAAAGTAATATCTAACAAAAACTATCTTTATAAATTGAAAAAAAAAAACAACAAAAAAAAAAAACTCACAAATCTTTAAAAACCAAAAAAAAAATGATAAAAGAGAGAAATAAAATTATTGTTTATTGTGAAAAGACAAATTAATTTAAAATAAAAGGTAATAAATGAAAACTATATTTTATTTGTCTAGTAAAAATTTATTTTTTTATTACTTATGATTTGTTTTTTTGTTTTTAATTCACAAAAGATAGTTTTTTGTTAAGGATTTTTTCAACTAATTGAATTTTTAGGATAATGTAGTATTTTTGTTCAAAAAATGAAGTCCTTTATCATTTTTTATGAGCTGAGACGACCTTATTTATCAATGTTAGTCCACCATCGTACACCACCCTCCTTTAAAAAATGGGTTAATTTCACTTTTAGCACCTCTGAAAAAAATAATATTAAAAACAGCAGCACTTTTTGTTCTATTCAATTTCAGCACTTACCGTGGGGCCCAGTAGCATTTAATGTATATCAAAGTACAGGATTACCCTCATCTCCTACCCACGAAATTTTTAAGTCGAACTATTTTCACTATTTTTTAGCAGTGGTCATATCCATTATGACCATCCGGTCACAACCATTATGACCAGTGTTTTTTTTATAATTAAATTTAATTTTTTTTATGTCGAACTATTTCACTATTTTTTAGCGGTGGTCATATCCATTATGACCATCCGGTCACAACCATTATGACCAGTTTTTTTTTTTATAATTAAATTTAATTTTTTTTAAGTCGAACTATTTCAATATTTTTTAGCGGTGGTCATATCCATTATGACCACCCGGTCACAACCATTATGACCAGTTTTTTTTTTTTTTTAAATTTTTTTTTCGAAATTTTTTGTCGAACTATTTTTTAGCGGTGGTATATTCATTATGACCACCCGGTCACAACCATTATGACCAGTTTTTTTTTTATTAAAATTTTTTTTTTCGAAATTTTTGTCGAACTATTTTTTAGCGGTGGTCATTTCCATTATGACCACCCGGTCACAACCATTATGACCATTTTTTTTTATAATTAAATTTAATTTTTTTAAGTCGAACTATTTCAATATTTTTTAGCGGTGGTCATATCCATTATGACCACCCGGTCACAACCATTATGACCAGTTTTTTTTTTTATTAAAAAATTTTTTTTTTCGAAATTTTTGTCGAACTATGTTTTAGCGGTGGTCATTTCCATTATGACCACCCGGTCACAACCATTATGACCATTTTTTTTAATAATTAAATTTAATTTTTTTTAAGTCGAACTATTTCAATATTTTTTAGCGGTGGTCATATCCATTATGACCACCCGGTCACAACCATTATGACCAGTTTTTTTTTTTTTTTTTTAATTTTTATCGAAATTTTTGTCGAACTATTTTTTAGCGGTGGTCATTTCCATTATGACCACCCGGTCACAACCAGTATGACCATTTTTTTTTATAATTAAATTTATTTTTTTTTAAGTCGAACTATTTCAATATTTTTTAGCGATGGTCATATCCATTATGACCACCCGGTCACAACCATTATGACCAGTTTTTTTTTTAAAAAAAATTTTTCCGAAATTTTTTGTCGAACTATTTTTTAGCGGTGGTCATTTCCATTATGACCACCCGGTCACAACCATTATGACCAGTTTTTTTTTATAATTAAATTTATTTTTTTTAAGTCGAACTATTTCAATATTTTTTAGCGATGGTCATATCCATTATGACCACCCGGTCACAACCATTATGACCAGTTTTTTTTTTTTAAATTTTTTTTTTCGAAATTTTTTGTCGAACTATTTTTTAGCGGTGGTCATTTCCATTATGACCACCCGGTCACAACCATTATGACCAGTTTTTTTTGTGTTTTTTTGAAACAGTTTGATGAAATCCATTTGGACTCGTTCTGTTTTCATGAATGTGAAACAGGGGCAATACAACCGACAAACGTATTAATAATAAAACACGGTTTGCATGGATTAATTTAACCCTTACTCTTGAAATTGTATATGTTATTACACTATGACATATAAAATTAAGAAAAAATTTTAGAAAAATACAATTAATGGGAATGTGTTAAATGAAAAAATAGTATATGTATCAGGCGAATTCCTTGTCGACGTCGTCATCACTTTTGTAATTTCCTTCAATTTTCCGGTTGGCATGCATCCACAAGTAACATGTAGCCACTCCCGAAATAGCCTCATCCGTCCACCTATTACCCAATAATTGACGTCCCTCCCTTCTATTAAGCATTCAGCAAATTTTATGGTAAACACTCCACAGTCATCCCTGTTGAACAAATGACAAAGATAATTAATTTTCACTTCAACTTTTGAATGCAGTATACAAGGGAGAAATGGTGTTTTTCTTGCACTCACCCATTGGATTGTTGAGGGATGTCTTTCATTATGTTGATTGGTAATGGGTTAGTTCCAGCAGGTTCTCTTGGTTTGAATTGATACAAATCTAAGCGTTCAGCCAGCAATGGAATGAATATTGATAAACATTCCATGCCTGCTCGGACCTTGACATTGTGACCGCCTTCATGCTGCAGAGAGTCGTACACGTCAATGGTCCAGCTTGTCAGATCGAGCTTCGCTAATACCCAATGTTTAAGGTCAGCCAAATGCACCGGTATTAGCACAGTCATCACGTCAAACCATGATGCCCCACTCTGGACATTAACGCCAAGCATTATCTTGAGTAAAGGCTCACAGGTTCCCCAATCGAACTTCTCGGGTGCACTCTGGTGTAGACGCCACAACGATCGAACCTTTGTACAAAAATAAGTGTCAACCGTTGTCACCCTCCGTTGCTCCAATTCGGGGAACTGCCTGATCTTCTTTCTCAAGTAATAAAAGGCGACATCAACGTGCTACATTAACATAACCAGTCGGTTAAAAGATACTGTATAATATTCGAGCTCGCAAACATATAATAATTTCGATTAATGGTTGATAGCAGACTGCCGAATTTTAAAAAATGTCATGTACTTACTTCGTCCCATAGCCAAATCGGGGAGGTAGCTAATTCATAGTACCAGGTTTTTCTTCCTACCTCCATGCACCCGAAGTCATGGGGTTTGTCAAGTTTCTCATGCTTGGCACTGTAACGTGGAGGCCGTTTACTGAACATCAAGCATACATATTCGACAAACACATCAGTGCAATTCCAATTAACATCCTAAAAACAGACAATGTTAAGTTAATCTACATTACCCTTGAGGTATCTTCTTCAACAATCCTTGTTTTAACCACTCCCTGAACTCTTCTAACCTCTGTTCAGGAGGTTCATCTGCGAGACCTGCTGGGAGGGCATAATTCGTGTCGGCCGGTTTATTCGAAGGGGATCCATCGTCAGTCTTACGACCCGATGGCCGTTGGCCAAGCCTTGATAGTCTGGCCCTCTTCTTCTTGGGGATCTACAAATAACAAATTTGAAACGAGTTAATCTAATTGACTCTTCCATTATTGGCAAACTTTTAATTCTCAGCTATGCGTCACAACCACGTCCGTCAACATATCCTCTCTGGATTGCTCGTCAATCATGACAAGATCATGTGATTGCTTGTGATCCTCCCTCTCTGGCCCCTCTTTCACGACCCGTGACACTTCAGTCATTGCCCCCTCCCTCGCGCCAACGACTCGCGAATCCTCAACACTCGTCTCGGCTGCCTGTTCCTGTACATTGAATTTTCTTAAAATGTCAAACAAAATTGTATGGGAACCACACCAATCAGGTATATTCATGTATAATTCTACCTTTGTTATCTTCTCCTCGGCATCTGCATTCCAATCGATCCCCTTATCGGCAGTAAGGAACTCCATTGCTGCCTGCAGCCATATATCCGCATAGACATCGAGCTCAGGGGAAGGAGTCTTAAAATCTTCCGACGCCTTCCGCTTAACATTAAGAACATCGCTGCTCTCGACCTTCGGGACATGCTGTGCCTGACCGAACTTCTCGACAGCATTCTTCGCCTTCAACAATTTCAGCACCCTCCTCAACAGTTTTTTCGAGCGGGTTTGTTCCTTTTGTATATCCTCTATCTTCTTATTCAAATTATTAACATGTCCTCGGATCTCATTCTGGAACTCCACCCACGCGGTATTGATATCCGGGGTCCGCCGGGGGACTGACGACTTGGGAGCTGGTAATTGTGGCAGGCCAGTCGGTCTATTCAAGAAAAGGCGAGCAACATTCCCGTTCTTCAACTCCTCCTCGGTTGGCATCAACTGAAAAGATATTGGCTGCACACATGGCGTAAAATTACTATCCTTATACTGAATGTATTATTATTATTTTATTATAATAACCCATAACGAGTCAGTGAATCTTATTATGGTATGACCGTGTTGGTCATAACGATTTTGACCAGACGGTCATAACGGTTGTGACCTGTCTTAGTCAGTACGTTTATGACCAACACGGTCACAATGGTTATGACCGCCCGGTCATAATGGCTATGACTAGCACTTGTTATGGTATCGGAATGTGAATTACCTGTGATTCGCCAACCTCCATGAACGCCCGCTGAACGTCATCAAATTTCACTGTCTCCGCAGTGGTCCAGGACGCCATACGCGGAACGGCCTGTGAGTAGTTGGTTGTAAACTTGGAAGCCATCGTTGGAAGTGTCTCATATGCCCATACGAGTATGGCATGTGGGAACCCAGGAATGCTGTAATGAACTGTGCTAACTTGTTTTTTTTGTCGTCTCTTCGAAGAAATCCTATTCTCCACTGTAGCACATATTGCAGCACGAGTTGCCTCCCATGATAGCACACCCCAAGGAAAATCGTTGAAGGCATCCAAGTTGTCTGCCAAACCGAAATATTTGGGATCTATTTTCACCGTTATAGCATTTGACAAAGGGATCGAGAAAATAATGTACAAAAAGCTAAGTTTTACGGCATCTTCGTCGTTGTCAAACTTAGCATTGGACAGTTGTAGTTCCAAAATTTCCCTCGATACGCCCTTAACCGTCGAAAAATATCTTGCCATTAATCTGCTCTCGACGACCGGTAGATGCGTAGACCCTGCACATTTTTGTCCGGTAATTAGGCAGAACTCCATTATGGAGAATCTGGCCATTTCGTCTCCAATCTCGAATCACAGTGCGTCACCCATTGTTGTGTGGTTTGTAAGACGCATAACAATGTTGTGGAATAACTGGCCAGCCCCACCTAGGGACTCTAGATGTAAGAAAGGTTGTACACATGGCTGGTCTTTGACGGAGGCCAACTGTCGTGGAGATAACCACAGGCTCAGTTTCTTCCATGTCTCGTTAATGTTTATGAAAGTATTGATTTTGGCCCGTGTTATCTCAGAGTCTGGTACGAGTCGGATATATTGCCCCTGTGTGAATGGATAAAAAAAAAATTAAAACAAAATTTTTGATGAGTCGGTATTTAGCACCATGGACGTGCCGCAAACTATTTTTTGACTAAATCAAACATCGATCAAAGATTTTACCTCTTCCTCTTTCGATATCTTGGATGGAGTTATACTCGTTTCGTGTACATCCATTTCTCCCTTGTTTCTCTCAATATCTGTAATTGTCACCATTCTACGGATATGGAATCGGCGGTTTACGGCTATAGTATCTCTGTTTACGGCTATAGTAGGTGGTTGACGACGGTTATGCAGGAGACGTCTGGTCGAAAACGATACGATTTCTTCTTTCTCTCTCTAGAACCGGTGTTTCCCTCTCTAACAACTGTAAAAGCTTTTTTAAAAATTTTAAAACAATAGCGGCATAGGGTGACTAACTATTACGCGTGGAGGAGATGAGGGCAAATTTGGTATTTTGTCACTCAGAGTCGTACAAAAGACTGTTGGTATTCCATATCATATCGGTCATAATGGTTGTGACCGCCCGGTCACAACCATTATGACCATGGTAAAAGCGTTATACACAAAGCTTCTCACTATAGTCATAACCATAGTTACTGACGTGTCACAACGAAGTTGACCGCCTTCTTCGCTACGGTTCCCAAAAGTTACTGAATTTTCCCTGCAGGCATTTAATGACTCGGTTATCGTGTAACTTTAACACTAATAATAATATAATAATAATATTCGAAGGTTTAAAATTATATTTTATTAATATAATATTAAATTGTTTAATTTTAAACATTATCTTGCGTCAGGACTTCGGTCACAATGGTTGTGACCGCCCGGTCAAAACTATTGTGACCAGGGTAAAGGCTCCTGTTACACGGTAATTCACCCCAGTCATAACCATTGTTACCAGAGTGTCACAACGAAATTGACCGCCTTCTTCGCTACGGTTCCCTAGGTTAATCTAATGATGTTGTTTCCCCTGCAGGCATTTAATGCCTCGGTTATCGTGTAACTTTAACACTAATAATAATATAATAATAATATTCGAAGGTTTAAAATTATATTTTATTAATATAATATTAAATTGTTTAATTTTAAACATTATCTTGCGTCAGGACTTCGGTCACAATGGTTGTGACCGCCCGGTCACAACTATTGTGACCAGGGTAAAGGCTTCTGTTCCACAAAGCTTCTCACTCTAGTGATAACCATAGCTACTGACGTGTCACAACAAGCATCACCGCCTTCTTCGATACGTTTCCCAAAAGTTACTGACTTTATTTACTAAGCACACATTTAATGCTCGGTTAGCGTGTAAAGTTAAACTAATAATAATATAATAGTAATATCGGAATCATTAAAAGGTTATTATAATCTTTTAATTTTTTTTTACAAACAGATAACGAGTCAGGACTTCGGTCACAATGGTTTTGACCGCCCGGTCACAACCATTGTGACCAGGGGAAATAATAATAAAATTGACAAAAATTTTATGTTCATTAATTTATATATGTTTTATAAACCACATTGACAAAGGACCTCGGTCATAACGGGTTTGACCACCCGGTCACAACCATTGGGCCCACGGTAAAATAAGCTTTAGATAGGGGCTAACAATAGTCATAACGATATTGACCAGGCGGTCACAACGAAGTTGACCGCCTTTTTAAGGCCCAGCCCCAAAACTAATAATATTATATTAATAATAATATAATGATTAACAATGTAATTACGTGGAAATCTTTCGGTTAATCTGTTTTTTTTTTTTTTTGCAGGGCATTCAATAACCACTGAGTTCGGTCACAATGGTTGTGACCGGATGGTCACAACCATTGTGACCATTGAAAAAATAGTATTACACAGATTTCGTCCCCTCGTCACAAGGACGGAGTTGGCTTTGTTCGACGGGGCCTTAAGGGTACTGAATTCGTACACGTTTGTCGGTTGTGTCCATAGCCATTACATCTACCACAACGAACGGAGTCGGGATCTTCACCTTGGGACAAAATCCTTCGAACTCGTGGCCTTCCGGGACCACGCTTCGTTTTGGGAGGATTGACGATTTGCGACCGGATTGATTCAGGCACATCCCAGCCATCAGAGCTGCCAATAGGATGGACTACAGATGAATAACAACCATAAAGATAATCTTTCGTGTAGTATGCCGAGTAATAATTGTATGGATCTATCCGTCGGTGGTTACACACGGCCATGGCATGCGGGCAGGGAATTTGATCTACCTGAAATCGTCTACACGTACATGTCTTTTGGCTCATATCAACGATCCATATTTGGCCAGCATTGTTGGTGACAGCGTACTCAAACTGATCGGCTGGCCGCGGCTGTAAGAAGTGAAAATTTAACGAATTTAGTCAAGTTGGATTAAGGGAAAATCCGCATATACCATATACGTGGTGGCAGTTGGCATGATAACGTACCGTTACTTTTAGGCCTATTGAGAAGTTGGTGTGAAGCATCTTCTCAGCCTTTGGAGCAAGTTTCGAAGTCAATTTTAGGGCCTCCTCACGCCTGTTGACAAACCATCTTTGTTGTAGTTCCCTCAACCATTCCATTAAGAATCCAACTGGCATTAACCTGGCTTTCCGATCAACATTATTAAATGACTCCGCGATGTTGGTTGTCATGATTGCATACCGACGGCCGTTGAAATATGCTCGCGACCACTTTTTCGGATCGGCCTGCATGAGGTATCGGTGCATGTCGGGGTTACGAGTACGGATTGATTCCATATGACGATGGTGCTCACTTAAAAGATACGACCTCGATGCACCATCAAAATATATCTTCAAAGGGCCTTTGAAATCCTTGTACTTGGTCTTCAGGTTTGCAGTCAAGTGTTGGACACATATCCCGAAGGCAGCCTCCGGATACACGAGTTTGGCTGCATACTCGATACCCTTATGCCTATCAGCCACAATTACAAGAGAATCTCTAGGCCCGATTGAATCTCGGAGCTTCTCGAAGAACCATGTCCATGAGTCGTTGCTTTCGGACTGAACGATACCAAATGCAAGTGGAAATATGCAGCCATTTGCGTCGTGACCGCAAGCTGCAAGAAGCACCCCTCCAAATTTGGCCTTTAATGCGGATCCATCAACCACAATTACTGGCCGACAATAAGGCCAACCGTGCTTCGAAGCAGCTACGCACATGTAGAGACACTCTAAGCAATTTGATGAGTCGGTCTCGATGTCAATGTCGGAACCAGGATTTTTCCTCTTAACCATTTCAGCCCACGAGGGAAGAACTGTAATGTAATCAAGTTTACTTAACAGTTATTAAAGCCTATTATAAGACTTATAATGTCGGTGATAAACGTATTATAAGATAGAGTAAAGGGAAGTGCATTACCATTGTATGAATCTGAATCATTGCCCCTCAAGCTGGTTAGTGCTGCTTCCTTGCCTCGCCATGCTCGGAGATAATTGAAAGAGACTCCAAATTCGGCCTGCATGTCTCGCATGATTTCTCGAGGTCTATATGAGGTATTAGTCGGATCCAAGTATTTTGCCTTGACACACTCCCCAATCATCCAACTCTTGGCTTGACGATGATGCCCTTGAACAATTTCGATTGAACAGTTATGGACGTCGTCGAACCGCTTCACGACAAACATTTCACTACCTCGCATCCTGGTCGCACGCAATTGCCATGGACATTGTTGGATATCTATACATATAACGTGTAACAGAGTAGCGGTCAACCTCTTCACTCTGAATTGATAGTGTTTACTCATGGCATCGTGATGAAGATGGTATTGCAACAACTTTTTGTTAAGAAAAATACAGTTTCTGCAAATTGCGACAGGTGTATAATCAGCAACAACTACTGAGCCAGATAACCTGTCAGGGCTTGGTACAGTATCGGATTGAGATGTTAAGATATTGGCAAAAGAATGTTCTCCAATGCTGACGTCGACACTATTCTCGTTTGATTTACGAGCATCACCCCCAACATTCAATTCGTCAACATGAGGTGGAAGTTGAGGGCAACGAGTAACAGGAGTTGAAATTCTCAGATTTCTCTCATCAGCAAGTTGCATGGCCTCATCACTCTGTGCACCCACTCTGGAGAATTGGCCGTCTATGTGGTTGCTTTCACCCAGCTCCGGTGGCGTGACGTCAGCCGCAGTATCATCCAAAACGTCGACGGTAATAGGAAATTTACTAAGCACATGAACATCCTTCTTCTTCAATTGTATATAGAATTTAACGTCATCATCACACTGTATCCTGACAAGAGGCATACTAGGGTGAACACCGTATCGCATGACTATAGTATTGGTTGGGACCCTCATACCGATTGCCCGTCTGACCAACTCAATAAGACCTCCGTATGTTGCCGTCTCGGGCACCAATATTCCCTTCATTTCTCCACCGATGTAACTCAATGTGCCGTCCCATCGACCATTATACTTGATGAAAACACAAACGTCCTCCATTTACTGTAAAACTACAAACAATTTTCCTGTCAAAGGGTTAAATACAAATTTCAAAAATGAGGAACAGTTAAGAAGCAAGGTAGGATGGCTTATGTCGTAGATCTGGTCCACGGAAACGGAGTTGACGCAGATCTGGCAGATTCGGCCGGATTAACAGAGTGAAACAAGATGTTGAAGGATTTTTAATACTGGGAGACAGTTTCGATCAATGGGTAATGGTCCACGGATGATTCGCGAAGATTGGGTGGGAGAAAATCAACGAAACTAGAGACGAAAAATTAAAATTTTCTATGTTCAGTTGGTTATATACTGTCGCTATGGATGTGGAGGGAATGGAGTGAGGATGGCGGGCTAGGACGAAAATTTTCAGCTTAGGGTTGGCTGAGGGCATATATGACTTTATACATACCCAAAAATTGTATGGTGACGTGGCAAAAAAAAAAAATGGTCATAATGGTTGTGACCGGGTGGTCATAATGGAAATGACCACCGCTAAAAAATAGTTCGACAAAAATTTCGAAAAAATTAAAAAAAAAAAATGGTCATAATGGTTGTGACTGGGTGGTCATAATGGAAATGACCACCACTAAAAAATAGTTCGACAAAAATCTCGAAAAAAAAAATTAAAAAAAAAAAAAACTGGTCATAATGGTTGTGACCGGGTGGTCATAATGGAAATGACCACGGCTAAAAAATAGTTGGACAAAAATTTCGAAAAAGAAATTTAAGAAAAAAAAAAAACTGGTCATAATGGTTGTGACCGGGTGGTCATAATGGAAATGACCACCGCTAAAAAATAGTGAAATAGTTCGACATAAAAAAAAAGAAATTTAAGAAAAAAAAAACTGGTCATAATGGTTGTGACCGGGTGGTCATAATGGAAATGACCACCGCTAAAAAATAGTTCGACAAAAATCTCGGAAAAAAAAATTAAAAAAAAAAAAAAAAACTGGTCATAATGGTTGTGACCGGGTGGTCATAATAGAAATGACCACCGCTAAAAAATAGTTCGACAAAAATCTCGAAAAAAAAAATTAAAAAAAAAAAACTGGTCATAATGGTTGTGACCGGGTGGACATAATGGAAATGACCACCGCTAAAAAATAGTTCGACAAAATTTTCGAAAAAAAAAATTTAAGAAAAAAAAAACTGGTCATAATGGTTGTGACCGGGTGGTCATAATGGAAATGATCACCGCTAAAAAATAGTGAAATAGTTCGACATAAAAAAAATTAAATTTTTAATAAAAAAAAAACTGGTCATAATGGTTGTGACCGGGTGGTCATAATGGAAATGACCACCGCTAAAAAATCGTTCGACAAAAATCTCGGAAAAAAAATTTTAAAAAAAAAAAAACTGGTCATAATGGTTGTGACCGGGTGGTCATAATAGAAATGACCACCGCTAAAAAATAGTGAAATAGTTCGACATAAAAAAAAATTAAATTTAATTATAAAAAAAATAAACAGGTCATAATGGTTGTGACCGGGTGGTCATAATGGATATGACCACCGCTAAAAAATAGTGAAAATAGTTCGACTTAAAAAAGGGGTGGTCATAATAGTTGTGACCGGGTGGTCATTATGGATATGACCATCGCTAAATAATAGGGAAAAAAGTTCGACAAAAAACAATTTTAATTATATAAAACAAAAGCGTGGTCATAATGGTTGTGACCGGGTGGTCATAATGGATATGACCATAGCTAAATAATAGTTAAAAAAGTTCTTTTAAAATAAAACAAACGAAAATTTTTAATGCTTTAAAAATAAAAATTAAAAGAACTGGTCATTACGGTTATGACAAGGCGGTCATAATGGTTATGACCATTGATAAAAAATAGTAAAAAATGTAAAATTCGAAAAAAAAAGCCAGGTTATGGTCATAACGGTTATGATCGGGTGGTCATAATGGTTATGACCTTTACTTAAAAATGACAAAAAGTTATAATTTAAAAAAAAAGAAACTTTCGATGGAAGTTTCTCTCTGTACATGGAAGTTATCTCTGTAAATGGAAGTTTCTCTCTGTAAATGAAGTTTCTCTCTTTACATGGAAGTTTATCTATATTATATGAAGCTTCGGGTTTCAAAATGGGTGGGGGGCTAGGCGGAAATAAGTTTTCAGTTTTCTCTCTCTAGATTTCAGTTTTCTCTCTCTAAACCACTGTACATGGTGGTTTGAAAAAAAAAAAACTTTTTTCGACCATGCGAGGGAGAGAGATTATTTCGTGGGTAGGAGATGAGGGTAATCCTGTACTTTGATATACATTAAATGCTACTGGGCCCCACGGTAAGTGTTGAAATTGAATAGAACAAAAAGTGCTGCTGTTTTTAATATTATTTTTTTCAGAGGTGCTAAAAGTGAAATTAACCCTTAAAAAATTAATGAAATGATCAAAATACATATTTTTTAAGGGTTGTTGGATATTTTACCAAAGAAAATAAATAAATTAAGGACCCAGCTCTCACCAATTTAAGAGTTTGGAACTAATCCAACAATTTACTCTTATCTTTAAGACAAATTTTTATTAACATTTAGAAATTACATAGTAGTTGATAATACATAAATTAAATGAAATAAGCAAAGGTATTTGACCACTTCTTTATATCAATTGAAAACATAAACTTGCAATAAAAATCACTATATACAGTATTATTATTACTAAAAAAATAAAATAATAATAATAATCAACACTTTTCGCAAAAAACAGTAATCTACACCATACTTTTAGTATCTGTATTACCAAAATGTGGAAGCTCCACTGAAAAAAGACGATTTTTCAGTTCTTGACTATACATAGTAGCACTATGACTATTTACTTGGTTGCATGAGCATTCCAATTCTTTTTAATTAATATCTAAATCTCTGCTTAGCTAACATGGAAGTTGGAGAATACTCCCGGGCAGGAAAACAATGAAGACGCATCACGCATGCTCGAAGAATTAACATGACAACATTTTTTTAGGAACTACCAATCACGTAGAATCTCCACAATATTGTGCAGAAAAAAGAAACAGAGGTGTAAAATTTAAAATTTTGAGAGGCAAAAAAAAAGATAGTTATGTGTATATGTCATGTACATGCAAATAAAGAGCCTCACTCTTATAAACTACAGGTAAAAGGGTGACAATAAGAATTAATGAATAACATAAAAAGCAGAATTAACAAGTTCTTTTTAGGGGAATGAAGAAAAAGGTATTTTAATCCGACAGAGTTTATTGACCTCAACCACTTCGGTTCTAACGCACAAAGTAGTTATAGTACATTAGTATGAACCAACGACCTGATAGAATAGCAAAAAGCTAGTTAGTTCAGCTTCAAAAATGAATTTCAACATCGAAAATCGAACTGAAATCTTGAGACGTAGCTTACGTACCTTTAAAGCTTCCAGTAGAACTAGCACAATTTCTTTTTTAGCTCTCTGCTACTCTCACACCCAAAAATCTTCCTCGAAGCATCAAAACCTTAAATTGGCAGTCTCACTTTCATGGTTACTCTCTTCAATTAAGACCAGCCTATCAGTGCTTTTGGGATGCCGGAGCATTCTCTGTCAAGGACGATCCTAATTGAAGCATGAGTGGATATACAGGGCTAAACTCCTTGTCTCCTCGGGCCCTCACTCTGGAAGCATAATCATCCAGAGTCGCTTTTATACCTTTCCAGATCTGATCCTCTCCTTGAGAATCCAGCCACAATGAATATTGCAGAGGTGTGAGTTTGTTCCTCTGAAGTGGCGACTGCAACTCATCCGGACCCCGCGTGTAGAGATGGTGAAGTATGATGCTCAGTGGCAGGTCTTGTAGAAGAGGAGACGCTGCCAGTTGAGATGTTTCCAAGAAGATAAGAGGCCGGAATGCTCGAAGGGCTCTGTATGGTGCACCAAGTTGTTCTACGGGGAACAAACTTTGGCCTACGGCTAATTCGAGTTCAGCCATATCCCTAGCCATCCTGAGCTTGCCTGATTCTGAAAGAGGTCTGACAAGTGAAGCGTGCCTGATGAAGAATATTAGAACCCTCGAAGCCATCCTCCTAACAAGCCTAGTGCAAATGTTTTCTGCCCCGGTGTTGGTAGTATTTGTTGAGGGTAACAACCTAGACAAGAATTCACTACGGAAATGAAGAATACATTTCTGCAACTCCTCCATGTAAGATGATGCATTGTTATCCATTGCAGCATCCAAACCAAGTGTACCAAACTTTTGTTCTTGAATTTGCAAGATGCAAGACTCAAGACGGTCCAGCATGGCTTGGAACAAAGACGTAATCGAGTCACAGGCAACCCCATATATTGCACCTAACGAGGGAGACAACACATCTGCAGCAATAGCAGGTAGTCCTGTAATCATAGATGACACTCGTGCATGAATTTCTTGCAAATGCTGACACAACGCAAAGTTCCTGAGTTGTGCTGGAGTTGCAGGACCACTGACTTGGCGTGCTTCAGGACCAGTAGATATCTGCCATTAGGATATATTAGAGTATGAACCAAGCCCAAACCTTTCATAAGACTTTAACGAATCTTTCATAAGGTAAACCTTAATTAAGAAGCCAAGCAATAAAAATAAAATAAAATAAAATAAATTAAAAAACACAAACAATCAAACAAAACAAAAGCAAGATTTAGTAAGTGTATCTGGTTAGATGAAAAGCATGAGCATAATTGATTACAAATGAATTCTCTCAAAATAATATGCACACCTAATAGTAGAGCATATGAACTACACCAAATTTAGTCGAGTTGTCGTACTCAAATTTAGTCATAGAAAAGAAATAATAACAAATCTTTATGCAAAACAAGAATAGTAGTCTATTACATCAATCTTGATTATTAGCGCTTTCAAGGTTATTTGTCGGAGTTTTGAAGATTACTTAGGATTTAAATTTCGAAGATTAGTTAGGATTTAATGTTTTTTTGTTTTTCGTATTTTTTACAGATAGAATAATCCAAGAATATCTTGGAGTTGTTAGGAATCTTTTGGTTTCCTATTTTTTCTCTCAAAGTCAGGATATTAAGGGTTTGTGCTCCCTATTTATTGATGTATTCTCTGAAGATATCAATAAGATTCAGAAAAATTTTATTCTCCCAAACTACGTTATTAAACGAAACCCAATGCCCTTGGAGTTCTAGTTACTGGACCAATGACACACTCAAGTTTTTCACTTGTTCTCTTCATACAATTCATCTTCAACGTAGTAGTATTAAACGTGATCGAACCAAAAAGGATCTGAAAATATGGGAACAATTGCTTCTTTTTCTAAGAAAACCACGTTACCTGGTATTCGGCTCGTTGTGCGAGAAGGAGCAGAACCTTTCCAATTTCACGCAAGACGAGAAGAGTCAAGCGTCCATCCAACTGCACTGCTTCAATCTCTTCCTGAATTCTTGATATGATTCTTGAGATTTGTTCTTTGGAAGGAACACTTCCACGGCTAGACACTGGAAATATAGAATTCACAAGATCTGATAGGCGACCCAAGCAGAGAGCCAAGAATGCCGTCTGGAATATTTCAACAGCTGCAATCATTTTATCTTTCCCCTCTGAACTTATAGCCGGTAAAACCCCTTTGACATCCGTGTCACGTGAAATTCTTTCAAGAAGATTCTCTATCATAGAAAATAGCTTTGGATACCCCATGGTAAAAATCTCTTTAACAAAACTTGAAGCGGTGAAAACAGACTTCATTTGGATGGCAAATGCCTTCACAATGGCTTCCCAGACTCGATCTGTTAACATGGCATCACCTTCCTATGCAGGTAAAAGTTGATGCAAGTACAAAAAAAGTTATCCCTGATTGGATGACGAATAACATTAACTGAGAAAAGTTACCAATATCAGTAATTGAAATTTTGCAATGACATACGTACAAACGAGCTGAGTTCAGGTGTAATGTAAATTTGCAATGACATGCTCACTACAGAGCTCAGTTCGACTGGAAATGGTCCATACCTCACACATGATAATAATTGTTGCTTTTTTTTTCGCAACTCATATATGGACAGCCAAATTGATTACTTAACAAACAGGGAAATGGTTATTTTTCTCAACATTGAGAAACCACATGCCAAATACACTAATGTTGTAAGAAACTCAATTTTCGTCAAACCTTCAAGCCTTAACCAGATGGAATACTCTCCTCCTCAGTCCTCAGCTAAATGAGTTTCCATCCTTAAGGTCTTGTACAAGAGATGAAAGATCAACAAACCCACGGTATATAACATAAAATTCTCATATATGCTTAACAAAACAACAATACATTTTCTATTGACAATTAATAGAATTCCCTTCCATCTAAAACATCTTGTATCAAGTTTCCTTCTCAAGCAAACTACTTCAAATCCCACTCCCTGATCTCTCAAGAAAGACAAGGAACAACCACAACCCCTCAAAATACCTCTACATTTTCAAACAATCAAATCACAGGTTTCCAAACATCATTTGTCTTTCAATGCAAATCGCATTTTTAAGCAACATAGCAGAAGTATAAAACAACCAAACAAGTACAAAAACACCGAAATGTACCTCAAAATTCCAATCCAACTCACCTGAATAACCTCATCAAGAAGCAGCACATGAGTAAACGGATCACGCTTCTTTGACAAAACCCTCTGCAAGTGCCAAACTGCGACCAATACCGAATGCAACTTATCCATACACCCCGCCATCCGCTGCCACAGCGCCTCCCTCGCCTTCGCTCCGCCTCCGATCTGCGGCGTCCCGCTCCCCCTAATCCCTCCGGGACCAAAACCTCCCCCGCCTCCCGCTGAGGCGGAAATCGCCTTCATATCCAATGCCGCACTGACACTCTTCAACCCCACGCTCTTGTACTTCTCGATCATTTGCTCCACAGTTGTTCTCAATTCGCCCAAATTGTAGAACACCTGCAAGCCAGTTCCCACCTCAGCCTGGTTCAAACCCTCCATTCCTCTACTCAGCACCTTCATCGCCTCTCTCCTCAGCTTGTCCCCGGTCTCTCTCACCCAAGCGAGCTCCTCGTCGACGACATCGACGCCTCGGAGATCGTACTCGTCGTGAAGCGTCAAGATTTCGCAGTGCAGCTGGGCAGCCTTGGCCAGGTCGAGTTTGTCCGGATCGCCAGCGGAGGAGGAGATGAGATCGCGGAGCTTCTTGGAGAGGCGGAGGGCGCGGATCGAGTGCTGGAGAAGCTCCGACGTGCGGTGGAGGTTGGAAAGCTGTACGGTCTGCGTTTGGATGGATTTCAAGGGATCGGAGAGCTCGGATCGGACGCGGCGGAGGGAGGACTGGAGGGAGGAGACGGCGGATCGGACGGTAGCGAGGGTGTGATCAGCGTGCTGGAGGGAGGAGAGCTGGGAGAGGAGCTCGTCGTGGCGGGAGAGGACCTCGGAGCGAAGCTGGGACTCGAGAAGTCGGATGGCGTTTTCAAGCTTCTCGGCGGTGGAGGCGGGAGAACCGGAGGAGAGGGCAGCGGAGGAGAAGGAGGTGGAGGAGAAGTCCGGAGAGAGGAAGGCGGAGAAAATTGGGTCTGATGCGAAGGAGTCGAGAGGCGATGTAGCAGTGGCGGTGGTGGTGGTTGTGGCGGTGGAGGAGGATTTGAAGGTGGAGAGACGTTGGAGAGGGGAGGAGGAAGAGGTCGGAGTGGATGGGGGTAGAGAAGATCTTGGCAATGGCATCGCCGGCGACGCCATTGGAGAGCCTGTGAAGTTACTCAGTTTATGATCGGAGAAATGTGGCGGTTACTTGGGCCCTTTTCTATTCTTCGAGCTCAAGATGAGCATTACCTCGCCGAACGTCGCCTTTAGATGGTGGCTGTAGTTTTTTGCATTTAAAAAAAAAAAAAAAAAGGACAATTCAAATCGTGTCGTTTGAGTTCGGATACGACCGTCGTTTACGTTTGAAGTAGGAAATCAACATTTTGGTTCTGGTGGCGTCAATCCAAATTTTTTATAAGTGGCATCAATCCAGATTACTAATATAATGATTGCACGGATTATGGTATATGTACTATTCTAATTCGGGATTTTAATTTTAATTCTGTAATTAAATATCAATTCCTAGAAAATCATTTAAGGATGGATTGATTAATTGGTAGAGTGTCTTATGTAGTGCAGTATTCTAAGGTCATCTCCAACCCAAATACTCTATTTTAGAATACATAAACTCTAAAATAGAGTATCTGTCACTTCAAATAACTATTTTATCTCCAACCCATATATTCTATATCATACTCTAAAATGAATATTCTATTTATATATTTTTTTTAAAGAAAAAGTAGTTTAGAGTATGAACAGTGATACTTCAAATATGAAGTATACTATTCATACTCTATATTTGAAGTTCCATATAAATATGCGTTGGAGAAGTTTCATACTTCAAATTGGTGCAAAACTCTATTTAGAGTAGGCATTGGAGTTGCCCTAAGATTTACTAACAAGGGAGATTTTGTGGCGTAATTTTTTTTTTCTTGTCACCAATTTATTTTTTTCGTAATTAGAAACACTCTATAATAAAGTAAGGATTTAAACCTTAAGACTTTTTTCTAATAAAAGTCTAAGGAGCGAGCTCTCAAACACTTCGTCCATCGTTTTGGAAGCATTGCGTGAATTAGTTAGGTGTCTTCTGACCATGATGGTTGTGGTTTTCCTTTGAGAATACACGTGCAGCATTCCTCAAGACTAATATATACTACAAAAAGAGAACCTGTCGTATATCTATCCCAACGACACAACACTTTTAGCAAAAACGACATGTTACTTTTACATACATAAGAGCGCCATGTCGTTTACTTAACCATGCAACAGCAAATATTCAATCAAGGCGCACAAGTTGATTTGATTATCGCAGCAAACGACAATAAACTTTAAGACCATGACATGTCTAAACTAAACGATAAATCTTGGAATTTTAACCAAGAACCAACTTGTCGTTTTTGTGCATTTACCACATTTACCACATTGAAGAAGTAGTAGTAGAAGAAGAAGGTTGCACCAAGGATAATTACATGTCGTTGTATCACACAAGCAGCACCAATCTTTTGTTTGGGAGACCACAAGCTGCATGTCGTTTTCCACACAGTTTTACCAAATTTTCAAAACCAAGCTTTTCCCTTTTATTTCCTTAGTCTTCATGGATATATATTGTTTTTCTCAACTATAAATTTATCGTGCTTTTTTTTTTTTTTTCCTTTTCTTTTCTCATTATATCCACGAAGAAAAAGAGAATTACAAAAAAAAAAAAAAAAAAAAAAAAAAATTCCAAGTCTCAACAGACAATTCTACTTACAATCCTTGTACGCCGATTTATGGCTTAAAGAAAAAAGAAAATAAAATAAGAAAGTGGAAAATGAGGAAATGATGAAGAATGAATAAAATGGAAGAATTCGAGGACTCAGAAGTGGCAGCCGCAGCAGAGGAAGAAGAAGCAGAGGGTGGAGACGAGAACGACGGCCTCAACGACATACATTACCCTGAAAACGACGTCTTCCAAGATGCTCAGCTGAAAGTCCTGGCGCTTCCATCTGAACGCCGAGATCAACCTCCATGGCTTTAGCTCCTTCCTCACCTTCTTCAACGACAACGACTTCATCAGCCCCATTTACACAACCTCAACCCCTTTCTCTCTCTAACTCTTTCTCTCTCCTCTGGATTATGATAAATTTTCAAAGCATAGGTATTGGCTAAGGCGGTTGTTGTTATGTGTGTGTTTATATATATATATATACACATATAAATATATATAGAGGTACACAATAATGAAGATGCCCTGATGGCTTTGGTTTTCTCATAAAGAAGCGAAGAGGGACGCTTTTGTGTGTTGTTGGGTGGGGGCCGCTTTGTGACGATGATGAGGAGGGTACTTTTGGAATTTTAAAAGGCCAGTGGAGGATATTCTAGAAAAGGAAGAAAAAAAAAAAAGGAAGAAAAAGAAAAAGAAAAGGAAAAAGAAAGGAAGAAAAGTGTAATATTACGTTTTACACTTACAGCAGCCAGCAAGGTGGCTTAATCTTGTCCGATTAGAATTAGAGGAAGAAAAAATAAGAAAGAAAAAAGTGTTTGCGTAAAATTAAAAAAAAATAAATAAATAAATAAAGAGGTTTGTGGGGGCATCTTGCCAACCTATTATACAACAACAAATATTCTTGTGCTAATTATAAAAAAGTTCTATGTTCTTGAAAGAAAGAAAAAAAAGTGTGGAAAAAGAAAAAGACTTTGAATAATGATGTGTTCTACGTGACTAAATATATTCTTGTTTATAAATTTATTGTGTGTGTTTTTGAAAATAATACTAATGGGAAAGAATCCTTAAATTAACTTTAAAAAAATGTGAAGAAAAAATATAATAGATATATTCTGTTGTCATATAAATCTCTTAATTACGAAGATAAGAAAACTCTTAATTTATTGATAAACTACCATCATAAAGAAGAATCATAATCAAGTAACTCTCTCTACATAATTACAACCCGCATATTATACATAATTACAACCCGCATATTAAACATATTCTCTGCTTTCTTTACCTTCAAAAAAAAAAAAATCTTTCTTCTTCTTTCTTTATATTTTATTTGTTTATGATATAGAAAAATGGACATCGTAGAAGAATTTTGAGTCGCTAACGTATACATAGTAATACTTTAGAGCAAGAAATGTAAAGAATTTTCTTTTTTAATAAAAAAGATATGGGGTGACCCATTATTTTTAAATTTTCAATCGTACAGATAAGAATCCCTTTAAATATAAAGATCTTTTGGATTGCATTTCATGTTACTAAAGGAATATCGAATATATGATAAAAAACCTATAGCTGTATATAAAGTATTTATTCATCAACAACCTGGAAATTCTCTTTTATTAGATTTGCAAATCATACTTATTCCTTCACAATTTCATAAGACGAAATACAAGTATCAAAAATTAAATTTTTGATGAGAAATAAAAAATAACTCTCTTATTTTTTTTTAATTCTAATGAAAACAACTCTCTTAGTAGGCTTCGATTACCCGTGAGCTGACCAAGTAAAATTATTATTTTCATTTTTCAAATGAGAAAACATTATATTTTAAAATCTCTTGCTTTTTTGCACCTAAAAATGTATCCATTATTTCCTTGAAAAAAAAAAGTATATAAAGATTGGCTTTCGTATTGGACCCAACCAAACCAACTCTGCCTCCCCTTTGTCGTCTTTCATGTAACGGCATACCACAATAAGTGTCACAAAATGACCACGCCTTTTTTTTTTTTTTTTTTGTTAAAAATAATGAAATGACGATATTGGGCATGACCTTTTAGTCTCAACATCTGGAAACGGTCTGTTAGTCTGTATCCAGCAAATTTTTTATGTAATCAAAAACCAAAATCATGGTGTCTCCAGTTGGTCAAAGTTGTAGATAACGGCTAGTCTGCTTAGTAGAGTTTATTTATCTATACATGTATATATATATATTAAAAGCTATAACATGATTCATATAGCCAGTCCATTCCACTGATCCAAATACTCCAATTCATAATAGTTTATCACATGATTGGTCATGCGTGGTTGGTTGGTTGGTTTCTTAACATATGTATGGCACTAAAGAATAATCTTTTCCTTTTGCCTGCTTTTCAGCCTTTGATTTTTGCCAGCCCACAGCTTTATTAGGAAGATGTTCCCCTCCTTGAGATATATATATATATATATATATATATATATATATAAATAGGCAATTAGAAGGAAATGTTATTTAACGGTATGAAATGATTGCAACGATAAAAATGTTTTTTTTTGTTTTTTTCTTTTTCTGTTTTGAAGATATCTCCTAGTTTGATATTCGATGGATCTTATTAAAAGTTTTGTTCGGTTTATAAGTTATTTAGCATCAAATTATACAAGTATGTAAAGAGTGAAATTGAGCTCGATCTTTTTAATAAAATTGGATCAAACGCTTTTCATTTTAAAGTGGATTATGACTTTTTTTTTTTTTTGAAGGTAATGAAGATCGATGGAGTACGGAACTCAAACTCAAAATCTTAAATTATGATAATAAATTTATTATTTGATTAAGCATGCAACCACCGTATGTTTGAACTTAAGCCACTCAAATCCAATACTCCTTTGCAAGAGTTAATATTGGAATTGAGGTAAAAACATACCAATGTATTGACTATCTATTCTATATTCCATAATGAGACTAGCCTGAATCTCGTGGCCACACTCTCCGCCCATGATTTGATATTCAAGAGAATTAATCCAAGATTTTGTCCGGCATAGATATGCTATTCAACATCAAACATATGATGATGTAAGTAAAACTGAGCTCATTATTTGAGTATAATTAAATCATGCATTTTTCATTCCATTATTAGATTGTGATATTTTTCCTAAATACAATTGAAATAGAATATGTAACTTATATACGAAACCTCAATTTTAAGATCGACGTGAATTCACAATTAAATCGACCATGAAATCACAAAAAAAAATATATGAACTTAAACCACTCTAATTCAATAACTCCTTTGCAAGAGTTAATATTGGAATTAACGTGAATTTGAAAAACATACCAATGCATTGAATATCCATTATCTATTTTATAATAAGGCTAGCGTGAATCTCGTGGCCACAGTCTCTGCCCATGGAAACATAGGATTCGCCACAAAATGGACAAAATCATTAAATATATATTATACGTAGTCATACGTTTGATCTGAAGATATATTCGGCACATTTAAGCTTCCAACCAATAGTGAAGCTAGTTGTTTGTAGACAAACTCAAGAGCGTCTTTGCTGTTTTACTTGTTTGGTTGTTTACAAAATTTGTAAGATTCTTAATATTGCAATTAACCTATTACAAAGAATTGACAAAAAATAAAAATAAAATAAAATAAAACAGACAGATCATGAGGATTCGGGAATCTTGGTGAACATTTTGGACCATGAAAACGGTCATGTTTACGAGTTAAAAAAAAAAAAACCAAGGTGGTCCCAAAGATATTGTAAAATATTAAACTCAACAATATTTATTTATATTAATATTAAAATTGCCGTGATCCAATTAGGGCCCAATAGAATCGTATCCTGCAAAACTGCCGTGGTCTTTTCTCCATATAAAACACTGATCCTCGCGTGCCATGTGGTACTCTAGAGCCTTGACATCGGATTGTTAATGATACATTGATCTTTTTAATATATATATATATATATTTATTTATTTATTTTTACTTGAGATTAAAAGATTCAAATTCTACTTTGTGATGAACTGAAAGTGTGAAATTATCATCTGTGATTAAGGCCTTATGAGAACTTTACCGGTCTCAATATAATAAAACCTTAGCAAGACTTCAGTGTAAGTATTTTAGTTTTAATGTATTTATTATTATTTTATTGGAACTTCATCGAATATAAAGTTCAGGGATATGCACTAGTAATATAAATTATTCTACCACAAAAAGTTCTAAGGACTTAATATTAAAATGAAATAGAAAATGTTTTGGTAGAGTACTAAAATTATACTAACGTATTGCCTTTTATATATGTATATGTAAATTTTCATCGGATCTTGTTACTTTCACTTTTTTTTATCCTAACATATTGCCTTATATATATGTACTTTTTTTTTCATCGAATTTTGTTACTTTAACTTTTTTTTTTTTAATTATGATATATATATTTTCTGATTAGTAAACACGATCATATGTAAACCGTGTCTATTATAAGAAGTTGACAATCTACAAACATACAAAGAAGATACCTCTTCCTCTTTACCACCGAAGGTTATAGTGTAGTGGTTGGGGCTTTTTCTAAGTCTTCTCATTCTTTCTATCAAGGATCAAACCTTGTAGCTTCTGTTTTGGACTCTACTTTAACTTCAACTATTGATGTACTGGATTAAGAGACAAGCGGTAGTGGCACTAGGTAGAAAACTTGGTGAGACTAAGTATTAAACACCAATCACTTTTCAGTAGTTTACATGATTGCTATTAAGCCAAAAGGGTGTGGGAATAGGACGGGCAGTACCTGATTCCCCTTTTATTGAGGGAAAAAAAAGAGAAATCTTGATAAAATCGCCTATATAAAGTTATAAACAACCACGTGAATAGTCTTTCTTAATGGATTGTTAATTAATTATCAATACCAGTAAGACTCTTTGTTGACCGACTTAACTACTAATTTGAGCAAACTAATTGAAATTTAACAAAATACCCATGTACGTAGTAGAAAGTTGCTTGTGGAATTGAACTTAATCTATTTCAATCTCAATGAGATTTATGACTCATACGATGACTAAAACGATGCACTAATTGACACACTCCCAACAAGAAAATAAAACTTGTAACCACATTTGATGAGGCCTGATTTGTGGAAAATGACGTCCCCAAAAGATCTCTAATGATTCAATTCACAAGTGGAAGGATTCCAAAAAAACCCCACCTCTTGATTTTAAGAACCCAAAAAATGTAAAAATAGCATTTAAGAATCCAAATTGAACTGGAACATTATCATTATAATTATCACGTAATCATTAAAAAAAAACATTTCTTATAAGTGTTTCATAGTCTCTATAAATTTTGCAACAACACAATACGTATTTTATGTATTTAAGAATATATCAATTATAATATCTGAAATTTTAATTTTTATATAAATAAATAGGAAAAAATTAATTAAATAAGTAATTTTTAATCACTTATTTAAAAAATACCAAATTTTTTTATTTTAAAAAAATCAGTGACATCGAGTGATCATAGTGAATTATTGATAATTAATCACTAAAAAAAATACATGTTAACATTAACAATTGATGAAATTTTTATTTTTATATAAATAAATAAGAAAAATTAAATAAAATAGCAATTTTTAATCACTTATTTAAAAAAATACTAAATTTTTTTTATTTTAAAAAAATCAATGACCATAGTTAATTATTGATAATCAATCATTAAAAAAATAAATGCATGTTAACATTAACAATTTGTGATTGATTATAATCATTATTTAAAAAATAATCATTTTTCTAATTTTCTAATTTTGCAAAACTCTTTTATATATTAGAATATTTTCGTTAAAATTTTTCATCACCTATATATCTCAAGAAAATATGATATTATGCTATTTATTTCTGCACATAACACGTGGATTTTTTTTTTGTTTATATTTTGAAGTGCGTTGACGTGGGAGAGGAACAAAACAAACGCAGAGACAAAATCAAACGACAAACTAAAGTATATATTTGGCAAACTTTCTTAAATTTATATTTTTCATATTAATTTTTATCTTTATTTTAAATTAATAAAAATTATAATTAATTTTTAAAAAATTAATTAAATTAAATTTAAAAATTTTAATTTAATTAGGACATCTCCAATACATATTTTATTTTAGAGTTTTACATTAATTTAGAGTATGGGGCATCTCCAATCTATATTTTATATCATGCTTCAAATATATAATATAAACAGTATATTTTATATTTGAAGTATCACTGTTTATATTCTAAATTATTTTTTTTAATTAAATTTTAAAGTAATATTTAGATAAAAATAAAAAGATAAATGATTATAAAAAAGAATATAAATAGAATATTTATTTTAGAATATGATATAAAATAAATAAGTTAGAGATAAAATAATTATTTAAAATGACAGATATTTTATTTTAGAATTTTTGTATTCTAAAATAAAGTATTTAAACTGGAGATAGACGTTACAAAATGCCAAACCGTACACTCTTTGGTCGTTTGATTCGAAAATACAGACAAAGAACAAGAGAAAATGAGCTGTTGTTCCAATCTCTTATTATATCTCTGTTCCTGAGTTTGATGCAGGAAGACAGTTTTTAAAGAACACCCCTGGTCCTGAGAGAGACTGAGCGAGGTATCTCCGTACAGGTGGCTTCTGGGAAAACAAGAAAGAAGAAAAATGATGTTTTCGAAATATATAGCACAGGATAAAGGTTGTCTTCCTCTCGACTTGCTTATCCTAAATGTAGCTCTGGCTTTCTTCAGTGCCATTCTTTCTGTCGTTGCATTTTCCCAGGTTTTTTATTCTTACCCTTTTGTTTTCAATCATTGTTGTTTTGTTTTTTCGGATTTGTTTACGTTTTTATCTAACGAAAGAATTGATTTTTCTTTTTTTTTTTTTGGGTAGTTTAAGGATCTGGGGTCGTACTGATATGTTTATATTTTCCATGACTCATTTCGATTTATAGTGATGACATGTATTTTGACAAGATTCAGGCCAATAGTTGTACGGCACATGTACTTATTTGTTGACTTTTGGTTATGTTTTGCAACTTTTTTCATTTTGGCCCAGTTTAATGTTCAATTTTTTTTTTTAATTTTCTTTTATGAATGCTAGTACTCATAGTTAACTATGGTCAAATTTTAGGTGGATTTTTGTAACTGGGAATTTCAGGTTTTCTTTTGTGTAAGAATGCTTCAAAATCAAAAGTAAATTTCTTTGTTCGATGTACTTATCTTAACATTTTTTCTTGGCAGCTTGTCAGAATTCACCTGCGAGAAAAAGAATGGACCCGCCAAAAAGTGAGTTGTATCTTCTAATTCTATTGCTTCTTCTTTTTTACATCTTTGGAACGTTTAATATCACCACCAACTGTTTGTAGATACTTCTCTTTTAACCATGTTCTAATCCATATCTGAATATCATGTGTTCTTTATCTCATTTTTATAAATTCAATTCATTCCACTCACACCATTTTGTTTTTATTATTATTATTTTTTTAAATATGGTTCTCTCCGTTTGTTTTATTCTTAAGCAATAAAAGCTGGAATTATAAGTATACCTTTATATATTTATTTACTTATTTTTGGCTAAACAAGTAGACCTTTATTGTTCATATATACTAGTATGTATATACATATCCAATTCTCTTCAAATTATATTTACCTACACCATTGTTAAGTGCTCTTTTGATAAAATCAAAGAAATATGCAGGTCCTCCACTTCATGATTGGCACTTCCAACGCTGGTAAGGCTGAGTTTTGTGGTTCATTATTGATGTTACATATTTTCCTTACAAAACAGTTTATATTTTTCATTTAAGTTTTAGTTAAAGGAAATTCGTGTGCTAAATTTTCGTAGTTTTAGAATGGAAGCTGGATTGAGATGTGTTTATATTGGTCTTGTTATATGTTTTTGTCACTTCGAACAATCAAAACTGCTTTCATTTCACCTGGATATGATTTCGAAAGTTTTTTCTTTTTCCTTGGATTATGTTGACTACAAATTACATAACTGTTGATCGGAAACTTCAAGTGTCACGCCACAGGAGTAAAGCCAGCCCGATATTATCTGAACAGATTCCATGGATAATTCAAGTCATATTATCTGCCTTTTGTTTTGCCAGGGTACTTCATATATTTTTTATCAACTCATTTTGCTACTTGTGAGAAGTGGTTTTGCTGGTCTCATGTTTGCGGTTTTGTCCTCATGGGTATGTTTTCTTCTCTCGTTATAACTCATATGCAGCTGAAATATTTGATTTCCGCTGGGGGTTCTAATGATGAACATACTGCTGCAGCCTTCCCCAAAATTCTATTTCTTGCTGCATTTCTTCTGCTCCTATCTTTTTGGTAAGTTCGATCGTTTGTCGCTTAATTTCGATCTGGCTGTTCGTGTTCTTTTTAACGGAACTATATGTTGATGTTCTTTTCAATATGCTTATGTATTCGTATACTTTTCAACAGGTTTATGTATTAGTTGAAGTGAACATTGCCCAAGTTGTTTCCGAATTTTAACTTTAAGAAATGTTGATACAGAAAATATAACGCAGGTCCATCTAACATAGCCCAATTTATGCTTCCTATTAATTCCCATATGCATGAACTCCCATTCTTATCTACAAATCAAAACTGAAACATTAAATTCCCTCAATATGCTAAAATTATAACATTGTCCTTAGTCATGTTTCTGCTTAGCTTCTCGCACTTTTTTTTTAAACATTTTTAGGCAAGTCTCCTTTTGACATATTCCTTGCAGTCAACAAGGTGTACATTACCTTGCTTATGTATTATACATTTTATTTTATTTTTATTTTTTAAATCTGGAATGATGAAGCCTTAATTATTAAGGTGCACATGTCCTACTAATGATCCTATAGGGTCGACCTTTGCCATCAGACAAATGATGAAGAGGATGACAATAACGAAAGTTGTATTCAACAGACCTTGTTGGAAAATTCAACGAATGAACTTGGTTCTTCAAATACAGATGGTCATCGACATTGTTGTTCATTCCAAAACCTTCATGTTGGTAGCCGACAAAAGTTTGTGGTTGTGGTACGGTAAAAATAGAAGTCACTATTTATTACTCTCAATTCTAGTTGTAGTAATCGTTAAGCTTTTCAGTAAATCAGTTACCAACTTCCCCTTTCTGTAACTAATACTAATTTCCCTTTTCCTGCTAGGTTGTTCTGATTATCTTCATCCTAATGATATCATTTGCTGTGACAATCTGGATTGGTGCCGGCAAGAATTTCGTTGATTCTTCAATAGTTGCTCGGGTATTGAACTTATTTTTCCTTACTGTGGTTAAGCAACTTGCGTTGACGTTTTTCATATGATTTTATGCCAAGGTAAGTTGAGATAGCTCATGAAATCCGATTAAGGAATAAGGTTATAAAGAATTGGAAGAAGTTTAAAGGAGAAACCTTTTAGTTCGTGTGTGACATTTGTTAATTGGATGATATTTTTGTTAGTACTTTTCGCTTCTTACACAATCTTCTTAACATCCTGCTCTTTGTTCAATTTAAAAAATTGCTTATACTTGTATTAAGCCACAATTCATAATTTATTTTTCTAGCTTAAGGTGCATCTGTTTTGCGCGCGTGCATTTTTATGCCAATAACTGCAATCTTTTCTCAGGTTTACGAAGACCTTATTGCCGTTGCAATTCTTTTAGTGGGAGGCGCATTAGGTTGCTATGGTGAGAACTGAAAAGCCTTGATTATAACAGCTCAAATCACAATATTGACCACGTATATCTAACCGTCTTCAACTAACAAACAGGTCTCCTGCTATTCCTCAAATTAAGGAAAGTACGATCCGAGAGAGTTTCGTCAGAGATGTGGAAGGTATGAATTAGTTAACATCTTTTTCCTTATATTGGTTCTGGTGGTAATCAGGTAATGAGGTTAGGTAAATTTTTTGGCTTCGTACAGGTTGCTGGGTTAGCAGTTACCTCGGTCGTATGCTTTACATCAAGTGCTTTAGTACCTATTTTCACCGATATTCCGGTAAGTGGCTAATTGGATACAGATCTTAATACTCTTTTGGGTCCCTGCATTTCTGAGTTATGCATATGCAATGCCTTTTTTACCTTAGTTGAAACTCGTTTGCAGCTTTACTATCATTTGCATCTGAAGAAAATATACGGAGTAAGGGCAGTGATTTTTCTGGTTGTGTATTATATTATAGGTAATCCGCATGTTCCTTTCACGCTGTCAAAAATAAAAAAAATGAAAAAAAAAGCAAAAGAAAAAAAGTTTTAAAAGGTTCTTCAAGTATTCGTGATGCCTTTTAAGACTCCTACCAAATAATCCAGTTGGATAATCATTTCTTTTTCTTGTTTTGATTTTTCTCTTAGGTTCTTTGGTTCCCTCAGCTTTTGTATTATGGATAATGAGAGAGTTGCCACCCGCAATCACTCATCGACAGGAACAAGCGAGAATTATAACATTTATTAGCTATAGAACTTCAGGCACCAATCCTCAGCAGCGGCCGCCTTCTGCCTCAGAGAATCAGGTTCTTAATCACTCTTTTGCTGTGAGATGACATTGTTTGTTACCTCTCGGCCTAGATTTTCTAGTTCTAAGATATCATGCACGTTCTTGAGCAAATTTTATATTCTTCCCACATGTCTTTGACAGAGAAATCGTTCATTGAAGTTAAAGGTGTTCCTTTTCATCTTGACTCTGAGATTTTGTTACTTTAGTTTTGTGAATATTTGAAACTCGTCTACGAAAAGTGAAGTATTTGCAGAAACTAGAAAGACAAAAAAAGTCTTGCAACATGGTATTGACTCTGTATAATCAGAGTTCTAAGATGAAGTTGTCACTTTATTGATCCTTACAGTTTATTTATATCTACTCTATCAGCATTAACTGATGTAGCACTGAACAAGGAGAAGACACATTCGTAAAATAATGTGGGGCTTTTTGCTTACTTTGCTTATTCTGCAGGCAATTAGAGCAAGTCCTTCGTAAACAAAACTTGCATAGGCATACCATTCGCGTTGTTTCCCTGCCTCAAGGAAGAAGAGTATAGATTCCAGAAGTGCAGCAGACTCATGTATGCATTGTGTTGGGGCAGCATTGCCAGTACTAGAAACTTCAATTTGGAGCGTGGCAAGAAGAAAGAAAGAAAGAAAGGGAAAAAAAAAAAAGGGAAGGTGGTTTGTGGCAGGCAACACAGACATATTGACTGTTGACTATTGATCGTCTGGTTTGACTAAACGAAAAAAAAATTTTGGTCTGATATTTTAAAATAAATTGATTGAAATTATATATTGCCAAACTAACCTCTATAATGTAAATTTGTTTATTTTGGAATATTAAGATGTGTATGTCTATTATTTATACGAATAATGACCGGCCCAAAGGAAGGTTATTGTTTGGCTAAATAATAGGCATACTTGTGGTAATAGATATGTGATGATTATTAGATTTTCCATGTGAGCAATGAGTCAGTCCAAAGAAAGGCTCATTGTTTGGCAGGATTAATTGTCAATATTTGATTACTCATGGAGAGTACCACTTATAGTTAATATTTATGTCCAAAGACTAAATGTCAATGTTGTGCTAGGTATCTTGTGTTAGGCCATTATGTGAACTGTTTGATCATGTCATGTATGGATTTATTAATTCAGTATTCTTGTTTTGTGACATGATTATTGATTGTGAGTTTGTTATTTTATTTTGTTCTCGATTCAGTTACTGCTTTTGCTTCAACAATATCAGCCAATATTAATTCTATTCCCGTGCTTAATGGCACAAACTTCAAGAATTGAAAAGATAACATTATGATTGTGTAGAATTATACAGGGAAAGTTAGGTGTATATTAGCTGTATTGTATTTACTTGTATAGCTGATTGTTAGGAATTCTTGTTAGTTTCCTTTTGTAATTATTTCCCTCTTTATAGGATTTAGTTTCCTAGTTTATAGAGGTCCCTCTTATGATTCTTCTTGTATAAATATTCTTGAAAAGCATTGAATAAGATATCAGAAAATTCCAAAACTCACATGGTATCAGAGCCAACCCTAGCTAACCAATCTGCCGACTCCAAGAAGCCCTAGCCTTGCCGTCGCCAAACTGTTAGCTATACTCTCGGCCATCTCTTTTCCCATCATGACTGAATCCGACCAGTCATCACCTTCAGCCACTTCGTCTTTCTCTAGACCCTCCACCACTCCGATTATGCCTTCTACCCACACCGAAAACAGCCTCCTTGTAACGAACCACAGACTTAACGGCCACAATTACCTTCAATGGTCTCAATCCATCATGATGTTCATCAGTGGCAAAGGTCGGGATGATTACCTCACCGGCACCATTCAAACCCCAGAAAAAACCGATCCACAATATAGGACTTGGAGGTTCGAAAATAATATGGTAATGTCCTGGCTTATTAACTCCATGACCACTGAAATAGGAGAGAACTTCCTCCTCTACACGACTGCCAAAGAAATTTGGGAGGCTGCACGTGAGACGTTCTCTAGCAGCGAAAACACCTCTGAACTTTTCCATGTGGAGACTCGATTACAGGAATTGAGGCAAGGAGAAGGCCCGGTCACCACCTATTTCTCTAATCTCACTCGGCTGTGGCAGCAAATCGACCTTTTTGAGTCTCATGAATGGAAGTGCCCGGAAGATGCAGCACAGTTTCGGAAAATTGTGGAAACTAAACGGATATTTAAATTTCTCATGGGATTGGATAAATCCCTTGATGAGGTTAGAGGCAGGATTTTGGCTACAAAACCTCTCCCAAGTCTACGTGAAGTGTTCTCCGAAGTGCGTAGGGAAGAAAGCCGAAGGAAAGTGATGCTCGGCCAGTCTAACCCTCTCCCAATTACAGACGGATCAGCCCTTGTCTCTCACTGCCACTCCCAAGACGAAGGCACTCCTGCTCAGGCATATACCTCTCGGGGTCCTCCTCAAAACCCGAATGACAATCGGGCTAAGAAAAACCGGCCTTGGTGTGAACACTGCCAGAAACTTGGACATGTCAAGGACACTTGCTGGAAAATTCATGGTAAACCCGCGGATTGGAAGCCAAATAGGCGACAAACCGAACGGGAATCTCGCGGACACACGGCTGCTACTGACACAACTGTGACTTCGGCTCCTTTTACATAAGATCAACTTGATGCTCTTCAGAAACTCTTTGCTCAAGCTACTACAGTTCAATCTGGCAATACCAATGTTGGAACAGGGAATACAGTCTTTCGAGGTAAACTATCCTTGACCTTTGGTGCATTCAAAACCTTCTCCAATACATGGATTGTTGACTCCGGTGCATCCGACCACATGACTGGAAACCGAGCCCTGCTTTCTTCTTTTGAGCCGTGTCACAAATCCATTACAGTCCGGGTTGCTGATGGTTCTTGTTCGAGAGTTGCTGGATTTGGCACCGTCTATCTGTCTCCTACACTTGTCCTTCACTCAGTTTTATTTGTGCCTAATCTCGACTGCAATTTATTATCTGTAAGTAAACTTACAGGAGGATCAAAGTGCATAACTAAATTTTCTGCTACTTCTTGTGTTTTTCAGGACTTGGAATCGGGGAAGACGATTGGCAATGCTAAAGTTTGTGAAGGCTTGTACCTGCTTCCTCATACTACACCTTCAGCTACATCTCCATCTGAACCTAGTTCCAATCCTAAGAGTCCATGTAATAGTGTGTCTTTATTATCTAGCTTATCCAATAAAGAGAGTGAAGTCATGAAATGGTACTACCGTCTTGGTCACCCAAATTTCATGTATCAAAGAAAACTTTTTCCCTTTCAATTCATTAATAAAAATGCAAGAGATTTTCATTGTGATATATGTCAATTATCCAAACACACTCGTGCCTCCTATCCATCTCGTCCATATACACCTTCTCATCCTTTCTCTCTCATCCATAGTGATATATGGGGTCCCTCACGTATTCCAAATATCACCGGGGCTAGATGGTTCCTTTTATTCGTTGATGATCACACCCGTCTGAGTTGGGTATACCTTATGAAAGATAAATCTGAAACCTCCCAAATCTTCAAAAACTTCCATACCATGATTAAGACACAATTCCACACCAATCTTCAGATTTTTAGATCCGACAATGCTCGAGACTTCTTTAATTCCATCCTAGGGTCCTACTTTCAAAATCATGGTATTATCCATCAAAGTTCATGTGTTGATACTCCACAGCAAAATGGGATTGCTGAAAGGAAAAATCGCCATCTCCTTGAGGTTGCTCGCTCTTTATTGTTTGCTTCCAACGTCCCGAAACAGTTTTGGGGTGAAGCCATTCTTACCGCTACTTATCTCATAAATAGGATGCCTTCTCGGGTTTTGAAATTCCAATCACCCTGTCAATCCTTCCTTGGAGTCTTTCCTAAGTCCTCCCATCTCCTGACTGATATTCCTCTAAAAATCTTTGGTAGTGTCGCCTTTGTTCATATTCACTCTCCTCATCGAGGTAAGTTAGACCCACGGGCCACTAAATGCATTTTTCTCGGGTATTCTCCAGCCAAAAAGGGGTATAAATGCTATTGTCCTCGCACCAAAAAGTTTTTCCATTCCATGGATGTCACCTTCTTTGAGGACCAACCTTTTTATCCCAATTCCACGATTCAGGGGGAGAATAGCCAAGAATCTCCGAATTGGGATATGATGTGCCTTATAGGAGCCGAACCTTCCATCCCTCCAATCCCTGAGCCACCAAACCTTGAACCTCTGCTGCCTGTTTCTCCCCGCTGTACCTCAGCCGAACCACTACTTTACCCCTCTCCGAACAAAACCAAACATGTAAAGAAATGCAGGTTTATGTCAGGAGAAACCGTGCTCCATCCCAGCCTCAACCACATTCCATAGTCCAACCTCAGCCGCAGGTACAGCATGAACAAGCTCGGCATGACCAATTATCTGTCCCGGTTACAAACTCCGAAGAAAACTCAGGAGGTAAGGAAATATATGTTCCTGTACTTTCTCCTTCTTCTTCTTCTGATAATATTGCAGATTTGGATGTTCCTATAGCAATAAGGAAGGGAGTCAGATCTTGCACGCAGCATCCGATTCACAAACATGTGTCATATGCCAGGTTATCCCCTAAGTTCAAAGCGTTTGTTTCAAAGATTGATCAAGTTCACATTCCCTCATCTATCCATGAAGCTCTCCGGATACCAGAATGGAAGGCTGCGGCATTGGATGAAATCAGGGCCCTTGAGAAAAATGGGACATGGAGTATCACATCTCTCCCTCCAGGAAAGAAGACTGTTGGTTGTAAATGGATTTTCTCTGTGAAATACAAGGCAGATGGAGATGTAGAGAGACTCAAAGCTTGATTAGTTGCTAAGGGGTATACTCAGTCTCAGGGGATTGATTATCAGGAAACATTTGCCCCAGTTGCCAAGCTAAACATTATCAGGGTCCTCCTATCAATTGCTGTCAACTTAGATTGGCCTCTCTTCCAACTTGATGTAAAGAATGCCTTTCTAAATGGGAATCTCAAGGAAGAAGTCTACATGGATATACCGCCAGGTTTCGAAGACAACACTACAAGCAACAAAGTCTGCAAACTAAAGAAATCTTTATATGGTCTAAAGCAGTCTCCTCGAGCATGGTTTGATAGATTCACGGGCGTTCTTAAGAACAATGGCTATTCTCAATGCCAGGCTGATCATACGCTGTTTGTCAAACATTTTCCAGGTGACAAGATAACTGCTCTTATAGTATATGTGGATGACATTGTTCTCACAGGGAATTATGAGGAGGAAATGGATCAATTGAAGCAGCTATTGTCACGGGAATTCGAGATTAAGGATTTAGGCCATTTGAAGTATTTTCTGGGAATAGAGGTTGCTAGATCGAACAAAGGAATCTCAGTATCGCAGCGGAAGTATGTGTTAGATCTTCTCAATGAGACGGGTATGGCAGGATGCAAACCAGTCAACACTCCTATGGATCCCAATGTTAAGTTGGAAACTCGGACAGGTTGCTCAACAGTGGATAGAGGTATGTATCAACGCCTTGTGGGAAAACTCATTTATCTAGCTCACACTCGACCAGATATTGGGTTTTCTGTTAGCGTGGTCAGTCAATTCATGAACTATCCGTGTGAAGAACACTTGGAAGCAGTTTTCAGAATCCTTCGTTATCTCAAAAATGATCCTGGAAAAGGATTATTCTTCGGGAGAACTACAACTCGATCCATTGATGTATTTACAGATGCTGATTGGGCTGGATCAGTAACTGACAGGAGATCTACTTCTGGATATTGCTCTTTTGTTTGGGGAAACCTGGTGACTTGGCGAAGCAAGAAGCAATCTGTTGTGGCTCGTAGTAGTGCAGAAGCTGAATTTCGATCTCTCGCCCATGTAATATGTGAGGGAATGTGGTTAAAACGATTGCTAGAAGAACTAAGGGTGCAGAATAACGGTCCCATCAACATGAAGAGTGATAGTCAGTCAGCCATAGCCATTGCCAAGAATCCTGTTCATCATGACAGGACTAAACATGTTGAAATTGATAGGCATTTTATCAGTGAGAAGGTTGAAAAGGAGGTCATCGCGCTTCATCATGTTCCGACTCGGCTTCAGACAGCAGATATTCTCACCAAAGCTCTTCATCGTCCTAACTTTCATGACTTGTGTTCCAAGCTGGGCATGATAAGCTTATACAGCCCAGCTTGAGGGGGAGTGTAGAATTATACAGGGAAAGTTAGGTGTATATTAGCTGTATTGTATTTACTTGTATAGCTGATTGTTAGGAATTCTTGTTAGTTTCCTTTTGTAATTATTTCCCTCTTTATAGGATTTAGTTTCCTAGTTTATAGAGGTCCCTCTTATGATTCTTCTTGTATAAATATTCTTGAAAAGCATTGAATAAGATATTAGAAAATTCCAAAACTCACAGATTGTTCTCAGCTGCATGGATCTTGATCTTGCGCTTCGGGAAGAACGACATGCACCTCTCAGTGACAAAAGTTCCATTGATGACAAGGTGAACATGAAGAGGTGGGACCGTTCTAATTGCATAAGTCTTATAATAATGAAACGTTCCATTTTGGAAACCTTCATGGGATCTATGTCCGAAGAGAAGAATGCTATAAAGTTCCTTGAGGAAATAGAATTGCGTTTTACAAAAAACGAAAAGGCTGAAATAAGTGCCCTTTTGGATAACCTTGTTTCAATGAAGTATAAAGGAAAATGGAATATAAGGGAGTACATCGTAGAGATGTCTCATATCGCTTCCAAACTAAAGGCACTAAAGTTAGAATTGTTTGAGGACTTACTGGTGCATTTAGTTTTGATTTCTGTTCCTGCACAATATAGTTTATTTAAAGTGAGTTGAAATACTCGAAAGGACAAATGGACTCTTAATGAGCTCATATCCTATTGTGTGTAAGAAGAGGAACGGCTAAAGTGAGAAAGAATTGAAAGTGCTAACTTAGCATCTGCCTCTAATGACAAGAAAAGGAAAAGAGGAAAAAAAGCTACAACTAGAACATCACAGCATAAAGTGCAAAAGAAATAGGATGAGGAGTTTATCTGCTACTTTTGCGAGAAAGCTGGAGACAATAAAAAAGAATGTCCCAAGTACACCAAGTGGTGTGTAAAAAAAGGTATGCTTATCACTTTGGTTTGTTCTGAAGTTAATTTAGCTTGTGTACCTAGACACACTTTGTGGATACATTCTGATGCTACTACTCACATAAGTGTGTCTATGCAAGGTTGCACGTGGAGCCGACAGCCAAGTGATGCTGAAAAATTCATCTATGTGGGCGATGGCAAAACAGTTGCAGTAGAGGCTATAGGAACTTTTAGGTCATTATTAAAGGTTGATTATTTTTTGAATTTGGAAGAGACTTATGCAGTACCGTTTTTAGACCGAATTTGGTTTCAATTTCTATTTTGGACAAATTCGGTTATTCTTGTTTATTTGAAAATAACAAAATTCAGTCTTTTTCAAGATTTGAATCTTATTGTTACCGGTTCTTTAACTTTGTATTATAACCTATATTTGTTGGATACAATTGCATCATTTAATGAAATCTTGCATGTAAGTTCACGTGGTACAAAACGAAAATTAACTGATAAAGATTCCACCACACTATGGTATAAACGTTTAGGTCATATCTCTAAACAGAGAATTTAGAGACATGTGTCTGATGGGATTCTTGATCCCCTTAATTTGACAGATTTCCAAGTCTGTATTGAGTGTATAAAGGGGAACACACAAATATTAGGAAATTAGGTGCCAACAGATGTTCTGATGTCTTAGAACTGATTCATATTGATATTTGCGGATCATTCCCTACAGCTTCTTGGAATGGTCAACAATATTTTATTATGTTCATAGATGACTATTCAAGGTATAGGTACCTATATTTGATTCATGAGAAGTCACAATCCCTGAATGTATTTAAGGCCTTCAAAGCTGAAGTTGAAAATCAACTTGGTAAGAAAATTAAAGCTACCAAATCTTATCATGGTGGTGAATACTACGGTTGTAACGACCTGACTTTTCGGACCGTTAACTAGCTTACTTATTCTTATTTAATTTAGTCTTAACACTCATTTATGTTTGGTTCCGAAAATATAAAAACTTTTTTTAAACATATTCGGACTACGGAAGTTAGGATTACTAAAATTTTTAACTGAGTAAATTGAAAACCTCTAACTAATAATTATCCTATACAAATTTGTATCTCGATAATATTTTAAAACGTTATAACTTCATGTAAATTAAATGGAAAGTATCTAAAGTCTTTTTCTTGTAAAACACTAATACTAGTTAGTAGTACCAAAACATTGGAACATGGTTATAAATATAGTCGATACAAAATAGTTTAATAAATCTAAATGCGAAAAATTTAATTCGTGGTGGTATCCCACTCCCGTCCTTCATCGCCTCCACACAACTTTGCCAGTCCATAAAACATCTAAGTAGCAGGCTGCTTACCCGCGTTACCTACAGCACGAACACACAATGATGAGCTTTCGCTCAGCAAGTACAAATAATATCTCATAAATCAATTTTATAAAATCATATCATCACATGTAACATCATGAATATTCAAAAATGCATATGAACTATGTGTATTCAATTATGCTTTATTATTTACATATCTTGTCTACTTGATGGCCCCTATGTCATACCCATATGCGCGCAACCAATAGGAAGTTAGGGGAGCAACCCTCCAACAACCTCCAAAGTCATATACTATAACTTTCGTTCTTTTCATATCCTCTCACTAATTGAAGGTTGGTACGACACTTAATCCTAATTTTTATTGCCTCATTCTTATTAATTGTGACAATGTGTAGATTTACATGTCACTATGCATATATCATTTTGGCATAATTATATATGAGGCATGTCGATCATGTCAGTGCAAGAGAAATTATGCACATCAAATACTTAATCAAAGCAATACGTATAACTCATATACTCATCACATCATCAAGTCAAGTCATAGCAAACATAGAGCATTAACAAGAAAAACATTTTGTTCCATGTTGTAGATGAGGTTTGTACTTACTTGTCTTATGTGCTTAAACTTCTAGAGTTGTGTCTCCTACTATGCAGATTTAAGGAATTATCCTGATTTAACAATATCTCATTATTAGATGGGATCGTAGTTATATTACTTTATTCATTTATTTATTTAATTTATAAACTATAGTGAACTTAATTTACTTTTATCATAATTAACCTTAACAATTAACTCATATTAATTATTAAGTGTTAAAATAAATTTCTACTAATTATTATTTAATTAATTAAATTTAATTTTTATTAAAATTTAATTGATTAATTAATCATTTGATTAATTGATTAATTAACTAATTAATTAGGTAATAGTTAATTATTACTTTATTTAATTGAGTAATTATAATTAAATTATATAATTTTAAATTGACTTATTAATAATTATATTGTTAATACTTTAATTATGTTAGTTAAATATTCTTTTTTATATAATAATTAATAATTATTAATTCTGATATTAATAATTAATAATTTGATTAATCTAATAAATGTTTAATTAATCTCTAATTAATCATCCATAGTTATTGATGATTATATTAACGATTAATGATTAATTAATCTTGTATTATAATTATGCAGTTATTCAACATAACGACCTTAATTATCACTTATTAACTCTTATAATTAATTAAGTATTAATAAATAAATAAATAAATAAATTACTTTATTAATTACATTTGGTTATGAATTTACTAATTCATAAATTTATTAATCAATCAAGGTGATAAGGAGTCACCTAAATGTATATCTCCCATCTATTATTGGGCTTATAAGGCCCAATTCCATTAGTTATGATCATTTAGTAGTCTCTTAGTATATGCCCAGTAACCCTCTAGTATATTGTATCTTGGCCTATTTAAAACTTGTGATATATATAATTTTGTAGAGTTAGGGTTTTTACATTATTTGATCATACACTTAAAATCAACTCATTTCATAACTAAATATGTTTATATGTTATGACTTACCCTTATGTCATATTTTAATGTTTAATCGATTTATCGGTGTAGGATTTTAATTTATAAGATTTATTTATATTTGAATAATATTCCGTTTTAGACATTTGATAACTTATTAGAAAGCTTAAAACATCTAGTTCCTGTCTTCATAATTTGTTTTCTAAGATTTCAAGCATTTCAAACATTAATATGGATGAATTTTCATAATGTCTTATGGTAAAATCTTGGATTACCAAATTACAATATAATTTTAAAGGATTTATTAAAATTTATGTACATATCTATTTTAAACACATAATATCTCACTTTGAAGCTTAAGATGTCTACTTTACAATGGTAAAGTTATGTCCTTTCATTACTTGAGCGTTTCATATCATTAACTTAGGTTTTATTACTGTTGGATTCACATTTGAACCACAAATCCAGATTCATAAGTAAGATTAGAAAAATCATAACAATTTATTTAGAACTCCAAATAAGACAAAAGATATGTCATTGGAAAGCTTATAATGTATATTTTGTATAATAGAAACAGTTTTATAAAAAGTTAAGGTTTACTAACTCAAAAATCACAAAACCCGTGACTGGTACATGGTTCCAGCAAGGATTTTCGGTTCTAAGTCCAAATGTATAAAATTCACTAAAATTTGCACACATATCCATTCAAGATGTATGATACCTTATTGGAAAGCTTAAAGAATTTAGTTTTCAGATCTATAACTTATAATCTAAAATTTTGAGTCTAAAGGGTTCGGAGTATAGAAAACCCGTGGCTGGTCTGCACCCGAGAGATCCATTTTCTCCTTAGTTTTGTGATACAATTTCAAATGGACATAACTTTAGACATATGAAAGCAAATTAAGTTATTCCAAAGCCTAAAATGAAGCTTATCTTCTGTAGAATATTAACATATGATTTATTTTTCATATCAAAGTATAATGCATATTATATTACCACAACATCCACAACTCTAACAAGGTTCTTAGATCTTACCGAAATGCTTCGCGAATCCTTAAGAATTCGGATCTCCAAAATTCTTTTCAAAACCTTTTCTTAGGTAAAAAAAAAATCTAATATTAAGATCATAACTAAAAATCATGCTTTAGTTCTCCAAAAATGATTAAAACATGAAGAATACTACTAGGTTACCTCTAGAAAAACGTCCTCTATCTCCGTCTCACACTTCTTCGATCTTGGGGACGGGGTTTCTTAGAGCTTGAAAATGGATGGAGGAGGGTGCTAGAGATGTTCCAACACACCAATCCTTATACTAAGTTCTTATTGATCACTTATCATCCAAAGTTTGGCTATTGATTTGCCTAGGATTCTTTAGTATCAAATCTACACCATTGATTTCAAATTTAAGCACAATTTTTTTTATCAAGCTTCTACTTTTGGATTTTCTATAAGTAAATACTAATCACTTATCTTCTATTTATGTGACACATTAATTTTCCAATCATACTCCCAAGACTTAGCTATTAGTATGATAAAAAAATAAATACAAAGATCATTAAATTGACCTACTAATAAAGATCGAGGTTCTTCCTAAAAATCAACATTATCTCTCTAATACGACATAATAAATTTTTCGTATAAATTTATATGTTGTTTAACCCATCTTTATGTAATTAAAATTTTTCATTTAAATAGAGAAACTCAACATTGTTAAATCATTGCCATCATCACACTGATGATGTATATATAATAATTCATGATCTTGAAATTTCATATTCAGCAAAATAATTCATTAGATGTATATTAATGAAGGAAATCCATAATAATAATTCATGAATCAAGCTTATGAATTTCTAGGGCATCACAATGGTAGATATGATGGATCAAGTGAACAACATCCAGATCCTTTTGCAAAATTCCTAGAGGAATGCGGTATTGTTCCGCAGTACACAATACCAGGCAAACCTGGCATAAATGGTGTTGCTAAGAGACGAAACAGAATGCTTAAGGACATGATAAGAAGTATGACTAATCATTCTTCTTTACCAAAATCCCTATGGGGAGAAGCTCTAAAAACTACAATATATATCCTCAACATGGTTCCAAGTAAAGCGGTAGCTAAAACCCTTTATGAATTATGGACAGACAATAAACCTAGTATTAGGCATCTACATATTTAGGGTTATCCAATTGAGGCAATGCCTTACAGGCCAAATGAAAAGACACTGAACTCAAAAACTGTAAGCTGCTACTTTGTTGGGTACTTTGAGCGGTCAAGGGGTTTTAAATTTTTTTGATCCCATTGCTAGGACATTTTTCAAGACGGAAAATGCAAGATTTCTTGAGGAAGTTTATTTTGTGGGGGGAGATAAGGTTAGAGACATAGTCTTTGAAAATGAATTCATTTCTCTTCCTGCTCTTACTATTGATAATGATCAGGTTCTTAATCCGAACATTGTTAAAAATGCAAATCCGGAATATCAAGACAATGTAGAAGAACTCTCTGTGCAACATAAAGAAATTATACCTAAAGTGCAAACTCAACAACCTCAAGAGGATATGTCATTGAGAAGATCCACTAGAGAAAGGAGAAATGCAATTCCAGATGACTATGTTGTTTTTCTCCAAGAACATGAGGTTGGTATAGGAGTGGTGAAAGATGATCCAATCGACTTCCATCAAGCCAAAGAAAGTTCTGATTCTCAAAAGTGGATACATGCCATGAATAATGAGATGAAATCCATGAAGAACAATGACATTTGGGATCTCGTTAAATTGCATGAAGGTACAAAATCTATTGGTTGCAAATGGATATTTAAGACCAAAATGTTGGGATCTATATGTACTTTAATGCACTACAGGTGAGACAATGTTAATTCATAGTCAATATACTCGTGTTTTGGGTGCATGACTTATGGATGAAGAAATCAAGATTCATATATCTAGAATCCATAGCTATCTTAATGATAGTACATATTATTTATTTAAAGGCATTATTCGGGGATTGAAAGATAGTATAACAAGATTTTAGCTACCGGTTTACTTTGTGTTCTCTGATGATTTACTAATTGTATGGTTTTACAATTGGTGGTTCTTTCAATGGAGAATAATGGAACTTTAAGTTAAAATGATTGAAAAAGTAAAACGGAAAAGTTCTTAATTCAATCATGGATAACATATGGAGATTAAGCAAGTGATGAATAAATCATCGAAGAAGCAATACGTGAAAGAGCTTTTGTAATACGGTATGTAAACATGAGTTCAGATTCAAACTTTTAGTGGAATAGCTTTAAAGTTGATAATTGATGAATAATTAATCTTTGATTAATTTTTCACAATTATAGGAGCCTCTTTACATATTTCCATCGGGTCTCTCTATTAGCTCATATAGTTCCATATAGCGTCTCGGGATTTGTTCCTAATGAGATCGGTAAATTTAAATGGAATTTTGTAATGTCTATTAAGACATGGTACTCTCTAAATGTAATCCAGAAAAGGATTGGACATGTAGGATTTATGTAGACGAATAATATGATTTGTCAATATGTGATTGGTTAATTTGAATTTTGGAAATAAGATTGTGTTTGAATTATTTAATTTTGGAAAACAAACTTTTTCTCTCCTAATCTAAATGTAGTGTACGGATTTTAGATAGGTGGAGAGAAGAAAATTTTATTTCAAAATTGTTCAAATATATACCTAATATTAAATTATTAATTGATTTAAATAATAGAGATTATTTGATGAATTTTTTTTCCTTTAAAATATTGTAGACGGTTTTTTGAGAGGATAAAAATTTCAAATATTCCATTTATTTAAATTAATAAATATGGTTGATATTTGAGAAAAATATTTAATTCAAACAAGTGAATCTTATTTAAATTCAAAAAGGTTTAAAAGTAATTTAAATCTAGATAGGACTAGAATCTTTTCACTAGTCTAGGTTCTTGATTTAAAATTTAAACCGCCAATCAAGATTTATCAAAAGCGACCAAATTTTATGAGGAGATTCTCTCCTTGGAAAAATGTTTTTAGGTTCAATGAATCTAGCCCTAAAGTTATATGATCTTTTGGTTCAAAATTTATCCGGAAAAATAATTATTAATTATTTTTCAAGAAGGAATTAATTTTTGAAAAGGATTAGACTTCTATATAAAGGCTAGGAATTCTTGAGAAACTAATTTTTAGTCATTCACTAAGGAGAAAAACATTTTTTAGAGAGAAAGAGAGAACCAATTGTGGTTTCTTCTACTTCATAAAATTCAGCTATCTTGTGGGAAAGAAAAAGAGAGAAAATTGCATTGAATCAAAAATGTAAGGAAGGTTAAACCGAGTGATAATTTTCATAGGAGGTTAACCGGTTCCTGTTTTGTAGTTTTGAAGAAAAAAGTTAGATCATATTCTCAACGAAGAGCATCGAAATTGAAAAGGAGGGATCTAGACTTCGGAAAGCATTACCGGTCGCTTGAATTCATAGAACATGTGCCCACACACACTCTGAGACGTGGAACTCGAGAATAGTAGAGAAGACACGTTGGTTAAACGCTCTAGTGATTTCGGAATCTGAGAAATAAGGTATGCTTGATCATTATTTTTTATGTTCCTAGAACTAGGATTTTTTCACTGGTCTAGATTCTTGATTTAAAATTTGAACCACGAATCAAGATTTATCAAAGGTGACCAAATTTTATGAGGAGATTCTCTCCTTGGAAAAAACATTTTTAGGTTCAATGAATCTAGCCCTAAAATTGTTTGATTTTTTGGTTTAAAATTTATCCAGAAAATAATTATTAATTATTTTTCAAGAAGGAATTAAATTTTGAAAATGATTAGACTTCTATATAAAGGCTAGGAATTTTTGAGAAACTAATTTTTCGTCATTCACTAAGGAGAAAAATGTTTTTTGGAGAGAGAGAGAAAACAATTGTGGTTTCTTCTATTTCATAAAATTCGGCTATCTTGTAAAAAGAAAAAGAGAGAAAATTCCATTGAATCAAAACTGTAAGGAAGGTTAAACCGAGTGATAATTTTCATAGGAGGTTAAACGGTTCCTGTTTTGTAGTTTTGAAAAAAGAAATTGGATCATATTCTCAACGAGGAACATCGGAATTGAGAAGGAGGGATCTAGACTTCGGAAAGCATTACCGGTCGCTTGGATTTATAGAACATGAGCCCACACACACTCTGAGACGTAGAACTCGAAAATAGTAGAGAAGACACGTTGGTCAAACGCTCTAGTGATTCCAGAATCCGAGAAATAAGGTACGCTTGATCATGAATTTAATTTATTATTATATGTATCATGGATTCTTTTCGGAAACGGTATAAAAATTTTAAAACTTCCGCTACGCCATAACTCTGATATCGGATCCGTTTTTTCTAACACAAAAGGGATTCAAAAGGCAATGTTAAGAGATATAAGGCTCGCCTAGTTGCCAAGGGTTTTATCATAAGGAAAGCATTGATTACAGATAGACTTTCTCTCCAGTTTCAACGAAAGACTCTTTCAGGATTAGAATGACACTTGTGGCTTATTTTGATTTAAAGCTACATCAGATGGATGTAAGACTGCATTTCTCAATGGTGACAATGATGAAACAATATATATAGTGCAGCCAGAAAACTTTGTATCCAGTGACCCAAAAAAAAATGGTCTACAAACTGAAGAAATCCATCTATGATTTCAAACAGGCATCTCATCAATGGTATTACAAGTTTCATCAAGTTTTTATCTCATATGGTTTTGAGGTAAATAAGATTGGTGATTGTGTATATCATAAGTCAGTGGGAGTAAGTACATATTCCTGATATTATATGTCGATAGTATACTTCTTACTAGCAATGATATAGGCTTATTGCACGAAATCAAGAGATTTCTAACTAAGAATTTTGAGATGAAAGGTCTTGAGGATGCCCTTTTTGTATTAGGCATACAGATACATCGAGATCGCTCTCGAGGTATCCTTGGGTTATCACAAAAGAGTTATATCGAAAGAGTTATTGATAGATTCGACATGAAAGTTTGTGCACCAGGAGACACCCATGTCGCTAAGGGAGACAAATTCGGTCTCGGTCAGTACCCCAAGAATGAGTTGGAATGGAAAGAAATGCAAAAGATTCCTTATGCGTCAGCTGTAGGAAGTCTTATGTATGCTCAAGTATGCATGCATCCAGATATTGCATTCATAGTGGGAATGTTAGGCATATATTTAAGTAACCCAGGGATGAATAATTGGAAAGTAGCTAAACGAGTTATGTGGTATTTACAGAGAATAAAAGATCACATACTCATTTATCGAAGATCAAATCATTTAGACATCATTGGATATCCTGATTTCGATTTTGCTGGATGCCAAGTTAGTAAAAGATCCACATCCGGCTATTTCTACCTGTTAGTTGGAGGAGCTATTTCCTGGAAGAGTGTCAAGCAGACACTCGTAGCTTCTTCTACTATGGTAACTGAGTTTATAGCTTATTATAAGGCATCTATTCATGGGATATGACTGTGAAATTTTGTTACTAGACTGTGAGTTGTGGATGATATTGAAATATCATTAAAGATATATTGTGACAATAATTCGACCGTGCTTTATTCTAATAATAACAAAAGCTTTGTGAAGTTGAAGCATATAGACTTCAAGTTTCTCATTGTTAAAGAAAGAGTTCAGAGTCATCAAGTAGCTATAGAACATATTGAGACAAACTCCATGATTGCAGATCCGCTTACTAAGGATTTACCACCCAAGGTCATTCATGAGTACATTGCTCATACGGGTGTTGTTTTGTTTGACGATGTGATTGTTTAATGGGAATTTGTATTTTGATGTTCTTTGTTACAAACACGTTTTGTGTTTATTTTCTACAGAATAAAGTATATGATTCATTTATAAACTCTGAATGTATTTGTGTTTGATCTCACTAAAGAGTAAAGCTGGACCAGTTGGAAATATTAAGATTACATTGCATGTAATTTCCATGCTATACATTCATACTTGATCTATGTCATTGAATATATTAATATGGTGACTATTGATAGGTTTAGTTATGAATATATGTAACAAAGGTCACTTTAATCCCATGCTAATATAGTATATTTATCAGATTGTAACTAAAGAGATATTTCAAAATAGATAGCTTTTCAGTGCGCACTTAAGACTTTTTATAATATAATTGTTTCAGGAAACATATGTAGCTCAAGTGGAAGATTGTTGGGAATTTTATTAATTTCCTATTATGGGCTTACATATTAAATGACAATTATATCATAGGCTATCTAATTTAATAGAGTCAAATAAGTTATCTATTAATTGGGCTCTAGAGTTATTTATTGAATATGAGCTTTAATGTATTGAAATCTAATACTACTTGAATTAGGATTAAAGAGAATCTAATTTAAGTAAGTATATAAGGGTCATTATAAGAGTTGTGGTCTCCAAATCAAATCATAATATGTAATATGTGCTTTCCTCCTTTTTCCCCATTAAGAGAGAGAATTCATAGAGCATTTTAGGAAACTAAAGATATTTGATTATGAAAGACTTCATCCTTTTCTAATTTATCTTCATGAATTTATGTATGCTTCCGATTAATTTTTCTTGATGATTTAATATGAGATTTTGGATTTTATGATTTTTTTATCAATTAAAGTTTTCCCCAATACCGTTGTGTCTGGATCATGCCTCTCGTGGTGGAGTACATCACAATCGATGTTTCGTGCCGTCGTGAGCGAAATCTCTAGCTAGACCACGAGGAGTCGCGGTGAAGCACAATTCTCACACTATCGGAGCTGTCAGAAGGGGAGAGAGAAGGGGAAGAGATAGAGGGGGAAGAGAAGGGATGACGTGACGTATATGTGTTTTGGAGGGGGGTTAATTTATTTTTAATTATTTTTAATAGTTAATCATTGATTTATAATAATTAATTATTAATGGACTGAAAAATTGGTGATATTGTTTATGATCGATCAGTGATTGACTATAAAAATTTGTGAGTTGTATTATAGTCAATCAGTGATTAATTACACAATATAATCAATTAGTGATTAACTATTTACAAAATTGATTGACTATTATAAGGAAAAAAATTTTTTTAATTAATTTTTAAAAACTTAGGTTTTTTTAAAAAACTTATTAAAAATGGTCATTTAGTTATTAACCCCTAATATTTTTTTTTTAAAATTTAAGGATAAAGATAGGAGGAATTTCAAATTTTACATTTTATGACAAAAGTAGGAATATAATTACTATTAAATTATATATATAGTCATATCAATATTTTTTAAATATACTTTATTAAAGAATTTTCTAACATAAATCTCACTATAAATTTTTAGCTTTATTTTTATCTCTATCTCTATCTTTACTCTTTACTCTATTAAAAGAGCCAAAATGTTAATTTATTCACTTGACATGTAACATATTCTTCCTTTTTTTTTCTTTTCCTTTTTCCTTTTCTTTTTTCATTCTTTCATGTTTTTTTATTTTTTAACCTTAATTGAAACTATTTTTCTCAAATGTATCCGTGTTTAAAATTTTGTCCATATAACTCATTAAATTACTTTTCATTTGATTTATTTATTTCTTTTCAATTGTGCACCACTAGTTAAGAAAAAGAGAAAAAATTTTATTAAAAACAAAAAAGAAAAGGTCAAAAAAAGGTCAGCCGGGCCCCACTGGAGGAGACACGTCATCCTCTTGCAGTTCGCAATGTAAAAATTCCATGACAATGAAAAAGCGGCCCTAACTCGAGGGCGAGACAGTCTCCCCTCCCTCCCTCCCTCTCTCTCTCTCTCTCTCTCTCTCTCTCTAGTTCCGGCTAAGAAAGCGAAAAAGCTCTTTCAGTCTCGCAGCTCCATCTTCACTGGCAATATATATATATATATATATATATTTTGGATAATTTATCTTCACGGTCAATTTCGACACTGAAAAAAAAAAAGAAGAAAAAGCAAAAGCACTTCAAAAGTTGACACAGAAAAAAACAAAAACAAATCTGAGGGCAAATTCCTCCTTTTCTTGTTGTCGGAGCAATCAAAATCCCCCCATTCCTCGTCCAAAGTATCCATCTTCCTTTTTCCCGGAAAAAGAAATATATAAAAATCAGACGACGAAATTGAGAAAAAAAATGTTCACCGAAAGAAATCCTGGCTCTCCCCCGAGCTTCCGACACAGAGAAACGAACAAGAAGAAGAAGAGGACGAGAAACACAGAAAGAGAGAGAGAGAGTGGCGGAATTGAGGGGGAAATCAGGGAATGGCGAGCTCGAGCGGGACGAAGAACGATGTGGGCCCGCCGAGGACGCCGTCGAGGAGGATGTCGAGGATGCCGACGCGGATGGTGGAATTTCCCGGCGACGAAAACCCCGCCGTTGATAGTGAGGTCGTGCCTTCCTCCTTGGCCTTCATCGCTCCCATTCTCCGCGTCGCCAATGAGATCCAGAAGGAAAACGAAAGAGTCGCTTACCTTTGTACGCTTCTTCTTCTACTCTCTCCTCTGTCTTTATTTGTTTTTCTGTCTAGTTTCTCAGCATTGCTGTCTGTTTTTATTTTATTTTATTTTAATTTTTAATTTTTAAATTTTTCCTGAGATTAACTTGATTTGGCTTGAATTGTCGTTTTTATGTTGTTACAGTTTAAAGCCTTAATAGGTATATAGGTCGTCTTTGAGCCGATTTTTTTTTTTTTTTTTTTTTTCATAATCCTTATTCAATTACTGATGGACCATAATTAGTCGGTATAAAAGATCGGCCATTTTCTTAAGTTTTAAAAACTTTTGAAACTTATTTTATTTTATTTTTGAAAAAGCTTTTGAAAAAACGGCCATTTACCTGTATAGTAGTTCCTTGTTAGTGCAAGAGTAATGTCCAATTTGGGCTTTTTGCAGCATTTCACGGCGATAAATAAGAAAATGATTAGAGAATCACGCACCTCATGCCTCTTACAGTCTTGTGTTTTTCTCTATGACCTAACCCCCGAAATGGACGTCCCCCGATGAAGGTACAATTAGGGAAACTGAAAATACAAGAGTAAAAACTCCAACGTCCCTTTAATAAAATAGTGGCCTGGCGTGCTAATTCTGCATTACAGCAATAATTAGGCTCCACATGCTCAACGCTATCTCTTGTGGAGAGTTTCTGGATTAAGGCTCTTTTAGACTAATCTCATAGATTAATACCGGAACCTTTCATTTCTCATTACGACCGGAGCATTGACGATATCTTTGATTGTTTTGTGCAACTTTTGGCCCTAAAATCATTTATTGCGGTATTGGCAATACATTCTCCATAATTTTGGACCTTAGAATATTGCCTCTTTTAGCAATTCCAGGGGAAGCATAAAATTCCAGTAAAAGCTACTTTTACTATTTAATTTGTCTAATTTAATCCCTATTGATGTCCCCACAGTTAATGCCTTTGTCTCTGTCAAGAAAGTTCTGTTTTGGGCACGATTCAGCTTGATGCAAAAAAACAAAAAAACAAAAAAACAAAAAAACATAAAAAAAAAAAAAAATTTGTCATCCTTGTTCATTCTCCACATGCTGAATATCCACCTTACGATCATCTAGGTGAAACGAAGCTCTAAACGAGTTTAGCTAGCATTTTTTTGGGTTCAAGGCATAGTTGAGTTTAGCCTTTGCTTTATGAGCGTTATTGCTTGTTCCACAACAATTTGATAGTGGTTTCAGCTTAGCATTCTCTCCAGTATATGTTTGTCTATTCTTTCTCAAAACGTTGTTCTAAAAGCGGTACTCTACAGTCTACACAAGAACGTAGATTCTCCATGATCAAACTAGGGGTCAGATTCTTTATAGTTTTACCTAGTGTTTTCTTTTCAAAACTACAATGATAATGACTATTGTTGCGTCTTGCATGCCAAACTTGTTCTAGAGCTTCTGAACAACATTATCTTGGACGTGCACATGTTGACCATAAGTATCACAGTTAAGTAGGAAAAGTGATGGCTGAAGTGAAATCTCGATTGAACTCCTTAGGATATGATATAGTAGCGAGTTTTTTAAGTAGCTTTTGTGACAACTCGTAGTAACTATTCCTGCTCATCATGGTGTATAATAAAGTATGCATGGTTGACTGCTTTAAGATTAATTTGTTCTGACTCTGCATCTTTTTTTTTTTTTCCCCTCTCTCCCTTCAATTAGGCCGCTTCCTTGCGTTTGAGAAAGCCCATTTGATGGATCCAAAGTCAAGTGGACGTGGTGTTCGCCAGTTTAAGACATTTCTCTTGCACAAGCTTGAAAAGGTAGACCTTATGATTGCCGGTGGACACTTTCTTCATTTAGTCTTCTACTTTTATGTGATTCTTGTTAATTTCTTGTTTCTTATAATGAATAAAAACTTAATGTGCTTTGTTTGTGCAAAAAATGTTCTCCTGTTGTGCTGGTCCTCCTTTTTATTTTTAATATCCCTATCTCTTCCACAACTTATAAATTTCACAAATGCTGAAACTAATTTTGAATAACTTTTGAAAACTGTTGCAGGAAGAAGTAGAAACAAAACATACACTGGCTAGAAACGATCCAAAAGAGATTCTGTTGTTTTACAAGCAGTACTACGATAAGAATGTCAGAGAAGGAGAATATACAAAAAAACCGTGAGGCTTGTGTTTGAGTTGTGAATATGGGCAGTTTTTCATTTGACTTTCTTGTGATCTCTTATTTATTTGGTATTCTTTTTCAAAACTTGAAGGGAGGAGATGGCTAGGGTTTGTCAGATTGCAACAGTTCTCTTTGAGGTGCTGAAGACAGTTGTACCTCCAAATCGGATAGATTCAGAGGTTTGATTTCATTGATGATGTTGTCCTAGCTTCAAATTTTAAAAAAATGTTTTGGGTAAAGGATACTGATTATTTATTCGTTTCACAATTTATTTTTTCTTTTTAATTATAGACAAAAAGAATTGCTGAGGATGTCGTGAAGAAAAGGGATCAGTACGCTCATTATAACATTCTTCCATTGTATGCTGTTGGGGTTAAACCAGCAATTATGGAACTTACAGAGGTAGCATATTTGTTTTAATTTATGTTTTGTTTTGTTTTATTTTGTTTTGGTTTTTTTTTCCTTCTGCTAGCAGCCTACTTCAATAAGGTTTTTTTTTTCCTTGCTGTTTATTCTTATTGTCTCCTGCTTGCAATGCCTAGATCAAAGCAGCACTTCATGCTCTACGCAACGTGGATAATCTTCCAAAGCCCAGAATTCGTTTTCCAGTTACTGGACCTGATGACCATACAACAGTGCCTACAGAGCGTGTTCAACCTGTCAATGATATACTTGATTGGCTTTCTGCTATCTTTGGGTTTCAGGTAACTTGATCTCATTTAAGTTTTCCTTTTCATCACTTCTCACGTGCCGTCATCATGGTGTGCCATTGCCTGGTCCTAGAATGTGGCCTCCTGGATTGAGATCCTCCTGCACCACCTTTGACTTAATGAAGGACTTTTACTAATTCATGGATTCTCCCAAAAAAGAGCATCTCATACAATGACCTCGGTTTGGCATTGAGTCTGAACCTAATCTTTTGTTAGCGGAACATTGGAAAATGAAATGGCTAATCGAATGTGCTCTTTTTAAAGTAATGAACATATAGAAAAAATATCCATTTGTTATTATGTAACTGGTGCACAAAATTGATAGTTACGGAATACGAGTTGTGCAATACAAAGTCATTGTTTTAAATGGCAGATGCTGATGAAAAAAAAGAGCGATAAAATGGCGGCAAAGAAGTGATTTAGTCTGTAATTCTAGTTGGCCCTGCTATACCAGCAGTTTAACACTAGTATTGGCGTGAACTAATTTGCAGATTGATTTTCCAGTACTCAACTAGTTTTTCCCACCTTTTCCCCTTCATTTCTCTGAATAAACAACTAATATGATATTTAACATTATGTTCTTTATTCAAGTGACGATTTTTTTGTTGTGGTTTGCATGCTTTAAATAATCAGAGAACAACAGGACATGAACTCAATAAGTCTTCAGCATAATGCACAGACTCCACCTTTAATTTGGGAGTTTCCCCCGACAACCCACTTCTTGATTCATCTTCGTATGAATGACACCCAACTTTTCTGAGTCCGTTCCCTTAAAATGATAAAACTTCTGATAAATAATCTAAAAATTTAACCAGGGAAAACGGCTGTTATGTTTAGCATCATGCATTTTACCCATAATATAATGTTCTAGAAGCAAATGGGAAAATCTTCCTAGCTGTGTAGTCCTTGGTCACGTTCCATGCTCTGCCCACAGAAGTGGCTTCTCTAAAAGAATATAAACTTTCGCTTATAAATCCATTTGAAAAGATGGGTATTAGTGATGGCTGACTTTCCATCTATGATGCGTTGTTGGTGCAAACACAAAATAATGGTTTAATAAAGCTTTGAACTATCATATTGAACCATGTACTGATCTGATCGACTTAACTATTCGTGTGTTTGTAAAATCTGTACATGTTCTCTTTGGTTGAGATTAGCAACTGGCCTTTTATTTATTCAGGATGAATTCTGGTTTACGGTCTTCTGATTTTTTGGGAAGGATACATTGGAATCTAACTGCATTCTTGTTTTGAATTCTTGGGATATGAAGAAAGGAAATGTAGCAAATCAGAGAGAACACTTGATATTGCTTCTTGCAAATATTGATGGAAGGAGGAGGAATCCCGGAGATTATACCCAAGTAAACCTTTTTCCTTTGAGACTCCTTGTGATTTATTATGCTTTATATTTGCTTGATCATTGTCTTAACTTTCATTTTCTTTTTGTATCACCACTGAATAATCATAATATTAATGCAGCTGGCAAATAGCACTGTAAAACAGTTGGGAGACAAGATTTTTAAAAATTACCGTTCGTGGTGTAAGTATTTGCACCGTGAATCAAATTTTAGGTGAGCAAGCTGGATGCTTTTCAAATACTCAATTCGGCCCTTTATAGTGCGTATCAGATCACAGTCAGTCCTGTGCTTTATTGTTTAAGTTGAGTACTTAACTTCCACTTCGTGTATTCTTTACCTTTTGCTTCACAGGTTTCAGCAAGATACCGAAAACCAACAACTGCAACTTATTTTCATTGCGCTTTATCTTCTTGTATGGGGTGAAGCTTCAAATATTCGATTCATGCCAGAATGCTTATGCTACATTTTCCATCATGTATGTTTTCTTTAGTAACTGTAATTATTCATGTGTGCGCTCCATGGTTAGTTACTTTCCTGAACATGAGTAGTTTTATATTGTGAAGAAACTTTTATGTTTGACAAAAATCTTAACCCCAAATTATGGAAGATGGCGAATGACGTCTACGGGATTCTCTATAGCAATGCCAGTCCTGTTATTGGAGAGACATATCAAAATGAAGCACGTCATGAAGAGTATTTTTTGAGGAATGTTATCACCCCTATCTTCAACGTGTTGTACAAGGTAAAGTTGACATCGTACTGTTTGTTTCAGGATTACTTGACACTATGCTTATGTTTGGTTCAACCATTGTAGTTGAAAAATTCCAACTCGGTTTTTGTCTTTTTCTCATAAGTCAGCTCGTTTCACTATTAACAACCTGACTATAACTTAAAAACACTTTAAAAGTCCATAACTTTGTTATTTCAAGTCTAAATGAGATTTTTTTTAATCGTATGAAACAAGATCCAGATTGATTTCTTTTTTGAATACATTTTAACTTTTTACACTTTTTAACTCCAATTAGCCAAATGCACAATTCCAAAACTCAACTCAAACTCAATTCAACTCAACTCCAATAAAATAACTCCAATTTTTCAACTCAATCGGACCAACCAAGCGCATGCTATATTTAATTCTTGTGTCTAAAAATAGAATTTTGTTCTTTGCAAAGGAAGCAAAGAGAAATAAAGGAGGAAGGGCAAGTCATTCAAGTTGGAGAAACTATGATGATCTCAACGAATACTTTTGGTGAGTATCTTTGAATAATAAGTTCTGCTTCCTGCAGATGTAAATGGCTAAAATGTCTCTTCCGTTTTCAGGTCTGAGAGATGTTTTAGCAGCCTAGGGTGGCCAATGAATCCGAAATCGGACTTCTTCAGGCATTCAGACGCGACACCACCTGCAAATGAGGTATTCTCTCTCTTTCTATCTTTCTCTTTCCTTTGCAGTAGAGGAGATTTTCATGTAAAAGATTGTAGTTGAGAAACACTTTTCATTTTCAACTCTATTAGTTTGAAGACAATTGTTTTTCATTGTTAATGCAAGAAAGTATTGTTCGGTAACCATTTGAGATAACCATTGGTTTTGAAATTCATTTATGCAAACAGGTCGGGCATTATTGTTTATAAGCATCGATACTCATATGTCCACATTTCACGTTCTAAAGTACATGGAAACTGTGAAATTATATAGATAGATACTAATACTATATACATAAACTTTTAGAGTGAGTACCATATGTTTATGCCTTTAAGTCCCTGAAATGAAGGGGATGATTTTCATACTTTTTTGGCAGAGACTAAATCAAACTGCTAGTGGAAGGAGGAAGCCTAAAACAAATTTTGTTGAAGTCCGTACATTTTTGCACCTCTACAGAAATTTTGATCGGATGTGGATATTCTTTATATTGGCTTTCCAGGTATATTCAATGTTTGAGAATGTGCTTTTCATTTAAGTAAATTGCTTTAATTTTTTACAGGCTTTCTGTAGCTACTTCATACGTATTTACATAAACCTGAAATTAGAATGATATCCACCTTAGGATTTTCCGTTCCATGTCAAAAGGAGATTTTCAACAGAAAAGCAGCCTTTCCCTTGTTGCACGAATTCTGAATTCCTGAAAGAAGACAACATAAACACTAAGCATGCAGGTTTCTAACTTCAGATTGATACCCCAGGCTCAGGGCCTGAATTGGTATCCATTGAGATGAATTGACACTGTCACTTTGATTCTTCCAGTACTTGTGGCATTACAATCATTGGGCTGCGCTTGAAACTTTCTCCATATACATCCCAACTGAAAACTGCAGTCAATTTTCTTTTCTATCAGAACCAAAAAATAAAATATAATTTTGCAGTATGTCTAAACGTAAAAAATATTAAAAAAAAAATGCATCCAACTTATTGTTGACTGATGGAATTGAACTTGAGCATGATGGGAAAGGTAATTGTTTAATCTTGGTAAGAACAGAATGGGTGTGAAATCTATTTTGAGGGTAGTTTTTTGAATCTCTACAATTCAATTGAAGTATGGAGAAGAATTTAACAGAATAACGGAGATGCTTTTAGGAGTTATATTATCCGACCATTAGGAAATGTTCAAACATTTCTGTCATGAATCACCTCATGAATAATCATCCACGTAGGAAACCAAGGGGAGGTTTGACTTAAAATACAAGTGATGTCACAGATTTGCTGTGTTGGTTTTTGGCCCGTCTCCTTAAGGATTGCGCCTCATTGTGTACATACTCTATATGTGTTTTTCAGGCCATGTTCATTGTTGCTTGGAGCCCTTCTGGATCTATTTTAAATTTCTTCGATGCAGATGTCTTCAGAAGTGTTTTAACCATCTTCATTACTTCTGCTTTCCTTAATTTTTTGCAAGGTAAAGGTGATACCCTACATGAGTAACGTGTTAATTAATTACTTTGCCTATGATATTTGGGTATGAAGCTATTTCTTGTGTTAGCATGAAAGGAAGGGACTCATGTTTCTTAGCTGCTGGTGGTATATGTTATTTGCTCATTCTAACTTCTGATACAGCAACCACAAGTATTTGTACCTAAGATATCTGTCTAGTTATATATAACAGGTTAGCCAAATTTTCTTGTAAATATATTATTTTCTCTATTAATGTTGTGCAGCCACTTTGGATATAGTTCTTAGTTTCAATGCATGGAAAAGCTTAAAGATCACTCAAATCGTGCGATACCTCCTGAAATTTGTGATGGCTGCTTTCTGGGTCGTTGTCCTGCCAATTTGTTACTTTAGTTCGTTGCAGAACCCAACAGGACTTGTGAGATTCTTCAGCAGTTGGGTCGGAGATTGGAGTAACCAGTCGTTTTACAATTATGCAGTTGCACTTTATCTGTTACCCAATATGCTGGCTGCTGTAATGTTTGTACTTCCACCCTTACGAAGAACCATGGAGCGTTCAAACTATCGGGTGGTTACTCTTCTGATGTGGTGGGCTCAAGTAAGCATGCTAGCATTCACTAGGGACGACTTTTCTTTTCTTCTTTATTTAAAACTTTTTACACGACTTGAGTAACCTTTACATTTTTTTTAACCACACTGCAGCCAAAGTTGTACGTAGGAAGAGGCATGCATGAAGACATGTTTTCACTTCTGAAGTAAGGACTTTCATCTTTTTAAGTTTTCTGCCCCAAATTATGGAAGGGGGCTTGGGGAAGGGGTACTGTGGTTCTCTGACTTTGCCACATGGTTTGCACTCGGGTTTTAATGAATTTAGTATCTAATGTGTAGAAGATTAGTAATTATTCTCTCCTTTTTAATAAATGGTTGTATACCTCTGTAATAACTTATACATAACATACGAGAATTACACCTAGGAAATTGATAAAATATACAAACCAAAGGTACATTATACAGACTACAATTTTTACATTAACTATTAAGGCAGTTATAAGGAAATTCGCTATGTTATCCTGGCAATGAAAAAGAATTATCCATGTATTAATGCTGTATAATTGATGTGCTTCTTGTCTGTTCAGATATACTTTGTTTTGGATCATGCTGCTAATCAGCAAGCTGGCATTCAGCTACTTTGTTGAGGTAAATGTAGTCCATTGTTTGATTAAAAGGGTATCATTACAGTCAATTGTTCAGCTACTGTGTTTTTTATTTATTATATAGTGGAATGGTATTCTGATGTGTTAAATTTTATTTTATTTTATTTATTTATTTATTTGTAATTTAAAGTCAATTCTCTATGTGGCCAACACATTTATGCATAGTTTTGTATCAGTTTTACTTATGATACAAGCACAGACACCTGCATGCATGTGACGTTTTTTCAGCAACTTTATTTTGCAATAATAAGTGTGTTTTTTTTTTTTTTTTATTAGGAAAAGGATTTCTCCATTTATTTGAGAACTGTTTTAATAATGTTAAGAAATGGAAGGGTGTACGATGGATAATGTTATTGGTTGAAGAGGAAAAAAAAAAAAATTTGTTCTCATAATTGACATTAAAAGATGACACAGTGATGGAAAACTGGAGGCAGAATATGCACAGAACATTACTCAACTTCTCAAGTTATATGGAAACAGGTCCATAAGTAGTGTGGAAAAATATGGAAACAGGTCTTCTCCTTGTACTTGATTCATTTGTCAATCTAAGGATGTTTTCTCAATAAAAAAAAAAAAAAAGAAAAAGAATACGGAAACAAGAAGAAGAATCTTCATCTATACTTGCCTAACTGTTTTCTTAACCTCTTTATTTTATCTAACGATTAAGCTTCTAAATTTTTTCTGCCACCTTTGTTGGTTTATAGTAAGTCTGATACGAGTAAAGATTAGGAAATATAAGGTTGAAGGATTGGATATACTTGAAAATTTTAGTTTTAGAAATGAACGTAAAGTACCAATTTTCCTGTACATTTTTTTTTAACTAAAAAATAATAATAATGATATGCAATTTTTATTTTTCTGATTCTTTTTGTCCCCGAGATAATTCTGGAGATTGATTTCAACTATAATCTAACAGGGGAAGTTTTGTTCCTGAATAAGAAATAAGAGATAACTACTCTAAAAGAGTGAAACAGTAAATCTTCGTAAAAAATAGGAGTTTTACATAAAACCAATAAAGCAGATTGTTAAACTTAATTACTTACAAAAATTGTGGTGATTAAATACCAAAGTGATGGTAAAAAAGTATTAAAGTTGGGACTAAAGATTCCCTTCCCTATGATATTTTGGTAGACTTGTGACAATCATGTTTCAGTTTAAATGTGAAGCACTATGTGAATGATTTCTCAATCAGTTCAGGTTTTGATTAATCTGTTCTATTGTCAGATATCACCTCTAGTGGAACCGACAAAGGTGATAATGGAGATCTCTATTGACAATTATCAATGGCATGAATTCTTTCCAAATGGTAATGCCTCGACCTCCTTTTATTTTTCTGTTATTATTCCCATTTTATATTTAAATGTGGCTGATTCTTGTACTTGCACGTTGTTCCTGCTGTAGTAACGCATAATATTGGTGTCGTCATTGCTATATGGGCACCAATCGTTCTGGTAAGTAAAACCGTTACAGAAGTTACTTTAATCTGTCTTTTTTTCTCTCCTCCTATTCTAAAAATATGATTCTTATGCTTGTGAGTATCGTATTTCCCATTTTGTTATGTACAATTGGTGTGTAGGTTTATTTTATGGATGCACAAATATGGTATGCCATTTTTTCAACTGTATTTGGTGGAATACGTGGTGCTTTCAGCCATCTGGGTGAGGTTGGTGTTGAAGTCTCTTCGCATGCTATGGGGAACATTTTTTACATTAATGTAATAGGTTCAATGATTCTCTTCCTGATGATCGCTTTTCTTTTTCCTCAGATAAGAACGCTTGGGATGTTGCGGTCCAGATTTAAATTAATGCCTTCAGCTTTCAGTGAACGTCTCATGCCAGCATTGGATAAGGACGCCAAAGAGAAAGATGAGGTAATACCAATTTCACTCACTGCTCTACACAGTTCTCTTTGATATAGGGAACTCCAGTAGATTTTGTTCTAAATTTAAATTTAGTCCTAGATGCAAACAATTTGATATAAAAACACAGCTATGCAGAGCTGTCTTTCCTTTTCTTTCTTTCTTTCTGTCTGTCCTTTTTTGTGGGGTTGTCAGTTAGGTGTATTTGGCTAACAAGTAACAAGAATGATTACCCGTGACAGGATTCATCAGTCGTGAGAAAGAATATTGTCAATTTTTCTCAAGTGTGGAATCACTTCATAAATTCTATGCGCGAGGAAGACCTCATCGGCAACAGGTTCTGTTTGTTTCTTGCTCAAGAAGCTGTATAATATAAAGAGCAAAATGTTGTAAGTTTCTGATTATTCCGAATTGTTCAGGGATAGAAATTTGCTGCTTGTTCCTTCTCATTCCAGTAATGTTTCCATTATCCAGTGGCCCCCTTTCCTGCTCGCTTGTAAGGTATTTTCCTTGCAATGCTTTATGCGGAATGTTGTTGCTCACTGTAGATCCTGTAAAGTATATCTCATTCTATTTACAAACTTTTGATGTGACAGATTCCTATAGCACTAGATATGGCAAAAGATTTCAAGGGAAAGGATGATGCGGACTTATTTAGGAAGATTAGGGCTGATGACTACATGTATTCAGCTGTAATTGAATGCTATGAGACACTTAGAGATATAATAAATGGCCTTTTGGAAGATGAAGCTGATAGGATGTAAGGAAAAAACTTTCTGAGTACCAAGTTGAAGATCGCATCATCTTGCTATAAAACTGCTGTTCGTTAAGACTAATATTGCCCTTCCTTAACAAGTATCATTTCCATTTTTATTTATTTTTTGTTCTTATGAGATAGGATTGTAAAAAAGATATGTTCTGAAGTAGACGAAAGCATAGAAAAGCAGGAATTTTTGAATCACTTCCGGATGAGTGGGCTGCCCTCTCTAAGTGAGAGGTTGGAGAAATTCTTAACATTATCGGTAACATACTTCCTCTTTTGTTTCTCAATGTTATCAATGCTTCATATTTCAATATATGACTTGGGCATGCAACATGTCAATTGAGTACTTTATGTTGTTATATTGACAGCTATCTGATGAGGAAGAATCTGAGAACTACCAACCTGAGACTGCGATAATCAACGTCCTTCAGGATATTATGGAAATTATCATGCAAGATGTTATGGTTAATGGACATGAGTGAGTACTGAAAAAATTAAAACTTACTAGAGACATAAAAAGAAAACGAGATCTTAAATTTGCGACTAACGAATCTCTGTGTCTCCCGAATTTTACTGGTTTTGCTCCTTTGTAGAATCTTGGAATCAGTTCATCGTCAAAATTTAAATGCTCAAAATGTTAAGAAAGAGCAGAGGTTTGAGAAGATTAACATTTACCATACAGAGGATAAATCTTGGAAGGAGAAGGTACTCTCATTTGCATACATATATATACATATATTAAAATTGTTATATTCAGAATCAGAATCCTTTATCGACATTAACTTCCACGTTTCTCCGTAGGTGGTCAGGCTTCACTTGCTTTTGACTGTCAAGGAATCTGCCATAAATGTGCCTCAGAACTTGGAAGCTCGTCGTCGCATCACTTTCTTTGCAAACTCCCTTTTCATGAATATGCCAAGGGCTCCTGAAGTTCGTAACATGCTCTCCTTTAGGTTGTGTTGCTATGGAACTCCTTATTTATAAAAGAGAAATTACATTGCATTAAGTGAAGGGTGGAGGGTGACCTAATGAATAATTCAGCAATTATTTCTCATGAATAATTCAGCAATTGTTTCTCCTATGTTTGCTTCCCCAAAGTTCTGTTCCTTATCAAGAAAATTTTCTTACAGCTGTACCGAGATAAAAATCGGACGGCTTATCATGCTTTTGATCAGATGGATTTCTTCTGGATAAATGTCATATGAATAGTTGCATTCACTATCAACAATGGTAGGCAAATTTAGATGGTGTGTATGTGCTTTTTTCTTCTATAAGATTTAAACATCTCTGTTTTTTTTTTTTTTTTGCTGGAATCTTTTCCGGTCTTCCAATTAGTGTTTTGACTCCGTACTATAAGGAAGAAGTCCTCTACACTGAAGAGGAACTTAATAAGGAAAATGAGGATGGGATATCAACTTTGTTCTACCTGCAGAAAATATATCCTGGTGAGGTTCAACTCCCATGCTGCATTATTTTCTTTCTTCTGAAATAAGCTTTGACTTCTCCATATCCTTTGTGATTGAAAATAGATGAATGGACAAACTTCATTGATCGGATACATGATCCCAAAAATGAACTTTCTGACAAGGATAAGTCTGATCTTCTTCGCCAGTGGGTATCTTATAGGGGCCAAACACTTTCTAGAACAGGTATGGGTGATTATTTGATCATGAATCTCCTTATTAGTCACATCACTTACAGATCTGAAGTCAAAACTTCACTAATTTATCTTTCAGTGAGGGGAATGATGTACTATAGGAAGGCTTTGGAGCTTCAATGTTTCCTTGAATTGGCAGGAGATAAGGGTTGGTTTCTGTGACAAATGCTATCCTTCTTTTCTTTTGGTTTGAAGACAAATGCAATCTTTCAATTCCGGCTGATAAGATCCATATTCTGGGTCAGACATTGTTGTTGCTGAAATGTTAAATATGTGCCCGATGATCCTTTTTGTTTTCCACGCAGCTATCTTTGGTGGCTACCAAACCTTGGAGTCAAATGACAAAGATGACAAGGTTTTCCATGATCGTGCGCAAGCTATGGCTGATTTGAAGTTCACTTATGTTGTATCTTGTCAGGTTTATGGTGTTCAGAAGCAATCCAAATATCCTCGTGACAAAAGTTGTTATAATAGTATTCTCAAGCTGATGAAAACGTGAGTCATTTGTACAATATGACAAAATGGATAGTAATTTCCTTTCATATTTGAATTGTCGTTGCTGTTCTAACTTCTGTAAATTGTGTACAGAGAAAAATCACTGCGTGTTGCTTACATAGATACAAGAGCGGATACAGTGAATGGAAGGACCCAAAAGGTTCATTACTCTGTTTTGGTCAAGGGAGGGGAGACATTAGATGAGGTATGGAATTATCTACTGGTTCCATCAACTCCTTAGTGTTCTCTGTTTTTCGACAAGGTGATAATTTCTCAGCATTGTTTTGTTAAAACCCGAAGGCCAAAAAAAACGTTGACTGGGTTAGGTTTGAGGCCATTGAGCAATAAGATGGCTTTTCACATTGCAATTTCCCTGGATTGCACAACGAAAATCAGTTCGCATAATGATGTAATCTAACGATCTCTCATGGACCATTACAGTTGACTTCTTATTTAATCATTCATCTAAAATAATTGCGCAAAATATTAAGCTTGAAATAAAAATCTTTACGTTACGGAAAACTTTACTTAGATGATTTTAGAAAAACTCTAGAAATTTTTTTTTTAAACTATATCAAAATAAACTTCATAATTGATATATATATATATATATATATTAAAAAAAAAACAATTCATGAAATAAAATTTAAGTTCATATGAAATATTCAATCAAATAATAATAAATTAAAGTCTCAAAACTTTATTTGAAATTATAAATGTCCATCTCAAGATCGTTTCTCTCGTTTTCCTATCACGTATCGTCCCGCTATCCGCTCCAAGCTCCTCCAACACTATATTTTACAATTTCCTTTATCTGCAACACGAATTAACTTATATAAGCAAGGGCTTAGTAAGATACTTAAATCTCACAAATGTAAATAAATATTTTTCTTTTATCATCATAAATATAAACATTATTTAAAAACTTTTTAACTTTTGAAACCGTTATATATTGGGCCCGGCGTTGTACCATCATAGCACGCTAGTCACGGAAGGGTTGGGGTAGCAAATCCCAAACCAACAGTGACAAAAGTCCGCTCACCGGGCAATATCAATATCATCATCATCATCATCAAGGGTGTATAACGCCATTTTAAAACATAAAATACATATACATACCATATATATACTTTTCATCAAAACGTTATCATAGGAGAAGTATTATTTAAAAACATCATAACATCATCATCAACATCAAAACATATACTTCTCAAATCCTTAATTCATATTGCAGGTGAGAGTGTACTTACCTAAACGCCTTACTTAACCTTTTCAAATTTTTCGATGGTAACGCGCGATTGAGGTCTCGGGTACTCGTCTTTAGAACCGTTCATGTCATGAATAATAAATATAATAAAATCAATAAAAGCTCATCATAATTCATCAAACACATCCATCGTATCATAACAGTACCAAAAAGGCCTATTTCATCATTCAATAACATCACAACACAAAAATTGAACCATTTCATGAAATTCCAAATCTTGACAGAATCTGTCAGTCATACCTTTGTCCATTCTAAGATTTATAAAAATTCATATAGAGCTCCAAATGATCTGAAACTAATTTTAAATGAAAGTAGACATCCAGATCTTTCTAATGGTACCTAATTCATAGAAAATGAAAACCGTTTGGACCCTCAAAAATAGTTTTGAAATTGATTTCTAAACTTTTACCGAAACTGATAGCCGGACCTTTGCCTGTTTGAAAAATCACAAAAATTCACAGATGTCTCCAAATGATATAAAACTGATTCCAAATGAAAATAGACATATATAGTTTTCTAACAATATCAAATTTGTTAAAAACGGAGACCGTTTGGATTCTCAAAAACAGTTTTGAAATCTAATCATTAAAATTTTACTGAACTTGACAGTCCGACCTCTACCTATTTGAAATATCATAAAAATTCACACATAACTCCAAAGGATATGAAACTGATTTCAAAAGAAAATAGACATCTAGGGCTTTTTAACAATATCAAATTTGTTAAAAATGAAGTCCATTTACACCCTTAGAAACCGTTTGGAATTCTTATATTGGAATCTGGAAAATTTCAGTGCAGTGGTCAAATCCGAAAATATAAAAATTATCACCACAATATACATGATTCACACACACCCACACACATAAAACAGCCCTAAGACATCTTTCTAACACATAAAATTATTCAATCCCCATACTAATGAAATCATAAATCAAGAAATCAAAAACCCTAATTTCGTCTTGTTCACAAAATCAACCATAACGTCATTTTTTTTTCGATCATCATTCGATAAATATTTCTCATCCTCTACTCAAACTCACATGAAGACCCTAAATCAAGAAAACCATCCAATCCTTCAAAGAATCTCAAACTAAAACAAATAACAAAAACATTATCAACATATCTTGAAATCCTTTTGATTTTGGTTTGGATGAATTTGGAGGTTTAATGGATTTTTTTTTTTGATTGTGGGTGAAAATAATAGAGAGAGCAAAAGAGAGGGAGAGAGACAGAGATATTACGTAAGAGAAGGGACTGCATAGAAAGAGAACTAAAACATTGTAACAAAAAAAAAGAAAAAAATAATAATAATAATCATGAGCTGTTAATTCAAACAAATTTTGGAATTAATGAAAATATAAATTGTCAATCCTTTTATTTTGGACAAGAAGAATTGTCACTCAGGAATTGAATGGAATAAGGGAAGTTTTCCTTCTTTTCTTTTCTTTTCTTTTTTTTTTTTTCTCACGGATTCCCTCTAATTCTTCTCTGATTAACTTCTTTCCATTTTTTTTTCACATTTTCCGATTGACCTCCCCTCCCTTCATAGTCTCCTTCAGATTTCCTATTAAACACATACACGCACATATATATATACATATAATATATATATGTATGTTGGCAATCAATAACTTAACATATATATATATACAAAGAAATATATACAATATAAAATAAAATATACTTACACTTATAGTGTATATTTATAAACATATAAGGTAATCGTATAATGTATATTTATGCTTTATATAACATACAAAAATAAATGCAACAATTTCTTTATTACTTATATTCTTAAGCCATCACATAAAATTATCAAATCATCATAAAAAAAATTCATCAATTTGACATGAACATTGTTCTAGCACGTCGAGTCCTCATCGCGTCACCTGAGAAAAATAACTCAACATAACATTCAAATTAAGAAATTGCTATCTCATCATATATCCATGTTAATTCTAATGTTAATTTTCTAACTTAAAGTTAGATAGCATTTGGGGCATTACAATCCCTCTTTCCTTATAAAAGTTTCGTCCTCGAAACTTAGAATAATTCCGGATAATTTATTCTCATAGCATCTTCTCGCTCTCAGGTAGCTTCCTCTATCTTGTGATTACATCAAAGAACTTTTACTAAGAGAATCTCTTTATTTCTCAAGGTCTTCATCTTCCGATCAAGAATCTCAACTGGTTTCTCTTCATAACTCATATCCTCTTGAATCTGAATCGATTGAGGTTGGATGACGTGAGATGGATCCGATACATACTTCGTTAACATCGAGACATGAAATACGTTGTGGATGGATGCCATCTCCTGAGGCAAATCTAACTTGTATGCCACGTTGCCGATACACTCAATCACCATATATGGTCCCACATACCTGGGACTAAGCTTGCATTTCTTCCCAAATCGCATCACACCCTTCATCGGGGTGACCTTGATAAACACCAAGCCTCCAACCTCAAACTCTAAGGGCCTTCGAAGCACATCCGCGTAGCTTTTCTGTCTACTTTGAGCCGTGGCAATCCGCTGCTGAATCACTTTCAATGCTTTGGTTGTTTTATTGAAAAAGTCAGTTTTCTCCTTAAGTTCCGACTCTGCTAGCTTCTTTTCCCCAGCCTCATGTCAATAAATTGGGGACCTACAACGTCTTCCGTAAAGTGCCTCATAGAAGCCATCCCAATCGTTGTTTGATAACTGTTGTTATAAGCGGACTCAGCCAACGGTAAAAACTTACACCAACTTCCTTTGAAGTCCAAGGCACAAGCTCGAAGCATATCCTCAAGTGTCTGATTAGTTCTCTCCGTCTGACCGTCTGTTTGTGGATGAAAAGCCGTGCTAAATTTCAACTTCGTACCCATAGCAGCTTGAACGCTCTTCCAGAATTGGGAGGTAAACCTACTATCTCGATCCGAAATAATAGATCTGGGAACACCATGAAGTCTCACGACCTCTTTCACATATAATTCTGCCAGCTGTTCCATAGAAGACGTCAATCGTATAGGAAGAAAGTGTGCTGACTTGGTCAATCTGTCAATGACCACCCATATAGTATCATATCCATTCGTAGTCCTTGGCAATCCAGTAATAAAATCAATCGCAATGTCTTCCCATTTCCATTCTGGTATCTGAATTGACTGAAGTACCCTTCTTGGCTTTTGGTGCTCAGCCTTAACTTGTTGGCACGTCATACAATACTTCACATAGTGTGCTACATCCTTCTTCATTTCGAACCACCAGAAACTATTCTTAAGATCCATGTACATTTTAGTTGCACCAGGATGAAGCATATACAGGGTGTTGTGCGCCTCTTCTAGAATCTTCTTCCTCGACTCCTCATCCTTAGGAATACATAACCGTCCTTTAAGCTTCAGCACTCCATCACACACACTAAATCCTTCACACTTCCCTTCAAGCATTTCCTTTTTAATCCTCACAAGACTTGAATCAAGGTCTTATTTGCTCCGAATATCATCTAAAATAATTGGAGACAAGGTCATTGCAGAAAGTTGCCCAACTATTAACTTCAACCCAAAATCAAAAATCTCCTTTTGAAGGGGCTTAGACATCGCATTCAAGGACATTAACGTGGCAGGGGTCTTCCAACTCAACGCATCAGCTACCCTATTTGCCTTTCCCGAATGGTATAAGATTTCATAATCGTAATCCTTTACTAGCTCAAGCCACCTCATTTGCCTCATATTCAAATCCTTTTGCGTGAAGAAGTATTTCAAACTTTGATGATCGGTGAATATTTGGCATCGGACTCCATACAAATAATGCTTCCATATTTTTAATGCAAAAACAACGGCAGCCAACTCTAGGTCATGGGTGGGGTATTCTTCTCATAGTCCTTCAATTGCCTTGATGCATAGGCAATTGCTGTTTCAATGTCTACAAAACTGTCCTTATATGTTTCTCATGTTGGTCTCGAGTCTTTGAATAGATGAGAATGTCGTCGATAAACACTATCACAAACTTATCTAGAAACTCCTTAAACACTCTATTCATCAGGTCCATGAAAGCAGCAGGGGCGTTGGTTAACCCAAATGGCATGACCACAAACTCATAATGACCGTATCGAGTTCTAAAGGCTGACTTAGGGATATCTCCTTTCTTGATCTTCAGTTGGTGGTATCCAGATTGTAAATCAATCTTCGAAAACACCGTCGTACTTTGCAGTTGGTTGAACAAATCATCAATTCTCGGCAATGGGTACTTGTTCCTTATGGTCACCTTGTTCAACTCCCTATAGTCGATATAGTCTCATTGTCCCATCCTTCTTCTTCACAAATAAAACTGGAGCTCCCCACAGTGAATGACTTGGGTGAATGAAACCCTTGGTCAACAGCTCTTGAAGTTGCTCATGTAATTCCTTCAATTCAGCAGGTGCCATTCGATAAGGTGCCTTAGAGATTGGCCCAGTGCCCGGTGCTAACTCAATCTCGAACTCGATTTCTCTATCTGGTGGTAAACCTGGCAAGTCCTCCGGAAATACATCACTAAAATCTCGTACGATAGGTACATCCTCAAGCTTCAATTTGTCTTCTTTCTTCTTATTCACGATGTTGGCTAAGAAACCGTTACAACCATTGGCTAGCATCTTTCGAGCCTTCATTGCTGACAAGAACAACTTTGTCTTCTTCACATCACTAATGAATTCAAATTGATCATCTTGTTCAGGATTAAACACAACCTTACATCTTCGGCATTCAATGGACGTGTTATACTTTCCCAAGAAATTCATACCTAAAATTAGGTCATAGTCAAACATCTCGAGCACTATCAGATTACTGTAGAGCTCTCTATCAACAATTCTCATTGGCACTGCTCGTAGCCAATGAGTGGACATCATCACTTTCCCAGAGGGCAGTGTCGTAGTGAATCCCTGACTCAAGATATCCTGATTTATTCCTAGTTTCTTAGCAAAAGCAGAAGATACAAAGGAGTGTGAGGCTCCTGTGTCGAAAAGAGCATTAGCATACTGGTTATTAACAAGTATCTGACCTGTGACAACAGTAGAAGTCTTAGCAGCTGCTTCTTCTTTGGTCATGGTGAAAATTCTGGCATTGGTCATAAGTGGAGGAGCCTCAAGTCGTCCCTGAGAAATATGAGATCCATCAAGAGCAACATGCATACTGTGGAGCTGAGCCGGTGGGTTTCTCTGTTGCTTTGTTGGAATGGTTGGTATATCTTGTTCGGATAATCCTTGGATCGGTGACCCTCGCGTCCGCAACCATAACATAGATTTGTGCCCATACGACACTCTCCCAAATGTAGCTTTCCGCATTTAGAACATGGTGGAATGTTCTTAGCTTGCTTAGCTGGTTGTCCCCCTCCTTGATGGTTGTTATGGTTCCTCTTATTGGAATCGACTTCAACCATCCTTGAGCCACCAAAGGGTTAGTTGAACCATTGAATTCCTTAGGCTTCATCCTCTTGAATCATAGATACAGAGGCTTATGATTTATTGCTACTTGAACTCCTCTATTTAGCACTGGTTGTGCAGCCAGTGGATCAATGGGGACTTTTACTTTGTTGACATTAGCTTGTAAATTGTTAATGAGAACTTGTTGTTCCTGAACTTGCCTTTGAAATTGAAGCATCATTTCTACTAAATTAGGCTCTGTCACTGCTTCATTTTCGACTTGTCCGCAACCCTTTCGTTGGTCTTGACGCAACTGCGCCATAACTTCTGTCAAGTTAGGTTCTGCAGCAACCTCATCTTCGGTATGCACTCGGTCATTGTCACGTCCCCTAATTACACGTCCTCGTCCTCATCCGCGTAGCATCTTATCATAGTCGTCAGTTAATAGCAAAAATTGTCAATAAGAGAACTTTTTTTTTTTTTTTGGATATCGAGTCAGGATTCAAACTTTCCATAAATAGAACATCACCTTACAATTCTTACATTTCTATTTAAGGAAATTAGTTAATTACTTACTTGGAGAAGTTTGAAGTAGATACGTGTAGATGCATGATAGGAAATAGGAAACCTATCTGATACCATATCTGTAACGACCCCTCATGGACCATTACAGTTAACTTCTTATTTAATCATTCATCTAAAATAATTGCGCAAACTATTAAGCTTGAAATAAAAAGCTTTATGTTACGGAAAACTTTACTTAGATGATTTTAGAAAAACTTAAGAAAATTTTTTTTAAACTATATCAAAATAAACTTCATAATTGATATATATATATATATATATTTAAAAAAAACAATTCATGAAATAAAATTTAAGTCCATATGAAATATTCAATCAAATAATAATAAATTAAAGTCTCAAAACTTCATTTGAAATTATAAATGTCCATCTCAAGATCGTTCCTCCCGTTTTCCTATCACGTATCGTCCCGCTATCCGCTCCAAGCTCCTCCAACACTATATTTTACCCTTTCCTTTATCTGCAACATGAATTAACTTATATAAGCAAGAGCTTAGTAAGACACTTAAATCTCACAAATGTAAATAAATATTTTTCTTTTATCATCATAAATATAAACATTATTTAAAAACTTTTTAACTTTTAAAACCATCATATATTGGGCCCGGCGTTGTACCATTATAGTGCGCTAGTCACGGAAGGGTCGGGGTAGCAAATCCCAAACCAACGGTGACAAAAGTCCGCTCACCGGATAATATCATCATCATCATCATCAAGGGTACACAATGCCATTTTAAAACATAAAATACATATACATACCATATAAATACTTTTCATCAAAACGTCATCATAGGAGAAGTATTATTTAAAAACATCATAACATCATCATCAACATCAAAACATATACTTCTCAAATCCTTAATTCATGTTGCAGGTGAGAGTGTACTTACCTAAACGCCTTACTTAACCTTTTCTAATTTTTCGATGGTGATGCGCGATTGAGGTCTCGGGTGCTCGTCTTTAGAGCCGTTCATGCCATGAATAATAAATATAATAAAATCAACAAAAGCTCATAATAATTCATCAAACACATCCATCGTATCATAACAGCACCTAAAAAGGCCTATTTTATCATTCAATAACATCACAACACAAAAATTAAACCATTTCATGAAATTCCAAATCTTGACAGAATCTGTCAGTCATACCTTTGTCCATTCTAAGATTTATAAATATTCATACAGAGCTCCAAATGATCTGAAACTAATTTTAAATGAAAGTAGACATCCAGATCTTTCTAATGGTACCTAATTCATAGAAAATGAAGACCGTTTGGACCCTCAAAAATAGTTTTGAAATTGATTTCTGAACTTTTACCGAAACTGGCAGCCGAACCTTTGCCTGTTTGAAAAATCACAAAATTCACAGATGTCTCCAAATGATATAAAACTGATTCCAAATGAAAATAGACATATATAGTTTTCTAACAATATCAAATTTGTTAAAAACGGAGACCGTTTGGATTCTCAAAAACAGTTTTGAAATCTAATCATTAAAATTTTACCGAACTTGACAGTCCGACCTCTACCTATTTGAAAAATCATAAAAATTCACACATAACTCCAAAGGATATGAAACTGATTTCAAAAGAAAATAGACATCTAGAGCTTTCTAACAATATCAAATTTGTTAAAAATGGATTCCATTTACACCCTTAAAAACCGTTTGGAATTCTTATATTAGAATCTGGAAAATTTCAGTGCAGTGGTCAAATCCGAAAATATAAAAATTATCACCACAATATACATGATTCACACACACCCACACACATAAAACAGCCCTAAGACATCTTTCTAACACATAAAATTATTCAATCCCCATACTAATGAAATCATAAATCAAGAAATCAAAAACCCTAATTTCGTCTTGTTCACAAAATCAACCATAACACCATTTTTTTTTCGATCATCATTCGATAAATATTTTTCATCCTCTACTCAAACTCACATGAAGACAAGAAAACCATCCAATCCTTCAAAGAATCTCAAACTAAAACAAATAACAAAAACATTATCAGCATACCTTGAAATCCTTTTGATTTTGGCTTGGATGAATTTGGAGGTTTGATGGATTTTTTTTTTTTTGATTGTGCGTGAAAATAATAGAGAGAGCAAAAGAAAGGGAGAGAGACAGAGATATTACGTAAGAGAAGGGAGTACATAGAAAGAACTGAAACATTGTAACAAAAAAAAAAGAAAAAAAAAAATAATAATCATGAGCTGTTAATTCAAACAAATTTTGGAATTAATGAAAATATAAATTGTCAATCCTTTTATTTTGGACAAGAAGAATTGTCACTCAGGAATTGAATGGAATAAGGGAAGTTTTCCTTCTTTTTTTTTTTTTTTTTTTTTTTTTTCTCACGGATTCCTTCTAATTCTTCTCTGATTAACTTCTTTCCATTTTTTTTTTCCACATTTTCCGATTGACCTCCCCTCCCTTCATATTCTCCTTCAGATTTCCTATTAAACACATACACACATATATATATACATATAATATATATATGTACGTTGGCAATCAATAACTTAACATATATATTGTAGAAATCCGGAAGTTACTGCCTTAATTCTAGAATTAGCTGTTGTGTATTATTAGGTTAATTTGTTTCCTAGAATAAAGGGATACTGATTTGTTTCCCTATTTTTATTAGCTAGGTTTCCTATTTTTTCTCCTTATTTACAGGAAGGTCTTTTCCTTCTTTTCTGTATATAAACCGTGTACCCTAGCTTATCAATAGTGAAGAGAATTTTTCAGAAACATTCTCAGTTTCTTCATGGTATCAGAGCCGCCTCTGAACCTTTAAATTTTTCCGATGACCAAGTACGGAATGGCCACGGAAAAACAGACCTCTTCTATGTCTGAAGTCACTTCCAGCTCCGAAATTCCAGCCAACAATCATCCTGGAGGGGCAGACGGTGTTTCCCTTCAAATCACTGGTCACAAGTTGAATGGGAATAATTATCTTCAATGGTCACAATCGGTTTTGATGTACATATGTGGAAAAGGGAAGGATGATTATCTTACAGGCGAAGTTGCTACTCCAAAAGCCGACGACCCACAATTCAAAACCTGGAAGATCGAAAACAACATGGTTATGTCATGGCTGGTTAATTCAATGACAAATGAGATTGGTGAGAATTTCTTGTTATATGGCACCGCTCATGAAATCTGGGAGGCAGCGAGGGAATTTTACTCTAGCAAGGAGAATACCGCTGAGATTTTTGAGATTGAAACTCACCTTCAAGATCTCCGACAAGGGGATTCTTCCGTCACTCAATACTACAACCTTCTTACCCGTCATTGGCAGCGTTTGGATGTTTTTGAAGGCCATAAATGGGGCTGTGCAGGGGATGCTATCAAATACCGAGAGATTGTTGAGAAGAAAAGAATTTTTAAATTCTTGATGGGACTCAATAAAAATCTCGATGAGGTTCGAGGGCGCATACTAGGCATGAAACCATTGCCGAACATTAGGGAAGCTTTTTCTGAGGTTCGCCGAGAAGAGAGCCGGAAGAAAGTGATGCTAGGAGAATTTCCCACTGCTCCTATCACCGAAAACTCAGCCCTTGCTGCTCGAGGAGTTCAGCCTAATAACAGTGATAACTGACAGAAGAAAAGACCATGGTGTGATCATTGCCGGAAACTAGGTCACACACGAGACAACTGCTGGAAAATCCACGGGAAGCCTGCTGATTGGAAGCCTTCTAGGTCTGCAAATGCTGATTGGAAGCCGTCTCCTGACAAAGAAAGCCGTGGAAACCATGTTTCCATTGATGAAGAGAGTCCAACAACCAACTCCAATCCGTTCAGCAAGGATCAACTAGAAGCGCTGCAGAGGATGTTTACCCAGCAGAATTCAGCCAGCAATACAATTGGAACCGGAAGTGTGGCACATAAAGGTAATTACTTGACTGCTCTCACTGTAAAATCTGGAAAAACAGGTCCTTGGATTGTAGACTCGGGTGCGTCCGATCATATGACAGGAGATGCCTCCATATTCCACACCTATAATCCGTGCCGAGAAAATCTTACAGTGAAAATAGCAGATGGGTCTCTATCTAAAGTGGTTGGAACAGGTTCTATTGCTCTTTCAAAGGACCTAACCATTACATCTGTGCTTCATGTTCCTAATTTGGATTGCAATCTTTTATCAGTTAGTAAACTTACTCAAGAGCATAATTGTGTTGCTAAATTTTCCTCGGATCGGTGTGAATTTCAGGTTTTGGATTCGGGGAGGACGATTGGCAATGCTAAGGTGTGCTCGGGACTATTTCTTCTGAAGGTTGATGAATCCCCTAGAAGACAAACTCATAATGCAGTGTATGTTGAGTCAAATAGTAAGTCCAATAAAAGTCGTTTTATTTGAAAATTCCAATAAAGATAGTGCAATCATGTTGTGGCACTATCGTCTAGGTCATCCCAATTTTGTGTACCTTCAAAAATTGTTTCCATCGTTGTTCAATAATAAAAATCCGAAAAATTTCCAATGTGAAGTATGTCAATTTTCAAAGCATGTTCGTAATTCTTATCACAGTCTACCTTATAAAGCATCTCATCCTTTTTCATTGATCCATAGTGATGTTTGGGGACCATCCAGAACAAAAAATGTTACAGGTACTAGGTGGTTTGTATCATTTGTAGATGATCATTCTAGAATTACATGGGTGTTTCTTATGAGAGAAAAGTCAGAAGTCGGTCAAATTTTCAGAAATTTAACACTATGATTCAAACTCAATTTCAAACAAAAATACAAGTGTTAAAAACCGACAATGCAAAAGAATATTTTGAGACAATTCTGGGGAGTTATCTTGAGAGTCAGGGAATCATATATCAGAGTTCCTGTGTCGACAAACCCCAACAAAATGGGATTGCTGAGCGAAAAAATAGACACCTCCTAGAAGTTGCCCGGTCTCTCATGTTCACAACTCATGTTCCCAAATTTTTCTGGGGGGAAGCAGTCTTAGCAGCCACTTATCTAGTAAATAGAATGCCTTCTCGAGTCTTACACTTCCAAACACCGAGTCAAGTTTTCTCTCACTCATTTCCCAATAACCGTATCCTTTCCACTCTACCCATGAGAGTCTTTGGTTGTACTGTGTTCATCCATATTCATGCCCAACATAGAGGTAAACTTGATCCAAAAGCCCACAAATGCATATTCGTTGGGTACTCATCAAATCAAAAGGGGTATAAATGTTATTCTCCAACCACAAGAAAATTTTACAACTCCATGGATGTTTCCTTCTTCGAAACCAAACCCTATTACCAATCTGATATTCAGGGGGAGAACTTGACTCAAGAATATCAGCTTTGGAATATTGATAGATTGGATCCATCCCCTCCTTTCATCCCTTCTAATCCAAGGTCAGTAGAGTCACCTAGTCCTATCATCCCAATTGAGTCTGAGCCTTTTGTTATCCAGCCTACCGTTCAAACAACCATTCCACAGACACAACCTGCAGATTCCACTGAGTTACGTGTCTATTCTAGGAGAAACAAAACTCAAGAAGGGAAGGAAACGCAGGCACCTGATCAGACCCATGAATCCAATCTGAATCTGGAACCTCAAAGTTCACTAGGTAACACTAGTCCTATTGATGATTCTGCTCCTGTCGAGGTATCTGTTGATGATAGACCTATTGCCATAAGGAAAGGCAAAAGGTCATGCACTGATCATCCCATTTACAACTTTATATCATATGGAGGACTATCACCTTGTTACCATACTTTTGTTAGCAGTCTTGACAAAGTACAGGTTCCGAGTTCAATACATGAAGCTCTTAGAGTACCTGAGTGGAAAGCAGCTGTCTGGGAAGAAATTAATGCTCTACAAAAGAATGGGACTTGGATTATATCTGAGCTACCTTCGGGAAAACGTCCTGTGGGATGCAAGTGGATTTTCACCGTCAAACACAATGCTGATGGAAGTGTCAATAGGTTTAAAGCACGGCTTGTAGCTAAGGGATTCACACAGTCTTACGGAATTGACTACCAAGAGACTTTTGCCCCTATAGCGAAACTTAACACAGTTCGGGTGTTACTCGCACTTACCTCCAACCTAGACTGGCCATTGTATCAGCTGGACGTGAAGAATGCTTTTCTCAACGGGGAATTCGAAGAAGAAGTTTACATGGAGATACCCCCTGGCATGGATACTCAAGCCACCACCAACAAGGTCTGTAAACTCAGGAAATCTTTATATGGGCTCAAACAGTCACCAAGAGCATGGTTTGACAGATTCACCAGAGCAGTTAAGAAAGTTGGGTATATTCAGTGTCAAGCAGATCACACGATGTTTGTCAAGCACTCATCCACCAGAAGAAAGGCAATCCTCATTGTCTATGCCGAGGACATCATTCTAACAGGAGATCACGATGAAGAAATTCTCCAACTTAAACACTTCCTTGCCAAGGAATTTGAGATCAAAGACCTGGGAAATCTCAAGTATTTTCTTGGTATGGAGGTAGCACGGTCGAAAAAGGGAATTGTGGTGTCTCAACGAAAGTACGTGTTAGACCTGTTGAAGGAAACAGGTATGCTTTGGTGCAAACCAGCAGACACTCCCATGGATTCCAATTCGAAGCTCGGAAATGACAATAGTGGACCAGTTGACAAAGGGAGGTATCAACGACTGGTTGGGAAACTCATTTATTTGTCTCATACCAGGCCTGACATCAGTTTTGCAGTCAGTGTAGTAAGCCAATTCATGAACAACCCATCAGAGGAGCACATGGAGGCAGTGTACAGGATCTTGAGGTATCTAAAGATGACACCGGGCCAAGGATTGTTCTTCAAAAAGACAGAGAAAAAGGGGATTGAGATATTCACTGATGCGGACTGGGCTGGTTCTGTAATGGACAGACGATCGACTTCGGGTTATTGTACGTATGTCTGGGGTAATCTAGTTACATGGAGGAGTAAAAAACAATTAGTTGTTTCTTGAAGCAGCGCGGAAGCAGAATTTAGGGCACTATCGCTTGGTATTTGTGAAGGGATATGGCTGAAACGAGTACTCAGTGAGCTAAGGATTCCAGTTGAAGGCTCCATGAAGATGTTCTGTGACAATCAGTCCACGATCAGCATAGCAAAGAATCCGGTGCATCATGACAGGACAAAGCATGTAGAGATTGATAGACACTTTGTCAAGGAGAAGATAGAAGCAGACATCATATCACTACAGTATATCCCAACAAATCAACAGATTGCAGACATCTTAACTAAAGCTGTGCCCAGAAAGATATTTGAAGATCTCAACTCCAAGCTAGGTTTACTTAACATTTACAACCTAGCTTGAGGGGGAGTGTAGAAATCCGGAAGTTACTGCCTTAATTCTAGAATTAGCTGTTGTGTATTATTAGGTTAATTTGTTTCCTAGAATAAAGGGATACTGATTTGTTTCCCTATTTTTATTAGCTAGGTTTCCTATTTTTTCTCCTTATTTACAGGAGGGTCTTTTCCTTCTTTTCTGTATATAAACCGTGTACCCTAGCTTATCAATAGTGAAGAGAATTTTTCAGAAACATTCTCAGTTTCTTCATATATATATACAAAGAAATGTATACAATATAAAATAAAATATACTTACACATATAGTGTATATATATAAACATATAAGGTAATCGTATAATGTATATTTATGCTTTATATAACATACAAAAATAAATGCAACAATTTCTTTATTACTTATATTTTTAAGTCATCACATAAAATTATCAAATCGTCATAAAAAAAATTCATCAATTTAGCATGAACATTGTTCTAGTACGTCGAGTCCTCATCGCATCACCTGAGAAAATAACTCAACATAACATTAGAATTAAGAAATTGCTATCTCATCATATATCCATGTTAATTCTAATGTTAATTTTCTAACTTAATGTTAGATAGCATTTGGGGCATTACATGTAAGGTGTGACTAGGATGTCCATTGTTGATGTCCATTGTTGCATCTTCATTGATTTGTCAAAGTCAAAGCATGATATGAGTGCCATTTGGCTGGTGAGGTATATTGTTACTTGCAAAGAGAGAATGAGTGTGGAGAGACTGGTACAACAAGGTTATGCATGCGGAATTAGGGTTAAAAGGTAGTGAATGGTAGAACTCTTGGCAGAAAAGATGAGGGATGAAAGGGATAGGAGATAAATTCTATTTTGTCTTTGTAAGTATGAAACTGAGATGTTTTTGGTTGGGTAGATTGTCAAAGATGAGCTTACATAATGGATCAACTATCGATCTATTTAGTTTATGAGACCTGGTTAGCTCCATATCATGAGATGCCGGCAGGGAAAAATTTAGCTTGTTTCTGTGCTTGGAAGGTTGGTGAGCATCAGGTCGTCCTATATATTTTGTATCCTTTTCCCTTTTCCAATGAATGGCTTGTTCTCTATTAGGAAAAGAAAGGCCTTGCTGTCCTTTGTTTGTATACTTCCATTTCCTTTTATCCATATATGTATAAATGCATATAAATATATTTAAGGGAATTTCCTTTTCTATGTAAAAATGAATGTTTCTGTATCTTCTATTTATAACAAGAGTGGGGAAGAAAAAAGTCATACCAATGTTTTGGTTTCAGTGTAGATTTACGTATGAAGCTATTTATAACATTTCTGTCCCATTCAATTTCTTTTGCGGGATCCAGATCAGTGTCATTGTTGTAACCAACTTCTCTAAGCTAACATCTGGAGCTTCTTAAATTGCCAGGAAATATACAGGATCAAGCTTCCAGGACCTCCTACAGAAATTGGGGAAGGGAAACCTGAAAACCAGAATCATGCTATTATTTTTACTCGTGGAGAAGCCCTGCAAACGATACACATGAATCAGGTAAGTTTCTTTCTTTCTATTTTAAAAACACAAAATCGAGGAAGAAAATTTCCAACGTACTTTGTAATCTCTATTTCCAGGATAATTACTTTGAAGAAGCTTTCAAAATGAGAAATGTGCTGGAGGAGTTATCAAAGAATCGTCGTGGTGCACGAAAACCCACAATTTTAGGTCTCAGGGAGCATATATTCACTGGAAGGTCAGTTTTTTCATATATCTCTGCATAGTAGGTTTGACATGAATTACTGTTATGCAAGATACGTCAGAAAGATGCGATGGTACTGTTCTTTACTAATTGTTACTATTTTGTCTTTCAGTGTTTCCTCGCTTGCTTGGTTCATGTCCAATAAGGAAACTAGTTTTGTAACTATTGGGCAACGAATTTTGGCAAATCCTCTTAGGTAACTCCAATATTTTCATGCGACTTGTGGTTCCTTACGACAATTGGGACTTTACAAATTTACAATTGCATCTAGGCTGTGCAAGTCTTTAGTTTTTCTAATTGGAAGGGTCAGCCGACTCAGCACCTAAGACTAGTAGTATTTTAAGATTCCAAAGGGCTGGTGGCTGCCAGTATATTCCAGCTCAATGCTTAAACAATTTTTTTGGTTCTGATTATGCTTTTTTTTTTCCTTCCAAATAAATTTTCGGTTTTCTTTTTCCTTTTACCTTAAACTTTGTAATACATAGAAGTTTCTCTTTGTTTGTCCCATTTCCTAATGCAACTGGAATTTAGGAGACGAGCTAGATGGGATAGAAAAATTGTTTCTTGCAAATTAAGTAGAGGAATCGTAATGCATTTCTACATTGAGCATGGAGTTATTTTAGGTAATTTAAAGGAGAACATATTTGGAATGCCTAATGACTTCACTGTTTCCTATCTCACCAATCCAACTATTTACTACAACAGTCATTGTTCAAAATCCAGAAACCATGGCTTAAATTAAACTTCTAGTTAGGAGAACTCCATGTTCTCCGTATGCTTTTACACACCATGATGCCTTGCTTCTCTTTTCAATAAATTCTCTTTCGAAAAGGAAAAAACAATCCGTATCTTAGTAGGTCTCATCGACGACTTATTATTTGTCTGTTTAATATGTAAATATCTGAATGATGCTATTTTGGTTTTACAGGGTCCGTTTTCATTATGGTCACCCGGATATTTTTGATAGAATCTTCCACATAACAAGAGGTGGGATAAGCAAAGCCTCAAGAATTATTAATTTAAGTGAGGACATATTTGCAGGTAATACTAGGGATTAAACACTGATTCGCTAAAAAAATCAGATAATAACTGGGGATTGATTCAATAAATCTATAGGGTACAATTCAACTTTGCGAGGAGGATTTATCACACATCATGAGTATATCCAAGTAGGCAAAGGGTGTGATGTGGGCATGAATCAGATATCACTCTTTGAAGCTAAGGTTGCAAATGGAAATGGAGAGCAAACTCTAAGCCGTGATGTTTATCGGCTAGGTCATCGATTTGACTTCTACAGAATGCTATCTTTTTATTTCACGACAGTTGGTTTCTACTTTAGTAGTATGGTAAGTTAATTCAGGTGATCTCACATGTGTGTATCTCTGCATGTATATTTTAGCGCGTGTTCTTACACATGATATATAATATCTTTTGAGGTTCATGTTAGAGATGGACTACATTGCTCTTTCAGACTCTTGGCGAGTAGGGTACTTAGAAAGTACAATGGAAGTACTTAGGTGTTTGACTGAAAGATTTGGTACATTCAAACCTTAAGATCCCTCCTTTAATAACCTCAACAAGACATTCGTAAATCAATTTCCATCTCCAAACTGTCGTTTTTATTTATGGTTAACTTGATTCATTTTTGCTTTTCTTCAGTGGAAGTGGATCAAAAATTAACAACCAAATGTGACGTTATGTTGTCCCAGGTAACAGTGCTGACTGTATATGTGTTCTTATATGGACGGCTTTACATGGTTATGAGTGGAATAGAAAGGGAGATCCTAGAGAACCCTACTATACGTCAGAGTAAGGCTCTTGAAGAAGCTTTGGCTACCCAGTCTGTTTTCCAATTAGGCTTGTTGCTGATGTTGCCAATGGTCATGGAAATTGGCCTTGAGAAAGGGTTCCGTACGGCTTTGGGTGATTTTATCATTATGCTACTGCAGCTGGCGTCTGTTTTCTTCACATTCCAACTAGGAACCAAAGTACACTATTATGGGAGAAAAATCTTGCATGGAGGTTCTAAATACCGAGCTACTGGCCGTGGGTTTGTTGTTTTTCATGCAAAGTTTGCTGATAACTACAGGCTCTATTCTCGCAGTCACTTTCTCAAAGGGTTGGAGCTCTCAATCTTGTTGATTGTATATGAAGTTTACGGGGAATCTTATCGTAGTTCAAGACTCTATTTGTTCATCACTTTTTCCATGTGGTTTCTTGTTGCTTCCTGGTTGTTTGCTCCTTTTGTGTTCAATCCCTCTGGCTTTGACTGGCAAAAAACCATGGATGATTGGACGGATTGGAAGAGATGGATGGGAAATCGTGGTGGTATTGGGATCTCGCCTGATAAAAGTTGGGAATCATGGTGGGATGAAGAACAGGAGCACCTCAAACACACAAATATACGAGGAAGAGTGCTCGAGAGTTTACTTGCCTTTCGCTTCTTTATCTACCAATATGGAATCGTCTACCACCTTGATATAGCTCATCATAGCAAGAGTTTGCTGGTATTTTCCAGTCGTATTCCTTCTCTTGGTTGTCTATCAATTTATGTTTATGTTTAAGGCATCTCACAAGCTTCTACTCTAAATTCTTCTAGGTTTATGGTCTTTCTTGGGGAGTTATGGTAACTGCTCATCTCGTCTTAAAGGTAAGCAAACGGAACTGACAACTACAAAAGAAATATTTCTACTTTGAGATGCTCACTTAGACCAACTCAAACTATTTACCACAGTCCAGTTGACTTAGCAGCTTTTTGTGTACGTACATATTACATCGGTATCTTCTTATGTTTTACCATATTTTTGTCAGATGGTATCCATGGGCAGACGGAGATTTGGCACCGACTTCCAGCTCATGTTCAGAATTCTCAAAGAACTTTTGTTTCTTGGTTTCATGTCAGTCATGACAGTCTTGTTTGTAGTCTGCGGCCTTACCATATCAGATTTATTTGCTGCCGTCCTTGCCTTCTTGCCAACAGGCTGGGCCATTATTCTTGTAAGTTTAACACCTCTCATGCTGTTTCCCTTCTTTCTTTTTCTGTTCAGGTTCAGTGGGTGGTCCTCATTAAGTTAGTTTTGAACTTTTTTTGTTTAATTTGATACTAGGTAGAGTTTTAATAGTCAACCTGCGCTACCAACATTAGTAGGCAAAATGCTAGTTATCAAAACCTAGAAATCTAATTTTAGCTTTGAGTCCTAGTTTTGCTAATGCATTGATTTTCTAAACCGACGATCTTCGTGGTGTTCTTTAGATTGGGCAAGCATGCAGGGTATTGCTGAAGAACATAGGACTTTGGGAGTCAATAACGGAGCTAGCAAGAGCATATGAATACATTATGGGACTGATAATTTTCATGCCCACCGCCATCCTGTCATGGTTCCCATTTGTTTCGGAGTTCCAAACGCGCTTGCTCTTCAACCAAGCATTCAGTAGAGGCCTCCAGATTTCAATGATTCTTGCAGGGAGAAAGGACAAGACCGTAAAGACATTATGAGCAGCCCGACATTCCGGTTGTTTGACATTCCTGTTGTTTGACATTCACGTTCTTGTTAGGTCGACGTTTAATATTCTTTCGATTTCATCTGTATAACAGCTCCTAGTTGTGCCCGAGTCAGATTAAATATACTGACTTTCGATATTCACTCGTCAGGTTCTACATCTTCCAAAGTCAGAAACACGTGTGTCTTTGGTGGATTTTACCCAAACTCTTGTATGTTTTGGAATCGAGGGTTTCTTAGCATTAATCTGAAGCTAAAATATTTCTTATCGAAGGCTTTGTTAGAGATCAATATCCTACCTTTCTGATCAACCATTGTTACATTTGCTAAAGCCAAAAACATCACATTCACATTCTGGCAGTAATCTAAACTTTTAACTAATTTTATTCTCTCGGTTCGGATATGCTCTAGAACTACAAGAGAGCACAAGATTACTTCTGTTAAATTTCAAATAAAATTTAAACAATTATTTAATTAAGTAAACTACCAGTTGTCCAAAAAACAACTTTTTAAAGTCTTTTAAGTACAACGTTTCTAGTTTCTCTTTTGTCTTCTGTTTCCTCGAAATGGTGGTCCTCCAACATATCCAATGTCGTTTTCTTTGCTGTTCCTGTCGTTTATGGCTTATTGTTGTAGTTGACTCGTTGACCATTGTCGTTTAATCAGACAAATTTATCCAGAGAGTTCCCAACTTTCTTACTGTTTTTTTGCTGACACCCAAATAAACCTCAAACAGAAAAAAAATCTCCATTTTAGTCCCTTTCCTTTCGGTATAATCTCTCTCTCTCCCTCTCTCCGATTTGCGTTATTTTTTCGGATTCTGCTTCTGATTCACCTTAAATGCCTCAAAATTTTGATTTTTTTTCTTAATTGCTTCGAAATTTTCCTCTCTCTCTTTTATGTTTTTATTTTTTTCAGCGGCGAAAATGTCGAAATCAACAATGGCTGCTCACGGGCGACCCCAGACCGTGACGAACGCAACCTTGGCCAAAGCGATAACAACCTCGGACGAATTCAAAAACGGATTCCCGTCGGAGGGCTTGTCCACCGTGTCGAACAAGTGGTGGGGAAGCGGCTCTCCCGACGGCTACGACGGCGCATCGGCGGAGAAAGGGAGAGGTGAAATTTATGAGGAGAAGAATGTGGGTCCCAAACCCCAACCACAAGGGACTGATCTGTTGACGGATGTGAGAAAAAGGGCTGGGGAAGAAGGTCGAGAAAGGCTCAAGCTTGGTGTCGTTAAGGGCTTTCGTGGTAAAAAGCTTGGCAACAAGGATAAGGCTTTGCTTCTTAGAATCTTCAAGTCGTCCTTGCGACAACATTGGATTTATTCTCAAGACATCAATTAGATAGAGATAAAGTAATCTTGTTAACGTTGTAGTAAGTAATGAATATTACTTGATTTCATAACCAAGATCTTTGTAAATGGACTTTTGTCCGTGTTGATTTTGTGCTTTGGACTGACTCATGTTTTTGGATTTTATATATTTGCAATATATATATATATATATATATAGTTTTGAATTTGTTATCAAAAGAGTTAGAATGAAATGAGTCAATCATCTATATTGGAATCTTATTTAATAAAAATGGTGAAATTATGCCTGCATTGATCAAGAATTTTAATTTTGAGAAGTATCATGATCATTTAATAAGTAGGGTTTCAATAAAATTTACAATTTGAGGGTCCATCGATATTGATTCTAATAACTGATTCTGGAGTTGATATTTCGATCTTGCAATTCATGGATGTGGAAAGAGAAATTGTAGATGAATTATAGATGGAGACACAACAGAGACATCCCAATTTTGTGTTTTTGGTACGAATGTTTACCAAGTGAGCACAAGATCAAAAGCCATTTACCTTAGTTTTAAGATTATTTTATGAATCTAGTAGCGAAACATGAACGTGTGAAAATGAACGTTGTGAAATTGAAGTGAAGGCTACTATTTAGAAAGGAAAAATGCTTTAATCTTAACTTTTGAGTGCCAACTTATATGACATATAAATTATTATTTTTTTTATTAGTAAGTGTTTAAAGTATTGTCATATTAATTGATTGTTTTTACCAATGAATATATGATATACAAGTTGATACTCAAAAAATTAGAATTAGAGTGGATGGCCACAGACATTACTTTTTATAAAAATATGTTCCTTTATCTTTGTAGCTTAGTCATTGAGCTCAAGAGATAACACTTTCATCTTCGAAAGCCACGTGGACATATTCTATTGGCCAGAGAGGGACTACCTGAAATCCAAAGTTCAAGTTGTCTTTGCTACGTAGATATGTATTGTGAATCTCCAAACTGCACTATTACCATTGGGAAAAAGGATGCCGATATTATAAAAAATAGGACCCTCACACTAAAGCTATGTATACTGTACCAAAATCAATTCTTGTACTTCAACAACAGCAGGTTATATCAGCCTAAGAAAATCTTCCCTTTAGAAAATTCGTTTTCATTGCTCGTGAGAGCGCGGAAAGGAATTAGATAGAACTCCTACATAGAAACCAAGTTTTATTTAATTAAAAGGAGTTAGTATATTTTGTATCAGATATAATTATCACTTTTCTCTTGATTATGCGAGTTTGCACCAAGTCAAGTTAATTAGACATTAGGAAAGCCAAAAGGTTAAAACAAGAATAGTACATTATTGCACAATAGTACTCATAAATTATTCACGTATAGTATATTATTTTGCTCTATCAGACTGTCGCAAAATATGTAACACCTTCGTATTCATTATCCTTGATTGGATTCCTAAGATACACACTTTGTGGCAGATATTATAATAAATCATGTGTAATATGTTCAGATATACAGAGTCAAAATTTGTAACTCATTTTCTCAACTACATCAACAGGATATATACCTGGTAGTTACAAACATATAGATTTTAATAATAAAGTAAAAAGGAATACTTCCCACATCGGATGAAGTTTCACAATGTGCACAGAACCATCAAATTAACCATTCCCATAGCCCACCACTTCCGAAAAGAAGGCAATAGAAAAATCCACTATATATCTAGTCAGACTAAACTAATTATAATCCACCAACAAAATAAGCATATACAAAGACAATTCAAGCATTTGATATATGGGCATCTTTTTATCTCTCTAGCAACAACCAAAACCATATCATATGCATATATATCTAGTTGTACCAAATCATCCACCAGTCCATTAACAAAAAAATCATCCACCAATCCGTGAGTTTGCATAGTCCGTGACTCTTCACCCATCATGATAGTTTGCATAGTCCTATCCGTGAGTCTCTGAGAGCTGGCTTTCAATATCCATAGATCTCTGAACAATCTGTTAGGATTTCCAGTTTATAACTAAATCAGCAACACACAAATAACCAAGACACTGGATGTTAAATCTCTTACTTCTCCAGTCAAAGAATCACATTTTCACCTCCATATACGGCTACTTCTCCTTCAAGCTCTCTAATCTGGCACAGAAAAAAAAAAAAAAAAGAACCATTATATTTAAAACTAAAGTAAAATAATAAAAATAGAAATTACACATAACCAACATTTAATTGCCACATTTAATTTTTGGGATGCTAATTATTCTTTTTGTATGTTGAACTCCTCATTTTTTGCAGTGATACTTGATAACATATATGTAATATTGTTACTGTCAAGTTCTGTTCTCAAAGCATTTTGATCAAATTTTCAACTTTATTGTATGACCCCACTATCTCTCCTGCAATAGGTCAATATATCAAATAATTCTTATTAGTGAATAAGTAAAAAACCAATTATACTTGGTATGATAAATACCTGTTGTGTCCCAATATAGCTTACTAATCAAAACCTCACACACATAGAAGATGGTCTTCGAAAAAAAATAAATGTGCTTATTAGCAACCACATAATCACATAATCTCTTCCTCCATTGGTCTTGAAGTAGAAATCAGCATAACCTACAGTGGTTAGAGATGTTATGGCAAAGTAAAAACAATCATGTCAATCCACATCTTCTTCCTGAGAATGTGATGCCAACGCCCATACAATTATGCATAAACTAGAAGTTATCAATACCACGAAGCACTTTGTAACCATTTTCCTCATACCCTCTTCATCTATGCAACACAAGAAACTAGTCATTCACCTTTCATCCATGCAACTCAACAATCTAGCACTAATGTGATCGAAGATGGACCGAAGAAAAAGGTTGAGCTCTATATTCGATAATAGTCCAAACCCCAACAATATCAAGAACGAGCAGGCAAAAATCTTAGCAGATGATGACTGGAGGATGATGTCTCCATAACCGACGGTAGAAAAGGTGACCGTCAAATAATAAAGGGTATCGATGAAGCATAGTATAAAGCTCTGTGATAATGGTGTAAAATCCCCCATGTATGCACCCTCTCCCCAAAACATGAGAATGCCACAAGTCAATGTAAAATGATGGTCAAAAATAGAATCAAGTAAGTGAGATTTGTGAAAGAACTCCCAATATCATCATTGTTGTTGGTCGGATGCCCTTTTACTTACGATGAAACATTATTTAAGGAACCTTGGTTGCTTGACTATCCCCTCTGAACGTCAGTGAGATTTAGGTTAGAAATCTCGATCTTATCAGTGTTTTTAGTCAAATTAGTCACTAACTGATTGATCTTGGTGACTCTTCGAGTTGTACGTCTCCTGTTGTAGACAAAAGAGGCTCATCCATGAAGCATCTACGTAATATAATGATAAAAGTTTAAAAAGTTAGATAATGTGACGCATAACCAAGATAGAGGAGATAAATGAGATGAAATCTAAAAAGAATAAGAACACTTTCAATTATTATACAAAGGAACATAAGCAATTTGAAAGTTCACAGTATCAAAAGATCCAACATAATATGATCACTAATCAAAATCTCAACTAGAGTATGCACCAAAATGAATTAAGAACAAGAACACAAAAATAGAAAACTAGAAGATAAAATATTCATTAGTCACTTGTCAACTCCTTACTGGAAAAACAAATACTATTCAAACATAAAACATAATTTATTAAATAAAGAAATTGCTCAAAATATGGAAAAGAAAGAATTTTATAATATTATGAAAAATCAAAAGATTTTCTAAAACTAGGCAGTTTGTTTAATTATTTCTATATTAAAAATGTTTAAAGAATTAAATTGACTCTCATTATAATCTAATAGAGAATAAATAATCAAACAAAAATACCAGCATTATAAGTTTTCGAATCTAGTAAGTCAAAATAATGAAAAATAACTAAGATATGTTGATAATAAATAAACGATTTCACTCTTTAAAAATATATCAAGTTTACATCTACTTTTTATTTTTTATTTTTACTTAGATTTAAGACATGTAAATCATTTTAATTAATAAATCATCTAAAATGAGTACGACGAGTATTTTATTTTTCAAAGTAGATTTTATTTCTAAAAATAGACAGATTTCTAATATCATGAAGAATTAGACATATTTTAAAATGAGTTTTCAAAAAAAAAAACAGCATATATAATTACTTTTATATTTAGAAATTTAAAAATACCAAAGAATTACTATGATATTTTAGAGAGCAAATAATCATACAAAGATACTAACACTATAAGTTTTCAAATGCAGTAACAAAGAAAATGAAATATAACTAAGCGATATACAAATAATGGATTAATGGTTTCACTCTTCAAAAACTATATCAGGCTCAAATCTTACTTGTTTTTCTATTACATATATTTAAAATATACAAACTATTTTCATGAATAAATAATCCAAAACAGGTATTACAAGTATTTTGTTTCTAAATCATAGACAGTTTTTCAATATTACGAAAAATGAAACATTTTAAAATAAGATCCTTAAAATGGGTTAAGATCAAAACCAACGTGGATGATCATGCATGAGTGATCATCAAGGCTATTATATGATATACGTGGAGGATCTTACATGGAAGAAAATCTGACATTAGAGATTTTAAACAAGCTGGTTAAAAATTAAAAGAAAAAAAAGAATTAGTTAAGACGTGTAGCAATGACCTTCGCAGGGACATCGAGAAATTGAAAAAATGGTTTTGTTAGACAACTTCGTAATAAAACAAATCCCAACAAAAAAAAAAAAGGGCCAAAAACTCGTCCCGACCATTGATTGTAATTTTCTCTGACTTCCGCACTGGCATCTCTCTCACTTTCTAATTCTCACTATCGAAGCTCTCTTCTGGTAACCATTTTTTCTTTTCTTCGTTTCTATTCCTTAAGCATGTAACCTGGTCTTTTTCCTTTTTTTTTTTTTTTTTTTTCCCCTTCTTCCCTGAAACTTACGAGAAATCTGCTAGTTGAATGTTTAAATTTCTTCCTCATTTCCTGATTTACATAGGAATTGTAAGGAGAATAAATATTACAATCTTAACTTTTTTTTTTTTAAATAATATATAATAGTTTCATTCATATCCAGAAAAAAAATCATTAAACCACCGGTTTGAATAGTTGATTTGGGTTTCTCAAATACCATCATTTTTAAAATTTCACCGTCATCATTATGGGTTATAGTTATATGGTTAATAATTTATGACATGTTTTTTTTTCGCTTATATATACCTTTTTTTTTTTTTTTTTTGGTAATGAAGGGATGTTGGTGTGTGCAATATCTATATATAAGATATTATAAATAGGAGAATGATGTGAAAATTTTTTGTTCTTCGACATAAAATCCGAGGGTTAAGAATTTATGCTTTTTTCATTTAATTTATTTCAATGGCTTATAGTGATCCACATGCCAATATTCTTTTTATTGACATCTTACAGTTGAGTTTTATAGTTTCAAAAAACTAGATAAACCCATAACAAGTCACGCCACTTTCAAGATCTCTTCATTATTTTATTTCACCTTTTATCTTTTTTAAAATTGATTTTTTTTTGTCTTGTTTTTATTTTATTTCTATTTTTTAAGTTAGGAAAGCATACACTGATCTTTAATTTTTCTTTTCCTGTATAATTCTAGGATCCTGAATGCAATTTGCAAATTAAACAAAAGTTTGAAATTCTCTTGGTTGTTTCCTTAAAAGATATCATAGTGGTAAACTTAGTTAATATAAAATCGTAAACCATTTTGGTTAGGCCAAAAAAGAAAAAAGAAAAAGAGAAAAGGAGTTGTAAAAAAATAAAATCTGAGTATCCTTTTGACAAAAGGATTTTTTTTTTCTCTCTTTACCTACACGTAATATGATTTTTTTAGAGTGTATGGTGTAATTTTCTTTTACTTTTTATTATAGTTGTATACAAATTTTATTTCTATTTGTTAATTATTTATCCTGAAATGTGAGGACAAAAGTTCATATACACTTTCAAAACCCCCATTTGGATTTGTACGTCCATTTTCAAACAGAAAAATTTTCTTATTTTAAATAAGAAGGTTTTTTCATTTTAAGAATAAGATGATATTTGAATGTATCAAAAAATTTTATTATTGAAAACAAAAAACTTGTTTGGAATGAGAATGAACGATGTTGGGAATAATACATTGTCAGAAGATTTCGAAAAGATAATTTTCTTTTTCCAAAAGGTCAAAAATAAGAGAATGATGGAAAAAGTTGGGAAAACACTTTTTTATAAATTTTTTTAAATTTCTGAAATTTGACATGTCATCCAAATAAAGGGTCAATATTTATTTTTTCTTTCTTTTAAATAAAAAAGAAAAGAAATTATTATTAAGTACAATTCTCAATCGTAAGCTTTTCATCAAAATGCATTAAATTATCATATTTATCTTGCTATAATACGATTTTCATATACGGTATATGATTGTTAAAAATTATGTTTTATTGCTTTTCGAAAAACAAAATCATTAATGATATTCTTTTCATTTATTCAAAAGAAATTTGCATATACATCTTTATTGGTTTAATCACAGCTTATAAAAAGCTAAAAAGCTTTTTAGCCTTAAATCAAATTGAGATAAATCAATGCTTTAATTTAATTTTTGTAATTTATTTGACCCCAGTAAATGTAGTATTCAATAAAATTCTTGAATATTTAATCAGAACATATTTTATGGTATACTTTCAAATCAGCTTATACTCCATAATTTTTTAAATTAATAATGTAAAGTATTATCTTCTTAATTAATAGGAATTTAAAAAAGTAAATACAAATGTTAGGCACATCACAATACGCGTGTGTGTGTGTGTGTGTGTGTGTGTGTGTGTGTTTGAAAAGGAGGTGTTGGAATATTACTAACTGTATTTTTGCTCATGCGTTATTAAAATTAATCAGATATTGAGATCATTTAGTTTTATTTATTTCTCAAATTGTTCTTATGTTTTTAGACATCATCAAATGTATCCAGCCAAATTTTGTGTAAGAAGAAACAAGACAGAAAGACAAAAGTACGCTTTAGTTGTTTATGACAAATATTTTAAACATTTAAAAAACATAATGACCTTAAAAACACAAACCTCCCAAAATTTGCATTTTTTTTTTATCGGATACAAGATTTTTCATCTTTACATTAAACACAAATAGGCTTTCTAGCATAAATTCAATGGTAAGATAAATAAAATGGAAAAATTACAACAATTAAAAAGTTCAAGGATAACATATTAAAATTAAAAGTGTGGGAGACAATTTATTAAAAAAAAACTAAAATTTAGAGGAAATTTTAATTATTTTGGTAGAATGATATCGTTTGCACCTTGTGGCCATTTTGCATACTTTTATTGTTTACTTAATTGCTATTAATTAAGAAGATAATACTTTACATTATTAAGAAAACGGAAAATTTTAATGAAGCATACGATACTAAGAAAACGGCAAAATTTTTTAAATTAATATGTTCGTCTTCATTAAATTGCTAGTTTCACCAAAAATTTTGCCGTTTTCTTAATATCGACCAAAGTCTGTCTTTTTCTTTAAACTTTTTGGTGTTGTTTTGTTTTAATGTTATTATTATTTTTCTGTTTTTGGTTTTGTTTTTGTAGAAAGTTGCATTTGAACAATAAATGCAAGGAAATTCTATGCTTTTCACCATATTTTCGTCATATATGAGAAGTCTGAAAAAGGGGCTTGGTTGGTTCCATTTCCTTGTAGATTTGCTTTGCCAACTTTTGCAATTAGAGAGATGAAGCCTCATTTATTAGCACATCTTAAAATGAACTAGTGCATCAATTGAAACTATGTGTGTGTGCATTCATGTATGTGTTTATTGCCCTTTTGTCTAAAACAGCATCCAACCAGAACTTTTTTGTTCAAAAAGTGATACAATTTTACAAAAACACTTTCTCGGTTGTTACATTCACATAATATTCTATTATATTATAAAACTGTAATGATTATAACTATGGTTACAGATATAACCTAATATTAAATTAATATATGACTTTTTCAATTTTTAGAGTTTAAATCCCTAACTTTTAATTTAATTAAGAGGGAAAAGAAAAAGTATAGCCATGAGTAATGACCTTTTTCTTATTATAAGTGGAATAAATAAAAAAAGAAAAGGGTGATGAGAAGAGAATAGAAGGGAAATAAAAAGGTTTCAAAAGTGTTGCAAAAACATTTGACGTACCAAACAGTTTCTTTTTGGAATGTTAAGTGAGACATGGAAACCAAACAAAACTGCTGATTGACCACTTTCGTGGGCTGGCCAGGATATCTTCATAATTTTTTAACTCAATAAACTCTTGAGATGTAATATGATATTCATTATACATAACAATAATTTAACAATAATTTTAAAATCATAGAGTATTGGTCTAGAACAGATCAATTCTCTGTTGTAATCCCTTCACCAAATCATTGCCATACTGAAAAGTATAGCACCGTCAGACCGTCTACGTTTACATGTTGCAAGAATTGATTGGGATTTTTGGAAATTTTCAAGTTGGGATCTTTTTTATATAATTTTTTAGCTTTAAAATCTATTTTTTAAATTAATGTTTAAGATAGTATTTAAGTAACTAATACATCTCAATGAAGGCAAGCTTGGCATTTTCAAAAATCAACTTGGAGGGGTACTTTTGTTATGTTTCTAAGTAAGGGATGCTTTATATATTTTTATAAGAGAAATATTCTTTTAAGACTAGAGATACCGAGGAAAAAAAAAACATGAAATTCTAAAAAATAATAATAATAAATTAGAAAGGTCAAACATCAATTAACGTATAATATCACATTAATTGAAAGGTTCTGACAGTTTATTGACATGAGATGGTATCGATATATACAGTGGCATAAATGGAACAAAGAAAAAAAAAAAAGAAAAAAAAGAGATGATAAATGAGCTAAAACTCATTTTGATAATATCAAATAACAGAAATAGTAACATAATTGTACAAAAACTCATGATGATGATTTTCTTAAACATAAAAGGGACAAACGTTAGATTAAAATTTTCCCAAAAAAAAAAAGACTTCATGAAACCAAAATAATAATAATAATAATAATAAGACTGAAGCATTGGTACTCTTAGCTTCCAATGAGTAGTTATAACTTACAGATAATTACTGACAGAAAACTCACTAGAATTAATGGGCATTTGATTTATCTTTTTGTAAACCCTTGTGGTTTTTCTGTTTCGTAAAAAATATATGTATATGATTGCTTGTATTAAAAAGGAAAAAAAAAAGTCAAAAGTTTCTAATTAGTTTTTAATGGATTACAAACTTACAACTTCCTGTCCTGGACGCCTAGCCTGACTAGTATATATATGTCCTTCTGGTCGCATTGTAAGAAAGAGAATGCGGAGCTGAAGATTAAACCAAGAAAGATTTCAAAGGATAAACAGCTTAGGATCTTGTTAAAGATCTCTATCTCACCTCAAGGAGAGACTGAAGAAGCCATTGGGGATGTGTTGGCTCTTAGTGGCACACCTAGCCTGGGCGAGCACGAACATCCTTGCTGGCTTTCAAGCCTTCCTTTTAACGAGATAGTTAACTTTATCAAGGAAAGAAGGTTAGCAGGAAATCTCAAGGAACATCTACTATACTAATCAAACTAGTGTGATGACTGGTAATATCTTACCAGCAGAACCAAGATACCTAGATCGTTACGTAAGATTATCAACTATACAGGGACTCCTAAAGTATATCAAAGAGGGGTTTAGCTAGACATAATTGGGACTCTGGAAAAATGTTTTTGAAAGGGGAAGTTTTATTTTTATTGATCGACTCTTCTGCCTTCTCGAGGAAGGGGAGAGCTCCTTTTATAGGAGGATAACAGAACTAACTTCGGATTTGAAATCCGGAACTCAAGCCTAACAGGTGGCCGACAGGATAAAAGAAAAAAGTAAATCATGGGCCGAAAACATGTGGCCGACAAGGAAAAGTAAAAAGTAGGATGGCCAACAATTATTACAACACATGCATTTTTATATGCCGACACTAATGGACAAAATAAATTATTATTTTGGACAGCTGGCTTGGTGGTTCGAGGGTAATGGAGGCTGACGTAAGTGCTTACGTTTGTGTGGAACTAACGTAAGGGCTTACGTAGGGCGGCTGGATACGTCATGGTTGACGTGTTGGGATCTGCTGACGTTATTGGTGATGTCTTTTTGTGTTTCTCTCCTTTTCTATCTTGGCAGCTCGATCCATTGCATCAAGAGCTTCGATCTCGTCAATGGTTCTGAGAATTTCTTCTCTGATCTATGGATCTTCCCAGTCTTCATCAGTGAACTAGAGTTTTAGGTATCTGGTCTTGGAATAATATAGGTTTCTGAGGGAGTGAGATCGTAACGAATCTTACAGCTCTGTGTGACCTCTAGAGGTGATTCAACAATTCCTAGCTTGGCTAGGCCTTCTGTCTGGAATCTGAGGGAGTCTTCCTATGGCTTCTGAGAGAACTCGTATAGGTCATTTGCAAACTGTCTTAACTGGAACTCTTCTTCTAATAAGGGTCTTTCAGACTGGAATCGAATGGGCTAGCTTGCTTCAGGCTGGCTTGCTTCAGGAATTGATCCTGATGATGTTCCCTGCTTTGATGATGAAGCTTCTAGGTTGTTTGTTTCATCCAGAATCTTCTTTATCTTGTTGGTGTATTCCGCAGGAAAGCTTTCCCATGGGGTATCTTCTTATGGCTTGGGCCAATATTCGTCTGGAATGGTCTGGTTCTTAATGAATAGGGCCTTCTCGATTTATCTGAGTTGTGGGTTGCCGAGAAAGAGGGGCCATTCATGTGAACCGTAGATTTCGATGCAAGGGGCAAAACCTGTGTCTTTCTTCCCTATCTTTCTACAGTTTAGGCTGACAAGGAAGATGGTGTAACACTGGTTTATGGCCTGAGCTGGGATTTCTTCAAGGTATTGATACCTTATTTTGAATCTATCCCATTCCTGGGATAAGTATTCTTCCTAGATACTCAGGGGGCCAAACCATGACAGGAGGTTCATCTGCGACTTATATGGACCAAGGAAGTCTGGGTGGTATTTGAAACTTCTGATTGAAGTTCGGAGAGGTACAGTGTTGACTTCTATGGCGATGGTGAAGAAGCTGGCTAGATATCAAAAGAAATGGGTCATTGGTATTGGTATATACCATGCTTCTCAGAGATGGGAAATCCTAGCAAAAGGATATGTGGGATGGAATGTGAGATCTCGGACCATTTGTTCTCCATATATCCTTATGAGTGTTTTATAGATAAGTTGAGCTTGGTCGATGGCTTTTTTCTTTGGATTCTTATAGAGAGTTATTTTTGTAGCATCTTTTAGGAAGGTAGGAGGGAAGATTGCTATATGGTTTGATGAGGAGGAGGATGAAGAGGCCATTGAATCTGGTGTTTTGGTTATGGTGAAGATGAGTGGGATGGTTTGATTTCTGTGAGTAAGGATATTTATAGATGGCCGAGAGAGAAAGTCAGGGATGATATTGTCTTTTCCTTTAATATGAGAAATATCAAAAGAATAATGTGAAAACTATGCGGCTAGTCTAAGGAATTGGGCATTTACCGCTTTATTAGGTTTGAACTTTAACATACCTTTTGAGGCGGTAAAGTGTGTCTCGACTAGGAAATGGTGTCCAATCAGGTGGAACTCGAACTTTTGAATTCCTTGCTTTATAGCGAGGAGTTCTTTGAATGTGGAATGGTGGTAGAGTTGTGAGTCTTTGAATGTTCCACTTTTGTTTCCGCATATATGTCTTTTTCCATGTTCATCTTTTTCATAAAACACTGCTCTCCAATACTTGTGGCTTGCGTCTGTCTGAAGTATTCTTTTTCTTGTTGACGGAATCTTTAGAGGTGGCAAGGTTTTTATTTTGTTCTTGAGCTGTTGAACTACTTCTGTATGGATTGTGGACCATGCTAGTGGGTCCTTCTTGAGCATTTGTTCAAGGGGGGTTGTGTATTGGGCCGTCTGTGGAACAAAGTCTCTGAGATAATTGATTATCCCGAGAAATTATTGGACCTAGACTTTGGTGAGTTGATCAGGAAACTTGATCAGTTCTTGGGCTACATGAGGTTGTGACTCATATCGTCCCCCAATGAGAGTCATTCCCAAAAATTTAATTTTGGGCAGTCCAAGTATTATCTTCTTTTCAGCGAGCATTACACCATGTTTTCTTGTAATTGATTCGAATTGGGCCAACAGGTTTAAATGGGCCTCCTGTGTTGGTGAGAATAGGAGAATGTCATTTAAATAGATGAGGGTCTGATTAAGGATTGGACTGTAGATCCGGGTCATTGCCTTCCGGAACTGTGATGGGACTGTTTTGAGGCCGAATGACATAACAGTCCATTGAAAATGGTGATTGGGTATGGAAAAGGCTGTTTTGGGTCTATCTTCTGGTTTTATTCCCAATTACCAGAAGCCTGCTTTCAAATCAAACTTTGAGAATATTTTGGCGTTCGATAGATTTGAAAACAAGGTGTTTCTGTTTGGTAACGGGAACTTATCATCAACCAGAAAATGGTTAAGAGGTTGATAGTTGATTACCAACTTTTATTTACCTCGAATCTATTCTAAGCATTTATTGACGTAGAACGCATGACATGCCCATGGTGAAGTTGTTACCTCGATTAGTCCTTGCTGTAGGAGCTGTTGACATTTTTCTTCTGCCATCTTTTGGTATTCAGAATTCATTCCTGGATGGCTAGCTTTGGTTGGGTTGATGTCTTCGTTTTGTTTGAATGGTAAAGTAACGAATAACTCTTTATTCTTCCAGAGTGGATTGTTACACTTCTAGAGCAATTCTGAATGGCTGGTGAAGTTGTTACCTTGATCAGTCCTTGCTGTAGGAGCTGTTGACATTTTTCTTCTGCCATCTTTTGGGGTTCAGGATTCATTCCTGGATGGCTGGCTTTGGTTGGGTTGATGTCTTCATTTTGTTTGAATGGTAGAGTAACGAAGAACTCTTTATTCTTCTAGAGTGGATTGTTACACTTCTGGAGCAATTCTGAATGGCTGGCAGCATAAGAGTGCTATACTAGTTTCTGTTTGATCTCCTGGTAGGGATCCTGATGCACTTGAAAATAGTTGAAAATTGTTTCCCATGTCGTGAAGTTCTGTTTATACGCCAGACCTTGTGGTAGGATCTTTAATCCTGATTTCTTACTGTATGGATCGAATCTAACGATCAGATCCTTTCCAGGTAATTTTGTTCTAATAATCTTGTGGATTATGGAGCATCCTGGGAAGAATTTCAATTTAATAGATTTGCTGATTAGCTCTGTACAGAAGACTTCTCCATTGGCGGCATTGAAGAATTGTTTCTTCTTTTTCCAGTATGATGGAGGCAGGATGTCTGGGTTCATCATGGAGTACGATGCATCTGTGTCGAAGAAAGCAGCAACCCTGATTGGGTTTGCATACTTTGAAGGGATGACCTTCATCTTGATCATCGGGGCCTTTTGTGCTAGGTTGACAGCATTCATTTGGAAGGCTTGGCTTTGTTCAGAGTCTGAATCTGATTCTGATTGGCTTTGATCTGAGTCAGAGTCTGAAAGTTGGAGTACACAGAGAGTCTGGTCGTTGATTTCTTCATCAGTAGAGAAAAGGGACTCTACTTCATTGTCAAAGAGGGAGAGACTTGTTTCCTTTTTTATGTGGGTTATCATTCTCTGTGATTTGGCTTTGTGGTAGTTTTTCATGAAATGCTTTCTGCTGCCACAGATGAAACATCTCATGGTTCTTTTCTTTCCAAAATTCCTGCGTTTGCGGAGGAATTTCCACGATCCTTTCTTTTTGGAAAAGAATCTATTTTTCTTGAATCCTTTTTGTCTCCTGAACTTTCTGGTCGGGATGGTGGTTTGGAAAGGCATGAACTGCACATGCATCGTGGAGTTGGATGGCTAGGGCACTTAGTGTAGAGCTCTTTGTTGGTGCAAATCTTTTCGAGGGTCTTCGTCTGCTTGATGTGTTCTTGTAAAAACTGATTTTGCGAGCAAATTTTATCAACGGCTCGAAAACAAGTTGTCTGAGCTCACCAAGTGTTATGTCTGCTATCTTTTTGCTAGAGAGAGACAGCAGTCTAAAGGTTTCTTCTCCTATAGGTTCTGGAACTGAGGAGATAATAGCTTGTTTCAGATTGGGGTCGTTGAGTCTTCCAATCAAATAGAAACATCTTGATATTTTCTAGAAATGGACTTCGAGATCTTTTCTTGTTGATGGAGCAGCACTTCATTTTGAAAAACTCTGTTCTTGCTTGTTCAACGACTTGATCTTCTTCTCCACAGAATTCTGAATACATTTGAGCTAGTGCTCTTTCAACTGATTCTGTCTGAAGGAATATTAGTTATCTGTATTCTCCTAATCCCATCTACAAGTCTTGGAGGATTCCGAGTAATCTTGACACGAAGTCAAGTAGGATTTGCCTTGTCTGGGCATTAGGTTTCTGTATCTGGAGAACTAAGTACGCCTTGAACTCCTGGAATCTATCTCTCTATTTCGAGGGAGGGATATCTTCTAGAGTGAAGGTTTATACTTTGACACCGGATGTGTTGTCTTAACATCCTGGTTTTGTCTTCGAGGTGGTTGATCCACTTCTTCTTTAGAAATCTCTGTCACTGTCGGTTCATCCACAGATTGATTCATCATTATAGACGGTGGAGATTCAGGTTTTTTTTTTCTCTTCTAGAGAAGAGGCTTCAGATGACTAGTCTGAATTTTCAGAATCTTCTAGGACAGTTTCTTCTTGTGAGGAAGAATCGTCCTGTTATTGGTATTGAATCTGTGGTTGTTCTTAGTTGCAGTGATCTTGGATGATCTGGGTTAGAGGATTCTGTAGTTGCTTTTGAACCATCATTTGAGTCGAGGTTGATTCTTTCGCTTTTTGTTTCCCTTTTAACTTTCTGATAGCATCATCCTCTTCAAGAAGTTTCTTGAGTCTTAGGATGTGGTCTTCTTTGTGGGGGACAACAGGAAGTGGCTGTTCCTGCTTTGGGATGGTAGCAAACTGTCATGGCACTAAGCTTGGCGGTGAGAATCCTGTATGTGTTTGTCTTTGTAGAGCAGCTAGTTGAGTCTGGAGGGACTTCATTTCCGCTTCCCTTTCTATGAATAATCTGTTAGAAAATGATGAGTTTTTTGCCAGTCTCATGAGTTCCAGATGGAGTGTCTAGATCTGTGCTTCAAGTCTCTCTATGATTGTCTGTGATTTTATCAGTCCGATATTAGACTGATCAATCTTAAACTCTACTTGAGAGATCTTGTGACCTATCTTTTGGAGGACCTTATTTTGGGCTATAAGGTTCTCTGACTACCAATTGAGGAATGCTACGACTGGGCTTACTTTCTTTATTGATCCGCCTGGTTCAACAATTCTGGGGTTGAGCACTTTCGATTGTCGAGTTTCTGATTCGTCTTTTGTCGTTGCTGCTTGGAGAAAAGGAAAGTTATCCTCATAGGAGGTTCCTTCGAATGATGTTAAGGACATCATGTGGACTTGCGGAAGAGTCTACTGGATGAGTGGGCAGATGTTTATTCCTTCCTTCTACAAGTATTTTTGGACCTGTTTATAACAGGAGAGTACTTCAGGTACTGTAGGTGGAGATGGTGGTGGCGGTGATCTTCGTGGATGGTCATCTGGGTTTTCATCCTATCTTATTGGAGTAATCGGTTTGTAAGTTCTCGGAGGAGTGGAGTAAGTGACTAGATAGTCAAACTTCCCTGATGGTTGTCCGAGTATTCTAACTTGTCTGTCACCATCTTGGTATCGCTTTTTGAGCTTTTTACCCGAGCTGATCTTTTTGGGTCGAGTTGAATAGTCTCCATAGTCGTTTCCTTTACACAAGCTGGACAGTAGCATTCATCCCAGTAACAGTGTCCTGTTTGGGATTTTCTTGCATAGTGTGGTTGTCCATCTGGCTTGAAGGAAAGAATCTTCATATGTTGTTCTGGAGATGCTGGAGTCATCATATACTGAGTGGGGAAGAAACCTGTGGGAGCTTGTTGTGGTTTCTTGAAGGTAATCAAGGTTGATCCATCCTCCTGAGTGGTAAAAGTTGCTTCCAATGACTGGATAGGAGTATGAGAGTTGTGAAGCTTCTCATAATTGGTTATCCATGAGGTCAGTAGCATCTTTTTCAGTTCCTCTGTAGTGATCTGCTGAGGAATCTGTGTGCATACTGATGCATTTTGCGAGTCTGCCATGATGTGTAAGGCATCATTAGTCCCTGGGAGTGTTAGATCCAGAGCATGATTCTGGATTCTGTACACCATTTGGTAATGGAGTGTTGATGTGATGGAGTTGGGGTCCATGTTGATCCCTGTGATCTGTATCTGAACCTTGAGTGCGTTCAGAAGAGTTGGATCTTACAGAGACATGCAGAAGTTGGGGAAGACCGTTGTGATGATGGTTCCTGCATTTAGAATTGTTTGCACTGTTGCAATTACAGCATCACTGTATCTCTTATATCTGGAGTCCAATAGTGCTATGCGAGTAGCTACTGAAAGTCCTTTTCTTCCATGGAAAGTGAGGGCGAGTCTTACTGCACCAAAATAGAGGTGAGTGAACTCCTATGCTAACCACTGTGGTGGAAACTCTAGAGGAATCTCCAGTTATACAAAGTGTTCCTGGGTAGTAGCTGGAAGATTACACTGGCTAAATTTAGTAGACTGGACATATTCTCTGACTCGTTTGGGAGAGGATTTAATTATCTGTTTAAAGGTTCTGGACAAAGGGTTTGGAGGCTTGACGAAAGCTTGATAGGGGTTTATGAGAGGAAATTCTTCAGAAGAAATTTTCTATTCTTCTATAAGGTAGTTAAACTCGTAAAGAAAACTTAACTTAGAGGAGGTAGATTTCTAATAGAAGGAGAGAGAAGAGAGAAAGGAGCAAAAGTAGGTTGTATGGACATTTCTGAGCTAGAAGAAGAAGGGCTAACTGTTTCAGTGTTTTGGGTTTCCATGTCTGAGGGAAATGATATACCTTTCAGAGTATGTATAACCTATAATCCTTTGTAACTATACCAGGCTCTGATACCACTGTCCTGGACGCCTAGCCTGACTAGTATATAGATGTCCTTCTGGTCGCATTGCAAGAAAGAGAATGCGGAGCTGAAGAATAAACCAAGAAAGATTTCAGAAGATAACCAGCTTAGGATCTTGTTAAAGATCTCTATCTCACCTCAAGGAGAGACTGAAGAAGCCATTGGGGATGTGTTTGTTGGGATCTAAATGTGCCATAAGGATAGAAAATCAATGTTAGGGATTTTCTATAAATATGACATTTTGATATTAATAAGAGGAGGTTATTCATGTTTAATAAGTTGTGTCCTATTTACTTTCATTTGTTGATTGTATGTTTGAGCAAACATAAAATACTCCTTGACTGTTGGTAATATATCGGATTACCATATGTATACGGGGTATACATAGAAGACATGGTAATTTGATAACAGTCAAAATAAATAGTCCGCAATTGATGAAATAAGATTTGGGGATCTTATTGATGATAAGATTGTAAAGGTTGTCTACTTCCTTCGAGGGATGGTTTGTCTTGACCATCGGATAGGTTCCGAGTGGAAACTTTAATGTATACCAGTATTGAGGTATGACATTAGACTGGACCTAAAGTGTTAATTGGTTCGGTTTAATAATTTCGTTTATAAGAATCAATGACGCTTTGATTATCATCCTGTATTAATCTTAATCCTGAAATGATTACTTGAGTTCGTATCCATGACTTATGTACTTTAATACACTACAGGTGAGACACTGTTATTTTATGGTCAATATACTTGTGTTTTGGGTGCATGACTTATGGATAGAGAAATCAAGATTCATAGATATGGAATCCATAGCTATCTTAACGATAGTACATGTTATCTACTTAAAGGCATTATTCGGGGATTGAAAGATAGTATAATAAGATCTTGGCCATCGGTTTACTTTGTGTTCTCTGATGGTTTACCAATTGTATGGTTTTATAATTTGTGGTTCTTTCAATGGAGAATAATGGAACTTTAAGTTAAAATGATTGAAAAGGTAAAACGGAAAAAGTCCTTAATTCAATAATTGATAACATATGGGGATTAAGCAAGCGATGAATAAATCATGAAAGAAGCACTGCGTGAGAGAGCTTTCGTAATACGGTATGTAAACAGGAGTTCAGCTTCAAACTTTTAGTGGAAGAGTTTTGAAGTTGATAATTGATGAATAATTAATCTGAGATTAATTTTTCACAATTATAGGAGCCTCTTTACATATTTTCATCGGGTCCCTCTATTAGCTCATATAGTTCCATATAGCATCTCGGGATTTGTTCTTAATGAGATCGGTAAATTTAAATGGAATTTTGTAATGTCTATTAAGACATGTACTCTCTAACATGCAATCCGGAAAATGATTGGACATGTGGGATCGGTGTAGATAAATAATATGATTTGTCAACATGTGATTGGTTGATTTAAATTTTAGAAATAAGATTGTGTTTGAATTATATAATTTTGGAAAACAAAGTTTTTCTCTCCTAATCTAAATATGGTGCACGGTTTTTAGATAGGTGGAGGGAAGAAAATTTTATTTCAAAATTGTTCAAATATATTCATAACATTAAATTATTAATTGATTTAAATAATGGAGATTATTTCATGAATTTTTCTCTCCTAATTAAAAGAGGTGCACGGTTTTTGTGAGGAAAGAAATTTGAAATATTCCATTGATTTAAATTAATTAATATGGTTGATGTTTGTGAAAAATATTTATTCAAATGAGTGAATCTTATTTAAATTCAAAAAGGTTTAAAAGAAATTTGAATCTAGATAGGACTAGGATCTTTTCACTAGTCTAGATTCTTGATTTAAAATTTGAACAATCAATCAAGCTTGAAACTCAAAGTGGCCGAATTTTTTAGGAGATTTTCCTCTTGGAAAAACGTTTCTAGGTTCAATGAATCTAGCCCTAAAGTTGTATGATCTTTTGGTTCAAAATTTATCCAGAAAAATAATTATTAATTATTTTTCAAGAAGGAATTAAATTTTGAAAAGGATTAGACTTCTATATAAAGGCTAGGAATTCTTGAGAAACCAATTTTAATATTTTTTAAGAAGAAAAACGTTTTTTTTTTAAATAAATAATTTGGGTTTATTCCACTTCATAAAATTCGGCTATCTTGTGAGAAAGAAAAAGAGAGAAAATTCCATTGAATCAAAACTGTGAGGAAGGTTAAACCGAGTGATAATTTTCATAGGAGGTTAACCGGTTCCTGTTTTATAATTTTGAAGAAAGAAGTTTGATCATATTCTCAATGAGGAACATCAGAATTGAGAATGAGAGATCTAGACTTCGGAAAGTATTACCAGTCACTTAGATTCATAGAACGTGTGCCCACACACACTCTGAGACGTGGAACTCGAGAATAATAGAGGAGACACGTTGGTCAAATGCTCTAGTGATTCTGGAATCCGAGAAATAAGGTACGCTTGATCATGAATTTAATTTATTGTTATATGCATCATGAGATTCTTTTCGAAACGGCATAAAAAATTTTAAAACTTCCGCTGTACATCAACTCTGATATCGGGTCCGTTTTTTCCAACAATTGGTATCAGAGCCCACTCATGATTATGCATATAACATAAATTATTTGATCAAATAAATTTCTCTCTATGCATTAATGAAATATTTTAGAGAGTTGGCACTCTAGGTTTTATTTTATGTATGTTAAATATATTATGAATGGATGTATGGTGGAATGCTTTATATTATTTTTATAATATATGATGCTTGTTCAATTTTGCCGGTCATGATTCCATATAGGTTAGAATTTGTATCTAGGTTTTTCAAGTGTAATAGATGCAGTCTATTATTACCGCTAGGTCGTTCTTTCAATTCCTAAAATTGTTGTAAGCCGGAAACAGCATAGGAATTTTTTTGTAAAATTCGGATACAATGGATTCGAGGAGATTGAAGATGAACGAAGGTATGAAAATTTTCAAACGATGTGATTTATTTATTTTTATTATTTTTTAAATAAAAAATATTTTTTTTATAAAATTAAAAAAAAATCACAGAATCTTTATGAAAATTTAATTTTCCAATGATATGTGATTTTGATAATTTGAAAATCAAAATTGAAATTTTAAATTTAAATTTAATGGATATTATTATGAATTTTAAAATTTTGAGATTTAAATTTGAAATTTCAAATTTGAAATTTTTTTGAATTTTAAAATTTAATAAACCGGATTTTTTTTAAATTTTGATATTTTGTAATTTTGATTAAAATTAAAAATAACATATAATTTTTTTTGAAATTTGAATTTTAAATTTAAATTGAAAAAGATGTGACATTGGAGAAGGAAGACACATTGAAGAAGGATACAAGGTATAGATCTACTAATGAAGGCCGATATATGTTTCGGTTAATTTTTGTAAATTTTGTAATTTTCTTTTCTCTAGGATGGAATCATGATCCACGGCTATTTACATATTTTGCAAACTATGGATGATGTGTTGCTAGATAAATATGATATACTATTTCGTGATGTATTGATAACATGCCATATAAACTAGGGAGTGCCACTCAATAAATATTGTTTATGCATGAAAAACAAAAACCCTAATTTAAAAGATTGAGTGGGAGAAGGTTTTATATACTAAGACCTATGGCCTCCATCATTGGTCCAATAGTTACGCATGGTAGTGCCTACTACTCGGTTTTGACCCGGGAATTCCCTTCGGATAGGTATCTTACCTAGAGCGCACACTAATTTGGATTTCCGAAAGGATAACAATTTTGGGTATATTTTATGTTTATGATCACCCCTCGGTGGCGGATATAAAATATGAATTCAAAATTGGAAACGATGGTTATATATTCATACTACTTTATTTATTAATCCTCCCTCGAGGCTCTGATATGTAAAGTAGTGGCCAAATAAACGATAGTTAGTATATATTTATTGGAGTTTGCTCCATGGATGAATATGTATTAATCGGAAGGGATCCGTGTTCTTGGCTAGTTATTCTATGACTACCCCTCGGTAACTTAGAAAGCAGAAGCTAGGAATTATCGTTGGAAGGTATGTGTTTTAAGGGTTTTACACATAAACATTTAGATTGCATAAAGATCTTTTTGTTTCATTACAAAATCAATTTTTATAAACTGATAGGATGTTTGCTCGTACTTATTACATGTTTTCTTATTATAGATCAAAATGTCGAGCCATTTATCTGTTATACTTACGCAAAACAAATTAATTGGCGAAAACTTTAATGACTGGAAAAGGAACTTGCTTATCGTCCTGAATTTTGAGAAACACAGTTTCGTCATAACCCAACCCAGACCACCTACGCCTGCGATCGATGCTCCTGATAGGGAATTTGTAACGCTAGAGTGTTGGGACAGTTCCAACCTAAGTGCCATGTGCTATATTCGGGCGAGCATGTCTAACGCGCTCCAGAAACTGTATGAGAAACATCAAACTGCTAGGTAGATCATGGATAACCTGGAGGAGATATTTGGTGAACAAACTATCCAGGCTAATACCGATGCTATCAAAGGTCTCATGAACTGCAGGCAGAAGGTTGGAACTCCCATCAAGGAGCACATGATGAAAGTCATGGCTTATTTGTCTGAGGCTCAGACAAATGGGGCTGAGATCGATGCTGCAACTCAATTGGTTATGGTTTTCCAAACCTTATCTAAGGATTTCAATTTGTTTCAGGCATCTTACAACTTTAACCGAAAGGAGATGTCTTTAACGGAATTGATGAAAGAGTTGCAAGCCTTTGAGAACATTTTTAAAGGTTCTGGATCTAAGGCTGAGGCAAATATGGCTGAACCTAGTTCGCCTATTCCTAATCCCAAAAGGAAGAAGGAAAAGGGGAAGAACAAGGGAAACAAGCCTGTGGTGAATGCACCTGTTTCTAAGAAGTCTACCAAGACTAAGAAGGGAAAGGTGGATCCCAAAAAGGTTAAGTGCTTTCACTGTGGGAAGAAAGGATATTTCTAGAAGGATTGCCGAGAATACCTGGCTTTGCAAAAGCAAAAAGGTAATTTCAATGTACTGTATCTTGAGGGTTACTTAGTGGAAGAATCTAAGGACAATTGGGTTATAGATTCTGGAGCTACTAACCATGTTTGTATTTCTCTACAGGGGTTCAAGGAAACTAGAAGTTTGCTTGAGGAGAACTTCACGTTAAGAACCGGTGATGGGACATTGATGCAAGCTGAAGCAGTGGGAGAAGTGCATCTTTATTTTGATGAATTTAGGTTTATTGTTTTGAGACATTGTTTTTATATTCCTAGTTTTAAGAGGAACCTAATTTCGGTAGCTTGTTTGATTAAGGATTCTTATTCAGTTTCTTTTAATAATAAAGTTGTTATTAGGAAAAACAATTCTCTTATCTGTAATGGAAGGATGTATGGAAATCTTTATTTTATCAAACCTAAGATGCACTCATTGCTTGATACAGAATTGGAAAAGAACTCTAAAAGACATAAGTTTTCTCACTCTAACAAATCATATTTTTGGCATTTACGACTTGGTCACATAAGCCTTAATAGAATTCAAAAGATGGTAAAGGAGGAATGCCTTGACTTGTATGAGGTTGAACCTTGGCCACAATGTGAATCCTGTTTGGAGGGCAAAATGACTAAACGGCACTTTAATGCTAAGGATAGTCGTGCCGAGGAACTTTTAGAACTTGTGCATACGGATGTTTGTGGTCCCATGAACATAGAAGCACGTGGTGGGTATGAGTATTATATCACTTATATTGATGATTACTCAAGGTATGGATATGTCTATTTGATGACCCGCAAAAGCGAAGCCTTTGACAAGTTCAAGGAATTTCGGGCTGAAGCGGAGAAACAATTAGGTAAGTCCATTAAGACACTTCGATCGGATCGAGGTGGGGAATGCCTATCGGATGGGTTCTTATGATATTTGATAGAGAACGGGATACAATCCCAGTTGACTGCACCTGGTACTCCTCAACAGAATGGTGTAGCTGAGAGAAGAAGTAAGACCTTATTGGATATGGTCCGGTCTATGATGAGTTATTCCACATTACCTTTGTCATTTTGGGGGCAAGCCATACAAACTGCATGCTATCTTCTAAATAACGTTCCCTCCAAATCGGTTCCTAAAACTCCTTACGAGTTATGGACGAGTAGGAAACCTAATTTGAATCATATTCGAATTTGGGATTGTTCGGTACACGTCCTGGATAAGGAAGCGAAGAAGTTGGAGTCACGATCAGAAGTGTGCTTGTTTGTTGGCTATCCAAAAGGGACAAAAGGTGGTCTGTTCTATAATCCGAAGGAAAATAAAGTCTTTGTTTCTACACATGCAACATTCCTGGAGGAAAGTTATGTGGAAGACTTTAAACCTCGTAGCATAGTAGTGCTTGAGGAGATGACTTCGGGTTTAGATATTCCTAAAGTCACAGAAAACCCTAGGGAAAAACCATTAAAGAATCAACAACCACAGGAGCTTCATTGTAGTGGGAGGATTATCAGGGAACCTGAAAGGTACATGTTCAATGGTGAAGTTTTTGAAGCAGAATCCATATAACATGTTGATGATCCGGCTACGTACAAAGAAGCTATGGAGGATGTTGATTCTAGTCTTTGGCAAAAGGCTATGAACACCGAGATGGAATCTATGGATTCCAATGGGGTCTGGAAACTTGTAGACTTACCCCAAGGCATAAAACCGATTGGGTTTAAGTGGGTATACAAGAGGAAGAGAGGTGTGGATGGGAAAGTAGAAACTTTTAAGGCAAGACTTGTAGCAAAGGGCTATACGCAGAAAGAAGGAATCGACTATGAAGAAACTTTCTCGCCTGTAGCAATGCTCAAGTCAATCCGCATTCTTTTATCCATTGCGACTGCTCTCGATTATGAGATCTGGCAAATAGATATCAAGACAACTTTCTTGAATGGCTCTCTTGAGGAAGATATCTATATGATACAACCAGACGGGTTCAAGACAAAGGGCCAAGAAGACAAGGTGTGCAAGTTGCTTAAATCCATTTATAGATTAAAGCAAGCATCTCGTTCTTGGAATATTAGGTTTGATCAAGCAATCAAAATCTATGGATTCGAACAAAACATTGATGAACCATGTGTTTATAAATGTATCAAGAACGAGAAAGTGGTTTTCCTAGTACTTTATGTGGATGATATATTGCTTATTGGAAACGATGTGGCAATGTTATCATCTGTCAAAGTTTGGTTAGCCAAACACTTTGACATGAAGGACTTAGAGAAGCTAGTTATGTTCTTAGAATTCAACTCTTTAGAGATAAAAAGAACAAAACGATAGCACTCTCCCAAGCTTCATACATTGATAAAGTACTTGAAAAGTTTTCTATGAAAGATTCTAAGAAAGGTGCCCAACCTTTCAGGATTGGAATCAAGCTTTCTAGAGATGACTGTCCCAAGACATCGGAAGAAAGGGAGCGTATGAAAAATGTACCTTATGCATCAGCAGTAGGTAGTCTTATGTACGCTATGTTATGCACAAGGCCTGACATTTGTTTTGCAGTTGGAATGATAAGTCAATATCAGTCGAATCCAGGACCGAACCATTGGGCTGCGGTCAAGCATATACTCAAGTATCTATGGAGAACGAGGGATTATATGCTAGTGTATTCCGGTCAGGACCTAGTTCCTATAGGATACACAGATTCTGATTTTCAATCAGATCAGGATTCGAGGAAATCGACTTCAGGATCTATATTTACTCTTGGAGATGGTGCCGTTGTGTGGAGAAGTATTAAGCAATCTTACATTGCTGACTCGACCATAGAAGCCGAGTATGTGGCAGCCAGTGAGGCATCAAAGGAAGCGGTATGACTCCGCAGGTTCCTTAGTGACCTTGAGGTCGTTACTGGTATGGATAAAGCTATGGTGCTTTACTGTTATAACAGTGCAGCAGTAGCTAATACCAAGGATCCTAGGCATCATAAGAGGAGTAAGCACATTGACAGAAAATATCACATCATCAGAGGCTTTGTTGAGAGTGGAAATATGACGGTTTGCAAAATTGCATCAGAGGACAATCTTGCCAACCCGTTCACGAAGACTTTGGTGGCCAGAAGATTCGAAGAACACGTTGAAGGCATGGGGATGCGTAATATGTCACATTTACTAGTTTAAGGCAAGTGGGAGATTGTTGGGATCTAAATGTGCCCTAAGGATAGAAAATCAATGGTAGGGATTTTCTGTAAATATGACATTTTGATATTAATAAGAGGAGGCTATTCATGTTTAATAAGTTGTGTCATATTTACTTTCATTTGTTGATTGTATGTTTGAGCAAACATAAAATACTCCTTGACTGTTGGTAATATATCGGATTATCATATGTATACGGAGTATACATAGAAGACATGGTAATTTGATAACAGTCAAAATAAATAGTCCGCAATCGATGAAATAAGATTTGGGGATCTTATTCATGATAAGATTGTAAAGGTTGTCTACTTCCTTGGAGGGATGGTTTGTCTTGACTATTGGATAGGTTCCGAGTGGAAACTTTAATGTATACCAGTATTGAGGTATGACATTGGACTGGACCTAAAGTGTTAATTGGTTCGGTTTAATAATTCCGTTTATAAGAATCAATGATGCTTTGATTATCATCCTGTATTAATCTTAATCCTGAAATGATTACTTGAGTTCGTATCCATGATTTATGTACTTTAATACACTACAGGTGAGACACTGTTATTTTATGGTCAATATACTTGTGTTTTGGGTGCATGACTTACGGATAGAGAAATCAAGATTCATAGATATGGAATTCATAGTTATCTTAACGATAGTACATGTTATCTACTTAAAGGCATTATTCGGGGATTGAAAGATAGTATAATAAGATCTTGGTCATCGGTTTACTTTGTGTTCTCTGATGGTTTATCAATTGTATGGTTTTATAATTGGTGGTTCTTTCAATGGAGAATAATGGAACTTTAAGTTAAAATGATTGAAAAGGTAAAACGGAAAAAGTCCTTAATTCAATAATTGATAACATATGGGGATTAAGCAAGCGATGAATAAATCATGAAAGAAGCACTGCGTGAGAGAGCTTTCGTAATACGGTATGTAAACAGGAGTTCAGCTTCAAACTTTTAGTAGAATAGTTTTGAAGTTGATAATTGATGAATAATTAATCTGGGATTAATTTTTCACAATTATAGAAGCCTCTTTACATATTTCCATCGAGTCCCTCTATTAGCTCATATAGTTCTATATAGCATCTCGGGATTTGTTCCTAATGAGATCGGTAAATTTAAATGAAATTTTGTAATGTCTATTAAGACATGTACTCTCTAACATGCAATCCGGAAAAAGATTGGACACGTAGGATTGGTGTAGATAAATAATATGATTTTGTCAACACGTGATTGGTTGATTTGAATTTTAGAAATAAGATTGTGTTTGAATTATATAATTTTGGAAAATAAAGTTTTTCTCTCCTAATCTAAATATGGTGCACGGTTTTTAGATAGGTGGAGGGAAGAAAATTTTGTTTCAAAATTGTTCAAATATATTCCTAACATTAAATTATTAATTGATTTAAATAATGGAGATTATTTCATGAATTTTTCTCTTCTAATTAAAAGAGGTGCACGGTTTTTGTGAGGAAAGAAATTTGAAATATTCCATTGATTTAAATTAATTAATATGGTTGATGTTTGTGAAAAATATTTATTCAAATGAGTGAATCTTATTTAAATTCACAAAGGTTTAAAAGAAATTTGAATCTTGATAAGACTAGGATCTTTTCACTAGTCTAGATTCTTGATTTAAAATTTGAACAATCAATCAAGCTTGAAACTCAAAGTGGCCGAATTTTTTAGGAGATTTTCCTCTTGGAAAAACGTTTCTAGGTTCAATGAATCTAGCCCTAAAGTTGTATGATCTTTTTTTTCAAAATTTATCCAGAAAAATAATTATTAATTATTTTTCAAGAAGGAATTAAATTTTGAAAAGGATTAGACTTCTATATAAAGGCTAGGAATTCTTGAGAAACCAATTTTAGTATTTTTTTAAGAAGAAAAATGTTTTTTTAAAAAAATAAATAATTTGGGTTTCTTCCACTTCATAAAATTCGGCTATCTTGTGAGAAAGAAAAAGGGAAAATTCCATTGAATCAAAACTGTGAGGAAGGTTAAACCGAGTGATAATTTTCATAGGAGGTTAACCGATTCCTGTTTTGTAGTTTTAAAGAAAGAAGTTTGATCATATTCTCAACGAGGAACATCAGAATTGAGAAGGAGAGATCTAGACTTCGGAAAGTATTACCGGTCGCTTGGATTCATAGAACGTGTGCCCACACACACTCTGAGACGTGGAACTCGAGAATAGTAGATAAGACACGTTGGTCAAACGCTATAGTGATTCCGGAATCCGATAAATAAGGTACGCTTGATCATGAATTTAATTTATTGTTATATGCATCATGAGATTCTTTTCGAAACGGCATAAAAAATTTTAAAACTTCCGCTGCGCCGCAACTCTGATATCGGGTCCGTTTTTTCCAACAGTGTTGGCTCCAGCGGTACACTTAGCCTAGGTGAGCACGAACATCCTTGCTGGCTTTCAAGCCTTCCTTTTAACGAGATAGTTAACTTTATCAAGGAAAGAAGGTTAGCAGGAAATCTCAAACCACCACTTCGTAGGAGCTAAACATCAAAACTGAACTCGTATCTGTCTTACACTTTGACTGGTTGCTGGATTTCGTTTTCCTTTCTAAAAGGTCAAAACACAAGCCAATTCCCATTTTCTATGCTGTCTTCTCCAAGAAAACACTCTCTCTATAACTTATATTACACTTCTTCACCATCATTATAATGCGGATTCACCATGGATGAACCTCTTCTGCCTATAACAACAGGAGTGGAAGTAGAAGAGTCATGCAGTCCATCACTAAAGAATTTCTCACACATTGCCGTCGCTTTAATACCACAATCTGAGCCTCATTTTATCGCCAAGAGCGAAAAAACTGCTCTGAATTCTTCATTCCCAAATCTCTTAACTAGCCTAAAGAAAGACAAGAGGAGGTAACTAATCACCCGAGCACACTTCTGAGAATTCCCGTCAATCCAAGCCTTCATCCGGTAAACCAGGCAGTTCTCTTGCCCTGGAATCATGTTTCGGCATCACTCTTTATATCCTAATCGGTTTTGCAACTTTCTTGATTAGTGGAAGCTTCAAGGGATATGTTACAGTCAAGACGGTCGATGCTCTTTACTTTATAGTGGTAACTTTTTGCACCACTGGCTATGGTGACATTGTTCCTGACTCGACATTCATGAAGCTCTTCACTTGTTTCTTTATCTTGATAGGGTTTGGATTGTTTGACGCAGTGCTAAACGGATTCGTTCGGAACCTTTGTGACCAGCAAGAATCAGTACTATTAAGCACCATGGACGAGAACAGATTAAACACAATGTTTGAAACGTATATTCTTGATAAAGAAAAAGGAAGAATGAGGATTAGAATGAAGGTCGTCTTGGCCTTAGCGGTTGTCATTTGTTGTATAACCATCGGGACTGTTGCAGTGCATTTTCTTGAGGAGTTTAATTAGGCTGATAGTTTTTATATCTCTGTTACATCTGTGACAACTGTAGGTTATGGCGATTATTCTTTCACTACGAAAGAAGGAAGAATTTTTGCGATTGTTTGGTTGTTTGTAAGCACATTTGCTTTTGGTAAGGCCTTCTTGTGCCCAGCTGAGTTGAGAAACGAGAAGAGGAATCGTAGTCTTGCCCGATTGGTGCTTCACAGGAAGGTTACCGTCGGTGATTTGGTGGTGGTAGATTTTGACAATGATGGATACATCATATATGTATATTATGTTCTCATTTGTGATATTTGGGATTCAAAAGTTTTCTCCTATTTGCTTCCCTCGGTGGTTATTTTTCTATTGAATGGTGCTTCTTTAAAAGGTCTTCAGATTATTGATCAAATTAGTAGTCCAGATGTTCAAAACAACATTTGAAAGTTAGGACAATGTTGGAGATGAATTAACAATCATGGAGATAATTTACTTCATTAAACTCAGTTCCTGTTAGCTTTAGAATAAACTTACCAGTTGGTCCAAAAACAGAGTTAGGGCATAGTCAATAGAGAAAGAAGAGCAGAAGATGATAGGTTTTCACCAAGTATTTGGAATTAGTTTTTTTAAAAAAGCTTAGTTGATCATATAAATTTTTAAATTTTTTTGAAAGATATGAATCTTAAAATTTTGAAGTCTATTTAAAAGAGTTTTTTAAGAACTCACTTTTTTTTTTTTTTTTTTACTTTGACGAAGTTCTTTTAGAGAGTAAAAGCTCTTTTGATAAATCAATATTTCTTTCCTCTCTTGGGTTTATCAAGTTCTCTATGTGCATGTTTCGAACGTTAACATAATTTTCTTGATTTTCATGTTCAAAATTAGGCATGCTTATTGATTTCCTACTATTGATTGTCATGCTTAGCAAATGTGAATACATAATATTCAAGCTTGAGGAGATGAGAAAGGTAACAGAGACAGACATCCTGGAGATTGGCAAACAATTTGATTCGCTGAAAAAATGCAATGGTGGGAAACTTACTCTTGCCGATATAATGGAGACAGAAGAGATAACAGACTCAAATTTGAGGTACAAGAGTGCATCTCCAAGCTTATGATTTATCAAGAGGAGAAAGACAATGTACGAAATAGACAGCCCTTTTGTCCCCAAGACATGTCTGTACAACAACAACAAGAGCCTTCTGTATGTATCTCTGTATCTCTCGCTGCAAACCCAATTGATGGGGGTTTGGGACTGTTGGGAACCTGAAACAACAGCTAAATCCTAATGGCTCATTTTGATCGATACGATATTTATAATTCTCTTTTTTTTTTATGAAAAAAAAAAGTTTCCCATAAAGAAAAGCAAGATTAGCAACTTGCAAAACCGGTAATCTTCAATTTGGAGCATTCGCACAAGATGACTCATTTTGAGTGTATTTTCTACATCTGGATGGATCAACACATCTAAGAGCAACAAGAAGGGAATGTTTGTTTTAAAGCACCCGTTGCGGGTTTAACTTAAAGCAGGTTCGGATCCACAACCTCCTCAGCTCTTCTTGTGCCCACCATCATCTTTAACCACTCCACAAGATTAACCTGCCATGGTGTATACGGCAATCTGAATAGACATCTTTGCACAAATATGATCAGGACAATTAGGACACCGATTATGAATTAATCTAATTACCTCGTTGGTTGACCGTCCATAGTCCACGGGATGTCCACTTGTAACTGCTTCAAGCACATAAACAATTGCGTCTTTTTTTAATATTTTTTTAGTTATTTTGCATTTAAAACATGGGATCTATCCCCGGACCACAACTTTGGCCCGTAATACTATAAGGCTGGGTAGGATCGACCCCAGGTGGATTAAATAAAAGGTTCAAGGGTAAGGCCATATGCAGTTGCCTAAGGTCCCTTTAAGCCGTCCGGTTTCATTATTAAGAAATACCTTGATTATTGATATAAATATTTGTTCTACTATTCACTTTTTAGTCTTATGATTAGACAATTCTCTCTAATCTATAACTATATTAAAAGTGTGAAGTGTCCTAAAAACACTATTCAAAAATTTGGTCAAATTATTTTGTCTTTTTTATTTTTAATTTTTTTTAAAACTAAAAAAAACTGCCCTTAAGATTTTTTATTACATTTCCCTAAGATCATAGTTAGTTCTATGTTAAAACAAGCAAAAAGGTAATAATGCGATTCCTTAAAATGATAATAAAATATGCTTAGCTAGGGAGGACCTTTTTTTTTTTTTTAATGGTATTAGAACGATATCTATTGATCCTGAAACGAGGTTTCGTGGAGGAAAAAAAATATTTAAGTGCAAATAATAATTTGTAGAATCCCTCTTATATTTATATATATATATATAAGAAATATATATGTGATGGGGCTCTTTTGTGGTGGCCGTGCTGACGTGGAGGGAAAGTGTTCATGGCCTCCTTCGGTTGGTCCAGATGACGTCTAGTTGGCGTCAAGGGAATGTGCCACTGGAGGTAATGCGAGCTACGTCGAGAGGTCGAACACCAGAACAATCAGTAGGTGTGTTTGTAGTGCTCTTTCTTGTAAGCCATAATGTTAGCCCCGGAAGGGACGAGCTAAACCCAGATGACCCCGAGGAAGATGGTTCCAAGGGCAACACCCGCTATGATTTCGACCCTGTGTGGATGAAGACTTCTCAATAAAGTAGATCTTGAGATGACCATATGGTGTGGGAGAAAAATATGAATGGTTTGTGTAGAGATGTTTTTGGTGAATGGAAAGTTTGTTTGATGCTTACTATACGGGTTTGGACCTATGGTTTTGTTATAAATAGTGAGTGAGGCCTAAAATATAGAGTGCCTAATGGTGACTCTGTATTTCAAGTGTTGCTCTATCATCGGAATGATCTAGTTAGAGAGGATCTTCCCTTGCTTGACCATATAAGATGAGTGAAGGGTGAGGCAAATGGTTGCTAATTGTGTTTAAGGTATTGATGGTGATATGTATTAGAGTTAGATTGAAGGGAGTCGAAGTGGTTGTATACTTGGGAATGCCTATTCCCAAGGTTCTCCACTATCGGAGTTGTCACCGGAAGTTATGGTATATTAGAGAGAGTATCCTTTTGATTAATGCCTAAAGATCACTCGTAAAGCGATCGGTTATGGTACAGATCGGACGGTCATATCTACAGGAAGGTAACAACAAAAACAAATAATATTATTAGAGATAAATGTTCAAAAGACAAGGAAATAAAATAATAAAAATTGAAGAATTTTTTTTGTAAATTTTTGTGATAGAGAAAATAAACAAAATATGAAAAATATAAGATTTAGGTAGAGAAAAATTCAATAATGAATGAAGCAAGGCGTCATGAATCCTTTATATATTTCATTCTCCAAATTGAATCCAATCTTGAATTTTTAACTCAATTGCAAGTTTCACATCCCAAACAAACAACCGAAAAATATGGAATTAAAAACCAATAAAATAAACGAATGTGTTTCGATGGATTAAATCTCAATGTTGAACCAAACGGATTTATCGTTACAAGTTATCCAAAATTGACAAGATACTGCTTTTAGCAAATTGTAGTAAAGGACAACTTATAAAACAAATCTTGTAAAAATAAAATGTGATAATATTACATAAAAAAATGATTTGATTTATATAAAAGACTGATACAAAATATTTTGAATAAAAAATGAGATGAAGAGTTTCAATTCGCTAAAACATATAATTTTTACAAAACAAATGAAAATCAAACTCAAATTGGATCACTCGACATATAAGTTCATCGCTAGCCTTACCAAATTGTCTAGCCTAACTTGCAATTCATCTCACAAAATTCTAAAAAGAAAACATAAGATGAAAAATGCAAGAATAAGAGAAAATACAAGAAAAACAACACAAAAAACTTAGCCAAATGCTAAGGGAGAAACACTTGGTCTCTTGAGAAGCCCTGCTTATATAGCCATGAAGTCTAACATCCTGGAGAGAATTTTGGCGCAACAAATCCGCCACCCAGGCTGGTAAATCAACTGGAGACTCGCTGGGCTCAGCTGCAGCTAGGGTTGTGGGCTTGAGACAAGGGCCAGAAACCACGAGCCAGCTAGAGAAAGGAATCATGGGCTCAAACCCAGCCCAACAATAACGCTGAGCAATCTTGCACACGTGGAAGGAGATCGCACGGAGTGAACAAAGCCTGGAGACACGTGGCGGCTCTTGGGGAGGCGCACCTACGGAAAGAAAGAAGAGAAAAGAAAGGAATAGAAAAGAAAGAAAAAGAGGAAAAATAAAAACAAAAGGAAATTAAAATAAACCATAACAACTAGAATATTAAATAATTAAATTAAAATTAAATACTTGCAAATTAAAATATTTTGAATTAATATCATCTCAATTAAAACTTCAATTATCTAATAACTTGTATGAATAAAAATGTATTTTTGTGCACTTATCACTTATACTGGTCATTTGTTATAAGTAAGGAATGGTGAGAGAAATGATACTCTTGTGATGGTGGTTATGATGGTTCCATGTTTTAGGTACGCCTCTGTCAATGGAGTCACCTGAGGTAGAGAGGGCCATCTCTCTTAGTTGGAAATGGTGAGTGAAGGGTAAAGGGCATAGTTGTTAAAAGTGTTGAGGGAATGTAAGATCTAATGATGTGATCAGGGATGGTTGGTGAGGTAGAAAATACAATGTGCTCGAGAATGGATTCCTACTTTAAATGTACCTCTGTCAGGGGTGCCATCTGATTTAGAGAGGGTATTCTTTCTTGGCTATGAGTGGAGATGAAAGAGGAGTTGTTTGCAGTGTTTTGAGCTGAATGTGTCCATTTGAGGTGAGAATAGTGTCGTATTTATAGGTGGAGGACAATTTAATGGCAACCAAATTTTTTCTAGTTTAGTTTGGTGGTTTTCCATTGGGAAGTTCTAGTTGGGGGTTTTTCAGGCTATGGTTTCCTTCTCTTTTCCGAAATGGCTTCTTTAGGAAGCGGGAGAACTCTTCCATTGACTATTTGAACATGGTCAAAAAGAGTTGCCTTGATAATGGAAGCCTAGGGAGATAGCTAGCTATTGTAATTCTTCATGAAGGCTATTTCAGGTGTCCCTCAGGTAGGATACGTTTTTTCGATGGGGAAATGTCTCACCTAAATGGTATGGAACCACAGTACCAGACCAAGGCCGGCCACATCACTGAGAACTGTCTTGTACCCGGGTCAGATAGTGCCCAGGAACGTCGCTGTTGCTCCGGACAGTCATCTACCACCTAACACCTGACATGAAGCCCGCCACAACGTTCCATCCACCACCTAACGTCTGATGTGAAGCCTATCACTGCACACATCAACAGTCGACTTCCCCCACCTACTATTGTGCAACGTCACATCGCCAGCCGTCGTCAACTGCTTTGACAGGGGCTACTCCTGCTGACGCCGGCGGCAGTCCCCCTAATGTCCCCTATACTCTGCCCCGTACCTGCGATATGTTGGGCTAGCTAAAGCCGAGTATTTGATGAATGAGATATATAGTGGGGTGTGCAGGAACCATTCTAGGGGAAAGCTCTATCTTTCAAGTGCCTTCGTCAAGGATACTACTGGCCGACCATGGGCAAAGATGCTATGGAGTTCACCCGAAAATGCCTCAAGTGCCAACAGTTTGCCAAGGCGATCAAGTCTCACCCCGAGAAGCTCACCTCGGTGGTGTGTGCTTGGTCATTCGCCAAATGGGGCCTCAACCTGATCAGACCACTACCGATGGCCCGGTCACAACTTCGATATTGCCCAGTAGCTATAGATTACCTCATGAAATGGGTCGAAGTGGAGCCCTTAGCTCAGCAAACTGAGGCAAAATGTACTAGTTTTTTGTGAAAGAACACCATCTACAAATTCGGGATCCCCTATACCGTGGCCACGGACAACGAAAAACAGTTCGAGAATCCGAAATTCATCGCGCTTTGCAAATAATTCAGAATAAAAAAGGTGCTCTCTTCCCCCAGACACCCCCAAAGTAACGGACAGGTAGAAGCCGTCAATAAGACGATCAAGGAGAATTTGAAGAAGAACCTTGAGAAGCATAAAGGTGCTTGGATTGATGAGCTACCTCGAGTACTCTGGGCGTACTGAACAACTAGGCGTACAGTAACCGGGGAAACCCCATTTGCTATGGTTTTCAGGGTAGAGGCCGTCATTCCAACTATAGTGGGTTTGCTTAGTCTCCGTGTCGGGAGCTATGATGATGAAGACAATGCCGAGCAGATGATACCCGCACTAGATCTGGTTGAAGAAAAATGAGAGCAAGCTCTGATCCGAAAATCTGCACGTAACCAGACCGTTGCCAGGTATTATGACAAAAAATTTCGACGGCGAGTCTTCAAAGTAGGCAACTTAGTACTCAAGAAAGTCTTGGTCCAAGAGCCCGGGTTAGGTTCATTCAGTCCCAAGTGGGATGGGCCGTATAGGATCATCGAGGTTGTTCGTCCGGGAACATACCGACTAGCCAACCAGGATAATAAATGTCTGGGACACCTGTGGAATGCTGACCATCTCAAGCGCTTCTATCAGTAATTTTGTTTAGACAATTATTGTAAAAATTTGATTAATAAAGAAGAATATTCGTTCAGATCAAGTTTGTATACGCTAGACACCGACTAGAGTTAGACTTGGGTCAATTCCACGGAACACCCGAGCCAACCATAGGAGGTGTCCGAGCAGGACCCAACTTAAGGTCTGCTAAGGCTGACCCAGCATTCCAGTGGCCCCCGGACCACTGGGAAAGGTCCCAATGCTGAGCACCAACCAGAGATGGACTTGGGTCAATTCCACGGAACACCCGAGCCAACCATGTGAGGTGTTCGAGCATGACCTAACTTAAGGTCTGCTAAGGCTGAACCAGCACTCCAGTGGCCCCCGGACCACTAGGAAAGGTCCTAATGCTGGGCACCGACCAGAGTTGGACTTGCGTCAATTCTACGGAACACCCAAGCCAACCATAGGAGGTATCCGAGCAGGACCCAACTGAAAGTCTGCTAAGGCTGACCCAGCACTCTACTGGTCCCCAGACCACTGGGAAAAGTCCAAACGCTACACACCGACCAGAGTTGGATTTTGATCAATTCCATGGAACACCTAAGCCAACTATAGGAGGTGTCCGACCAGGACCCAACTTAAGAACTACTCGAGTAGCCACACAATTGGGGCAAAATATAGTTTAAAAAAAAAAGAGAAAGCATTGAAAATAAAAAGAAAATTTCATTAATTGCTCAAGACACTCGGGCTGCTCTTGCTCGTCAAGGATGACAACATCCTCGGTTTTTCGAGCACCCCAGTCACTTCACCCTCCTCGTGTCCTGGTGGCGCTTGGTCTCCTCGGCAGCCGTCTCCCCGGAGATCTCGGGAACGAACGACCAGTCAACCCTGGACATAGTTGGGTTGGTGAGTTTGAAACCTACCTTCATATCCCTTATCCCCTCCTTATACTTGGTGACCAGGCTGGCATTAAAGTTGTCGAAGTTCAGGTAGTCCTCAACCGCCTGTTGCCAGGCATCTTCGAGAGCTGCGGGAAGAGCCACCTGGAGGTACCTGGTGTGCTCGGACTGGGCTACAGACAGATCATTCTCGGCCTTCCTCCGCGCATCCTCTGCCTTCCTCCGAGCATTTTCAGCTTCGGAAGCCCTCTTCTCGGCATCCTTTGCCTCTTCTCGGCTGCCTTGGCCTTGTCTTCAGTCTTCTTCTCTGCATGTCTGGCACTCCTGGCCTTAGAATTCGCCGAGGCGATGTCGGCCTCCATACAGTTGGTGTAACCACGAGCAACCGGGCTACCGGAGAAGGCTAAACACAAGGCCTGTAAAAAAAAAAAGAAAGTTAATAAATAATAAGAAAAATTGATCTATTCAATGAAAAGATAGCTACTGAATCAGCACTGTTTACCTCGATCAGCTTCTTGGCGCAGTCGTCAATAGCCGAGATAGGGTCGGAGCGTTGAGAGGATTCGGCCACCTCCAAAGTAAACTTGTCATCGAACTTCAAGACAAGCGCCTTCTGGACCGACGACTTCCGTTTAATTGGCTCGGCTCTAGATGACGAGGCAGGTTGATCCCGAGGCTTAACGGCTTCTCGTCGACTCCGGGAGGAAATAATGATAGCGACCAGCCACTCATCTCTAGAGCGGCTAACCCGAGCTTCAGGAGGGTCGGACGAAGTTCTGGTCGTCAGGGCGGGTGCTCGGCTAGGTGGGGCAAAGGTCGAGGTTCCTGCCCTGCTCTTGCCACCGCCACCGGTTTTGGTGAACTTCTGAAGCCGAGCCATCCTATCTTGGTCACTGGGGCGTTTACTCCCACGATGTTCCCGCTTGGCCATCGATGGTTTTTCCATAACAAGACTAGTCGATAACCGGTTAAGATCTTACCTAAAGAAAAATAGAGTAATAGCGACCTTCCATCCGAAGGCTCCACGCTGGGAAGAGTTGCGCAAGTACCAAATCCATGTCCTCGTCGACAACCCTTGGACCCCAAGTCCTGGGAGACGAGTTGTTGGACTGCAGGTCATAAACCGTAGCTACCGGCACTCCCCGCGGAACTTTGGACTGATCAGACATGGTCGCGATTTCAGTGGTGCCCCGGGATCGGTAGTTGACGACAGGCTCCGGCATGCGAGCAACTGTGACTTCCCCGGGCTGGGCCGTCCTTGGTCAGTCATCGGGGTGGTCGGATGTCGACGAGGAGCCAAACCAATGGTACTCCTCCAGGCTCGCTGGGGATAGTAGCATGTGATTGTTCCATTCAGGGTCCAACATTTCTCGGAGAACGTCAATCTTTGCCAAGTTCAACTCAGACACGTGTGGTCCTCGGGTCCACACGTAACCTCTTTCGAATATTATGGGAACCCTCTCCGCAGGAGAAACCTCGTTGTATGGGAGGTGACCGTGCAGCCATCGACCACCCGCAAAGAACCACATGTGTTTAAACTGCTTGTCGGAGTCAGGACACCCGGTGATGAACGTCCCCTTGTAACCTTGGATGCCAAGACAGTAAAAGATCCACATCGGGCTATGTCTACCTATTAGTTGGAGGAGCTATTTCCTGGAAGAGTGTTAAGTAGACACTCATAGCTTCTTCTACTATGGTAACTTAGTTTATAGCTTGTTATGAGGCATCTATTCATGGGATATGGCTGCGAAATTTTGTTACTGGACTGCGAGTTGTGGATGGTATTGAAAGACCATTAAAGATATATTGTGACAATAATTCAACTGTGCTTTATTCTAATAATAACATAAGCTCTGTGAAGTTGAAGCACATAAGCTTCAAGTGTCTAATTGTTAAAGAAAGAGTTCAGAGTCATCAAGTGGCTATAAAACATGTTGAGACAAACTCCATGATTGTAGATCCGCTTACTAAGGTTTTACCACCCAAGGTCTTTCATGAGTACATTGCTCATATGGGTGTTGTTTTGTTTGATGATGTGCATGTCTAGTGGGAATTTGTATTTTGATGTTCTTTGTTACAAACACGTTTTGTGTTTATTTTCTACAGAATAAAGTATATAGTTTATTTATAAACTTTGAATGTTATTTGTGTTTGATCTCACTAAAGAGTAAACTTGTACCAGTTGAAAATAAGCATGTTTAAGATCACATTGCTTGTAATTTTCATGTTACGCATCCATACTTTATCTATGTCATTGAAGATATTGGTATGGTGACTATTGATGGGTCTAGTTATGAATATATATAACAAATGTCACTTTAATCCCATGTTAATATAGTATATATATTAGATTGAGATATTTCAAAATAGATAGCTTTTTAGTGCACACTCAGGACTTTTTATAATATAATTGTTTCAGGAAACATATGTAGCTCAAGTGGGAGATTGTTGGGAATTTTATTAATTTCCTATTATGGATTTACATATTAAATGACAATTATATCATAGGCTATCTAATTTAATAGGGTCAAGTAAGTGATCTATTAATTGGGCTCTAGAGATATCTATTGAGTATGAGATTTAATGTGTTGAAGCCCAATACTAATTGAATTAGGGTTGATGAGAATCTAATTTAAGTAAGTATATAAGGGCCATTATAAGAGTTGTGGTCTACAAGTCAAATCAAAATACGTAATATTTGCTCTTCTCCTTTTTCCCCATTAAGAGAGAAAATTCATAGAGCATCTTAGGAAACTAAAGAGATTTGATTGTGAAAGACTTCATCCTTTTCTAATTTGTCTTTATGGATTTATGTACCCTTCCGATTAATTTTTCTTGATAATTTAATATGAGATCTTGGATTTGATTATTTTTTTATCAATTAAATTTTTCCCCAACATCGTTGTGTCTGGATCATGCCTCGCAGTGGACTAGATCACAATCGATGTTTCGTGTAGTCATGAGCGTAATCTCTAGCTAGACCATGAGGAGTTGCGGTGAAGCACAATTCTCACACTATCGGAGCTATTAGAAGGGGAAAGAGAAAGGGAGGAGAGAGAAAAGGGGGAGATAAAGGAGGACGTGACGTGTGTGTGTTTCGGAGGGGGGTTAATTTATTTTAAATTATTTTTAATAGTTAATCATTGATTTACAATAATTAACCATTAATTGACCGAAAAATTGATGATATTGTTTATGGTCAATCAGTGATTGACAATAAAGATTTGTGAGTTATATTATGATCAATTAGTGATTGATCGCGGTCAATCAGTGATTAACTATACAATATGATCAATTAGTGATTAACCATTTACAAAATTGATTGACTATTATAAGGGAAATAAAATTTTAATTAATTTTTAAAAACTTAGGTATATTAAACTAATTTTTAAAAACTTGGGCTATTTATTAAAAATCTTATTAAAATAGGTCATTTAGTTATAAACCCCTTGTACTTTTTTTTTTTTTTTTTTTTAAGGATAAAGATAGAAGGAGTTTTGAATTTTACATTTGATGACTAAATTAGGTATATAATTACCACTAAATTATATATATAGTCACATCAACGTTTTTTTTTAATATACTTTATTAAAGAAGTTTCTAACACAAATCTCATTATAAATTTTTAGCTTTATCTTTATCTCTATCTCTATCTTTACTTTTTATATTATAAGTTTTTAGTTTTATCTTTATCTCCATCTCTATCTTTACTCTTTACTATATTAAAATAGTCAAAATGTTAATTTATTCACTTGACATTTAGTGCTGGGAATTTGGGCCGGGCCAAACGGGCAGGCCTGCGGCCTGTAATTTAGGCTCGATTGGTGGCCTGACCCGGCCCACATTCTATGAGTCCGGTAAAAGTCCGGCTCTATAGTAAGAGGCGAGCTGGGGTCTCCTTTTAGGCCCGAAGGGCCAGACCGGGCTGGCCCGAATATTTAAACTCGATAGGCCGGCCCGACTGTTTTTATTAAAAAAAATTATATATATTAAATATTAATATTATAATATTATAATATACATATATATAAACAACTGAGACCAACGGCTGTAATAACCGTTGATCCAACTCCAACGGTTATATATATAACCGTTGGACACCAAGTCACCAACGGCTATTACAACCGTTGGGACATGTTTTTTTTTTTTTTAATAATAATAATAATAAATTTTTTTATTAAAAACTTTAAAATTATTATTTTTATTTTTTTAAAATTTCATTCTCATTCTATAAATACCCTTTTACTTTTTCATTTTTTCACACATCTTCTCTCATTTCAATCTCTTATTCTCTAATTTATTTCTCTATATTCTCTTATTTCTAATTTCTCAATTCTCATTATGCAAAAATTAATATTCTATAATTTTTTTTGTCTAATCTCCTAAATTTACAATAACTCATATTCTCATTATTTTATAATCCCCATTCTTTTATAAATCATAACCTATATAACAACATTCTCATTATTTCTCTACTTTTTAATAACTCATATTCTCATTCTCATTATTTCTAAATTTTAAATTTCTAATACTTACTTTCCTACATTAAAAAAAATCAAAATGGATCCAAATCCAAATGTTCAACAATCAATTGTTGATATTGATGATGATTACTACGGGATGGATGACCGCGACATTGAAGAAGTGGAGATTTCCTGTATGGAGGCTGGTGACAATGTCCCTGAAATCAGACGTAGGAGTTCAATACTCTAATACCACCAAGTCCAATGTTGGCACTATCAAGAAGCAGTTCGGGAAGCACCGGTTGTCCACCAAAAAAGCCAAAAGGTACTGCTAAAACCACTTCACGTGCTTGGCAATTCTTCGATGCTGTGCAGAAAGAGGACTTCGGCCCCGACGCAAAAAAATACAAACAAGACTAGCAAAATGTAAGTATTGCCAAAAAATTTTGATTGCTAACTCTACAAGTGGGACCCGCCACTTAGTAGCCTATGGTGAGAAATGTGCTGAGAAACATTACAAGGGAAGGGAGCCGACACAAAGCACTCTAAAATTCAACTCCGATGGCTCATTAGGTACTTTTTCTTATGATCTCATGGTAGCTAGAGAATCTCTAACTCGTTTAATTGCCTCTACAGATTTACCTATTAGTTTTGGTGAAAATACTTTTTATGAAGAGCATATTCAAAGATCTTTTTGTCAACAATTTAAAGCCGTTACTAGAAAAACTATTAGAAGTGATATTATATCTCATTATAGTTAAAAAAAAACGCACTACATTAATACCTTATATGAATACAAACACATTTTGTATTGCATTGACATCTGATATTTTGGCTACTAGGTGAAACCAAGATTATATTAGTGTAGTTTCATATTATTTAGATCCCAGTGGCAACTACAAAAAAGAATTATTGGCTTTAGACTTATTTATCATTCTCACAATGCTTTAAATATTACTGATAATATTATGAGTGTTTTAAATAAATTTGGCATTAGTAATTGTATTATTTCAATCACCCTAGATAATGCTTTGGCAAATACCGCTGTAATTCGTTTTCTTGAGAAAAACTTGTCAGAATATATTGGTGGAATTTTATTACATCAACGTTGTGCATGCCATTGGTGGAAAAATTGGATCCGATGTCAAAGTTACGGTATAGTGGAAGTTTTTAAATTTTATGCCGATTCGGAAAAGAATCTCATGATGCATATAACAATAAATTAAATTCATAATCAATCGTACTTTATTTCTTGGATTCTGAAATTACTAGAGCGTTTGACCAACGTGTCTTCTCTACTATTCTCGAGTTCCACGTCACAGAGTGTGTGTGGGCACACATTCTATGAATCCAAGCGACTGGTAATGCTTTCTGAAAACTAGATCCCTCCTTTTCAATTCCGATATTCCTCATTGAGAATATGATCCAGCTTCTTTCTTTAAAACTCCAAAACAAAAGCCGGTTAACCTCCTATGAAAATTATCATTCGGTTTAACCTTCTTCACAGTTTTGATTCAATGGAATTTTCTCCATTTCTCTCTCTCACAAGATAGCTGAATTTTACAATGTAGAAAAAAAAACTATTCGGTTTTTCTCTCTACTTTAAAAACGTTTTTCCTCTTATGAATAACCAAAAAAAAAAAATTTAAATTAATTTTTCAAGAATTTCTAGCCTTTATATAGAAGTCCAATCCTTTTCAAAATTTATCTCCTTATTGAAAAATAATTATATTATTTTTCCGAATAAATTTTGAACTAAAAGATCATACAACTTTATGGTTAGATTCAATGAACCTAAAAACATTTTTCCAAGGGAAGGTATATCCCTTAAAAAATTCAGCCACTATGAGAAATAAATGTTGATTGGTGGTTCAATTTTCAAATCAAGAATCTAGACTAGTTAAAAGATCATAATCCTATCTAAATTCAAATTTCTTTTAAACCTTTTCGAATTTAAATAAGATTCGCTTATTTGAATAAATATTTACCATAAATATTATCCATATTAATTAATTTAAATCAATGAAATATTTTAAATTTTCTTTCCTCACAAAAACCGTGCATCTCTTTTAATTAGGAGAGAAAAATTCATGAAATAATCTCCATTATTTAAATTAATTAATAATTTACTGTTAGGAATTTATTTAAATAATTTTGAAACAAAATTTTCTTCTCTCCACTTAATTAAAAACCGTGCACCTCTTTTAATTAGGATAAAAAAATTTTGTTTTCCAAAATTAAATAATTCAAACACAATCTAATTCAAATTAACCAATCACATGTTAACAAATCATTTGTCTACAAATTTCACATGTCCAATCCTTTCTGGATTGCATATTAGAGAGTACTATGTTTTAATAGACATTACTAAATTTCATTTAATTTTTCAATCTCATTAGGAACAAATCCTGAGACGCTATATGAAATTTTATGAGCTATATAGGGACCCGATGGAAATCTATAAAGAGGCTCCTATAATTGTGAAAAATTAATCCCAGATTAATTATTCATCAAGTATCAACTTCAAAACTATTCCACTAAAAGTTTGAAGCTGAACTCCTGTTTACATACCGTATTACGAAAGCTCTCTAACGTAGTGCTTCTTCTATGATTTATTCATCGCTTGCTTAATTCCCATAAGTTGTCCATGATTGAATTAAGGACTTTTTCCGCTTTACCTTTTCAATCATTTTAACTTAAAGTTATATTATTCTCTATTGAAAGAATTGCCAATTGTAAAACCATACAATTGGTAAACCACCAGAGAACACAAAGTAAACCGATAGTCAAGATCTTGTTATATTATCTTTCAACCCTCGAATAATGCTTTTAAGTAGATAACATTTACTATCGTTAAGATAGCTATGGATTCCATATCTATGAATCTTGATTTCTCCATCCATAAGTCATGCACCCAAAACACAAGTATATTGACAATGAATTAACAGCGTCTCACCTGTAGTGCATTAAAGTACATAAGTCATGGATACGAATTCAAATAATCATTTCAGGATTAAGATTAATATAGGATGATAATCAAAGCGTCATTGATTTTTATAAATGGAATTATTAAACCGAATCAATTAACACTTTAGGTCCAGTCCAATGTCATACCTCAATACTGGTATACATTAAAGTTTCTACTCGGAACCTATCCGACGGTCAAGACAAACCATCCCTACAAGGGAATGGACAACCTTTACAATCTTATCATGAATAAGATCCCTAAATCTTATTCCATCGATTGCGGACTATTTATTTTGACTGTTAACAAATTATCACGTCTTCTATGTATACTTCGTATATATATGGTAATCTGATATATTACCAACAGCCAATGAATATTTTATGTTTGCTCAAAATAACCAAACAATCAACAAATGAAAGTAAATAGGACACAACTTATTAAACATGAATAACCTCCTCTTATTAATATCAAAATATCATATTTACAGAAAATTTCTAATATTGATTTTCTATCCTTATGGCAAATTTAGATCCCAACAATCTCTCACTTGCCCAAAGCGAGTGAATATGACATATTATGCATGCCCATACCTTCAACGTGTTCTTCGAATCTTCTGGCCACCAAAGTCTTCGTGAATGGGTCAGCAAGATTGTTTTCTGATGCGATTTTGCAAACCTTCACATTTCCACTTTCAACAAAACCTCTGATTATGTGATATTTTCTGTCAATGTGCTTACTTCTCTTATGATGCCTAGGATTCTTGGTATTAGCTACTGCTGCATTGTTGTCATAATAGAGCACCTTAGTTTTATCCATATCAGGAACGACCTCAAGGTCACTAAGGAACCTGCGGAGCCATACCATTTCCTTTGATGCCTCACTGGCTGTCATATACTCGGCTTCCGTGGTCGAGTCAGCAATGCAAGATTGCTTAATACTCCTCCACACAATGGCACCACCTCCAAGGGTAAAGACAGATCCTGAAGTCGATTTCCTTGAATCCTGATCTGATTGAAAATCAGAATCTGTCTATCCTATAGGAACAGGGTCCTAAACAGAATACACTAGCATATAATCATTCGCTCTCTGTAGATACTTGACCCCAGCTCAATGGTTCGGTCCTGGATTCGACTGATATCGACTTACTATACCAACCGCAAAATAAATGTCAGGCCTTGTGCATAACATAGCGTACATAAGACTACATACTGCTGATGCATAAGGTACATTTTTCATACGCTTCCTTTCTTCCGATGTCTAGGGACAGTCATCTCTAGATAGCTTGATTCCAATCCTGAAAAGTTGGACACCTTTCTTGGAATCTTTTATAGAAAACTTCTCAAGTACTTTATCAATGTATGAAGCTTGTAAGAGTACTATCGTTTTATTCTTTCTATCTCTAAAAAGTTGAATACCAAGAACATAACTAGCTTCTCCTAAGTCCTTCATATCAAACTGTTTGGCTAACTAAACTTTAACAGATGATAATGTTGTCACATCGTTTCCAATAATAAGCAATATATCATCCACATAAAGTATAAAGAAAACTACTTTCTCGTTCTTGATACATTTATAAACACATGATTCATCAATATTTTGTTCGAATCCATAGGTTTTGATCGCTTAATCAAACCTAATATTCCAAGAATGAAATGCTTGCTTTAATTCATAAATGGATTTAAACAACTTGCATACCTTGTCTTCTTGGCCTTTTACCTTGAACCCGTCTGGTTGTATCATATAGATATATTTTTCAAGAGAGTCATTCAAGAAAGCTGTCTTGACATCCATTTGCCAGATCTCATAATCGAGAGCAGCCACAATGGATAGAAGAATGCGGATTGAGCATTACTATAGGCGAGAAGGTTTCTTTATACGGATTGAGCAGTACTACAGGCGAGAAGGTTTCTTCATAGTCAATTCATTCTTTCTGCATATAGCCCTTCGCTACAAGTCTTGCCTTGAAAGTTTCCACTTTCCCATCCACACCTCTCTTCCTCTTGTATACCCACTTACACCCAATCGGTTTTATGCCTTGAGGTAAGTCTACAAGTTTCTAGACCCCGTTGGAATCCATAGATTCCATCTCGATGTTCATAGCCTTTTGTCAAAGACTAGAATCAATATCCTCCATAACTTCCTTGTACGTAGCCGGATCATCAACATGTTCTATGGATTCTGCTTCAAAAACTTCACCATTGAACATGTACCTTTTAGGTTCCTTAATAATCCTCCCACTACGACGAATCTCCTGTGGTTGTTGATTCTTTAGCGGTTTTTCCACAGGGTTTTCTGTGACTTTAGGAATATCCAAACCCGAAGTCATCTCGTCAAGCACTACTTTGCTACGAGGTTTAAAGTCTTCGATGTAACTTTCCTCCAGGAATGTTGCATGTGTAGAAACGAAGACTTTCTTTTGCTTCGGATTATAGAACAGACCACCTTTTGTCCCTTTTGGATAGCCAACAAACAAGCACACTTCTGATCGTGACTCAAACTTCTTCGCTTCCTTATCCAAGACGTGTGCTGGATAATCCCAAATTCGAATATAATTTAAATTAGGTTTCCTACTCGTCCATAACTCGTAAGGAGTTTTAGGAACAGATTTTGAGGGAATATTATTCAGAAGATAGCATGCAGTTTGTATGACATGCCCCCAAAATGACAAAGCTAATGTGGAGTAACTCATCATAGACCGGACCATATCCAATATTGTCCTATTCCTTCTCTCAGCTACACCATTATGTTGAGGAGTACCATATGCAGTCAACTAGGATTGTATCCCAGAACTCATCCGATAGGTATTCCCCCACCTCAATTTGATCGAAGTATCTTAATAGACTTACCTAATTATTTCTCCGCTTCAGTCCGAAATTCTTTGAACTTGTCAAAGATTTCGTTTTTGCGGGTCATCAAATAAACATATCCATACCTTGAGTAATTATCAATAAAAGTGATATAATACTCATACTCACCATATGCTTCTATGTTCATGAGACCACAAACATCCATATGCACAAGTTCTAAAAGTTTCTCGGCACAACCATCCTTAGCAGTAAAGTGTCATTTAGTCATCTTGCCCTCCAAACAGGATTCATATTATGGCCAAGGTTCAACCTCATACATGTCAAGGCATTCTTTCTTTACCATCCTTTGAATTCTGTTAAGACTTATGTGACCAAGTCGTAAATGCCAAAGATGTGATTTATTAGAGTGAGAAGACTTATGTCTTTTAGAGTTCTTTTCTAATTCTGTATCAAGCAGTGAGTGCATCTTAGGTTTGATAAAATAAAGATTTTCATGCATCCATCCATTACAAATAAGAGAATTATTTTTCCTAATAACAACTTTATTATTAAAAGAAACTGAATAAGAATCTTTAATTAAACAAGCTACTGAAATTAGGTTCCTCTTAAAACTAGGAACATAAAAACAATGTCTCAAAACAATAAACCTAAATTCATCAAAATAAAGATGCACTTCTCCCACTACTTTACCTCGCACCAACGTACCATCACTGGTTCTTAACGTGAAGTTCTCCTCACGTAAACTTCTCGTTACCTTGAACCTCTGCAGAGAAATATAAACATGGTTAGTAGCTCCAGAATCTATAACCCAATTGTCTTTAGATTATTCTACTAAATAACCCTCAAGATATAGGACATCGAAACTACCGTTTTGCTTTTGCATAGACAGGTATTCTCGGCAATCCTTCTTGAAATATCCTTTCTTCCCACAATGAAAACACTTAGTCTTTTTGGGATCCACCTTTCATTTCTTAGTCTTGGTAGACTTCTTAGAAGCAGGTGTATTCACCGCAGGCTTGTTCCCCTTGTTCTTCCCCTTTTCCTTATTCCTTTTGGGATTAGAAGTAGGCGAACTAGGTTCAGCCACATTTACCTCAGTCTTAGATCCAGAATCCTTAAAAATGTTCTTAAAGACTTGTAACTCTTTCATCAATTCCGTTAAAGACATCTCCTTCCGGTTAAGGTTGTAAGATGCCTGAAACAAATCGAAATCCTTGGATAAGGTTTGGAAAACCATGACCAATTGAGTTGCAGAATTGATCTCAGTCCCATTTGCTTGAGCTTCAAACAAATAAGCCATGACTTTCGTCATATGCTCCTTGATGGGAGTTCCAACCTTCTGCCTGCTGTTCATGAGACCTTTGATAGCACCGGTCTTAGCCTAGATAGTTTGTTCACCAAACATTTCCTCCAGGTTATCCATGATCTGTCTAGCAGTTTGATGTTCTTCATGCTGTTTCTGGAGCACATTAGACATGCTCGTCCGAATATAGCACATGACACTTAGGTTGGAATTGTCCAAGCGCTCAAGCACTTCAAAATCCCTATCAAGAGCATCGATCGCAGGCGTTGGCGGTCGAGATTGGGTTAGGACAAAACTGTGTTTCTCAAAGTTTAGGACGATAAGCAAGTTCATTTTCCAATCATTAAAATTCTCGCTAGTTAATTTGTTTTGCGTAAGTATCACAAATAAAGGGATCAATATTTTGATCTATAATAAGAAAATATGTAATAAGTACGAACAAACATTCTATCAGTTTATAAAATATGGTTTTGTAATGAAACAAAAAGATCTATATGCAATCTAAATGTTTATGTGTAAAACCCTTAAAACACATACCTTACAACGATAATTCCTAGTTTATGCTTTCTAAGCTACCGAGGAGTAATCATAGAATAACTAGCCAAGAACACGGATCCCTTCTGATTAATACATATTCATCCATGGAGCAAACTCCATTAAATATATATTAACTATCGTTTATTTGGCCGCTACTTTACATAACAGAGCCTCAAGGGAGGGTTAATAAATAAAGTAGCATGAGTGTGTAACCATCGTTTCCAATATATTAACTATCGTTTATTTGGCCGCTACTTTACATAACAGAGCCTCAAGGGAGGGTTAATAAATAAAGTAGCATGAGTGTGTAACCATCGTTTCCAATTTTAAATCCATATTTTACATCCGCCACTAAGGGGTGATCTAAACATAAAATATGCCCAAAATTGTTATCCTTTCAGAAATCCAAATCAGTGTGCACTCTAGGTAAGATACCTATCCGAAGGGAATTCCCGGGTCAAAGCCGAGTAGTAGGCACTACCATGCGTAACTATTGGACCAACGATGGAGGCCGTAGGTCTTAGTGTATAAAACCTTCTCCCACTCAATTTTTTAAATTAGGATTTTTATTTTTTATGCATAAACAATATTTATTGAGTAGCACTCCCTAATCTATATGACATGTTATCAATACATCACGAAATAGTATAACGTATTCATCTAGCATCACATCATTCATGGTTTGCAAAATATGTAAATAGCCATTAATCATGATTTCATCCTAGAGAAAAGAAAAATTACAAAATTTACAAAAATTAACTGAAACATATATCAGCCTTTATTTATAGATCCATGCCTTGCATCTTTCTTCAATGTGTAGTCTTTCTCTAATGTCACGCACTTTTAAATTTAAATTAAATTTAAATTTCTAAAAAGATTATATGTGATTTTTAATTTTAATCAAAATTACAAAATATCAAAATTTAAATAAAAATCCAGTTTTTTAAATCTTAAAATTCAAAAAATTTGAAATTTCCAAATTTCAAATTTAAATCACAAAATTTTAAAATTCATAATAATATCCATTAAATTTAAATTTAAATTTTTAATTTTGATTTCCAAATTATCAAGATCACATATCATTGAAAAATTAAATTTTCAAAAGGATTCTATGTGATTTTTTTATTTTATTAAAAAAAATTTTAATTGAATTAAAATTTCAAAATTTCAAAAAATCACATCTTTTTGAAAATTTTGTTACCTTCATTTACCTTCAATCTCTTTGAATCCATTATAGCCCGAATTTTACAAAATATTCCTATGCCGTTTCCGGCTTACAAAAAGTCTAGGAATTGAAACAACGACCTAGTGGTGATAATATACTGCATCTATTACACTTGAAAAACCTAAATACAAATTCTAACCTCTATGGAATCATGATCGATAAAATTGAACAAGCATCATATATAGCATTCATTCATCCATACATCAATTCATACTATATTTAACATACACAAAATAAAACCTAGAGTGTCAACTCTCTAAAATATTTCATTAATGCATAAAGAGAAATTTATTCGATCAAATAATTTATGTTATATACATGATCATGAGTTGGCTCTGATACCAATTGTTAGAAAAATCGGATCCGATAACAGAGTTACGGTGCAATGGAAGTTTTAAAATTTTATACCGATTCGGAAAAGAATCTCATGATGCATATAACAAAAAATTAAAATTCATGATCAATCGTACCTTATTTCTTGGATTCCGAAATTACTAGAGCGTTTGACCAACATGTCTTCTCTACTATTCTCGAGTTCCATGTCTCAGAGTATATGTGGGCACACGTTCTATGAATCCAAGCGACCGGTAATGCTTTCCGAAGTCTAAATCCCTCCTTCTCAATTCCGATATTCCTCGTTGAGAATATGATCCAGCTTTTTTCTTTAAAACTCCAAAACAAAAACCGATCAACCTCCTATGAAAATTATCACTCAGTTTAGCTTTTCTCACAGTTTTGATTCAATTGAATTTTCTCTCTTTTTCTTTCTCACAAAATAGTCAAATTTTATAATGTAGAAAAAAAACTAATTGGTTTTTCTCTCTACTCTAAAAACGTTTTTCCTCTTATGAATAACAAAAAAAAATTAAATTAGTTTTTCAAGAATTCCTAGTCTTTATATAAAAGTTCAATCTTTTTCAAAATTTATCTCCTTTCCGGATAAATTTTGAATCAAAAGATCATACAACTTTAGGTCTAGATTCATTGAACATAAAAACGTTTTTCCAAAGGGAGATATATCCCTTAAAAAATTCGGCCACTATTAGAAATAAATGTTGATTGGTGGTTCAAATTTTAAATCAAGAATCTAGACTAGTCAAAAGATCCTAGTCCTATCTAGATTCAAATTTATTTTAAATCTTTTTGAATTTAAATAAGATTCACTTATTTGAATAAATATTTTCCATAAACATTATCCATGTTAATTAATTTAAATCAATAGAATATTTCAAATTTTCTTTCCTCACAAAAACCGTGTACATTTTTTAATTAGGATAGAAAAATTCTTGAAATAATCTCCATTATTTAAATCAATTAATAATTTAATGTTCGGAATATATTTAAATAATTTTGAAACAAAATTTTCTACTCTGCATTCAATTAAAAACCGCGCACCTCTTTTAATTAGGATAGAAAAATTTTGTTTTCCAAAATTAAATAATTCAAACATAATCTTATTTCCAAAATTCAAATTAACCAATCACATGTTGACAAATCATTAGTCTACAAATTTCACATGTCCAATCCTTTCTAGATTGCATGTTAGAGAGTACTATGTCTTAATAGACATTACTAAATTCCATTTAATTTACCGATCTCATTAGGAACAAATCCCGAGACGCTATATGGAACTTTATGAGCTAATAGAGGGACCCGAAGGAAATATGGAAAGAGGCTTCTATAATTGTGAAAAATTAATCCCAGATTAATTATTTATCAATTATCAACTTCAAAACTATTCCACTAAAAGTTTGAAGCTGAACCCCTGTTTGCATACCGTATTGCAAAAGCTCTCTAACATAGTGTTTCTTCCATGATTTGTTCATCGCTTGCTTAATCCTATATGTTATCCATGATTGAATTAAGGATATTTTCTGTTTTACCTTTTCAATCATTTTAACTTAAAGTTTCATTATTCTCTATTGAAAGAATTACCAATTATAAAATCATACAATTGGTAAACCACCAGAGAACACAAAGTAAACCGATGGTCAAGATCTTATTATATTATCTTTCAACTTCCGAATAATGTTTTTAAGTAGATAACATTTACTAGCATTAAGATAGCTATGGATTCCATATCTATGAATCTTGATTTCTCCATCCATAAGTCATGCACCCAAAACACAAGTATATTGACAATGAATTAACAGTGTCTCACCTGTGGTGCATTAAAGTACATAAGTCATAGATACGAATTCAAGTAATCATTTTAGGATTAAGATTAATACATGATGATAATCAAAGCATAATTGATTCTCATAAACATAATTATTAAACCGAATCAATTAACACTTTAGGTCCAGTCTAATGTCATACCTCAATACTGGTATATATTAAAGTTTCTACTCGGAATCTATCCGATGGTCAAGACAAACCATCCCTCCAAGGAAGTAGATAACCTTTACAATCTTATCATGAATAAGATCCCCAAATCTTATTCCATCGATTGCGGACTATTTATTTCGACTATTATCAAATTACCACGTTTTCTATTTATACCTCGTATATATATGGTAATCCGATATATTACCAATAGCCAAGGAGTATTTTATGTTTGCTCAAAATAACCATACAATCAACAAATGAAAGTAAATAGGACACAACTTATTAAACATAAATAATCTCTTCTTATTAATATCAAAATGTCATATTTACAGAAAATCCCTAAGATTGATTTTCTATCCTTAGAGCAAATTTAGATCCCAACAGTCATATCATCAACCTCATTGTAAAATTAGGTATGAAGTTGGTAAGTAGTAACATAGAAAATATTCGTAATGCTCTCATTTGGATATGCAATTCAAATCCTCACATTGTTGAATTTAAGAGGTATTGCAAAGTAGAAGGTTTAAAACCTCGAAAATTTGGGACTGATATGCCGGTAAGGTGGAACTCAACTTATTTAATGTTGAAAAATGCAATAGAATATAAGAATGTTATTTCTATGTTTTATAATATAAAGCATAATATGATTTTATTATCTGATGTTGATTGGTTTGTTGCTGAAAGAATGATTTATTTTTTAGAAACTTTTTATAATGCTACTGTTTTATTGTCTAGTGTTTATTATCCCACTTCTCTACTAATTTTCACCCAATTAATACTTATTTCTTCATTGTTTTCTGAATATATGAATGATAATTTATTTAAACTAATAGTAGAAAAAATGGAGAAAAAGTTTATGGAATATTGAGATCACAATAACATGCCTTTATTATATTGCCTTTTGTTTTAAATCCTATAGTTAAATTAAATGGTTTTTATAATGGTCTTACTCATATTTTTGAACATATGAATATAGATTTTGCTTTAACGTATTCTTTAACATTTACTAACACTAAATGCAAGTTATCAGAATAAATTCGAGCAACAAGTTAACATTGAAACCGAAGAAACTCTTCCAACTGTTGGTGATCAGAAAAAAAAAAAAAGTTTTGGGTTTTTTTTTTTCTGCTCTAGCAAGATCGGATTCTTCATCAAATTCGAGTGTTACTCGTCCACTTTCAGTAAGTTCAACTACCACGAGTACGACACACTCGGAGCTCGTAAAATACTTAGATACAGATTTTTCACTGCGAGACTCAACTACAAATACTGAAAATTTCAAAATTTTAGATTGGTAGAGGTTGCAGTCGACAAATTTTCCAGTGGTTTCCCGTTTAGCATGTGATATCTTAACTATTCCTGTTTCGACAGTTTCTTTTGAATCAGCATTCAGCACAACTGGAAGGATAATTGAAGATCGGAGGACCTCATTAACACCTGAGATGATTGAGGTGCTTACATGCTTAAAAGATTGGGAACATGCAGATAAAATGATGCAATATATACAGTAGAAGATCAAGAGATACTCCAACACTTTAATGAAATGACCATAATCGATGACGATGATATTGACAATGCTCCTGCGGCTCCCCCTTCCGGTTGCTGATGATGATTGATATATTTTTTTCATTGTAAAATTGTAAATGTGAATTAAGATTGCACTCTTTTTTCTTTACTGAGGTTTTATCCCAATGGGTTTTACTTAGTAAAGTTTTTAATGAGGCAATCATGACATCAATAAAATTTTAAATTACAATTTTATATTTTCTTTTTTGTATCCTTATTTTTTAATAAAATTTATAATTTCTATTATGTGCTTAATTTATTTTTCAATTTAGTAATATTTAATCAAAAATAACTACTAAGCAAACACTAATAAATAATTATAATCTTAAACAACTAAAATTAAAAGTTTAATTATAATATTAAGTTAACTAACTAACTAATATTATAATTATTAAGTACTAACTAAGCAATTATAATATAAATATAAATATAAAAATTAATAGAAATAGTATAATAAAATTTTTTAACAAAGTATACAATTTTTTATTTTTAATCTAAGATAAAATATTAAGATAAATTATTAAATTATCAAAAATATATAAATTTATTCAAAAATTACAAATAAAAAATAAAATTAAATAAAAATTTAAAAAATTAGGCTAGGTCCGGCCTGACCCGACCCATTCCCAGCCCACTTTAGGCCCGCGGGCCAGGTTGGGCTTATATTTCAAAAATTCATGCTGGACCGGCCCGACACGTATTTTAAATGGGTCAAAACGACCCAACCTGAATTTTTGAAATAGCCCATCGGGCTCGGGCCGGGTCGGGTCGAGCCGGGCGGTCCAAATTCCCAGCACTATTGACATGTAGCATATTCTTCCTTTTTTTTTTTTTTTTTCCCTTTTCCTTTTTCCTTTTCTTTTGTCATTCTTTCATCTTTTTTTTTTATTTTTATTTTTTAACCTTAATTGAAACTATTTTTCTTAAATGTATCCGTGTTTAAAAATTTTTCCATATAACTCATTAAATTACTTTTCATTTGATTTATTTATTAATTTTTTTTTCAATTGTGCATAGGGGTGTCAATTCGTGTCTCGTGTCGTGTTCATGTCGTGTTTGAATCGTGTCGAATTTTTTTTTCCCAACCCGAACACGACCCGTGACACGAAACCGACACGAAACCACGACACGAACACGACACGAACTCGTAACGGATTGACACGACACGACACGAACTTGACCCGCGATATGAACTAGACCCGAAATTGACCCGCAACACGAAATTGACACGAAATTAACACGAAATTGACCCAAAAAATGGACACGAAAAAAACGGGTCCAACCCGAACATGACACGAATTTTTTTTCGTGTCAATTTTTCCCAACCCGAACACGATCCGCTCCTTATTTTTCCCAACCCGAACCCGTAAAATTCGTATCGTTTTCGAGTCGTGTCGTCGTGTCGCGATCCGTATTGTCACCCTTAATTGTGCACTGATAGTTAGAAAAAAGAGAAAAAATTTCATAAAAAAAATAATAAAAAGAAAAGAAAGGTGAAAAAAAGGTCAGCCGGGCCCCACTGGAGGAGACACGTCATCCTCCTGCAGTCCGCAAAGTATAAATTCCACGACAATGAAAAAGCGGCCGACCTCCTTGTCGTACAAAAAAAATTCTCGCTCCTTAACTTCGAGGGCGAGACAATCTCCCCTCCCTCTCTCTCTCATCTTTTCTCTCTCTCTAGTTCCGGCTAAGAAAGCGAAAAAGCTCTTTCAGTCTCGCAGCTCCATCTTCACTGTCAACATATATATATATATATTTGGATATTTTATCTTCACTGTCAATTTCGACACTGAAAAAAAAGAAAAGAAGAAAAAGCAAAAGCACTTCAAAAGTTGACACAGAAAAAAACAAAAACAAATCTGAGTGCAAATTCTTTTCTTGTTGTCGGAGCAATCAAAATCCCACCTTGCCCCATTCCTCGTCCAAAGTATGCATCTTCCTTTTTCCAGGCAAAAGAAACATATAAAAATCAGACCACGAAATTGAGAAAAAAATGTTCACCGAAATAATCCTGACTCTCCCCAGAGCTTCCGACACAGAGAAGCGAACAAGAAGAAGAAGAGGACGAGAAACACAGAAAGAGAGAGAGAGAGTGGCGGAATTGAGGGGGAAATCAGGGAATGGCGAGCTCGAGCGGGACGAAGAACGATGTGGGCCCGCCGAGGACGCCGTCGAGGAGGATGTCGAGGATGCCGACGCGGATGGTGGAATTTCCCGGCGACGAAAACCCCGCCGTTGATAGTGAGGTCGTGCCTTCCTCCTTGGCCTTCATCGCTCCCATTCTCCGCGTCGCCAATGAGATCCAGAAGGAAAACGAAAGAGTCGCTTACCTTTGTACGCTTCTTCTTCTACTCTCTCCTCTGTCTTTATTTGTTTTTCTGTCTAGTTTCTCAGCATTGCTGTCTGTTTTTATTTTATTTTATTTTAATTTTTAATTTTTAAATTTTTCCTGAGATTAACTTGATTTGGCTTGAATTGTCGTTTTTATGTTGTTACAGTTTAAAGCCTTAATAGGTATATAGGTCGTCCTTGAGCCGATTTTTTTTTTTTTTTTTTTTTTCATAATCCTTATTCAATTACTGATGGACCATAATTAGTCGGTATAAAAGATCGGCCATTTTCTTAAGTTTTAAAAACTTTTGAAACTTATTTTATTTTATTTTTGAAAAAGCTTTTGAAAAAACGGCCATTTACCTGTATAGTAGTTCCTTGTTAGTACAAGAGTAATGTCCAATTTGGGCTTTTTGCAGCATTTCACGGCGATAAATAAGAAAATGATTAGAGAATCACGCACCTCATGCCTCTTACAGTCTTGTGTTTTTCTCTATGACCTAACCCCCGAAATGGACGTCCCCCGATGAAGGTACAATTAGGGAAACTGAAAATACAAGAGTAAAAACTCCAACGTCCCTTTAATAAAATAGTGGCCTGGCGTGCTAATTCTGCATTACAGCAATAATTAGGCTCCACATGCTCAACGCTATCTCTTGTGGAGAGTTTCTGGATTAAGGCTCTTTTAGACTAATCTCATAGATTAATACCGGAACCTTTCATTTCTCATTACGACCGGAGCATTGACGATATCTTTGATTGTTTTGTGCAACTTTTGGCCCTAAAATCATTTATTGCGGTATTGGCAATACATTCTCCATAATTTTGGACCTTAGAATATTGCCTCTTTTAGCAATTCCAGGGGAAGCATAAAATTCCAGTAAAAGCTGCTTTTACTATTTAATTTGTCTAATTTAATCCCTATTGATGTCCCCTCAGTTAATGCCTTTGTCTCTGTCAAGAAAGTTCTGTTTTGGGCACGATTCAGCTTGATGCAAAAAAACAAAAAAACAAAAAAACAAAAAAACATAAAAAAAAAAAAAAATTTGTCATCCTTATGCATTCTCCACATGCTGAAGATCCACCTTACGATCATCTAGGTGAAACGAAGCTCTAAACGAGTTTAGCTAGCATTTTTTTGGGTTCAAGGCATAGTTGAGTTTAGCCTTTGCTTTATGAGCGTTATTGCTTGTTCCACAACAATTTGATAGTGGTTTCAGCTTAGCATTCTCTCCAGTATACGTTTATCTATTCTTTCTCAAAACGTTGTTCTAGAAGCGGTACTCTACAGTCTACACAAGAATGTAGATTCTCCATGATCAAACTAGGGGTCAGATTCTTTATAGTTTTACCTAGTGTTTTCTTTTCAAAACTACAATGATAATGACTATTGTTGCGTCTTGCATGCCAAACTTGTTCTAGAGCTTCTGAACAACATTATCTTGGACGTGCACATGTTGACCATAAGTATCACAGTTGAGTAGGAAAAGTGATGGCTGAAGTGAAATCTCAATTGAACTCCTTAGGATAAGATATAGTAGCGAGTTTTTTAAGTAGCTTTTGTGACAACTCGTAGTAACTATTCCTGCTCATCATGGTGTATAATAAAGTATGCATGGTTGACTGCTTTAAGATTAATTTGTTCTGACTCTGCATCTTTTTTTTTCCCCCCTCTCTCTCTTCAATTAGGCCGCTTCCTTGCGTTTGAGAAAGCCCATTTGATGGATCCAAATTCAAGTGGACGTGGTGTTCGCCAGTTTAAGACATTTCTCTTGCACAAGCTTGAAAAGGTAGACCTTATGATTGCCGGTGGACACTTTCTTCATTTAGTCTTCTACTTTTATGTGATTCTTGTTAATTTCTTGTTTCTTATAATGAATAAAAACTTAATGTGCTTTGTTTGTGCAAAAACTGTTCTCCTGTTGTGCTGGTCCTCCTTTTTATTTTTTAATATCCCTATCTCTTCCACAACTTATAAATTTCACCAATGCTGAAACTAATTTTGAATAACTTTTGAAAACTGTTGCAGGAAGAAGTAGAAACAAAACATACACTGGCTAGAAACGATCCAAAAGAGATTCTGTTGTTTTACAAGCAGTACTATGATAAGAATGTCAGAGAAGGAGAATATACAAAAAAACCGTGAGGCTTGTGTTTGAGTTGTGAATATGGGCAGTTTTTCATTTGACTTTCTTGTGATCTCTTATTTATTTGGTATTCTTTTTCAAAACTTGAAGGGAGGAGATGGCTAGGGTTTGTCAGATTGCAACAGTTCTCTTTGAGGTGCTGAAGACAGTTGTACCTTCAAATCAGATAGATTCAGAGGTTTGATTTCATTGATGATGTTGTCCTAGCTTCAAATTTTAAAAAAATGTTTTGGGTAAAGGATACTGATTATTTATTTGTTTCACAATTTATTTTTTCTTTTTAATTATAGACAATAAGAATTGCTGAGGATGTCGTGAAGAAAAGGGATCAGTACGCTCATTATAACATTCTTCCATTGTATGCTGTTGGGGTTAAACCAGCAATTATGGAACTTACAGAGGTAGCATATTTGTTTTAATTTATGTTTTGTTTTGTTTTTTTTTTTGTTTTGATTTTTTTTTTCCTTCTGCTAGCAGCCTACTTCAATAAGGTTTTTTTTTCCCTTGCTGTTTATTCTTATTGTCTCCTGCTTGCAATGCCTAGATCAAAGCAGCACTTCATGCTCTACGCAACGTGGATAATCTTCCAAAGCCCAGAATTCGTTCTCCAGTTACTGGACCTGATGACCATACAACAGTGCCTACAGAGCGGGTTCGCCCTGTCAATGATATACTTGATTGGCTTTCTGCTATCTTCGGGTTTCAGGTAACTTGATCTCATTTAAGTTTTCCTTTTCATCACTTCTCACGTGCCGTCATCATGGTGTGCCATTACCTGGTCCTAGAATGTGGCCTCCTGGATTGAGATCCTCCTGCACCACCTTTGACTTAATGAAAAGACTTTTACTAATTCATGGATTCTCCCAAAAAAGAGCATCTCATACAATGACCTCGGTTTGGCATTGAGCCTGAACCTAATCTTTTGTTAGCGGAACATTGGAAAATGAAATGGCTAATCGAATGTGCTCTTTTTAAAGTAATGAACATATAGAAAAAATATCCATTTGTTATTATGTAACTGGTGCACAAAATTGATAGTTACGGAATACGAGTTGTGCAATACAAAGTCATTGTTTTAAATGGCAGATGCTGATGAAAAAAAAGAGCGATAAAATGGCGGCAAAGAAGTGATTTAGTCTGTAATTCTAGTTGGCCCTGCTATACCAGCCAGCAGTTTAACACTAGTATTGGCGTGAACTAATTTGCAGATTGATTTTCCAGTACTCAACTAGTTTTTTCCCACCTTTTCCCCTTCATTTCTCTGAATAAACAACTAATATGATATTTAACATTATGTTCTTTATTCAAGTGAGGATTTTTTTGTTGTGGTTTGCATGATTTAAATAATCAGAGAACAACAGGACATGAACTCAATAAGTCTTCAGCATAATGCACAGACTCCACCTTTAATTTGGGAGTTTCCCCCGACAACCCACTTCTTGATTCATCTTCGTATGAATGACACCCAACTTTTCTGATTCAGTTCCCTTAAAATGATTAAACTTCTGATAAATAATCTAAAAATTTAACCAGGGAAAACGCTGTTATGTTTAGCATCATGCATTTTACCCATAATATAATGTTCTAGAAGCAAATGGGAAAATCTTCCTAGCTGTGTAGTCCTTGGTCACGTTCCATGCTCTGCCCAAAGAAGTGGCTTCTCTAAAAGAATATAAACTTTCGCTTATAAATCCATTTGAAAAGATGGGTATTAGTGATGGCTGACTTTCCATCTATGATGCGTTCTTGGTGCAAACACAAAATAATGGTTTAATAAAGCTTTGAACAATCATACTGAACCATGTACTGATCTGATCGACTTAACTATTCGTGTGTTTGTAAAATCTGTACATGTTCTCTTTGGTTGAGATTAGCAACTGGCCTTTTATTTATTCAGGATGAATTCTGGTTTACGGTCTTCTGATTTTTTGGGAAGGATACATTGGAATCTAACTGCATTCTTGTTTTGAATTCTTGGGATATGAAGAAAGGAAATGTAGAAAATCAGAGAGAACACCTGATATTGCTTCTTGCAAATATTGATGGAAGGAGGAGGAATCCCGGAGATTATACCCAAGTAAACCTTTTTCCATTGAGACTCCTTGTGATTTATTATGCTTTATATTTGCTTGATCATTGTCTTAGCTTTCATTTTCTTTTTGTATCACCACTGAATAATCATAATATTAATGCAGTTGGCAAATAGCACTGTAAAACAGTTGGGAGACAAGATTTTTAAAAATTACCGTTCGTGGTGTAAGTATTTGCACCGTGAATCAAATTTTAGGTGAGCAAGCTGGATGCTTTTCAAATACTCAATTCGGCCCTTTATAGTGCGTATCAGATCACAGTCAGTCCTGTGCTTTATTGTTTAAGTTGAGTACTTAACTTCCACTTCGTGTATTCTTTACCTTTTGCTTCACAGGTTTCAGCAAGATACCGAAAACCAACAACTGCAACTTATTTTCATTGCGCTTTATCTTCTTATATGGGGTGAAGCTTCAAATATTCGATTCATGCCAGAATGCTTATGCTACATTTTCCATCATGTATGTTTTCTTTAGTAACTGTAATTATTCATGTGTGCGCTCCATGGTTAGTTACTTTCCTGAACATGAGTAGTTTTATATTGTGAAGAAACTTTTATGTTTGACAAAAATCTTAACCCCAAATTATGGAAGATGGCGAATGATGTCTACGGGATTCTCTATAGCAATGCCAGTCCTGTTATTGGAGAGACATATCAAAATGAAGCACGGCATGAAGAGTATTTTTTGAGGAATGTTATCACCCCTATCTTCAACGTGTTGTACAAGGTAAAGTTGACATCGTACTGTTTGTTTCAGGATTACTTGACACTATGCTTATGTTTGGTTCAACCATTGTAGTTGAAAAATTCCAACTCGTTTTTTGTCTTTTTCTGAAAAGTCAGCTCGTTTCACTATTCACAACCTGACTATAACTTAAAAACAACTTTAAAAGTCCATAACTTTGTTATTTCAAGTCTAAATGAGATTTTTTTTTAATCGTATGAAACAAGATCCATATTGATTTCTTTTTTGAATACATTTTAACTTTTTACACTTTTTAACTCCAATAAGCCAAATGCACAATTCAAAAACTCAACTCAAACTCAACTCAACTCAACTCCAATAAAATAACTCCAATTTTTCAACTCAATCGGACCAACCAAGCGCATGCTATATTTAATTCTTGTGTCTAAAGATAGAATTTTGTTCTTTGCAAAGGAAGCAAAGAGAAATAAAGGAGGAAGGGCAAGTCATTCAAGTTGGAGAAACTATGATGATCTCAACGAATACTTTTGGTGAGTATCTTTGAATAATAAGTTCTGCTTCCTGCAGATGTAAATGGCTAAAATGTCTCTTCCGTTTTCAGGTCTGAGAGATGTTTTAGCAGCCTAGGGTGGCCAATGAATCCGAAATCGGACTTCTTCAGGCATTCAGACGCGACACCACCTGCAAATGAGGTATTCTCTCTCTTTCTATCTTTCTCTTTCCTTTGCAGTAGAGGAGATTTTCATGTAAAAGATTGTAGTTGAGAAACACTTCTCATTTTCAACTCTATTAGTTTGAAGACAATTGTTTTTCATTGTTAATGCAAGAAAGTATTGTTCGGTAACCATTTGAGATAACCATTGGTTTTGAAATTCATTTATGCAAACAGGTCGGGCATTATTGTTTATAAGCATCGATACTCATATGTCCACATTTCACGTTCTAAAGTACATGGAAACTGTGAAATTATATAAGATAGATACTAATACTATATGCATAAACTTTTAGAGTAAGTACCATATGTTTATGCCTTTAAGTCCCTGAAATGAAGGGGATGATATTCATACTTTTTTGGCAGAGACTAAATCAAACTGCTAGTGGAAGGAGGAAGCCTAAAACAAATTTTGTTGAAGTCCGTACATTTTTGCACCTCTACAGAAATTTTGATCGGATGTGGATATTCTTTATATTGGCTTTCCAGGTATATTCAACGTTTGAGAATGTGCTTTTCATTTAAGTAAATTGCTTTAATTTTTTACAGGCTTTCAGTAGCTACTACATACGTATTTACATAAACCTGAAATTAGAATGATATCCACCTTAGGATTTTCCGTTCCATGTCAAAATGAGATTTTCAACAGAAAAGCAGCCTTTCCCTTGTTGCACGAATTCTGAATTCCTGAAAGAAGACAACATAAACACTAAGCATGCAGGTTTCTAACTTCAGATTGATAACCCAGGCTCAGGGCCTGAATCGGTATCCATTGAGATGAATTGACACTGTCACTTTGATTCTTCCACTGCAAATTGACACTGTCACAATCATTGGGCTGCGCTTGAAACTTTCTCCATATACATCCCAACTGAAAACTGCAGTCAATTTTCTTTTCTATCAGAACCAAAAAATAAAATATAAATTTGCAGTATGTCTAAACGTAAAATATATTAAAAAAAAATGCATCCAACTTATTGTTGACTGATGGAGTTGAACTTGAGCATGATGGGAAATGTAATAGTTTAATCTTGGTAAGAACAGAATGGGTGTGAAATCTTTATTTTGAGGGTAGTTTTTGAATCTCTACAATTCAATGGAAGTATGGAGAAGAATTTAACAGAATAACGGAGATGCTTTTAGGAGTTATATTATCCCGACCATTAGGAAATGTTCAAACATTTCTGTCATGAATCACCTCATGAATAATCATCCACGTAGGAAACCAAGGGGAGGTTTGACTTAAAATACAAGTGATGTCACAGATTTGCTGTGTTGGTTTTTGGCCCGTCTCCTTAAGGATCGCCTCATTGTGTACATACTCTATATGTGTTTTTCAGGCCATGTTCATTGTTGCTTGGAGCCCTTCTGGATCTATTTTAAATTTCTTCGATACAGATGTCTTCAGAAGTGTTTTAACCATCTTCATTACTTCTGCTTTCCTTAATTTTTTGCAAGGTAAAGGTGATACCCTACATGAGTAACGTGTTAATTAATTACTTTGCCTATGATATTTGGGTATGAAGCTATTTCTTGTGTTAGCATGAAAGGAAGGGACTCATGTTTCTTAGCTGCTGGTATATGTTATTTGCTCATTCTAACTTCTGATACAGCAACCACAAGTATTTGTACCTAAGATATCTGTCTAGTTATATATAACAGGTTAGCCAAATTTTCTTGTAACTATATTATTTTCTCTATTAATGTTGTGCAGCCACTTTGGATATAGTTCTTAGTTTCAATGCATGGAAAAGCTTAAAGATCACTCAAATCGTGCGATACCTCCTGAAATTTGTGATGGCTGCTTTCTGGGTCGTTGTCCTGCCAATTTGTTACTTTAGTTCGTTGCAGAACCCAACAGGACTTGTGAGATTCTTCAGCAGTTGGGTCGGAGATTGGAGTAACCAGTCGTTTTACAATTATGCAGTTGCACTTTATCTGTTACCCAATATACTGGCTGCTGTACTGTTTGTACTTCCACCCTTACGAAGAACCATGGAGCGTTCAAACTATCGGGTGGTTACTCTTCTGATGTGGTGGGCTCAAGTAAGCATGCTAGCATTCACTAGCGACGACTTTTCTTTTCTTCTTTTATTTAAAACTTTTTGCACAACTTGAGTAACCTTGACATTTTTTTTTTTAACCACACTGCAGCCAAAGTTGTACGTAGGAAGAGGCATGCATGAAGACATGTTTTCACTTCTGAAGTAAGGACTTTCATCTTTTTAAGTTTTCTGCCACAAATTATGGAAGGGGGCTTGGGGAAGGGGTACTGTGGTTTTCTGACTTTGCCACATGGTTCGCACTCGGTTTTTAATGAATTTAGTATCTAATGTGTAGAAGATTAGTAATTATTCTCTCTTGTGTAATAAATGGTTGTACACCTCTGTAATAACTTATACATAACATACGAGAATTACACCTAGGAAATTGATAACATATACAAACCAAAGGTACATTATACAGACTACAATTTTTACATTAACTATTAAGGCAGTTATAAGGAAATTCGCTATGTTATCCTGGCAATGAAAAAGAATTATCCATATATTAATGCTATATAATTGATGTGCTTCTTGTCTGTTCAGATATACATTGTTTTGGATCATGCTGCTAATCAGCAAGCTGGCATTCAGCTACTTTGTCGAGGTAAATGTAGTTCACTGTTTGATTAAAATGATATCATTACAGTCAATTGTTCAGCTACTGTGTTTTTTATTTATTATTTAGTGGAATGGTATTCTGATGTGTTAAATTTTATTTTATTTATTTATTTATTTGTAATTTAAAGTCAATTCTCTATGTGGCCAACACATTTATGCATAGTTTTGTATCAGTTTTACTTATGATACAAGCACAGACATCTGCATGCATGTGACGTTTTTTCAGCAACTTTATTTTGCAATAATAAGTTTTTTTTTTTTTTTTTTTTTTTTTTTTTTTTTAAGAAAAGGATTTCTCCATTTATTTGAGAACTGTTTTAATTATGTTAAGAAATGGAAGGGTGTACGATGGATAATGTTATTGGTTGAAAAGGGGGGAAAAAAAAATTTGTTCTCATAATTGACATTAAAAGATGACACAGTGATGGAAAACTGGAGGCAGAATATGCACAGAACATTACTCAACTTCTCAAGTTATATGGAAACAGGTCCATAAGTAGTGTGGAAAAATATGGAACAGGTCTTCTCCTTGTACTTGATTCATTTATCAATCTAAGAATGTTTTCTCAATTAAAAAAAAAAAAAAAAAAAGAAGAAGAATCTTCAGCTATACATGCCTAACTGATTTTCTTAACCTCGTTATTTTATCTAACGATTAAGCTTCTAAAATTTTTCTGCCACCTTTGTTGGTTTATAGTAAGTCTGATACGAGTAAAGATTAGGAAATATAAGGTTTAAGGATTGGATATACTTGAAAATTTTAGTTTTAGAAATGAACGTAAAGTACCAATTTTCCTGTACATTTGTTTTGAACTAAAAAAATAATAATAATGATATGCAATTTTTATTTTTCTGATTCTTTTTGTCCCCGGGATAATTCTGGAGATTGATTTCTACTACAATCTAACAGGGGAAGTTTTGTTCCTGAATAAGAAATAAGAGATAACTACTCTAAAAGAGTGAAACAGTAAATCTTCGTAAAAAGTAGGAGTTTTACATAAAACCAATAAAGCAGATTGTTAAACTTAATTACTTACAAAAATTGTGATGATTAAATACCAAAGTGATGGTAAAAGAGTATTAAAGTTGGGACTAATGATTCCCTTCCCTATGATTTTTCGGTTGACTTGTGACAATCATGTTTCAGTTTAAATGTAAAGCACTATGTAAATGATTTCTCAATCAGTTCAGGTTTTGATTAATCTGTTCTATTGTCAGATATCACCTCTAGTGGAACCGACAAAGGTGATAATGGAGATCTCTATTGACAATTATCAATGGCATGAATTCTTTCCAAATGGTAATGCCTCGACCTCCTTTTATTTTTCTGTTATTATTCCCATTTTATATTTAAATGTGGCTGATTCTTGTACTTGCACGTTGTTCCTGCTGTAGTAACGCATAATATTGGTGTCGTCATTGCTATATGGGCACCAATCGTTCTGGTAAGTAAAACCGTTACAGAAGTTACTTTAATCTGTGTCTTTTTTTCTCTCCTCCTATTCTAAAAATATGATTCTTATGCTTGTGAGTATCGTATTTCCCATTTTGTTATGTACAATTGGTGTGTAGGTTTATTTTATGGATGCACAAATATGGTATGCCATTTTTTCAACTCTATTTGGTGGAATACGTGGTGCTTTCAGTCATCTGGGTGAGGTTGGTGATGAAGTCTCTTCGCATGCTATGGGGAACATTTTTTATATTAATGTAATAGGTTCAATGATTCTCTTCCTGATGATCGCTTTTCTTTTTCCTCAGATAAGAACGCTTGGGATGTTGCGGTCCAGATTTGAATCAGTGCCTTCAGCTTTCAGTGAACGTCTCATGCCAGCATTGGATAAGGACGCCAAAGAGAAAGATGAGGTAATACCAATTTCACTCACTGCTCTACACAGTTCTCTTTGATATAAGGAACTCCAGTATATTTTGTTCTAAATTTAAATTTAGTCCTAGATGCAAACAATTGGATATAAAAACACAGCTATGCAGAGCTTTGTCTTTCCTTTTCTTTCTTTCTTTCTGTCTGTCCTTTTTTTTGGGGGTTGTCAGTTTGGTGTATTTGGCTAACAAGTAACAAGAATGATTACCCATGACAGGATTCATCAGTCGTGAGAAAGAATATTGCCAATTTTTCTCAAGTGTGGAATCACTTCATAAATTCTATGCGCGAGGAAGACCTCATCAGCAACAGGTTCTCTTTGTTTCTCGCTCAAGAAGCTGTATAATATAACGAGCAAAATGTTTTAAGTTTCTGATTATTCCGAATTGTTCAGGGATAGAAATTTGTTGCTTGTTCCTTCTCGTTCCAGTAATGTTTCCATTATCCAGTGGCCCCCTTTCCTGCTCGCTAGTAAGGTATTTTCCTTGCAATGCTTTATGCGGAATGTTGTTGCTCACTGTAGATCCTGTAAAATATATCTCATTCTATTTACGAACTTTTGATGTGACAGATTCCTATAGCACTAGATATGGCAAAAGATTTCAAGGGAAAGGATGATGAGGACTTATTTAGGAAGATTAGGGCTGATGACTACATGTATTCAGCTGTAATTGAATGCTATGAGACACTCAGAGATATAATAAATGGCCTTTTGGAAGACGAAGTTGATAGGATGTAAGGAAAAAACTTTCTGAGTACCAAGTTGAAGATCGCATCATCTTGCTATATAACTGCTGTTCGTTAAGACTAATATTGCCCTTCCTTAACAAGTATCATTTCCATTTATATTTATTTTTTGTTCTTATGAGATAGGATTGTAAAGATGATATGTTCTGAAGTAGATGAAAGCATAGAAAAGCAGGAATTTTTGAATCACTTCCGGATGAGTGGGCTGCCCTTTCTAAGTGAGATGTTGGAGAAATTCTTGACATTATTGGTAACATACTTCATATTGTTTCTCAATGTTATCAATGCTTCATATTTCAATATATGACTTGGGCATGCGACATGTCAATTGAGTACTTTATGTTGTTATATTGACAGCTATCTGATGAGGAAGAATCTGAGAACTACCAACCTGAGACTGCGATAATCAACGTCCTTCAGGATATTATGGAAATTATCACGCAAGATGTTATGGTTAATGGACATGAGTAAGTACTGAAAAAATTAAAACTTACTAGAGACATAAAAAGAAAACGAGATCTTAAATTTGCGGCTAACGAATCTCTGTGACTCCCGAATTTTACTGGTTTTGCTCCTTTGTAGAATCTTGGAATCAGTTCTTCGTCAAAATTTAAATGCTCAAAATGTTAAGAAAGAGCAGAGGTTTGAAAAGATTAACATTTACCTTACAGAGGATAAATCTTGGGAGGAGAAGGTACTCTCATTTGCATACATATATATACATATATTAAAATTGTTATATTCAGAATCAGAATCCTTTATCTACATTAATTAACTTCCACGTTTCTCCGTAGGTGGTCAGGCTTCACTTGCTTTTGACTGTCAAGGAATCTGCCATAAATGTGCCTCAGAACTTGGACGCTCGCCGTCGCATCACTTTCTTTGCAAACTCCCTTTTCATGAATATGCCAAGGGCTCCTGAAGTTCGTAACATGCTCTCCTTTAGGTTTGTGTTGCTATGGAACTCCTTATTTATAAAAGAGAAATTACATTGCATAAAGTTAAGGTTGGAGGGTGACCTAATGAATAATTCAGCAATTATTTCTCATGAATAATTCAGCAATTATTTCTCCTATGTTTGCTTCCCCAGAGTTCTGTTCCTTATCAAGAAAATTTTCTTACAGCTGTACCGAGATAAAAATCGGACAGCTTATCATGCTTTTGATCAGATGGTTTTCTTCTGGATAAATGTCATATGAATAGTTGCATTCACTATCAACAATGGTTGGCAAATTTAGACGGTGTGTATGCGCTTTTTTCTTCTATAAGATTTAAACATCTCTGTTTTTTTTTTTTTTTGCTGGAATCTTTTCCGGTCTTCCAATTAGTGTTTTGACTCCGTACTATAAGGAAGAAGTCCTCTACACTGAAGAGGAACTTAATAAGGAAAATGAGGATGGGATATCAACTTTGTTCTACCTGCAGAAAATATATCCTGGTGAGGTTCAACTCCCATGCTGCATTATTTTCTTTCTTCTGAAATAAGCTTTGACTTCTCCATATCCTTTGTGATTGTAAATAGATGAATGGACAAACTTCATTGATCGGATACATGATCCCAAAAATGAACTTTCTGACAAGGATAAGTCCGATCTTCTTCGCCAGTGGGTATCTTATAGGGGCCAAACACTTTCTAGAACAGGTATGGGTGATTATTTGATCATTAATCTCCTTATTAGTCACATCACTTACAGATCTGAAGTCAAAACTTCACTAATTTATCTTTCAGTGAGGGGAATGATGTACTATAGGAAGGCTTTGGAGCTTCAATGTTTCCTTGAATTGGCAGGAGATAAGGGTTGGTTTCTGTGACAAATGCTATCCTTCTTTTCTTTTTGTTTCTGGGTCAGACATTGTTGTTGCTGAAATGTTTAATATGTGCCCGATGATCCTTTTTGTTTTCCACGCAGCTATCTTTGGCGGCTACCAAACCTTGGAGTCAAATGACAAAGATGACAAGGTTTTCCGTGATCGTGCGCAAGCTATGGCTGATTTGAAGTTCACTTATGTTGTCTCTTGTCAGGTTTATGGTGTTCAGAAGCAATCCAAAGATCCTCGTGACAAAAGTTGTTATAATAGTATTCTCAAGCTGATGACAACGTGAGTCATTTGTACAATATGACACAATGGATAGTAATTTCCTTTCATATTTGAATTGTCGTTGCTGTTCTAACTTACTTAAATTGTGTACAGAGAAAAATCACTGCGTGTTGCTTACATAGATACAAGAGAGGATACAGTGAATGGAACGACCCAAAAGGTTCATTACTCTGTTTTGGTCAAGGGAGGGGAGACGTTAGATGAGGTATGGAATTATCTACTGGTTCCATCAACTCCTTAGCGTTCTCTGTTTTTCCAAAAGGTGATAATTTCTCAGCATTGTTTTGTTAAAACCCGAAGGCCAAAAAAAACGTTGACTGGGTTAGGTTTGAGGCCATTGAGCAATAAGATGGCTTTTCACATTGCAATTTCCCTGGATTGTACAACGAAAATCAGTTAGCGTAATGATGTAAGGTGTGACTAGGGTGTCCAATGTTGCATCTTCATTGATTTGTCAAAGTCAAACATGATATAAGTGTCATTTGGGTGGTGAGGTATATTGTTACTTGCAAAGAGAGAATGAGTGTGGAGAGACTGGTGCAACAAGGCTATGCATGCGGAATTAGGGTTAAAAGGTAGTGAATGGTAGAACTCTTGGCAGAAAAGATGAGGGATGAAAGTGATAGGAGATAAATTCTATTTGGTCTTTGTAAGTATGAAACTGAGATGTTTTTGGTTGGGTAGATTGTCAAAGATGAGCTTACATAATGGATCAACTATTGATCTATTTAGTTCATGAGACCTGGTTAGCTCCATATCATGAGATGCCAGCAGGGAAAAATTTAGCTTGTCTCTCTGCTTGGAAGGTTGGTGAGTGTCAGGTCGTCCTATATATTTTGTATCCTTTTCCCTTTTCCAATGAATGGCTTGTTCTCTATTAGGAAAAAGAAAGGCCTTGCTGTCCTTTATTTGTATACTTCCATTTCCTTTTATCCATATATGTGTAAATGTATATAAATATATTTAAGGGAATTTCCTTTTGTATGTAAAAATGAATGTTTCTGTATCTTCTATTTATAACAAGAGGGGGGAAGAAAAAAGTCATACCAACGTTTTGGTGTAAGTGTAGATTTACGTATGAAGCTATTTATAACATTTCTGTCCGATTCAATTTCTTTTGCGGGATCCAGATCAGTGTCATAGTTGTAACCAACTTCTCTAAGCTAACATCTGGAGCTTCTTAAATTGCCAGGAAATATACAGGATCAAGCTTCCAGGACCTCCTACAGTAATTGGGGAAGGGAAACCTGAAAACCAGAATCATGCTATTATTTTTACTCGTGGAGAAGCCCTGCAAACGATAGACATGAATCAGGTAAGTTTCTTTCTTTCTATTTTAAAACACCAAAGCAAGGAAGAAAATTTCCAACGTACTTTGTAACCTCTATTTCCAGGATAATTACTTTGAAGAAGCTTTCAAAATGAGAAATGTGCTGGAGGAGTTATCAAAGAATCGTCGTGGCGCACGAAAACCCACAATTTTAGGTCTCAGGGAGCATATATTCACTGGAAGGTCAGTTTTTTCATTTATCTCTGCACAGTAGGTTTGACATGAATTACTGTTATGCAAGATACGTCAGAAAGATGCGATGGTACTGTTCTTTACTAATTGTTACTATTTTGTCTTTCAGTGTTTCCTCGCTTGCTTGGTTCATGTCCAATCAGGAAACTAGTTTTGTAACTATTGGGCAACGAATTTTGGCAAATCCTCTTAGGTAACTCCAATATTTTCGTGCGACTTGTGGTTCCTTACGAAAATTGGGACTTTAGAAATTTACAATTGCATCTAGGCTGTGCAAGTCTTTAGTTTTTCTAATTGGAAGGGTCAGCCGACTCAGCACATAAGACTAGTAGTATTTTAAGGTTCCATAGGGCTGGTGGCTGCCAGTATATTCCAGCTCAATGCTTAAACAATTTTTTTGGTTAGGATTATGTTTTTTTTTTTTTTTTTTTTTCGTTTCAAATAAATTTTCGGTTTTCTTTTTCCTTTTACTTTAAACTTTGTAATACATAGAAGTTTCTCTTTGTTTGTCCCATTTCCTAATGCAACTGGAATTTAGGAGATGAGCTAGATGGGATAGAAAAATTGTTTCTTGCAAATTAAGTAGAGGAATCGTAATGCATATCTACATTGAGCATGGAGTTATTTTAGGTAATTTAAAGGAGAACATATTTGGAATGCCTAATGACTTCACTGTTTCCTATCTCACCAATCCAACTATTTACTACAACAGTCATTGTTCAAAATCCAGAAACCATGGCTTAAATTAAACTTCTAGTTAGGAGAACTCCATGTTCTCCATATGCTTTTACAAACCTTGATGCCTTGCTTCTCTTTTCAATAAATTCTCTTTCGAAAAGGAAAAAAGAATCCGTAGCTTAGTAGGTCTCATCGATGACTTATTATTTGTCTGTTTAATATGTAAATATCTGAATGATGCTATTTTGGTTTTACAGGGTCCGTTTTCATTATGGTCACCCGGATATTTTTGATAGAATCTTCCACATAACAAGAGGTGGCATAAGCAAAGCCTCAAGAATTATTAATTTAAGTGAGGATATATTTGCAGGTAATACTAGGGATTAAATACTGATTTGCTAAAAAAATCTTAGACCTACAGATAATAACTGGGGATTGATTCAATAAATCTATAGGGTACAATTCAACTTTGCGAGGAGGATTTATCACACATCATGAGTATATCCAGGTAGGCAAAGGGCGTGATGTGGGCATGAATCAGATATCACTCTTTGAAGCTAAGGTTGCAAATGGAAATGGAGAGCAAACTCTAAGCCGTGATGTTTATCGGCTTGGTCGTCGATTTGACTTCTACAGAATGCTATCTTTTTATTTCACGACAGTTGGTTTCTACTTTAGTAGTATGGTAAGTTAATTCAGGTGATCTCACGTGTGTATCTCTGCATGTATATTTTAGCGCGTGTTTTTACACATGATATATAATATCTTTGGAGGTTCATGTTAGAGATGGACTACATTGCTCTTTCAGACTCTTGGCGAGTAGGGTACTTAGAAAGTACAATGGAAGTACTTAGGTGTTTGACTGAAAGATTTGGTACATTCGAACCTTAAGATCCCTCCTTCAATAACCTCAACAAGACATTCGTAAATCAATATCCATCTTCAAACTGTCCTTTTTATTTATGGTTAACTTGATTCATTTTTGCTTTTCTTCAGTGGAAGTGGATCAAAAATTAACAACCAAATGTGACGTTATGTTGTCCCAGGTAACAGTGCTGACTGTATATGTGTTCTTATATGGACGGCTTTACATGGTTATGAGTGGAATAGAAAGGGAGATACTAGAGAACCCTACTATACATCAGAGTAAGGCTCTTGAAGAAGCTTTGGCTACCCAGTCTGTTTTCCAATTAGGCTTGTTGCTGGTGTTGCCAATGGTCATGGAAATTGGCCTTGAGAAAGGGTTCCGTACGGCTTTGGGTGATTTTATCATTATGCTACTGCAGATGGCATCTGTTTTCTTCACATTCCAACTAGGAACCAAAGTACACTATTATGGGAGAACAATCTTGCATGGAGGTTCTAAATACCGCGCTACTGGCCGTGGGTTTGTTGTTTTTCATGCAAAGTTTGCTGATAACTACAGGCTCTATTCTCGCAGTCACTTTGTCAAAGGGTTGGAGCTCTCAATCTTGTTGATTGTATATGAAGTTTACGGGGAATCTTATCGTAGTTCGAGACTCTATTTGTTCATCACTTTTTCCATGTGGTTTCTTGTTGCTTCCTGGTTGTTTGCTCCTTTTGTGTTCAATCCCTCTGGCTTTGACTGGCAAAAAACCGTGGATGATTGGACGGATTGGAAGAGATGGATGGGAAATCGTGGTGGTATTGGGATCTCGCCTGATAAAAGTTGGGAATCATGGCGGGATGAAGAACAGGAGCACCTCAAACACACAAATATACGAGGAAGAGTGCTCGAGATTTTACTTGCCTTTCGCTTCTTTATCTACCAATATGGAATCGTCTACCACCTTGATATAGCTCATCATAGCAAGAGTTTGCTGGTATTTTCCAGTAGCATTCCTTCTCTTGGTTGTCTATCAATTTATGTTTATGTTTAAGGCATCTCACAAGCTTCTACTCTAAATTCTTCTAGGTTTATGGTCTTTCTTGGGGAGTTATGGTGACTGCTCTTCTCGTCTTAAAGGTAAGCAAACGGAACTGACAACTACAAAAGAAATATTTCTACTTTGAGATGCTCACTTAGACCAACTCAAACTATTTACCACAGTCCAGTTGACTTAGCAGCTTTTTGTGTACGTATATATTACATCGGTATCTTCTTATGTTTTACCATATTTTTGTCAGATGGTATCCATGGGCAGACGGAGATTTGGCACCGACTTCCAGCTCATGTTCAGAATTCTCAAAGCACTTTTGTTTCTTGGTTTCATGTCAGTCATGACAGTCTTGTTTGTAGTCTGCGGCCTTACCATATCAGATTTATTTGCTGCCATCCTTGCCTTCTTGCCAACAGGCTGGGCCATTATTCTTGTAAGTTTAACACCTCTCATGCTGTTTCCCTTCTCTCTTTTTCTATTCAGCTCTTTTTCTATTCAGCTTCAGTGGGTGGTCCTCATTAAGTTAGTTTTGAACTTTTTTTGTTTAATTTGATACTAGTTAGAGTTTTAATAGTCAACCTACGCTACCAACATTAGTAGGCAAAATGCTAGTTATCAAAACCTAGAAATCTAATTTTAGCTTTGAGTCCTAGTTTTGCTAATGCATTGATTTTCTAAACCGACGATCTTCGTGGTGTTCTTTAGATTGGGCAAGCATGCAGGGTATTGCTGAAGAACATAGGACTTTGGGAGTCAATAACGGAGCTAGCAAGAGCATATGAATACATTATGGGACTGATAATTTTCATGCCCACCGCCATCCTGTCATGGTTCCCATTTGTTTCGGAGTTCCAAACGCGCTTGCTCTTCAACCAAGCATTCAGTAGAGGCCTCCAGATTTCAATGATTCTTGCAGGGAGAAAGGACAAGACGGTAAAGACATTATGAGCAGCCCGACATTCCGGTTGTTTGACATTCCTGTTGTTTGACAGTCACGTTCTTGTTAGGTCGACGTTTAATATTCTTTCGATTTCATCTGTATAACAGCTCCTAGTTGTGCCCGAGTCGGATTAAATATAGTGACATTCAATATTCACTCGTTGTCAGGTTCTACATCTTCCAAAGTCAGAAACACGTGTATCTTTGGTGGATTTTACCCAAACTCTTGTGTGTTTTGGAATCGAGGTTTTCTTAGCATTAATCTGAAGCTAAAATATTTATCATCGAAGGCTTTGTTAGAGATCAATATCCTACCTTTCTGATCAACCATTGTTACATTTGCTAAAGCCAAAAACATTACATTCACATTCTGGCAGTAATCTAAACTTTTAACTAATTTTATTCTCTCGGTTCGGATATGCTCTAGAACTACAAGAGAGCACAAGATTACTTCTGTTAAATTTCAAATAAAATTTAAACAATTATTTAATTAAGTAAACTACCAGTTGTCCAAAAAACAACTTTTTAAAGTCTTTTAAGTACAACGTTTCTAGTTTCTCTTTTGTCTTCTGTTTCCTCGAAATGGTGGTCCTCCAGCAAATCCAATGTCGTTTTCTTTGCTGTTCCTGTCGTTTATGGCTTATTGTTGTGGTTGACTCATTGACCATTGTCGTTTAATCAGACAAATTTATCCAGAGAGTTCCCAGCTTACTGTTTATTTTTGCTGACACAAATAAAACCTCAAACAGAAAAAAATCTCCATTTTAGTCCCTTTCCTTTCGGTATAATCTCTCTCTCCCTCTCTCCGATTTGTGTTATTTTTTCGGATTCTGCTTCTGATTTACCTTAAATGCCTCAAAATTTTGATTTTTTTTTTCTTAATTGCTTCAAAATTTTCCTCTCGCTCTTTTATTTTTTAATTTTTCAGTGGCGAAAATGTCGAAATCAACAATGGCTGCTCACGGGCGACCCCAGACCGTGACGAACGCAACCTTGGCGAAAGCGATAACAACCTCGGACGAATTCAAAAACGGATTCCCGTCGGAGGGCTTGTCCACTGTGTCGAACAAGTGGTGGGGAAGCGGCTCTCCCGACGGCTACGACGGCGCATCGGCGGAGAAAGGGGGAGGTGAAATTTATGAGGAGAAGAATGTGGGTCCCAAACCCCAACCACAAGGGACGGATCTGTTGATGGATGTGAGAAAAAGGGTTGGGGAAGAAGGTCGAGAAAGGCTCAAGCTTGGTGTTGTTAAGGGCTTTCGTGGTAAAAAGCTTGGCAACAGAGATAAGGCTTTGCTTCTTAGAATCTTCAAGTCGTCCTTGCCACAACATTGGATTTATTCTCAAGACATCAATTAGATAGAGATAAAGTAATCTTGTTAACGTTGTAGTAAGTAATGAATATTACTTGATTTCATAACCAAGATCTTTGTAAATGGACTTTTATCCGTGTTGATTTTGTGCTTTGGACTAACTCATGTTTTTGGATTTTATATATTTGCAATATATATATATATATATATATATATAGTTTTGAATTTGTTATCAAAAGAGTTAGAATGAAATGAGTCAATCATCTATATTGGTATCTTATTTAATAAAAATGGTGAAATTATGCCTACATTGATCAAGAATTTTGATTTTGAGAAGTATCATGATCATTTAATAAGTAGGGTTTCAATAAAATTAACAATTTGAGGATCCATCGATATTGATTCTAATAACTGATTGTGGAGTTGATATTTGGATCTTGCAATACATGGATGTGGAAAGAGAAATTGTAGATGAATCATAGATGGAGACACAACAGAGACATCCCAATTTTGTGGTTTTGGTACGAATGTTTACCGAGTGAGCACAAGATCAAAAGCCATTTATATTAGTTTTAAGATTATTCTATGAATCTAGAAGCAAAACCTGAACGTTGTGAAATTGAAGTGAAGGATACTGATTAGAAAGGAAAAATACTTTAATCTCAACTTTTAAGTACCAACTTATATGACATATGAGTTATTGTTTTTTAATTGGTAAGTTTTAAAGTATTGTCATATTAATTGATTATTTCTATCAAAGAATATATGATACACGAGTTAGTACTCAAAAAATTAGAATTAGAGTTGATGTCCACGGCATTACTCTTTATAAAGATATGTTCCTTATCTTTGTAGCTTACTCATTGAGCTCAAGAGATGACACTTTCATCTTCGAAAGCCACGTGGACATATTCTATTGACCAGAGAGAAACTATCCGAAATCCAAAGTTCAAGTTGTCTTTGCCATGTAGATATGTATTGTGAATCTCCAAACACTATCACCATCGGGGAAAAGGATGCAGATATTATCAAAAATAGAAGGACCCTCACACTAGAGCTATGTATACTATACCAAAATCAATTCTTCTACTTCAACAACAGCAGGTTATATCAGCCTAAGGAAAACAAAGCCTTCCCTTTAGAAAATTCGCTTTCATTGCTTGTGAGAGCGCGGAAAAGAATTAGATAGAACTCCTACATAGAAACCAAGTTTTATTTAATTAAAAGGAGTTAGTATATTTTGTATCAGATATAATTATCACTTCTCTCTTGATTATGCTAGTTTGCACCAAGTCAAGTTAATTATAGACATTAGGAGAGCAAAAGGTTAAAACAAGAATGTACATTATTGCACAATAGTACTCGTTAATTATTCACATATAGTACATTATTTGGCTCTATCAAACTGTCGCAAATATGTAACACCTCAGCATTCCTTTTTCCCGATTGGATTCTAAGATATACACTTTGTGGCCGCAGACATTATAATAAACCATGTGTAATATGTTCAGATATACAGAGTCAAAATTTGTAACTCATTTTCTCAACTACATCAACAGGATATATACCTGATAGTTACAAACATTTAGATTTTAATAATAAAGTAAAAAGAAATACTTCCCACATCAGATGAAGTTTCACAATGTGCACAGAGCCATCAAAATAGCCATTCCCATAGGCCACCACTTCCGAAAAGAAGGCAATAGAAAAATCCTCTATATATCTAGTCAGACTAAACTAATTATAATCCACCAACAAAATAAGCATATACAAAGACAATTCAAGCATTTGATATATGGGCATCTTTTTATCTCTCTAGCAACAACCAAAACCATGTCATATGCGTATATATCTAGTTATACCAAATCATCCACCAATCCGTGAGTTTGCATAATAGTCCGTGACTCTTCACCCATCATGATAGTTTGCATAGTCACATCCATGAGTCTCTGAGAGCTGGCTTTCAACATCCGTAGATCTCTAAACAATCTGTTAGGATTTCCAGTTTATAACTAAATCGGCAACACACAAATAACCAAGACACTGGATGTTAAATCTCTTACTTCTCCAGTCAAAGAATCACATTTTCCCCTCCATATACGGCTACTTCTCCTTCAAGCTCTCTAATCTGCCATAGAAAAAAAAAAAAAAAAAAAAAAAAAAACCCCATTATATTTAAAACTAAAGTAAAATAATAAAAATAGAAATTACAAATAACCAACATTTAATTGCCACCTTTAATTTGTGGGATGCTAATTATTCTTTTTGTATGTTAAACTCCTCATCTTTTGCAGTGATACTTGATAACATGTACGTAATATCTGTTACTGTCAAGTTCTGTTCTCGAAGCATTTTGATCAAATTTTCAGCTTTCTTGTATGACCCACTATCTCTCCTGCAATAGGTCAATATATATTAGTGAATAAGTTAAAAACCAATTATACTTGGTATGATAAATACCTGTTGTGTCCCAATATAGCTTACTAATCAAAACCTCACACACATAGAAGATGGTCTTCGAAAAAAAATATAAATGTGCTTATTAACAACCACATAATCACAAAAACTCTTCCTCCATTAGTCTTGAAGTAGAAATCGGCATAACCTACAGTGGTTAGAGATGTTATGGCAAAGTAAAAACAATCATGTCAATCCACATCTTCTTCCTGAGAGTGTGATGCCAACGGCCATACAATTATGCATAAACTAGAAATTATCAATACCACGAAGCACTTTGTAACCATTTTCGTCATACCTTCTTCATCTATATATGCAACACTAGAAACTAGTCATTCGCCTTTCATCCATGCAACTCAACAATCTAGCACTAATGTGATCGAAGATGGACCGAAGAAAAAGGTTGAGCTCTATATTCGATAATAGTCCAAACCCCAACAATATCAAGAACGAGCAGGCAAAAATCTTAGCAGATGATGACTGGAGGACGATGTCTCCATAACCGACGGTAGAAATGGTGACCGCCAAATAATAAAGGGTATCGATGAAGCATAGTATAAAGCTCTGTGATAATGGTGTAAAATCCCCCATGTATGCACCCTCTCCCCAAAACATGAGAATGCCACAAGTCAATGTAAAATGATGGTCAAAAATATAATCAAGTAAGTGAGATTTGTGAAAGAACTCTCAATATCATCATTGTTGTTGGTCGGATGCCCTTTTACTTACGATGAAACATTATTTAAGGAACCTTGGTTGCTTGACTATCCCCTTTGAACTTCAGTGAGATTTAGGTTAGAAATCTCGATCTCATCAGTGTTGTTTAGTCAAATTAGTCACTAACTGATTGATCTTGGTTGGCTTACTCTCTGACTTGTACGTCTGCTGTTGTAGATAAAAGAGGCTCATCCATGACGAAAGTTTAACAAGTTAGATAATGTGATGTATAACCAAGATAGAGGAGATAAACGAGATGAAATCTAAAAAGAGCAAGAACACTTTCAATTATTATACAAAGGAACATAAGCAATTTGAAAGTTCAAAGTACCAAAAGATCCAACATAATATGATCACTAATCAACATCTCAACTAGAGTATGCACCAAAATGAATTAAGAACAATAACACAAAAATAGGAAACTAGAAGATAAAATATTCATTAGTCACTTGTCAACTCCTTACTGGAAAAACAAATACTATTCAAAAATAAAACATAATTTATTAAATAAAGAAATTGCTCAAAATATGGAAAAGAAAGAATTTTATAATATTATGAAAAATCAAAAAAATTTCTAAAAATAGACAGTTTGTTTAATTATTTCTATATTAAAAATGTTTAAAGAATAAAATTGACCCTCATTATAATCTAATAGAGAGTAAATAATCAAACAAAAATACTAACATTATAAGTTTTCGAATCTAGTAAGTCAAAATAATGAAAAATAACTAAGATATGTTGATAATGAATAAACGATTTCACTCTTTAAAAATATATCAAGTTTACATCTACTTTTTATTTTTACTTAGATTTAAGACATATAAATCATTTTAATTAATAAATCATCTAAAATGAGTACGACGAGTATTTTATTTTTGAAAGTAGGTTTTATTTCTAAAAATAGACAGATTTCAAATATCATGAAGAATTAGACATATTTTAAAATGAGTTTTCAAAAATAAACAGCATATATAATTACTTTTATATTTTAAAATTTTAAAATACCAAAGAATTACTATGATCTTTTAGAGAGCAAATAATCATACAAAGATACTAACACTATAAGTTTTCAAATGCAGTAATAAAGAAAATGAAATATAACTAAGCGATATACAAATAATGGATTAATGGTTTCACTCTTCAAAAACTATATCAGGCTCAAATCTTACACTTTTTTCTATTACATATATTTAAAATATACAAACCATTTTCATGAATAAATAATCCAAAACAGGTATAACAAGTATTTTATTTCTAAATCATAGTTGTATACAAATTTTGTTTCTATTTGTTAATTATTTCCCCTGAAACATGTAAGGATAAAAGTTCATTTATACTTTCAAAACCCCCATTTGGATTTGTGTGTTCATTTTCAAACAGAAAAATTTTCTTATTTTAAATAAGAAGGTCTTTTCATTTTAAGAATAAAATGATATTCGAATGTATAAAAAAATTTTATTATTGAAAACAAAAAAGTTTTTTGGAATGAGAATAAACGATGTTGGGAATAGTATATTGTTAGAAGATTTCGAAAAGATAATTTTCTTTTTCCAAAAGGTCAAAAATAAGAGAATGATGGAAAAAGTTAAGAAAACACTCTTTTACAAAATTTTTTAATTTCCGAAATTGAACATGTCATCCAAATAAAGAGTCAATATTTTTTTTCTTTCTTTTAAATAAAAAAGAAAAGAAATTATTATTAAGTACAATTCTCAATCGTAAGTTTTTCATCAAAATCCATTAAATTATCATATTTCTCTTGTTATGATACGATTTTCATATACGGTATATGATTGTTAAAAATTATGTTTTATTGCTTTTAAAAAAAATCATTAATGATATTCTTTTCATTTATTCAAAAGAAGTATGCATATACATCTTTATTTGTTTAATCACATCTTATAAAAAGCTAAAAAGCTTTTTAGCTTTAAATCAAATTGAGATAAATCAATGCTTTAATTTAATTTTTGTAATTTATTTGACCCTTGTAAATGAAGTATTCAATAAAATTCTTGAATATTTAATCAGAACATATTTTATGGTACACTTTCAAATCAGCTTATACTCCATAATTTTTTGAATTAATAATGTAAAGTATTATCTTCTTAATTAATAGGAATTTAAACAAGTAAATACACATGTTAGGCACATCACAATACTAGTGTGTGTGTGTGTGTGTGTTTGAAAAGGAGGTGTTGGAATATTACTGTGTATTATTAACTGTATTTTTGCTCACGCATTATTAAAATTAATCATATATTGAGATCATTTAGTTTTATTTATTTCTCAAATTGTTCTTATGTTTTTAGACATCATCAAATGTATCCAGCCAAATTTTGTGTAAGAAGAAAACAAGACAGAAAGACAAAAGTACGCTTTAGTTGTTTATGGCAAATATTTTAAACATTTAAAAAACATAATGACCTTAAAAACACAAACCTCCCAAAATTTGCAATTTTTTTTTTATCGGATATAAGATTTTTCATCTTTACATTAAACACACATAGGCTTTCTAGCATAAATTCAATGGTAAGATAAATAAAATGGAAAAATTACAATAACTAAAAAGTTCAATGATAACTTATTAAAATTAAAAGTGTGGGAGACAATTTATTAAAAAAAATACTAAAATTTAGAGGAAATTTTAACTCTTTTGGTAGAATGGAATTGTTTGCACCTTGTTGCCATTTTGCATGCTTTTATTGTTTACTTAATTGCTATTAATTAAGAAGATAATACTTTACATTATTAAGAAAACGGCAAAATTTAATGAAGCATACGATACTAAGAAAACGGCAAAATTTTTGGTGAAACTAGCAAAGCTGTTTTCTTAATATCGACCAAAGTCTTTTTCTTTAAACTTTTTGGTGTTGTTATGTTTTAATGTTATTATTATTTTTCTGTTTTTGGTTCTGGTTTTGTAGCAAGTTGCATTTGAACAATAAATGCAAGGAAATTCTATGCTTTTCAACATATTTTCGTCATATATGAGAAGTCTGAAAAAGGCGGGGCTTGGTTGGTTCCATTTCCCTGTAGATTTGCTTTGCCAACTTTTGCAATTAGAGAGATGAAGCCTCATATATTAGCACATCTTAAAATGAACTAGTGCATCAATTGAAACTATGTGTGTGTGCATTCATGTATGTGTTTATTGCCTTTTTGTCTAAAACAACATCCAACCAGAACTTTTTTGTTCTAAAGTGATACAATTTTACAAAAACGGCTGTTGCATTCACATAATATTCTATTATATTATAAAACTGTAATGATTACAACTGTGATTACAGATATAACCTAATATTAAAAATTCATATATGACTTTCTCAATTTTAGAGTTTAAATCCCTAATTTTTAATTTAATTAAGAGGGAAAAGAAAAAGTAGAGCGATGAGCAATGACCTTTTCTTATTATAAGCAGAATAAATAAAAAAAGAAAAGGGTGATGAGAATAGAATAGAAGGGCAATAAAAAGGTTTCAAAAGTGTTGCAAAAACTTTTGACGTACCAAACAGTTTCTTTTTGGAATGTTAAGTGAGACATGGAAACCAAACAAAACTGCTGATTGACCACTTTCATGGGATGGCCAGGAGATCTTCATAATTTTTTAATGCAATAAACTCTTGAGATGGAACATGATATTCATTATACATAACAATAATTTAGGAATAATTTATAGTATTGGTCTAGAGTAGATCAATTCTCTGTTGTAATCCCTTCACCAAATCATTGCCATACTGAAAAGTATAGCACCGACAGACCGTCTACGTTTACATGTTGCAAGAATTGATTGGGATTTTTGGAAATTTTCAAGTTGGTATTTTTTTTTATATCTAATTTTTTGGCTTTAAAATCTATTTTTTCAATTAATGTTTTAGATAGTATTTAAGTAACTAATACATATTAATGAAGGCAAGCTTGGCATTTTCAAAAATCAACTTGGAGAGGACATGGTTTACTTTTGTTATGTTTCTAAGTAAGGGACGCTTTATATATTTTTATAAGAGAAATATTCTTTTAAGACTAAAGATACCAAGAAAAAAAAAACATGAAATTCTAAAATAATAGTAATAATAAATTATAAAGGTCAAACATCAATTAACGTATAATATCACATTAATTGAAAGATTCTGACAGTTTATTGACATGATATGGTATCGATATATATAGTGGCACAAATGGAACAAAAAAAAAAAAGAAAAAAAAAAGATGATAAATGAGCTAAAACTCATTTTGATAATATCAAATAACAGAAATAGTAACATAATTGTACAAAAACTCATGATGATGATTTTCTTATACATAAAAGGGACAAACGTTAGATTAAAAATTTACCCAAAAAAAAAAAAAGATTTCATGAAACCAAAAAAAAAAAAAAAAAAATTAATAAGGCTTAAGCATTGGTACTTTTAGTTTCTGATGAGTAGTTATAACTTACAGATAATTACTGACAGAAAACTCACGAGAATTAATGGACATTTGATTCATCTTTTTGTAAACCCTTATCTGCTTCGAAAAAAATACGTGTATATGATTGCTTGTGTTAAAAAAAAAAAAGTCGTCAAAAGTTTCTAATTAGTTTCTAATGGGTTACAACTACCAGCACACCATGGGGCAGTTATAAACCACCACTTCGTAGGAGCTAAACATCAAAACTGAACTCGTATCTGTCTTACACTTTGACTGGTTGCTGGATTTCGTTTTCCTTTCCAAAAGGTCAAAACACAAGCCAATTCCCATTTTCTATGTCGTCTTCTCCAAGAAAACACTCTCTCTATAACTTATATTACACTTCTTCACCATCATTATAATGCGGATTCACCATGGATGAACCTCTTCTGCCCGTAACGACAGGAGTGGAAGTAGGAGAGTCAAGCAGTCCATCACTGAAGAATTTCTCACACATTGCCGTTACTTCAATACCGCAATCTGAGCCTCGTTTTATCGCCAAGAGCAAAAAAACTGCTCTGAATTCTTCATTCCCAAATCTCTTAGCCAACCTAAAGAAAGACAAGAAGAGGAAACTAATCACCCGAGCACACTCTGCCCCGTCGATTTCGATGAGTAGTCCCTTCACCCGAAGTGGAAATTCTTCTGAGAATTCCCGTCAATCCAAGCCTTCATCCGGTAAACCAGGCAGTTCTCTTGCCCTGGAATCATGTTTCGGCGTCACTCTTTATATCCTAATCGGTTTTGCAACTTTCTTGATTAGTGGAAGATTCAAGGGACATGTTACGGTCAAGACGGTCGATGCTCTTTACTTTATAGTGGTAACTTTTTGCACCACTGGCTATGGTGACATTGTTCCTGACTCGACATTCACGAAGCTCTTCACTTGTTTCTTTATCTTGATGGGGTTTGGATTGTTTGACCTAGTGCTAAACGGATTCGTTCGGAACCTTTGTGACCAGCAAGAATCAGTACTATTAAGCGCCATGGACGAGAACAGATTAAACACAATGTTTGAAACGTATATTCTTGACAAAGAAAAGGGAAGAATGAGGATTAGAGTGAAGGTCGTCTTGGCCTTAGCGGTTGTCGTTTGTTGTATAACCATCGGGACGGTTGCAGTGCATTTTCTTGAGGAGTTTAATTGGGTTGATAGTTTTTATTTCTGTGTTACATCTGTAACAACTGTAGGTTATGGCGATTATTCTTTCACTACGAAAGAAGGAAGAATTTTTGCGATTGTTTGGTTGTTTGTAAGCACATTTGCTTTTGGTAGGGCCTTCATGTACCTGGCTGAGTTGAGAATCGACAAGAGGAATCGTAGTCTTGCCCGATTGGTGCTTCACAGGAAGGTCACCGTCGGCGATTTGGTGGCAGTAGATTTTGACAATGATGGATACATCAGGTATGCATATTATGGTCTCATTTGAAATATTTGGGATTCAAAAGTTTTCTCCTATTTGCTTCCCTCGGTGGTTATTTTTCTATTGAATAGTGCTTCTTTAAAAGGTCTTCAGATTATTGATCAAATTAGTAGTCCAGATGTTCAAAACAACATTTGAAAGTTAGGACAATGTTGGAGATGAATTAACAATCATGGAGAGAATTTACTTCATTAAACTCAGTTCATGTTAGCTTTAGAATAAACTTACTAGTTGGTCCAAAAACAGAGTTAGGGCATAGTCAATAGAGAAAGAGGAGCACAAGACGATAGTTTTTCACCAAATATTTGGAATTAGTTTTTTTAAAAAAAGGTTAGTTGATCATATAAATTTTACAATTTTTTGGAAGATATGAATCTTAAAATTTTGAAGTCTATTTAAAAGAGTTTTTTTAAGAACTCGCTTTTTTTTCCTTCTTTTTTTCTTTTTTTTTTTTTTACTTTGACGAATTTCTTTTAGAGAGTAAAGGATATTTTGATAAATCAACACTTCTAGACATAGCTTTTGGTCCTCAGGTTCACAATATAGGTTTCCTCTCCTATGTTCATCAAGCTCTCTATGTGCATGTTTCGAACGTTAACATAATTTTCTTGATTTTCACGTTCAAAATTAGGCATGTTTATTGATTTCCGACTATTGATTGTCATGCTTAGCAAATCTGAATACATAATATTCAAGCTTAAGGAGATGAGAAAGGTAACAGAGACAGACATCCTGGAGATTGGCAAACAATTTGATTCGTTGAAACATGGCAATGGTGGGAAACTTACTCTTGCCGATATAATGGAGACCGAAGAGATAACAGACTCAAATTTGAGGTACAAGAGTGCATCTCCAAGCTTATGATTCATCAAGAGGAGAAAGACGATGTACGAAATAGACAGCCCTTTTGTCCCCAAGACATGTCTGTACAACAACAAGAAGAGCCTTTTGTATGTATCTCTGTATCTCTCGCTGCAAACCCAATTGATGGGGGTCTGGGACTATTGGGAACCTGAGACAACAGCTAAATCCTAATGGCTCATTTTGATCGATACGATATTTATAATTCTTTTTTTTTTTTTTAATGGAAAAAAAAAAAAGTTTCCCATAAAGAAAAGTAAGATTAGCAACTCGCAAAACTGATAATCTGCAGTTTGAAGCATTCGCACAACAGGACTCATTTTGGGCGTATTTTCTACATCTGGATGGATCAACACATCTAAGAGCAACAAGAAGGGCATGTTTGTTTTAAAGCACTCGTTACGGGTTTAGCTTAAAAGCAGGTTCGGATCCACAACCTCCTCAGCTCTTCTTGTGCCCACCATCATCTTTAGCCACACCATAAGATTAACCTGCCATGATATATATGACAATCTGAATAGACATCTTTACACAAATATGATCAGAACAATTAAGACACCGATTATGAATTAATCTAATTACCTCATTGGCTGACCGTCCATAGTCCACGGGATGTCCTCTTGTAACTGCTTCAAGCACATAACAGATTGTCTTTTTTTAATATTTTTTTAGTAATTTTGCATTTAAAACAAGGGGTCTGTCCCCAGACCACCTTAGCCCGTCATACTATAAGGCTGGATAGGATCGACCCCACGTAGATTTTAAAAAAAAGGTTCAAGGGTAAGGTCATAAGCAGTTGCCTAAGGTCTCCTTAAGCCGTCCGGTTTCATTATTAGGAAATATCTTGATTATTGATATAAATATTTGTTCTACTATTCACTTTGTAGTATTATTATTATACAATTCTCTCTAATCTATAACTATTTTAAAAGTGTGAAGTGTCCTAAAAACACTATTCAAAAATTTGGTCCAATTATTTTGTCTTTTTTATTTTAATTCTTTTTTTTTTTTTTGGCTTTTTCTTGATTTGTTACTTTCTTCTATTCTTTTTCTTTTTCTTTTTCTTTTCCTTCAACTTTTTAATCTGGTTATTTTTTAATAGATTTACTTTCTTAATCAACTTTGTGCCTATAAAAATATATTTTTAAATATGTATTTACTTTTTTTTTTTTTTTTTGTGATAGCCTAACATATATACATGTGTCAAAAAATATCATATCATTGTAAATTTTAATATTTATGTTTATAAATTAAATATTTAATAATTTTAGTATGTATGTGCTTCACATATAAGAAGTATGTGATTTCAACTAATATTCTGCCTAAATCATATTCTCTTTCTTTTAAATAAAATTTGGAAAGTGAAAAAAAAATAGTATATCAATTTTTATTTATTAAATTTTTTATTTTTAGTCTTTTTTCTATTTTTTTTTAAATCTTATACTTTCATATTATTCGTAGTTGTGCATTGGTTACGAGAATTCTTGCTGTGCTTTTTTTTTTTGGCTTACATCTTGGAAGAGAAGCGTAAGAAAAGATGGGTTAAAAAACTGCAAATATTTACTATACTTAAAAAAAATAAAATAAAATAAAAAGTAACAAAGATGTGAATACAAATTATAGCTAATTAAATCTCACGTCATGTGATCCGCCATTGTGAGAAATAGAACGAAAGAAGTTAATAGCAAAGAAATGGTTGGAGGAGAATAAATACAAAACACAAATTAAAGAGCTCAAAGTTTTATAGTGATTCAACCATTATTTAACGAGGCTTACATTATTACATGGTAAACCGGATATCACCTTCCACACAAGTTCAAAAAACTGCCCTTAAGATTTTTTATTACATTTCCCTAAGATCATAGTTAGTTCTATGTTAAAACAAGCAAAAAGGTAATAATGCGATTCCTTAAAATGATAATAAAATATGCTTAGCTAGGGAGGACCTTTTTTTTTTTTTTTTAATGGTATTAGAACAATATCTATTGATCCTGAAACGAGGTTTCGTGGAGGAAAAAAAAATATTTAAGTGCAAATAATAATTTGTAGAATCCCTCTTTTATTTATATATATATATATATATATATATATATAAGAAATAGATATGTGATGGGGCTCTTTTGTGGTGGCCGTGCTGACATGGAGGGAAGGTGTTCATGGCCTCCTTCGGTTGGTCCAGATGGCGTCTAGTTCGCGTCGAGGGAATGTGCCACCGGAGGTACTGCGAGCTACATTGGGAGGTCAAACGCCCGAACAACCAGTAGGTGTGTCCGTAGTGCTTTCTCTTGTAAGCCATTAGCCCTGACAGGAACGAGCTAAACCCGGATGACCCCGAGGAAGACGGTTCCAAGGGTGACACCCGTTGTGATTCCAACCCCGTGTGGATGAAGACTTCTCAATAAAGGATATCTTGAGATGACCATATGGTGTGGGAGAAGAACATGAATGTTTGTGTAGAGATGTTTTTGGTAAATGGAAAGTTTATTTGATGCTTAGTATGCGGTTTTGGACCTATGATTTTATTATAAATAGTGAGTGAGGCCTGAAATGTAGAGTGCCTAATGGTGACGCTGTATTTCAATTGTTGCTCTGTCACTGGAATGATCTAGTTAGAGAGGATCTTCTCTTGCTTAACCGAGTAAGGTAAGTGAAGGGTGAGGCAAATGGTTGCTAATTGTGTTTAAGGGGGTTGATGGTGATATGTATTAGAGTTAGATTGAAGGGAATCGAAGTGGTTGTATACTTGGGAATGCCTATTCCGAAGGTTCTCCACTATCGGAGTTGTCACCGGAAGTTATGGTGTTTTAGAGAGAGAATTCTCTTGATTAACGCCTAAAGATGCACTTATAAAGCGGTCGATTGTAGTACAGATTGGGCGGTCGTATCCACAGGAAGGCAAAATAAAAACAAATAATATTATTACAGATAAATGTTCAAAAGACAAGGAAATAAAATAATAAAAATTGAAGAAAATTTTAGTGAATTTTTGTGATAGAGAAAATAAACAAAATGTGAAAAAGATAAGATTTAGATAGAGAAAAATTCAATACTGAATAAGGCAAGGCGTCGTGATTCCTTTATATATATTTCATTCTCCAATTTGAATCCCAAACAAATAACCGAAAAATATGGAATTAAAAACCAATAAAAATAAACGAATGTGTTTCGATAGATTAAATCTCAACGTTGAACCAAACGGATTTATCATTATAAGTTATCCAAAATCGACAAGGTACTGCTTTTAGTAAATTGTAGTAAAGGACAACGTATAAAACAAATATTGTAAAAATAGAATGTGATAATATTATATAAAAAAATAACTGATTTATATAAAAGATTGACACAAAATATTTTGAATAAAAAAATGAGATGAAGAGGTTCAATTCGTTACAACATATAATTTTTACAAAACAAATGAAAATCAAACTCAAATTGGATCACTCGACATATAAATTCATCCCTAGCCTCACCAAATTGTCTAACCTAACTTGCAATTCGTCTCACAAAATTTTAAAAAGAAAACATAAGATGAAAAATGCAAGAATAAGAGAAAATACGAGAAAAACAACACTAAAAACAGAGCCAAATGCTAAGGGAGAAACAGTTGGTCTCTTGAGAAGCCCTGCTTATACAGCCATGAAGTCCAACATGCTAGAGAGAATTTTGGCGCAACAAATCCGCCACCCATCAACTGGAGACTCGCTGGGCAATCAGCTGCAGCTAAGATTGTGGGCTTGAGACAAGGGCCAGGAATCACGGGCCAGCAAGAGAAAGAAATCATGGGCTCAAACCCAGCCCAACAATAACTGTGAGCAATCTTGCACACGTGGGAGCAGATCGCACGGAGTGAACAAAGCCGGAGACACGTGGCGGCTCTGGGGGAGGCGCCCCTGCGGAAAGAAAGAAGAGAAAAGAAAGGAATAGAAAAGAAAGAAAACGAGGAAAAAGAAAAAGAAAAGGAAATTAAAATAAACCATAATAACTAGAATATTAAATAATTAAATTAAAATTAAATACTTGCAAATTATAATATTTTAAATTAATATCATGAAAATACTCAATTAAAACTTAACTTATCTAATAACTTGTATGAATAAAAGTGTATTTTTGTACACTTATCACTTATACTGATCATTTGTTATAAGTATAAGTGATAAGTGAGGAATGATGAGAGAAATGATACTCTTGTAATGGTGGTTATGATGATTACATGCTTTAGGTATGCCTCCGTCAATGGAGTCACCTGAGGTAGAGAGGGTCACCTCTCTTGGTTGGAAATGGTGAGTGAAGGGTAAAGGGGATGGTTGTTATAAGTGTTGAGGGAATGTAAGATCTAATGATGTGAACAGGGATGGTTGGTGAGGTAGAAAGTACAATGTACTCAAGAATGGATTCCTACTTTAAGTGTGCCTCCGTTCGGGGAGCCACTTGATCTAGGGAGGGTATCCTTTCTTGACTATGAGTGGAGATGAATGAGGAGTTGTTTGCAGTGTTTTGGGCTGAATGTGTCCATTTGAGGTGAGAATAGTTTGGTATTTATAGGTGGAGGAGAATTTAATGGCAACCAAATTTTTTCTAGTTTAGTGTGGAGGTTTTCCACTAGGAGGTTCTAGTTAGGGATTTTTCCGGCTATGGTTTCCTTCTCTTTTCTAGAATGGCTGCTTCAGGAGGTGGGAGAACTCTTCTATTGACAGTTTGAACTTGGTAAAAAAGAGTTGCCTTGGTAATGGATGCCTAGGGAGAAAGCTAGCTGTTGTAATACTTCATGAGGGCTATTTCAGGTGTCCCTCAAGTAGAATACGTTTTTTCGATAGGGAAAGGTCTCACCTAAATGGTGTATTGTTAATTCCTACATTAGCAATCTACGAAATCTTAATCTTAATATGCAAGGAAAATAAAATAATTTATGGATATTTATTAGGCTTCTATTAGATTTAATGGCCTTATGTAGAGTTATTGGATTGGGCTAAAGTTTTTGGAGGGTTTTTAAAGTTCTCAATAACCTATATTATTATAATTTCTCGTACACTTAAAAGCTCTTAAATAAACCAAGAGTCTAATTGGACTACATAAATAGGCCCACTCATATTCTTTGGTATTCCAAATCACAGCCTACTCAAATACCTGAAGTGTTGGCTTGGATCCACGTACCGCTTTTAACCTACATTGCAAAATGTGGGTTAGACCTAAACCGTGTCAAATTTCTGACATCAACAATATGCAAGTACCAATATTTTGTAATCGAATCCCACGTCATGTAAAGAAGAGAATGTTGGGCAATATTTATTCTATTTAAGGGCCTACAAAAATAAGATATAATAACAATTATTTAGTACAAAGTAGTATTTAGCTCTAATTGCTAACATATTAACAAAAGGGTGGGTCTATTGACACCACCTTATATACATTTTTTTCACACATTTACTTAAATCATCCACCAATTAAATTAAAAAAATTTACCTATTAGTTTCTACACACCTCTTAATATTTCAAAAAAAGCCCTTAAATTAAATTACATATATTTTTCTTTATTTCAGCCACCTACAAATCAAAACACTCACTCTCTCTTTTAACTGCTTTTGTTCTATTCCACGTTCTTTTACTTTTTTTTTTTTTTATCGTATATATGCACACAAATACTATCTATAGTTTTCAAATAATTTAGATTTTCAAATAGCATTAGAATTTGTTTTCCCTGAAACACATCAAATATTAGTTTATCATTGAAAATTGCATATACACGATGATTGTCTTTTGTGTTTTTCCAAAAAAAAAAAAAAAAAGTGCATTAGGCAATTATAAATGGAAAAAAGTATTAATAAAAAGTCAGTATAACGATAGTATAAACTATTGTTGATTCATATACAAAGATTCAAATTACCATCAACAAGATAGCAAAAAAAAAATAAAAGTAAAAAGGTAAGAGAAAGTTGGAAAAAAATAAAAATTACTGTTTCCTTTTCATTAGAGGCCATTTTTCTTCTATTCATTGTTGATTATGGTTGTGCATTTTGTATTATATAAAAAAATGGATATTTCAATTTTTATTTTTTAATCTTTAAATAAATCGTGTGGAAGTATATCCTTGATCACTTTGTCCTTAAATGTAATTTAATTGTGGCTAATTAAGGAAAACATAATTCATTAAATTGGGGTGTGAAAAAAATGGACAAATGAGTGGCAATAGACTCCCCCTTAACAAAATTTATCGATTTCTTTTATGAGCAGATAACCATTAATATGAAGCAAGATTTTGAAGGAATGAATGAGTCTTGCTTGTGCTTTTTTCACTGACAATATGTAGCTTTATTTGAGGGGGAAAAATGACAAAACATACCTCAAAACGTTAATGAATTTTCATTGTTGGAAGAAAAAGAAATGTACGTGAGTGCATAATAAGTTGAGTTTTGAAAGAAGATGAAAATTTACAAGAAATAAGCCTTTTTTTTTTTTTTTAATGATTAAGAATGGTCATTTCAAATTTATTGTTAGATACAGCTATTTTGTAAAATTAAAAGTTTTAAATTCCCAATTTGCCCTTACTTCACCTTTCTTCGCCATTGAGACGCAACACTACAAGAAAGTCATGGTAGGAGTCTTGACATCAGTGGGAGCTCGGGCAATGGCTAGTGATCTCCATCATACTTCAGCGTTGTCGTGTTCAGTACCATCTCCACTGGGATCTTTGCCACAATCTCCAACAACCACTTCTACTAGTTTGAGGTAGAGTTTTAAAGAAAAATAAATCTAGGGTTTCTAAATTTACGGATTTCGAGTTAAAATATAGTAATTTTGGATCTAACGTTTTTCAATTTTGGGCCTTTTTCCCCCCTCCAATTTAGAGTAAAATAGGATAAAAAAAATATTTTTTTCCTTTAAGTAAATCCACTATTTATTAACTTAATCTATTGATGTCTGATATTTTACTAATTCATTACTAAGTAATGCCATGAATATGAGGGAGTGGGATGGAGCTAAATAAAATTTTAGAAAATCAGCTTCTTAATGGAATGTTAGGTGAGACGTACAGAAACAAACAAAACTCATGAGAGACTAGTTTCATAGGATGGCTACAAGATCTTCTTCACGTCGGCTTTGGTTTTATTAAATTCAGGACAGTGTGTTAGTGGGAATGTTTAACCTTAAAAGCTTAATATTAAAAACGGCAAGTTGAAGATTTATTTTAAATTGATAAAATGGAAGTACGTGAACAGCATAATTAGCAAGTCATGTGAAGCATACTGATATAAAAACGTCGGGAATATAATCCAAGGATTTTCCTCCAATTTTCTTCAAATAAATCTTTTGCTAAGATTCTACAAGCGCATAAATTATTCTTATTAGATCTTGAGCCTCTGAGTGCCCACTTTTATTTGTTGTGAAACATACAATAATTGAATGCCACGATATATAGAATCAAAGCGGGAGAGACTTACATAAGCTTTATAACTTAAATGATGATTATTTATAAACATCATAATCCCAATTAGATCGGAATATGAAATACATAGATCTTGTAATTTATTTCAGGTTTCGACTCGATCCCGTTACAATGTCCTTTCTCGATCTCTCTCCGTCTCTACAGGATGCCTATGGTTAGGGGAGAAAATGATTCTCTCTGTATTTATTTCCTTCTCAGTTTATAAGATTATTCACACCATCCTATGATCCTATCTATACACAGCACACACACATATATATAAAATTAAAAATTGTTTATATATATATATATATATATTTGTTAACTAAAATTGTAGAAGACGCGCATTTACACCCATTGATGCGTCCGGCCGAAGAACACCTCTGGTTAACATGCCTTAATTAAGGCCCAAAATGCTGATACATATCAGAATAAGGGGAGAAAATATATGAAATCCAAATCTCTTTCTCTCTCTCTCTCTCTCTCTCTCTTTATTTTATTTAATTTTTATTTTTTGGCCATCCGTTATCGAGTATAATGTTAGATGTCGATTTTTAGATACTCGAATCATACCGATTCTCGCAATTGTAGACATACTATACCATTAATTTAATAGGTAATTCTACCAAAAGTTCAATCCACACTCCAAATTTAAAAAAGTACATTACATGCTCGCCATTTAATGGAATTCTATACAAATTACAATCTGCCATCCAAAAAAAAAAAAAAAAAAGGCAATTCAAATTGAATGTGAACGAGTGAATGGGAAAGAATTTTGGCTTTTCACTTTCTTTGACCATCTCGGTATTTATTTATTATTTTTTCAAACTTTACCCACCCTTACACTTGAACTTAGATTAGATCCGAAGAGCATACTTCTGACTTTTACATTGCTACATTGGGTTCCTTGTTTTTCCTTTCAATTTTACTCCTTCCAATTTTTTTGACAATGAAACCAGTAAGAATATGCGCTACTATGTTCTTACAAGTTATAGATGACGGTAAGTTGTCATCATTTTATTAATAAATATAATCTTTTATCCTATTTAAGGTGATAATTAAAAAAAATATTTAATATTAAAAAATTGACAACTATAATCATAGATATAATTGACAATTATTTCATATTTGATTCTATAATAAAATATAGAATTTGAATTTTTGATCCCCGTATCATGTTAGTATCACGGTGTTTTGGATTTTATTTTATTTTTTTTATTTTTGGTATTGCACAATTGATCATATTCAGAGTATAAACTTCCAAGGCCAAAACTTTAGCCGTCCAAGATGCGTTGAAATTTGTGAGGCTATCCATCCATTTACAACTTCAAGATAGAATATACGGAAACACTGTCTTCTATGATGCTCTTATTTATGCCCACTACTACTTCCCTTATCTCATTTCTCCACAACCATGAGAACATTCCCCTCCTATTCGTATAAATTTACCAAACATTCTTATGCATCAAATGAATCATATAACATCAAAATATGCCTGAAAATAGGAAAGAAAGAAAAAAAAAAAAATACAGGTGTCATGTAAGAAATATCAGAATGGTCCCTTAATATATGGGCTTAGATTTGTGAGTTTTGACTAAACAAATAATGGGGATTCATTTATTAGCATAGAAATAAAAATCACTACTGAAAAAGTTGGAAAAAGAGGTGCATATTCACGTGACATGCGCAAAAGGTGAGTGAAAATACAAAATAGGAAATATTTTTTTGTAAATATAAAAAGAGATATTTTTACATCCAAATCTAAATTGTAAATGACACAATGCAATACTCTAATTCTTAAATTAATAAAAACGAAGACTCTAAATCATATCTATTTTGTCACCATAACACCACAACCACCGACAGTCAAAATAGGAAATCTTATGCCGCTCCCATTTGATCCAATCAATTCTAGACGGTAATGGGAAGTGAAATTGTATGATTTGGAGCACTGATCTACGGCTGGGATTTGGGATTACAAGTCAAAATTTTTGATAAGAGATCTACCTAGTGGGTCCCACGAAACGACCCTAATCGGTTACTTTTTTTTAAGTAGCATAATTAAGTGCTAAAAGCACTTTATAAATTTTAATATAAAACTCTTAAAAAGGATTACAAAAGGGGGTTTCTTTGGAACACACTTTAATAAAAAAGTAATGCTTCAAATCAAAGCCTCTGTTACTTTCACCCCTATTGGCTTCTTATCCTCCTCTTCAAGTCCCAAGCCATGATGGTATTCAGGAAAGGCACATTTGTTTACTAAAAACTATTTAATTTTTGTTTATGTGTTTTTAAATTAAAAAAAAAAAAAAACTCAGAATGTTGGGTTTAGTCATGTTGTAATGACAATTTTGTCCTTGGGAACCGTTGGAGCGAAAGGTTTTGAAATTTTTTTTTTTTTTTTAAAGGGGACTTGGTCAAAACCCATATTATCAATCAATAAAATAAAGCTAGATAAGCACAACAGCTAGCTCTTCGAGAGCTGCCAATTAATATTTCTTTTTGTGGTCAGTTAGAGAGAATTAATTAAACTTCCAGAAGCAGTCAACAGAGAACGAGAATATTTTGGAAAAAGCTTCTTCTCTATCTACATAAACTAATTCTAATAAAACCCACCAATTGCTCCTTAAATTAATTTATTTAATAACCTGCTTCACAAGTATTTCCATTAAAATTTAAATTTACAACTCGCCACGTATTGTTATTTTTAGTCACGAATTAAATCATTGAAAATTTAATTAAACGATGAGAATAATATTTATCAACATGATAAAAATATTATTTTGTATCATATTTTATCCAATTTTTTAGGCATAAATATTAACCAATTTTAAAAAAACCTTTCTAATTTTTGGTATTTCTCTTCCCCATGTTTTATTTGACGGAGCTCTTTTTCTTTTTCTCCCTCCTCCTTTCTTTTCTCTCCCTCTCTCTTTATCTTTTTTTTTTTTTTAAAGAAAATTTATGGGGATATTAGTGCCTTGTATCTAATTTGATTGAATCTCATCACTAGCCACGAAAAGTTTAATATTTGACCCATGAACCGTGTAGCAGTTTCCTTCAAAATATTAGCTAATTTTATTCACCTTCAAAAAAAAAAAATTTTTTTTTTACCCTAAAAAATTGTAAATTTTGGATATGAGAGTTGGTAAATTTTTTGGGATTCGAAAAACTCAAGCATTGGTTAATTGATCTGATTTTTTTTTTTTTTTTTTTTTTTTTTTTTTTTTTTTTTTTTTTTTTTTTTTTTTTTATTGAATCCTGAACTTTTTAATGGTGATATTAAATAATTCTCCTGATTTTGCGGACACTAATTTTACTAATACACTGAATTATGATACTCCATAGGACAAATTCAATCCCATCCCATTTCTTAGGTCATTAATAAGAATTTATATTTCCTAATTATTACAAAAATTAAATGTCCTATGTTCGCAATGAAACTTAATTTCACTCATTACTTGTCTCCTACCACTTCAATTTTCCATGTTTTAAATATTCTTTGGTGGTTTTATGATATTAGGTACCTAAGAAATTTCAAACTCATTAAATGTGATCCCAATCCCCGAATATTATAATTTTCCTACCAATTACAGAGGGGGGGAAAAAAAAAAGATGTTGTAGTTTTCATATTGACAAACAAAAATTAAGGATGTGAATGCCAAATTAAGATGAAATGTTAGTGCGTGACAGTGAGAGACAATTCTATGAAAAACAATTTTTATCCTCCTAAAAAAACAATTTTATGGAGCGCCACAACTCCAAAAATTGTCTGTCAAACTGCAAAACACGCAGCGACAGAGAGACTGTAGTGCTCTCTTTTGAGACTAAAATGAAATTCATTCACATAAAAAAAAAAAAAAAAACAAACAAAACAAAAACAAAAAAAACAAAGAGAAAATCTTATGGTCATTTTTAAATATTTTTCCAGAAAATTTTCTCATAAGTGATGAGGACAGTTTGGTAACTAAACCTCAAAAGCCAAAGCTAGATTTGGAGTTCCCTCCTCATGGGTTGACTCTCTCTCTCTCTCTCTAAAACTTGCTCTCTCTCTCTACAGATGTTCCTCTTACTTTACCTTTCTTTTGGACCAAAAAAAAAAAAATCAATTTATATAGAAATCCCAGCAATAAATGCCCACCATTACTGTTCACCTCACGTATTTGCTTTTCCTTTACTGTTTATCTCTCTCTCTCTCTCTCTCTCTCTGGTTTCCTCCATTGCAAACCAAGCTTCCCCTTTTTTTTTTTCCTTTCTTTCCAGCTTGCTCAGAGGCCCCCCCTCTCTCTCATTCACACCACAAAATACCCACCAACCATTTTACCCACTTTTCCTTTTTGTCTCCCAAATCCCACCTTATATTTGTATAATTTAATCTCCCCATCTTCTCTCTCTCTTCTTCTACATTTTCCCTTCAAAGATTACATTTTTGTCTGGCCTTACCTTATTAATTCTCCTATTTTTATTTTTATTTTTTTTTATTTTCATCTATTTTGTTTATCATTCTCTGGAATTGGGTTGGTTTTGGCCAACCCGAGTCCACAAATCCCCTACTTGTAAATTACTCCTGTTTTGAGCATCATCTGGGTTTTTTCGTCTGGTATTTCTTCAGGTCTGCATTGGCCTATATATGCGTATTGGGTCTCTTTTGGCTCAAAAAAAAAAAAAAAAGCCTTTCCTTTGTTCTCTGGCTCCTCAAGGAAGAAGATCAAGGTGGTTAGCATAGATCAAATTGCAAAGGTCAGTGCTTTTCTTCTTTGAATCACTTTTTTTTTCCTTCTTTCTTTCTTTTTTTGGAGTTTGGCTTACACGGCTCACATTTTTCTCTTTTTGGGGTCTCTTACTTCAATCATAAGTGATGCTCTCTGAGATTTTTTTTTCTTTTCCTTTTTTTTTTTTTCCTTCTGATGGATATAATGTGGGATTTTGATTTGTTCGCTAGTGGTTCTTGGATAAGACCTTTGGTTTCTTTTTCTCATGGAATGTGGAATTTGTAGTGGTTTATTTGTTGTGATGGCTTTTGCCAATTGGTTCTTTGCGTTGTTTTTCTTTTGAAAGAACGTGCCTGATACTGCTTTAGTTCACTTTGGAATCACTAATCTTTATTTCAAAGAGTAAATGCCAATCTAATCAGCCTACCTTTTCTTTATTTCATTTCGATTTCTTTCCTTCATTATTTTACATATTGGTTCTGTTGATTTCAATAGTCATTGCAAGTTAAAGCTGAAAACCCCATAACAAAATTCAGATATCTAACATGTTTCTGTCACTCAGGGGGAGATGTCTTAACGTTTTCAGAACTTTTATTAGACCATAGTTGAGTTTTGGATTTTGTTTAGACAATCAGCAATGTCGTCTAAGGGTACTTTGGACGCAGAAATGTCAAAGAAGACTTCATTCTTGGGTTTAAAGTTATGGGTTTTGATTGGCATTTGTGTTGGAGCATTTATTATTTTGATCCTTTGTTTCTTGTCTATATGGGTCTCATTTCGGCGAAAATCTAGGAGATCTTTGGACAAGTTTTCGCTCACCCAAATCCCAAATGTATCGAAAGATATCAAGGTTGACAGGGTTGGGGCTCAGAGTACCCATGAACACCCTGAGAATTTATTTCTAACGGTTCATGATAAATCTACTGATAAGAACTCGGAGAAGATGTTAGTTCATTTGGGCATGAGCAAATCAAGTGATCATGATAACATGAGTCAGTGCAGCTCGGTTTATCATCAGGAGAGGGCGTGTAGTTCACAGTCTGGGGAAGAAGGAAGTTCTGGGACGGTCCGGAAGCAGCCCTTATCATATGTAGGACTTGTTACAGCTTCTCCTTTAATTGGATTGCCAGAAATTTCACATCTTGGGTGGGGCCACTGGTTTACTCTTAGGGATCTAGAGTTTGCAACAAACCGTTTCTCTGCAGAGAATGTGCTTGGTGAGGGTGGATACGGGGTTGTTTACAAGGGCAGACTGATAAATGGAAGTGAGGTGGCTGTGAAAAAGCTTCTTAATAATCTGTAAGCAAATTAACATTATATCACCATATTTCGGTAAACGTATTTTCTTTGTGAAAATTGATTTATTACTACATTTTTCTTCCTTTCATGTAGGGGACAGGCAGAGAAAGAATTTAGAGTTGAAGTGGAAGCTATAGGCCATGTACGGCATAAGAATCTTGTGCGACTCCTTGGCTATTGCATAGAAGGAGTTCACAGGTGAGATCTCATTTACTTTTCAGATCAGTTTCTTTATTCATTTTCTTGATTACTCCAGCATTATATTACTAACATATTGCATTCTGTACTAAAGAAATATGCTAGATGTCGTTTATTATTTTTTTTAACCATGTTTTTTTCCCAATCTTTTTCCCCCACAAAAGCTTGGCTTGAGGATTTAAAATTGGATGATATTCGCTGTTTCTTTCACAGGATGCTGGTTTATGAATATGTAAACAATGGAAACCTTGAACAGTGGCTACATGGCGCCATGCGCCATCATGGCACCCTTACTTGGGAGGCTCGTATGAAAGTGATTCTTGGTACTGCTAAGGCGTAAGTTCATTGTTCAATCCAACACAGTTAAATATTTGTTGGAGCCAAATTCTTGTACAGTAAATTCATTTGTTATGATTCTCTTTTCATCTTCATTTTTCTACGTTTCAGTTGTATGACTCAACAAAGCACAATTCTCTTTATTTTCTTTTTCTTTGGAGCTTCAATGTTGTGGCATTTCATATAACAATTTCTAACTTCTACAACTTTTTTTTTTTTTTTTTTAAATTCTTATCTTTTACCAATTTTCTTTGGAAGTTTGAATATGAACGAAGAGTGATTTTTCCTGTTGTTACAGGCTTGCTTATTTACATGAAGCAATAGAACCCAAAGTTGTTCATAGAGACATAAAATCAAGCAACATCTTGATTGATGACGAGTTCAATGCGAAGGTTTCTGATTTTGGACTGGCCAAACTCTTAGATTCCGGAGAGAGTCACATCACAACCAGAGTAATGGGAACATTTGGGTATGCATAAATGTTAATTCCTTAGAAATAGTCTGTTTTAATGATATCCTCTGATTTGATGACAAGTAACTGGTTTGTTTTTTAATTTTCAGTTATGTGGCACCAGAATATGCTAATACTGGTTTGTTAAACGAGAAAAGCGACATCTACAGCTTTGGTGTCCTCCTGCTTGAAGCAGTTACCGGAAGAGACCCCGTGGACTATGGCCGCCCAGCCAATGAGGTAATTAATTCTAATCTGTATTATACTTGTCCTGATCATATTTTGCTTGGATGTTCACTCTCTTTGATTCTCTCGACCAATAGCTTGGATTGCTCTTGTTGAGAGCCACTTTTGCTGTCTTGTGTAAAGATGTCAATTCGGATTGTTGTATACACTTGTGGCAGGTTAATCTTGTTGAGTGGTTAAAGATGATGGTGGGCACAAGAAGAGCTGAGGAGGTCGCGGATCCAAACCTTGAAGTTAAACCCGCCACGCGTGCTTTAAAACATGCCCTTCTTGTTGCTCTTAGATGTGTTGATCCAGATGCAGAAAAGAGACCCAAAATGAGTCATGTTGTGCGAATGCTCGAAACTGACGATTACCCATTTCGTGAGGTGCTAATCTTGCTTTTCTTTAAGTAACTTTTTTTTTTTTTTTTTGGCTAGAATCCTTAGGCTTGGGCGTATAATTGATACTGGTCCAAACTTTAGTACTACAAAATGGTTGAGGAAGGTTCTTTACGTTGATTCTAGCATATTTACTATAACGGTGGAACTTGTCTTCTATATAAATGTTAAATTCACATGCTAATTTTCCAGAAACAGTATCTTAACTTTGCTGTTCGAAATTTGTTGTTGAGTTGCTTCCATCATTTATGTGTATGACGTATACAGGATCGAAGAAACCGAAAAAGCCGAACAACCAGCATGGAAATTGAATCAATGAAGGAGATACCTGATTTGACTGAAACACCAAACAAGCCAGGAGATACAGAAGCCAAGTCTCAGAGACAACTCATGGATAGGACTGACCATACACATCATCGCTGGCAAATGATTGCCTTACCATCTACCAGAGTAAAAGTTTTCAGTAACTCGTTTATACATAATATACATCTCAAAGTTTCTTTTTTAGGATCAGTTTTCTGAATTTGAGCTAAAAAATTTGTATTGGAAATGGCCCCATTTGGCTCATGAGGATTTAGCTGTTGTTTTGGTATTGCCTTCTTGGGCATATGATCATACAAGAAAGAGAGGTGCTCCCGGGTTCCCAAGAGTCCCAACGCCCCGTCAATTGGGTTTGCATACAAAGGGCTCTTGTTGTACAGACATGTCTTGGGGACAAAAGGGCTGTCTATTTTATACATGATTATATTTCCTCTCTCTCTCTCTCTTTTTCCTGATTTGTTACTGGATTACTGTACTTGGGATGCTGAACAAACTATTAATTGGATTCATTTTCTCCTTTTTCCCCGTTTCTTGCTCCGGTTAATATGTTGTTCTAGGAGATATTAAAGCAATTGAATCAATGAAAAACCCACACCACCCCCCCCCCCCAAAAAAAAAAAAAAAGGAAAAGGCAGTTGAATCAACGATCCTTGACCCTTTTTTCTTTTCAGCAGTTATGCCTTGCTCTTTAGTTGCAGAATCATGGTCAGGCCATCATGCCCGCTTGCTCAACCTTTATTTGATTGGTCTCTAGTCAAAGAAAATTTACTCACTGTCTTTCTCTTCTTGATGGATCATATTCCTTGTCTCTAAAAGTACATTTCAAGACATCTTCACTGGTATGGGCACGAGCATTGAACTTTCAATAGTCTTACTTGTCTTTGTGATTTGAAAGAATTGAAGTGTGATTCTTCTTATCGATTTAGGTGTTGTTCGGTGAATAAGTTCGGATTCAAATGTTTGAGTCAAAACTCAACTTAGTGCATTCCTGAACATCGGGAGCCCCCCACCCGCAACAAAGTTGTCTTCTTCCTCTCTCCCATCTTCAAGCAACGGTTCCTCGCCCCTCCATTCCCAGCCCCTCCGGTGAGCTAGTGTGCCCCCTACCCACGACAGTGAGTTCTCCCCAACCACCGGCAACCATCCCTCCGTGCACCAACCCACCGTGCCCCCCCACCAACATAGTAAGTATTCTTTCTCCCTCCGCACCTTCGGTTACGGTTCGCAGCCCCTCCGTTCCCAGCACCTCCGTTGGGCTAGTGTGACTCCCCCTCACCGCCGGTGATTTCTGCGCAATCGCCGTCAACCAACCTATTCGTACACCTACCCACCGTGCCCCCACCAACTCAGTTACGATCTTCCTCTCTCCCCCACCTTCGGTTACGGTTCCGGATCCGCCGAGGTAGTGTGGCCCCCACCCACCGACAGTGATTTCTACCTAATCGCCGGTCCCCAGCTCTCTGTGCACCTTCGGTTACGGTTCCCAGCTGCTCCGTTCGCAGCCCCTCCACGAATCTTGTGCCCCCCACCCAGTGACGGTGATTTCTGCTCAATCGCCGTCAACCAGCCCGTCTGTTCACCCACCCACCGTGCCCCCCACCAACCTAGTCATCTTCTTCCTCTCTCCCACCTTCGGTTACGGTTTCGGATCTGTCGAGCTAGTGTGCCCCCCATTCACCGACAGTGATTTCTCCCCAACTGCTGGCAACCATCCCCTCCGTGCACCCACCCACCATGCCCCCCCACCAACACAGTCTCTTCTTCCTCTCTCTCCACCTTCGGTTACGGTTCCTAGCCCCTCCGTTTGCAGCCCCTCCGCGGATCACTTGTGCGCCCCACCCACCGACGGTGATTTCTCCCCAACCGCCGTCAACGATCCCCTTCGTGTACCCACCACCGTGCCCCCACCAACCCAGTCATCTTCTTCCTTCTCCCCACATTCCGTTACGGTTCCGGATAGTATTTCTTTTGTTTGGGCTTTAACTGTCAGGAAAACGGGAAAGCCTAATCGGGTCTGTTCAACGGACTCTTGGATTCGATATTGTCGGTGGCACATGCGGCGGCAACTGAGATTTGTGAAGCAAACTCAAACTAGAAGGCTCAATACCCACTATTTTTGAGTCGGAAATCAACCGCACGAGGCGTTGCTTCCTGTCCTGATTCGCCGTCAACCACTGTATACTCATCCTCCGTTCAAACTCGGTAACATATTTAAAACTTCTTCACATATTAGCCAAATAAATTGGATACAATCTCATGTGTGTTTGTGGATTTGAATCTGGATATGTTTGGTATGTTTGGGGTTTCTGTGAACTTTTTATTTTTTTGGTTTTTGTGGTCTTGGTTTCGTAGATCAATCTGATTAATGTTGTGCGGATGGGTGTAATTAGGTGTTGCATTTCCTTGCTGATTTGCATTTTGAATGTTTGCAAAGATGGGTTGTTGGTTAGCAACGTTTTTTATTGTTGGTCTTGATATTTGTGTTATCAATTTCGAATGTGAATATAAGGGAGTGTTTGCTGAGAAAGTGATATTTTTTTCTTATCCTATTGGGTGTGCAGACTAATAATTTAGGGAATTGTATTTCTTTTACAGGTTTTCGACAATTTTCCCAATATATGTTGCTGTTTATGTGCACTTTTCCCCTAAATTTGGCTATGATGTAAAAAAACCATTAAAATGTATTCTCCTTTTCTCTGACTGGGAGTCAAAATCCCGATATATATATTGTCGTTACCGGTATTTGATCTCATTTTAGTTGATACATGGCTAAGTTGATGTTTCTATTAGGCATGAACTTTGTTAATGAATAACCTATGGTTTATATGCCGCGGTAGTTGCATTTGTATTGGGTATTTGACATACTTCAGATAAAAGATGCCAATGAATTTATAATGAGCCAAAAACTATTTCCTCTCTATTTTACAGTTATAAATTATTTTTTTCATTTTTGTTATTGAATTTGTTAAGGAAATGCCTCGCAATGCATCGGGTGAGACGTACTTTTGGGATAACATGAAAGAAAAATGAATTTCTATCTTATAGTGGTGGTAAACATCCCTCAATTCAAATTCTTGATCTATGGCCTCTCAATTTAATTTTGAATTTAGTGGAGTACCTGCTTATGGATTAGCATTATATCAAAAAAAAAAAAAAAAAAAAAAAGGATGAAGAGAATATATAGGGGATGGAAGGTGTTGCAAGTATGGACTGGCCTTGGATATGATCCATCGACTGATAGAGTCATTTGCTCGGATGATGTTTGGCAGAGCTTTATTTCAGTAATTGCATTCTCTATCTACGACGATCTAATTTAATAATTTAAGCCGACCACCAATATACAAGTATGTTTATACATTTTCATTTGCAGGTTCACAAGGAGTTTAATCATCTTTGCCACGAGGGACTTTGCAACAAGGAGTTGTACTACAATGTTTTTGAAAAAAAAATCATGCTACAGACGCCTCGGGATTCAGGTCAGTTATGATGCCGGATGGAAGTAATCCGTACGTGGAAGAAATACTATCCATGGACAACTCTGCCACCGAATGGGTGCCAGATGAGGATCTAACTCTGACCAACACGGGATGACATGCCGGCAATCGAAGACCTGCCAACGACGCTGGCCCGTCACGTTCTAGGGGCAGTGCTAGTAAAAGAAAGCAAAGAGACGCAACGGATAAGATGACTTACGTGGCAATGTAGGAAATAGTTACTAATTTACGTAGTTGATCGCAATCGGGCGCTAGCAACGACCAATCAAGTCGACCGGATCACTTGCTACTGTGCATGAATTGCATGACCGAGATGGGTATTCCACAATATCAGCGGACGATTATATGGCACTATTTCGATGCTCATCCACGGCTCCAGCGTACCTTTCATTAGCTTCCCGATGACGATAGGCGAGGCATTATTGCCTCCGTTGTTAAGTCCCAGTCGCCACCAGCCGATTGACTTTCATGTTCGATGTTTTTTTTCCTATGTTCGTTTTTTTAGACATAACATTGACATTATTATTTTTATTGGTTGTTGTTGATTTATTTAGTTTATTCATATTTCAACATTTCTTTTTATTGTTGGTTATACAATTTTAGTTACCATTATATATGATATTCCCATTTCTATTATCATATGTTTTGTAACAGTCATGGGGAATAAAATTAATATATAATACTTTGGAATGATTAGTTGAATGGAGTATAATGGTATTGGTACTAATTAAACTTGTTTTGCGAACAATTGATCTATACCAGGTAAACAAGCAAATTTAGTTTGGGTCACGTCATTCTCAAGATGAATGATTATAGTTCCGCATCCGAACACGAAGAAGATGACTGATCCTCAGAAAACGAGATAAGCGACAATGACGGTTTTCTTGCTATGGCAGTCGTAGCCGTGGCTGCCCATAGGCGTAACAGACGAAGAGATCCACAACCAATGCATAATTCAAGACTAACTGACAACATGCGTGTGGAAGAGATAATAAATGGACATGAAGAAATAATTCAAGATTTGATCAGTATAAAATCAGATACATTCAAAGAACTTAGTAAGCTATTAAGTAATAGGGAATTATTGAGGTCAACTTGTAACATGAATGTTAATGAGCAGTTGTTCATTTTGTTATCCATTTGTGCACAAGGTGCAACGAAAAGACACATTTCTTATTTGTTCTAGCATTCTAGAGTGACAACTTCACATTGGTTCTTTAAAGTGTTAACGACTATTTGTACTCTAAAGGACGAATTCATCAAACCTCCCAACTACACAGAGGTTCAACCTTTGATTATGGAGCATTCCTACAAATATAGGTCATAGTTTGATATACGTTATCGATGTCATCGCATCATATGTTTGTTTTAATGAATAATCATAAAATGGAAAGTCCACTATTTTGTATTCAACATGTATTATTAATGTTGGTATCCATAATCAACATTTTACTTCTTTATGCAGGATTGTATTGGCGCTATAAATGGAACACATGTACTATGTGTGCCACGGGTGGAAAGTTCTGAAGCTTGGATTAATTGAAAAGGTGTCAACTCACAGAATGTATTAGCCGCATGTTCATTCGATATGAAATTTACATATATGTTGGTCGGCTACGAGGGATCGTGTCATGATGCTAGAATGTTGGAAGAGGCAATAACATTTCATGGTTTCCCAATACCGCCACCTGATAAGATCATCTGTCACCTGATATGACTATTTATGTAAAAATCAAGTAATTACAAAAAATTGGATTTGTGTTCATAATGCGATGTTTATTTCATAGGAAATTTTACCTTATCGATTCGGGATACACGAATAAGGATAGTTTCCTTAGCCCATTTCGACGAGAGACGTATCATTTACTCAAATATCGAAGACGTCGCGGTGGACTGGGCAACTGTAGGGAAGTATTTAACTACACACATTCATCGTTGTGGAATTGTATTGAGTGAACTTTTGGTATATGGAAGTCCAGATTTAAAATACTTAAAGGCATAAACAATTATCCTATGGACAAACAAGTAATGATCCCAGTAGCGTGTGCGATTGTGCATAATTTCATAAGGATGGTACAAGTTAGGGATCTTATTCATGAAGAGTATGCGGCAGATGGTGTGCCTATAGATGGATATGTCGATGTCAATGTGGATTATGTTTTGGGCTATGGGGTATATGATACAAGCCCATGTATAGGAAGGCAGCAAGATGTCTCGAGGAGGAGTGCAATGAATCAGCTGAGAGATGTGCTAACCGATGATATATGGGACAGATATCAATGAAATCCATGGTTTAAATCCACTTGAAATCAAGCCCAGTTTTATCTATTTAAACCAGATTATGATTGTAATTATGATGTTTTTTTTTATATTAACACTTTTAGTTAGCAATTATGTAATTCTTGTTGTTGTATTTTATGGATATGTAAGAAATATTATAAAAGATTTTGATGAATGTTTTTGTGTGTGTGTTTTTATTTTAGATTATTTTAATTTTTTCATTTTTCCATTCACAACCTACAATGGAATGTTATCTTTGAGTTAAACTTTTTAAATCAAATTTTTTACATCCAAACAGGGTTCTAACTGAAGTTAAACTTTTCAACTCAAATTTTTTTACTAAACACTCAACTTAAATTCAACTTTTTATCTCAAACTCTTTTATATCCAAACACTCAACTCAAGTTAAACTTTTCAACTCAAACTTTTACTAAATACTCAACTCTAACACTCAACTTAACTTATCTTTAACTCAACTTAAAAATCGTAACTCAAACTCATTCATCAAATGGACCCTTAATTCATTGAACGTACAAATTCTGACTTAAATAGGAAATTTACCCCTTAATATCCTAACTATCCAACATAGAAAAAAGAGAAACTAAACATCCTACTGAATCCAAGATATATCTTGGATTTTCTTTATTAAAAAAGTAATTAAAATCATAAAATCATATCATAACAAACTCCTAAATCTTTTCAACACTCTCCCTTTAAGTTGGAGCATAAATATCAATAATTCCCAACTTGCTAACAAGAAATTCAAAATTTAGTTTGAACAATCCCTTTGTTAGGATGTCAGTCGCTTGTTGAGTTATAGGGACAGATGGCATGCAAATGATTCCAGCCTCCAATTTTTCTTTGATGAAATGTCTATTGATCTCCATATGTTTAGTACGATCATGTTGCATCGGATTGTGTGCAATACTTATTACAGCTTTATTATCGCAGTATAACTTCAATGCAGCCTCTACTTTTCTCTTTAATTCTTCGAGTATTCTTTGTAGCTATAGGACTTCACAGACACCATTAGTCATTGCCCGAAATTCTACCTCCGTACTACTATGAGCTACCACGTTCTACTTTTTGCTTCTCCATATCACAAGATTTCCCCACACATAAGTACAGTACCCGAAGGTGAACTTCCTGTCTATCACTGAACCTGTCCAATCTGTATCCGTATAAGCTTCAATTGAACTTTATCTACTTTTCTTGAATAAAAGGCCCTTTCCAGGTGAACTCTTTAGGTACCTTAATATCCTGTAAGTAGCTTCAAGATGTTCCTTTTGTGGAGTATGCATGAATTGACTCACTAAGCTGACGACAAAGGCAATATCTGGCTGTGTGTGTGATAAGTAGATCATTTTCCCCACCAAACATTGGTATTGACCTACATCCATTGAATCTCCTTGTTGGTTGTCTCCAAGCTTTTTGTTAGGGTCAATTGGCGTGTTTGTCGGCTTACACGCACTCATCCATGTATCCTTAAGGAGGTCTAGAATGTACTTCTGCTGTGAGACCATTATTCCTTCCTTAGATCGAGCAACTTCCATCTTAAGAAAGTACTTAAGAGAGCCTAAATCCTTAATCTCGAACTCTGATGCTAGATTGTTCTTCAACCAGTTCATCTGTCTTTGTTCATATCTTGTATGATGTCATCCACATAAACAATCAACACGGTCACCTTTCCATCTCCCGAATGTCGGATGAGCATGGTATGATCGATCTGAGCCTAGTTGTAGTCCTGCCGCTTCACTGAACGAGTAAATTTCTCGAACCACACCCTTAGTGATTGCTCGACACCATATAATGACTTTTTGAGTACACACTTGTGAACCGAATTTTTGTTCAAAGCTTGGATGAGGATCCATGTAGACTTCTTTTTCTAGATCTCCATTCAAGAAAGCGTTTTAACATCTAGCTGCTGTAGTGGCCAATCAAGGTTTGCCATGAGGGATAGGAGAACTTGTATAGTATTCAGTTTTGCCACTGGCGCGAAGGTCTGCATAGGGTCGACCCATAGGTCTGTGTAAAAACTTTAGCCACCAATCTTGTCTTATACCTATCCAGAGTCCCATCAGATTTGTACTTGGTAGTGAATACCTATTTACAGCCAACCGTTGTTTTTCCTTATGGTAGAGCACCCACTTCCCATGTCTGATTCTTCACAAGTGCTTTCATCTCCTAGAGTAATGCCTCCTTCCATTCCGGAACCTTTAAAGCATCCTGTACTGTTTTTGGAATTTCTACATAGGACAGGTGAGAAATGAAAGCAGAAAAAGATAATGAAAGTTTATTGTAAGGAACTACGACAAAGGATAAAACGGATGATTCCTACACGACCTATGACCTTTCTTAACAGCTATGGGAACATATAAATCTATTGGTGACATATTTTGGGTACATATTTTGATTTGGAAGAGACGGTTTAAGAGTTTCCTGGAAGCTTCAGAGATCGTTAAGGTGGACTAGGTTTGGACGTGTGGATGGGTAGAGAAGTCTTGGATTTTTTTTCCTGATTTGGATACTTCCTCGCATAAATCAGTCCTGTGAGATTTTTTTCACCTGTTTTCTTTCTATTTCTAATGTTGGAATCAGTTTGTTGGTGTGGTACAGTAGATTGATCCACGATTTTCTCCCTAGACAGAGAGTCCAAATTATCTCTTTGATTTAGGGAAGATTCAATTTCAAGATTGGATCTAAAATTTAAATTTTTATTCGAAATTTGAGCAGATTTGTTCAAAATCTGATCAATAACTTTTTCTGAATCTCCTAACAATTCTTGATTAGATTCATCCAAACTTGGAACTTTTCAAAAAGAAAAAAAAAAAAAAAAAGAGTTGTTTTCAAAATCTAAATTATTTCCAAGATTTTCTTGTGGGATTTTTTCTAGTTCAGTATTCTGTGGAAGATTTGAAATAGAATCTTCTTCTTGCCTTCCTGCTTCCGATTCTTTTGAACAAAGTTTTCTCCTTTTTGAATTTTTGAATCCGAATGTTGTGGATAAGATTTTGGAAAAAATCATTGTTAAAAAATCCATCATTAAAAAATTCATTCACCACCAAAACTTTCTTTCCTATCTCCCTCTGAAGTTGAACGTGAAAAAATGGCGTATTTTCGAAAAAAGTAACGTCCATGGTGACAAACAATTTTTTTGAAATTTGGTCATTACAATTGTACCCTTTCTTATGCGGGGCAAATCCAACAAAAACACATTTTTTTACTCTAGGGTCTAATTTCCCCTATCCCTTGTCATTGTAATGAACGAAAACTGTGCAGCCAAAAATCTTTAAACGTAATGAGGAGGTTAGCCTAGAGTTCGGAAATTTTTTTTTCGAAAACATCTAAGGGAGATTTGAACTTAAAATTTTTTGAAGGCATTCGATTTATAGAATGGGCAGCCATAAGAACCACTTCTCCCCACAGATTTGTTAAAAAAAGCTAATCCCTAGCAACGGTGTTTGTTTTTACATTCTGCCATAGCATTTTGATGTGGGGTATCAATACAAGAACTTTGATGGATAATCCCCTTTTCAAAAAAAAAAAAATTTTGCCCTAAAAACTTATTAACATATTCTCGACCATTGTCACTTCGAAAAATTTTGATTTGCCCTTGAATCTGATTATGTACCATGGCGTAAAAATTTTTAAAAATATTTTCGACATCATATTTTCTTTAAGCAAATACACCCAACTAACTCTGGTGTGATCATCAATAAAAGTGACAAACTATTTCTTTCCAGAAATTGATGAAGTTCGGGAAGGTCCCCAAACATGACTATGTATTAAAGAAAACGGTGCAAAGTGTTTATAGGGACGTGGAGGATAAGTAGATAGGTGATGTTTTGCTAAAGCATATATTTTCACATTGAAATAAAGATAGAACTTTATTTTTACAGGAATTTCAAATACTGAAACTTGGATGGCCCAATCTAAAGTGCCACAACATTATTTCTCTACTACTAGAAACAGACGTAGACTCAAAACAGATACTCTGGACTAATTTACTTGAATGGTTTCCATCTTCAAAGAAATAAAGGCCACTGTGTTCTCTAGCATGGCCAATCATCCTCCCCTAGCCCACCTCCTGGAAGACACAGTGGGATGGAAAAAAATTAGCTACATAATTGTTATCAAGGGTAAGTTTGCTTATAGACAACAAATTGCATGATAATTTGGGAACATAAAGGACTTTGTGAAGTGTGAGGGAGGACAAAATTTGAATTGTCCTAGATCTGGCTATTGCAGAAAAGGAATCGTATGTGATTTTGATTTTCCTATTCCCTCCACATGGACTATAAGAGGAGAAAATTTTGAAACACCCTGTCATATGGTCAGTTGCTTTAGAATCGATAATCCAAGAACATTCTGGGTTAGGTGTGACACTAGAAAGGTCGACAAATAGGAGATTACCTGTTTGTGCTAAAGAATAAGATGAATTAACAGAGAATTAGGAAGATTGGAAGAGGTTGTATAGTTGCTCTAATTGTTCGTTGGTGAAAGAAAGAATACTTCATTTAACATGATGTTCCTGCGAGGAATCGGCCATGGTTTGTAGAGCATGACCATCGGTATGCTTTTTCAGATGTGGCGGCTTCCCATGAATTTTGCAGCAAGTCTCCCTTATGTGCCATGGTTTCTTGTAGTGGTCACACCATGGCTTCTTCCTTCTATCTCCTTAAGACTCGGGATTCTGTATAACAAGGGCAGAGCCGTTAGACTCTGGTTTGGGGCCAAATGTAGGATTGCCCATCATAATCCGCTTCCTGTATCCTTCTTACCGCACTTCGGAAAAAACTTCAAGGATGGAGGGAAAGGGCTTTCGACCAAGAATTCTTCCTTTCAGCTCATCCAAACTTTTGTTCACAGCTGCTAGAAACATGTAGACGCAGTCATTTTCTTCTCACTTTATATGACGTGCACAATCATTAGGGTTCTCCCAGACATCATTGTAGCACTGATCCAACTTTTATCACAAGGTTACTATCTCATTGAAATAGATCGTAACCTCGCGATCACCTAGCTTGGATTGCCACAATTTCAACTTTAATTCAAAAATTTGAGAAGAATTCTCCAAGTCGGAATAGGTTTCACGAATCGAATCCTATACATCTTTCGCCATTAGAAGAAACTAGTTAGGTTTCGCGATTGCTGCCTCCATGGAGTTGAGGAGCCCAAGCCGTCACCAATAAGTTCTCAGAATGCCATACACGGAAGGTGGGATCGGTTGGAGCAGGATTCCTGACTTCACCGGTTAAATAACCTAATTTCCCGCAACCATTAATGGCTAGTTTGACGGATTGGTACCACTCTAAATAATTTTTACCATTCAATTGTGATCTGAAGAGAAGATACCGAAGATAAGTGATCAACACTGCCAGATGCCACAAATGGAGTTTCAGCTCTCTGTAAATTTGCCAGAAACCACGTCGGAGAAAGATGGAGAATCACCACCAACGCCGGTCATCGCCATCTTAGGCACGTTAACTTTTGCCATCAGGGATAGTGAAGCCTCCTAGCTCTGATACCATCTAGTTTGGAAGAATTGAAGTGTGATTCTTCTTATTGACTTAAGTCATTGAAGGTACAACTTTCGACTAAAATAGGAACTAGCCAATAGAGAAAAAAGAGGAACTAAACATCCTACTAAATCCAAGATATATCCTGGATTTCTTTATTGAACAGAAAAAAAAACATAAAATCAAATCACAACAAATTCCTAACTCTTTTCAACGGTCTTCTTTTTTGAACACCTTCAATTTCAAACATTGTTACCCTCGAAATGATTCATCACATTGTCAGCATGGGAATTCTACTTTAAGAATTGTCAAATATATATTAAATTATGTTGATTTTGCTTATTTTTTTTATTTTGATATGATTTTAATTAGAGTTAATAGTAATTAGAAAGGTACACTATCCACAAGAATTTTCTATGCTAAAAAATTCTGGAAATATACCGTTTGAGGGTTGGGGACTACTTTGGTCAGACGCTGGCTGACAAAGATCCATTATTGATGAGCCGTTCATTTTGGCATTTTGCGTGAGAGCATTTTTCTATTGCCGTCCCCATAACTAGTTTTCTTTCTCTGCCGCTAACGTTTGAATTCCTAGTCTGGTGGCCCACCTTTTGACTTTTTTGTCCATTCACACTGCACAGTTAACGGTCATATATTTTTGGATTTTCACAAGGAGTGGAATTAGCCTGGGTCATGGTGATCTAATCTTATCATCTCGAACTTTAAGATATGTAATGATGATTGATTTGGACGGTCCTTGATCCTTAAATCTTCCATTTGAAGCTTCACTTTCTTTTCATATGTTTTGGCTGGCAATTGGCATTATCTTTTGGGATGTTGAGTATTGATGCTTCTTAAATTTATTATTTTTTAATAATTTATCCCATAAATTTTTAATTTTGATAATTTATTTTCTAAATTTGTTAAATTATTACAATGTACTTTTTTTAGTTAATTTTATACTAAATTAAATATTTGAAATTAGAAGATTCACATTAGAGAATGAATTATATTTGAAATTTTTTAATTGAAAATAGATTTTTTCGGTCTTCACATAAGACGTATTTGGGTCTTTCATAATCAATTTAACAGAAAGTTAATTGGTAGGGGGTACATTATTACAATTTAATAAGTTCAAGGGAGAAATTGTCAAAATAAAAAATTTACGGGATAAATTATCAAAAAGTGATAAGTTTGGGGGCATCAGTGCTAAATACCCTTATCTTTTGCGATGCTTGTATACATAAAATTTTGCACAGGTTATTTATAATTTAGGATTATTTACTTTTTTGTACCTTATATTTTACTTTTATTTAGAAAGTATATCCTACGTTTTAAACTTTTATATCTGTATACTATTAGATTAAGCTTAATATACAAATTTATACCCTTTCTCGATCAGCACTTAAGCTCCGTTTGGAAGACGAGTTTAAGATGAAGTTTTTAGATTAAAATTGATTGATTTTTCAAAAAATAATTATAACTTTTATTGGGACAAAAATTGAAATGAAAATTTTATGTTTGAATCTGAGAGGCAATGCATGCTTAAGTTCGAGGATATCCCTCCTCATGAATCCCGTGAGACGACCCTTTATTAGTTCATTTCAATATGGGCCGTTTGGATGGTGTGAAGGGTGAGGATAGTTTGGTTGGTAGTGGGTTAAAGCAAAACAATGGCGTTTCAAGGAGATCAAACGGTTACAATAACTAACATTTTTTAATTATTTTGTTTTTAAACGTACGATAGTGCGTTTTACTTTGTGATAGGGTTATGTCATAGATACATTTGTTTGCAGCCGCAGATCGAGAATGGTAATCTTTCTTCTCATCTTTTGGCAGTAGTTTACGTGTCTTTTTGTGTACGTTGAAGGTGAAATTGAACATGGAGTCAAAAGTCTTTTACACACTAATTATATGATTCTATTGTAGAATTCGTAAGAATTTGGATGTTGTTGGAAACTTGAGGAGGTCTTTTTATTAGTTATTTAATTTTTAAAACCCTTTGGATAAGCTAGAGGAATTTTGACTGTTAGTTTTGAGCACATGATTAGTTGTTACTTGTTACTTTTGATTACTCTCTGTAACCGAGTCCGAGTAATTTCTGATATTGGATTAAGATCTTGAAAATAATTATAAGTTATTACAAGGAGAGAGGGTGATGCATTGGAAGCTAGTTTTCGTAATGATGTTTGGGGAACATTATTCTCTCTTGGTGATCCCCCTATCTGTTAGTAATAAATTCTGCAGATCAAATAAACTTGGCAGGAATAGTTTCATCCGAGCTCCATGTCAATTAAAGTTTCTTCAACACCAAAATAAATAAATAAATGAATAAAAAGAAAGTTAGTAAAAGTCCCTGGCAATTAAAGTAACCAGCGAGTCCAAAACGGAAATCTTGATATTACCTCGACAGTATAGCGGGTTTATTAGAAATTGCCATCTCCTAAATCCCAACGCAAATCTGCCCAACAATATAACTCGTTGGGAGGTTTGAAGGCGGGTGGGACAGGTGATTTGACTGGTTTGATGGACGGGTAGAGATTTTAAGGACAATTTTGAAGAACTATTTTTTAACAACCTCTTAGAAGTGTAAATCACAAAATTAATTCTTCACACTACCCAATTTCATTTTATCAAATTAAAAGAATTCATCCTTCGTCTAATTTTCTTCTTGAAATTACAATAAATTTTTTGTTAGGAGAGATGTTTGAAAGAAAAAAAAAAAAGAAAAAAGAAAAAGAAAAGACTTATGTTTTATTTAACATATTAGTTTTAACTCCGACTAAACTGTATTTTTTTTTTTTTGCTGGATTTTTATCTTTTTCTGAAAAGTCAATAAAAATTATAACTAGTTTTTAAAAAATCAACAAACTCCAATTTGAAAATTCTAACTCTAACTAATGATTTAAACGGACGCTTAATTTATATAGCACGCATTCATTTAAATCATCACATATATAGTATCACTATTTCACATCAATGTACCATTCTCATATTATGATGCTTCAATTGATACAATCTAATGCGTCATATGACCATATCTTTGAAACAGAACTACAGTTAAAAAAACAAAAGTTTATACTACTCTAAATAAAGAAACAATCATTACGTTATATAGTTGAATGCTACACGATTCCATGTAAGCAGTAGTTCTACGGAGAAAAGAAAGGTCGAGAATGTAATTGTGACTGTGCGAGAGATATGGAGATGAGAGTAATTTGATTCTTGCAACTTGAAAGTTGAAAGCTTTGTCTAATCAATTCTCCTTCTTCTATTTAAAAGAACGAATACTATCTTTTGTTCACATTCAAATATTTGCCAAATGGCCTACCCTTTTTTTGCCTCTCCTCTTTCACGCCTTTATACTACAAGAAAATCGACTTTTAGCGGCGATAAAAGTCGTCGTTAAAAATTGGAAAGTCGTCGTTGAAAGTTATTAACGACAAAAAAACAGTTGTCGCTGTATATATGTGTCGTTGATTATTTCAACGACGACTTTCTTATATTGTCATTGAAAAGTGTTATTCTACGACAAGTAATTGTCGTTGATTCAGTACAATCTGCATTGTTGATTACTTTTAGACGACAATGGTATTTTGTCGCTAAAAGAATACAACGACAAGGTAGTCGTCGTTGAAAGTACAAATTTTAACGACAATGTACATATTTCAACAACCTACTTGTTGTCGCTAAATTCTTTTTCCTACAGTGTATTGTCAGTTTTATCCCTAGTTAGAGTTTGTTTTTTTTTCTTAATATTGTTTTTGTCATTTTTTTTATGATAAATTTTAGACATTAGATTCCGATCTATTGTTATATTGTGTTTTTTCTCATTATGCCTTTTTTAATTTTTAAACGATTTTTTACTTTAAATTTTTTATCTTTATTTCAGATTTTTGGGGGGGGGGGTTGTGTGTCTTTTTTGTTTGTTTTGTTTTATATTTAAAAAAATCCTTTTTTTTTATAATGTTTTTGCTTGTATATAACCTGATAAAAATTTATTTTTTTGTTTTTTTAGTTTTTTTTAAACAGTAAAAAAGAGGATCAAATGAGATATATATTTTATTTTGTTATAATTTTTTTATTAGGATTAATTTTTTCTGGTTCTTTTGAATATAAAAATTTTTGTTCTTTTTTTGTTTTTTGTTTTAATTTTTTTTCTTTAAATTAAAACCGGCAAACCTTTTTTTTCCTTAAATAATTTAATGGGGCTATTTATAAATTTCACTTTCCCACGTTATAACTACTCCAACTCCTTCCTTGATTTTCTCACACTCCCTCCATGATTTTTTCAACTTACTTCCACGTTTTATCTCTCTCAGTCTATGTGTGGGTATATATGTATAGATTTTATTCCTTATCACTGCATGTTCTCTACATTTTTTTAATTTAAAGCTTTAAATGACAAAAATTATACTTTTTTATAAAATTTAGACTTTTAATGATGACAACAACCTTTGTCGTTAAATGTAATTAGACAACTCTTTTACTAATAATTTTTAACGGCGACTAATGTATCGTCACTAACAGTTAATAATTTATGACAAAAACTGAAAAATTAATGAGAAAATTGATTATAGTTAAAAATCACTAATACATTAGATTTTCAATGACAACGACCTTTGTCGTTAAATGCGATTGGACAAAACTTTTATTGACAACTTTTAACGGCGACAATTGTGTCGTCATTAAAAATTCATAATTTACGACAAAAAGTGTTTAATTAATTATAAAGTTAGTCATCATTAAAAATCACTAATTCTGAATATATTCAACGACGACATATGATTGTCACTAATTTATATAAGTTGTCGTTAAAAGTTTACCCGCCAATATGATGGTGCCAAAGCTCGTTGGCGCCAAAAATCTCAAATTTTTAGCGACAATATGAAGAAAAGTGTCGCCAATAAAAGCTTTTTAACGACAATATAGTTGTCGTTGATGCTTATATTGCATCCTGTCGTTAATAGCACAGTTTCAACGACAACTTGTCATTGAATGTCACTTTCAACGACGAAGTTTTAGTCGTCACTAAAATTGTTGTCGTTGATTCTCACTTTTCTTGTAGTATTTACTCTTCTCCTCCTTGCCTATATATATATATATATATATATATATATATATATATATTTTGGGGTTCTTCACAAAGATTGTTACTATTTTCGTCCGTCCCTCACTCAGCTTCGTGCGCGTGTCATCCACACTCTTAATTTCAGCTTCTTTTGTGTTTCCTTTTAATTGATTACAGTGCCATATTTGAAATATGCAGTATTATTTCAAAGAGAGAAACATGCAAGGTAGTCAACACAATACAATGATTCTCGTTTTCTTTTAATTTTTCTTATTTTGTTTATTTTGTGCTGAAGGTTTGCCCTATGTTTTTTTCTTTTCTTTTAAATGGTTTATTATTGTGTCATTTTCGACATGGACGTTGGCAATGAACAATTTCATTATTTGCATTTTTATTTTTTTAATTATTGGGTTTTAAGTCGCCATCGTTTTTCTTCAATGCAGGCGCTATATTTCATTTTAAGAAATTGATTGCATCTCAAATATTAAATCCCTTACTTTTTTTTTTTAAATACAAGTATATATTTACATATATTAATTGCCTTAATGTTCCCTCATTAAAAAAATAAATTAATTTATATTTATTCTACATTGCCCACTAGGATTAGAGATTATAGGATTATATATCTATTACCAATATATAAAAGAGTTAACTCTTAACATTATATGAAAGAGCGGATGTGCTCTATCATCCAACCTACAATGGTCGTCATGTGGCGGTCCCAATGTGATCACCGTGTGATATTTTTCCTTTTGCTTCGTTTTGCATTGTTCCCCCACTTCGTCCGTCTCCCCCCCCCCCCCCCCCATTTTGTTGTATCTCTTAATCTTTAAACAATACAAAAAGGCATTTTTTTTCCACACGCGTGAAGCGTGTGTAATAAAACTAGTTAAGAATAAAAGTAGAAAAAGGTCATTTAACTTCAAATGTATAGTAGTAATAATAAAAATTAGGGGTTTATAGCTAAATGACATTTTTTTAGTAAGTTTTTTAATAATTGACTAAAGTTTTTAAAAATTTGTTCAAAAGCTCAAGTTTTTAAAAGTTAGTTAAAATGTTTTTTTTAAATACCATTAGTTAATCACTGATTAACTATTACTAAATCACTAATTGACCAGCAACAAGCACTCTTAACCGTCGTGGTACTTTTTCCACAACGGTTTTCTAACCATCATGGTATTCAGGGTAATTCTACGACGGTTTTTTAACCATCATGAAATAGACAAAACTAGTACCAAACGTGAGTAATTAGGTCTATTCCACGACGGTTTTTTGAAAAAACCCAAAAAACCATCATGGTATCAAAAAACCGTCTTGGTACGTAGACCTATCACGATAGTTTTTATAATAAACGGTCGTAGTCTGTTGACCGAGAATTTTTAAAAAAAATTTTTACTGTTTACCATGATCGTCTTTTGAAAAAAAAAACCGTCGTGGTAGGTTAACCGGGGAAATTTTAAATTTTTTTAAAATTGTTAACCATGACCTTTTTTTTTTTTCTTCCAAATACCGTCATCGTATGTCCATTCTTAGATATAAACCACGGCAGATTTCGAAAAAAACGGTCGTCATATCACATATGTTTTTAAATAACTTCTGCCACATTGAAGATTTTAACTATAATCCCACATGCGGCCAAATCTATGTGTTGTGCATGCAGCAGCCCATCATTCACTCTTGTTCTTAGTTTCATTCACACAAAATCATATATAAATAATGTCCATATATAAATAATATAATGTGCATAATTAACATAATTAATAAAACTTATAAATTATATACAACGTCAAAAAAATATCACTGTCAAGTTTCTTTCTTTCTTTTTTTTTGGCTTCTCAACAAATGTCCACTCGACATCTAAACGAAGCAAGTGTGAAACATTATCGTCGAAAATGTCAATCTCCTCCACCGGTGGCAATCCCTTTGTGAAAGATGGAATGTTGGTGCAATCTTCAACATCTTCTTTATCATCCCAGATTATTCTTGGCTTCATTGCCACAACTAAATATAACTCTAAATTATCAGGATCTGTTATATAAAATACTTTTACCGCTTGCAACACCATAATGAAATGATCATTTTTGTATGTCAAACGCATAAAGTCTACCACTATCATGCCGTCACTATCAATTTTAACATAATTATTGTCAACTCAATTGCATTTAAAGAGTGAAATCCGCAAGTCGCAATTATCAAGTTCTCAAATATCTTTAATAAACCCAAAGTAATTTATGGAACTGTATACCAGATTCTTATCCTTTGCGGAGGAAATATGCATAGACTCGGCATGAAGGGTCACACCATTATTTTGTACGAGATGCTTCTTATCTCTTTCACGAGTGTAGAAGGAGTAGTCATTGATAAAGTACGATGTATATCTTATGACTATCGATGACAGCCATCATGCTAGCTTCATTATGTCTTGCGAAATGGGAGCCTTCATATGTAAATCTTTTCTTATCCACTTCCGATATATCCAGTTGTACTCATCTTGAATCCACGTCTCACTTCTTCATATTGTTGGATTCGCAACTCTTAATTCCATCACATGAACCTCAATGAAAAGCTCCACCTCTTTAGCATTGTACAAAATATACAGACAAGTTTTTTCCCATTCATTTTGATTTATTAGTGAATGAACGCCTATGGATAGTCCTTTCAACGTAAATAGCTCATTCTTTGGAAAACCTATTGGTTCCGCATTGGACAAATACTCCGAGCAAAATTCAACCGATTCCTCTGCTATATAGTTTTCCACTATATATCTCTCCGGCCTATTTCGGTGATTCACATAACCCTTCAAAATCTTCATATACCTATCAAAAAGGATACATCCACCTCAAATGCACTGGTCCACATAGCTTAACTTCCCAAACTAAGTACACCGTTAGGTGGATCATTATATCAAAAAAGGTTAGTGAGAAATACTTCTCAAGCATGCACAATATCATCACTAATCCCGATTGTAGCAAATCTAGCATAAGTGGATCAATTACCTTAGAGCATATTGAATTGAAAAATGAGTGTAATTTTGCAATTGAATATCTCACATCTTTTGTTAAAACTCCCCGCAATGCAAGAGGTAATAATTGTTATATCACGATATGACAATCATGTATTTTCATTCCAACGAACCTCAAATCCGTCATTGACACCAACCTTTTGAAGTTGGAAGAGTGCCCACTTGGCACTTTCACGGAAGCAAGTCATTCACAAAGCTTTATCTTTTCTTATCTCGATAATGTGTGCTTTGCCGGATGTAAGTAAGTGACATTCGATCTTTTGTCGAGGAGCAAATTAGGTCTAATATTCATCTCTTTAAGATCCAACTGTGCCTTTACACCATCTTTAGTTTTATTCGAAATGTCAAGCAATGTGCCAACTATTAATTCACATACGTTTTTCTCAATATGCATAACATCTAAGTAATAATGTACGTAAAGTGACTTCCAATATGGAAGTTCATAGAAGATTAACTTATTCTTCCAAGATATCCATCGACAACTGGATCCTTCCATTTTCACTTTTCTAAAACTACTTTCACATCTTTAACTATCTCAAATACATATTCGTTAGTCAAAATCTGAATAGCGGTTCTTTCTTCAGTATTATCATCAAAAGCCTTTTTTTATTTACGGTATCGATGATTTTTTGGCAAGAATCTCCTGTGACCAAGATAAATGGTTTTCTTATCATTTTTCAACCGGATGTAAGATGTTTCCTTCATACAAACGGGACAACCTATAGAACTCTTCACAGGATAACCAGATAGGTTGTCAAGTGCGGAAAAGTCATTAATTGACCAAATCAATATTGCACGAAGATTAAATGTATCTTGATGGTAAGAATTTCTAACTTGTAAACCATTTTCCCACAAGCTTTTTAGGTCATAGATAAATGGTGCCAAGTACACGTCAATGTCATTCCCAAGTTGTTGAGGACTAGAGATCAATAAATTCAATATCAAGAACTTCCGTTGCATGCATAATTCTGGAAGGAAAATATAATGGACAAGTATGACTGGGCAGGTACTATACCTACTACTCATATTACTATGTGTTCATTCTGTCCGTCGACAAAATGAGACGTAAATTTCTTAGTTCTGTACTAAAATCTAGATGATTATCATCAAATGTCTTCCATTGTGGTGCATCGGCTCGATTCCTAAGCTTGCCATCGTCAACAAGTTTATCATGATGCCATATCAAATTCTTAGCATGCTCGGCATTACGGAATAAATGATGCAAATATGGAGCCGGTGGAATGTACTATAACACCTTCACTGGCACTCATTTGCTACCATCTGATGGCATCTTACCTTACTTCCATCTTGACTCGTTACAAACTAGGCATTCATCTAAATCTTCATATTCTTTCCAGTAAATGACGCAATCATTTGGACAAGCATGTATTTTTTTATATTATATTCCCAAAGTGCTCAACGTCTTCTTCGCCTCGTACACACTAGGTGGCACTATATTATCACCCGGTAGAATATCTTTTAGAAATTCTAAAAGAGTCCTGAAACTAAAATTCGTCTACCCTCCCGATGCTTGCATATTTCATAATTTAATTAATGCCCCTAATTTTGTATATTTTGTACACCTGACATACAAGGATATTTCAGCATCATTAATCATTGCCTCAAATATAGCTGATTTTTTTTTTTTTCAAAAAATAACCAATGAAAATTTAGTTATTAATCGACCCATCCAGCTAATAAATGAGTGACCAATAAAAGCCTATATTGATATTGATTAATGATTGATCATCTATCAAGTAATAAATCGTTGATTGACCATTTAAAAGAAATAATTACTTTTAAAAATTGTTTAAAACGACCATTTTTTTTTTCTTTTGTCAAGACAACAAATCAATTTGTAACCGTTCTTTCATGAACTTGATTTGATTTTGTTATTTTACTTTCTGGTCATCTATGTTTTGAGGGTTTGGTCTTCATAGAGTATGATTATTGTACCGTGTTGACGTATTACTTTTAGATTACATGACCTCGATCTCCTATCTGGGATTGATAAGGAAACAATCAAAGATGACCGGAAAATATCGTCAGAAATGTAATCTTATCCTTCAAATTTCCCATATGGGGAACTTTCGATTTCATAGATGCATGAAGGAGGAGCTTTTTCATTCAACCATGGACGGCGAGCTTTAAAGTGAAACAATGCTTATACCGCCTTTACCTCAGCCGGCCCCGGCGACTGCTCAACTATCGATCTCTAACGTTTCGATATCTCTTTAGCCACGATGGCGTTGTAACAAAGAGTGAGAGTGTGAGAGCCGTTTGAGAATAAGAAATGGGTGCAATAGTCTAGAAAAATGTTTATTTTATCGAATCACATTCTTTTATATTTTAACCTTTATGGTAGGCTTGGAGTTTCTGTGCTTTTCATATAATTTTTATTTTCATTTATAGCAAAAGGAGAAGTAGATGCTAAGAAAAAGTTAAAAATTCTAGTTTCTCAAAATAATTATTAAAATTAAAATTTATTGGTGTTGTGAAAATTACTTTTGAGTACTTTTCCCGAAGACAATATTTATATCATAGTTTTTGAAAAGAAGTTTTGGAGACTCTGAAAGCATTAATTACCAAACTATCCGAATGCATTACCAAACTAATCCACTCAATGTTGTTGGGTGATGTATATTTGAATTAGCATTCCCTGTGGCTTAATTCTGAAATTCATGACATTTGCATGTTTTTCTCAAGAGAAAACATTCCTGCCGTTTACAGACATATTATATGCAAATTTTCAAAAATATCTTGGATATTTATCGATGTTGTAGGCAATTTAGACCAAGAATGAAAATGCCCTTGACATCGTCGACATTTCTATCATATTATCTATATTTTGAAGTCTTGACATGATAATAGGGGGAATGGTATTTCTTCTTGGAGTATCCGTCAAATATTCAAAATGTCTAAAAATATCCATAATATCTGTAAATATCCATTATATTTTTGGATATTTTCACAAAATATCCAAAAACTCGGGGATTTTTTTTTTAAAAAAAAATTTAATTTTTAAACACATTTCATTTTTTTAATATGAATAAAATATGACAATATTCTATACAAGATGAAGATCATTGTTGTAAGATAACAGGTGAGGGTATTAGGTAATTGGAAAATAGCATATAAGAAGACGTGGTGTAACTCAAATGAGTCAAACTAATAAAGCTTCGCCTTGAGTTTTTATTTCATGAGCAAAGTTAATATAGTTATGACCCTCTTTATAGTTCTCAAATGATGTCTAGTTTAGAAGCACAAAGTCAAGACAGTTATATATATATATATATATATATATATTTAGTCTATCATCCACCACAAATTGATATCGAAAGGTCATTGCATACCCATTAAGACTACTCACCATTTTGAACAAATCAACAGTATCCAATTTATAGGTTAATAGTTGGTAGAGACTAAGAAATATACATGTGAGACATTAACAATTCCTTCAAAACCATTTAAGGGTAAAATCTTGACAAATGTATTGTTTCTATTAGATCGGGATACCTAATGTTTTTCAAACTGCTAGAAACTCTTTTTCGATTAAGTATACTTGAAACTTACATGTACCCTATTATGTTTGACATTTAATTTTTATGTGCTTTATTTTATTGTCAAATGTTATGTATAATTACTAATGAGTACGTAATATCATATTGAAATTACAATCAATGCTTAATTATTACGTTTCACTATTACATCATGCAATATATATAACTCTCACATTTGATTAAAAAAATATATTATTTTTGTTATAAAATTAGTTTAAATTATGTAATATTGATTGTTTTGATATTTTGTAAAGATTAATTCAATAAAAATTATAAGTTTTCTTTTTAAGTATCGATTTTTTTCAGAATATCTATCGATAACGACGTTTCCGTTGATATTATCTATAAATCAAAATCTCGACAACTCAGTCGGTATCTATATTTTCATCCTTGATTTAGACATAATGAACATTTCATGAACACTTTAAACAAATATGTTTATCTCGGTGATTTACGTCGAGACTTCATGATTTAGATTATATCGTAAAAATATGTACTATGTCATGGACATTTTCGTCCAGGGAAACAGTAGAAAGACATGATTTGGATGAAATATGAGCTGTCACGTTGACTACGTTTGCTATCTTAAAGGGAAAAACTAAATTTTTAAAAACTAGTCCAATTCATTAATGTTCAAAAAGGTTGCAGCGGATTATTTAAAAAATAAAAAAATTAAAAAAAAATACTACAACAACAACAACGGAGTTAAAAATAATAATAAAAAAAGGGGCAACAAGACGACATTAATCATGAAAAGGCGATGAATTATATGTGATAAGAATTAAAAAGAGCAATATATTAGAAACGACAAAATATATACTAGTGACCAGTTACAGCAAATTAATTAAGTGCTGATAATCGGACTGTTTAGGCATGGGCGAACAATGTTTAGCTAGTTACGTCGTGCTTAATTATTTGTTGGAGATCCTTCAATTTCAACATGCATGGTGGTCCTCCATTATATAATTCAAGCACTCGAAATTTTTGTTTTTGTTAATTTGATTCAGAGCTATTGTTGTTGATGAAGATTTCAGAAATTGCCAAGGATATCTCTCTGTGTGTGTGCGTGTGTGTGTCTAGTTAGTTGAGTGCGAATTGTAGGACTAGAGGCGAGGAAATTGCTTTTTTTGAGACATAAAATAAGTGTGATCAAGTGTACGTCAACAAATACATCAGAGTATATTATATATATGTGTGTGTGTGTGTGTGTGTGTGTGTATTGGGAAAAGGTTTACATAAAAACAAATGTGTGAAATAGCTATTGGTGGAGTTTGTATCGGCGAGCTTTTGATTACCTGATTGATTAAAATCAAACGCTTGAGATTGTAAAAGAAATTAAAAAGAACAAAGAGTGACATGTACATATATGCAAGAACATATATATACAAATATATATACACACTTATATATAGATAGATATGAAATTATTTACGGTACCAATAATTTGCAGGGACGGCGCCGAACGTGTTTGTGAGATTCAACTTGGCTGGAGGGTCAGCTTAGCCCATTGCAAAGATTTGCAACTTGGTCAGTTTTCACCTTTGGAGGGACCATGATCAGTACTGATCATTTTAAGTGCTCATCAAGCCAGATCAGATCACTGATCGTAATCCCCAGAGAAATGAACGGTCTGATGCCAAAGAGCAATCTTAGAAACGACAAGAATACTAGTAAGTACTGTTATAGTGAAACAATATTGAGCTGGTTACATGAAAGAAGAAAAAAAAAAAAAAGCAAATGCAACAGACGAAATCAAATGGTTTGAGATCAAAACCAACGCTGGTGATCATGCATGAGTGATCATCAAGACTTTTGTATGACATACGTGGAGGTTTGTTGATTACATGCAAGAAAATCTGACGGTAGAGATTTTAAACAAGCTGGTTCAAAAATTAAGAGAGACAAAAAATAATAATAATAATAATTAGCAGGAACGTGCAGCATCGACCTTCGCAGGGACTTCCATAAATTGAAGAAATGGTTGCCTCAGACACCTTGGTGATCAAGCAAACCCCAACCCAAAAAAAAAAAAAAAAGAGCCATAAGCATGCAAACCTCTCTCTCACTCACTCTCAAATTGGCATCTCACTCTCTCACTGTGGAAACTCTCTTCTGGTAACCCATTTTTCTTTTCTTCTTCCTTTATTTTCCTGAAGCATGTAACCTGGTCTTTTTTTTTGCCCCCCCTGACACTCTGAGAAATTGCTAGTTAAACTTGTATGGATATTACTCATCGTCTAAATTTCCTCATTTCCTAATTTTCATCTCCATTTCACAAAGCTCCGCCACGCCGTTCGGTGCTCCACCTCAGTTGACTCGGCATTCTCCGATCTTCTGCACGGCCGACTACCGGAGAAGGTGCACACGCCCACACGCCGGCCATTGATGTTTGGTACCCTGTTATTTCTTCTCTCTTTTATTCTTGTGTAAATTACTGCATTAGTACTTAAAACTCTTTATGAAGTGCCATTTGGTTCGTCAATTATTTTCTTTTATCGATCGGTTCTTGGGCTCATGAAAGGGGATTCAAATGATCCTTTCACGCATGAAGAACGAAGCTCACTGAGCTGACTCATCATCGGGTCTCGCGGTGGCTTGCGAAGGGGCAAAGGGGTGAGCTCGTGACGGTCCTAGCCTTGCAGATCCTCTCTTCTCTCTCTGCAAATCTGGGTTTGGTGGCAAGAGCTTGAGCTTTGCAAGGAGACGGTGAGCCTCGTACTTCCCTTTTTTTTTTTTTTTTTTGTGCTGAAAAATATTTTTGTTGAATTTTATTTTATTTTTTTGCTCGTACTTCCATTTTTGGCATATGAGGGATTGAGAAGGAGAAGAAACACATTGGTTTTCTTTTTTTGGGATTTTTTTAAAGGTTTTTTCTTTAATTATTTTTTAAAAGAAAGTTTTAATATATTCAGGGTGTTCTAGTCTTTTAGTGTAATTTGAGATCATGTGATGAAAAACCTTCAAAAATTTAATGTCTATAAGTAAAAAAGATCATTTGGTGCTATTTTTAAGAGTTTAGGTACCAATTAATAGAAAAAAGAAAAATATGGGACCGATCAATGAGGAGATATTGTTCAAGAAACATTAGAATATAAATTGGGTTTTGAATGATACTGCAAAGTTATATTTTAGGATATGTTTTAATTCCAACTATAGAATTATATTTACGTCTTAGGATTATTACTTTATTCGTTTTATTTCTGAAGCATATGCTAATCATTTTAGTCTCAGCAAAAGATTGACTAGTGACTAAGGAATATTTATTCTTCTCGTTTCCTCTTTTTGTGTTATTGTTCTTATTAATTTTGGTGCATACTCTCGTTAATGTGCTGATTAATGATCGTACTGTGTTGGATCTTTTATTATAATGAATTTTTAAATTCGTTTAAGTTAAAGTTTTTTCAATAAGAAGATCGTGTTCAGGATTAGAATTTAAATTTGGATTTTATTTTAGGAGGATATGATTTAATTCCAACTATAGAACTATATTTGCGTCTTAGAATTATTTGAATTTAATTACTTTATTAGTTTTGTTTCTGAAGTATCTGATGATTTTAGTCCCAGCAAAGATGACTAGTGACTATTGAATATTTAATCTTCTAGTTTCCTATTTTTTGTGTTCTTGTTCTTATTCATCTTGGTGCATCCTGATTAGTGATCATATTATGTTGGATCTTTTGTTACCGAGAATTTTCAAATTGCTTATATTCCTTTGATAATAATGGAAATTGTTCTTGCTGTGTCTAGATTTCATCTCATTTATCTCCTCTATCTTGGTTATACATCACATTACTTAACTTTTTAAACTTCATCATTATATTATGCAGAATCTTCATGGAGAAGCCTCATTTGTCTATACCAGGAGACGTAAAAGTCGATCATAGAGTCAGCCAACCGAGAATCATTGCATGATGTTTCACCCCAGTCAATGGCTCATTTGACAGACAACCCTAACGAGATTGAGATTTCTAACCCAAATCTCACTGATGTTCAGGGGGGAGAGTCAAGCAACCAAGGTTCATCCCAAGTAGAGGGGCATCCAACCAACAACAATGATATGATGATATTGGGAGTTCTCGCATAAATCTCACTTTACATGATTCCATTTTTGGCCATGATCATTTTCTATTTGATTTATGGCATTCTCACAGTTTGGGGAGAGGGTGCATACAGGGGGATTTGACACCATTATCATAAAGCTTTATATATACTAGGCTTGAACGATGCCCCTTTATTATTTGACCGTCACCTTTTCTATTATCGGTTATGGAGACATCATCGCCCGGTTATCATCTGCTAGGATTTTTGCCTCGGCCTTGATGCTGTTGGGGTTTGGACTATTATCTTATATAGTGCTCGACCTTTTTCTTCAATCCATCTTCGATCGCATTAGTGCCAGATTGTTGAGTTGCATGGATCAAGGGCGAGGAAACTGCTTACGAAGTGCTTCGTGGCATTAACAGCTTCTAGGTTATGCATAGTTGTACGGGCGTTGGCATCACACTCTATGGAAGAAGACATGGATTAACCTGATTGTTTTTACTTTTTACTTTACCATAACATCTCTAACCACTGTAGGTTATGGTGATTTCCACTTCAAGATTAATGGAGGAAGAGCTTTGGCGATTATGTGTTTGGTAATAAGCACGTTTATTTTTTCGAAGACCATCTTCTACTTGTGTAAAGTTTTGATTAGTAAGCTATTATTGGGACACAAGAGTTATTTATCATACCAAGTGTAATTGGTTTTTAACTTATTTACTAATCAGAATTATTTGATAAATATAATGATTTATTGCATGAGAGATAGTGGGCCATACGAGGAAACCGAAAAATGTATGGAAATGCTTCGAGATTGGAAGTTGACAGTAGCAAATATTGCAAACATGTTATCAAATATCACTACAAAAGATGAGGAGATCAACAGACAAAAAGAAGAATTAGAGTCCCAAAAAATTAAGGGTGGCAGTTAAATGTTGATTACCTATAATTCCTCCTTTTTTTCTTTTTTTTTTTTACTTGAGTTTTGAATTTGATGGGGTTTTTTTTTCTTTAGCAGATTAGAGAGCTTGAAGAAGAAGTAGCCACATTGAGGGGAAAATATGATTCTTTGACTAGAGAGGTAAGACATTTAACATATGGTGTCTTATTTGTGTGCTGTTTGATTTATTTTAAGCCTTCGTTTGGTGTTACGGTTGGAGTTAAAATTTTTAAATTGGAGTTGGTTGACTTCTTAAAAACTAGTTATAATTTTTATTGACTTTTAAGAAAAAGACAAAACTAAAATGAAAAATTTAAGTTTGAGTTGAATCACCGAATGGAGCATAAATATTTGGAATCTTAACAGGTTGCTAAGAGATTCACAGATATTGAAAGCCAGCGTTCACAAACTCACTGATAGGACTATGCAAACCAAGTACAAGCCATCTTTGGCTGTACTCTTCCGTTTGATCGAATCTGATTCTTCCCCTTTGAGAGGGATTCTCGTGCCAACCATAGGAAGAAGAACCATGATGGTTCTCATTTTGTTGGCAGTTTCATGTTCACCTGTCTATCTTCCATACACCATTGACTATCCTTGTTCATATTCCAAAGGGTCCTCGACTTCAATTTGAAGGTTCTCCATTGACTGTAGTTACGAAGTTCCTCTAGAGCTACTCCTCTATCACCTTCCTTGTAGGCACCGGACCAAGATCAGAAAAAGTTTTATTATTGCCAATTTTCCAAAAGAATAAACTAATCTTCATGAACCAACATAAAATAAAATAAAAATAAAAATAAAACTGAAAAAGAAACACCCAATGCTCAAAAAGATTGACAAAATTAACATAAGTTTATTTAAACATTCTGATGGGAAAAGACTAGAATTCCTCAGCATAGCAACTCATTAACCTATTTCTTCTCTTTCTCTCCTTTAACTTCTGATCCCAAGTATTCTAACAAAGAACTAACGTTTAAAACGCTGTAATAACAAAAAAACTTTTTTTTTTTTTAACTAAAATGAACAAGCATACAAGTTCTATAAACTCGGTTTCTAGGATATTACAACCAAACGACAGTACTTCTCTATACCGTGTTCCTGTGAATGTTTATCGGTACAAAAAAAATGGGTAATTATAATATATAGATAAATTTACCTGTCGGTAAATGAATTAAAATTCATTGACCAAAGCCTGCAAAACAGAAAAAGCAAAAACTTAGCGCAAGTAAATACTTGGCATTTTGTTGGAGGTTTGGTCTTCTGCAATTAGACCTAATCCCAAAATTAAGCCCTTTTTGCACAAAACCTAATCTACCTCTGCAACACAATGGACGCGCTTGCAAAAATTGCACTGCCCAAAAACCAAAAATAAAAAATAAAAAATAAAAACAGAGCGAGAAAAAAAATCAAATGAAGAAAACATTTATGAGAGCAAAACTGAAGTGAAAAACCATCGCCAAATCGTCACCCTTATTTTTCGAGCCGTGGGTGGCTGGCGACGAGGCAGGGAGAGGGAAAAGAAAAGAGAAAGTAATAGAGAGAGGAGCGGCATGGCGGGAGGGTTTGTCGATGACGATGAGGCGATGGTAGGGGTAAAAAAAATCACAAAAAACACAAAAACTACTTGGTGAAAATGTGTTGTTTAGAGTAAAATAATGTAAAAATTTGACATGTTTTCAGAAAAAATTAACAATATGGATTTTGTTTTATTTTTCTCGAAATTTTATGCAATTTGAAAAAAAAAATCATCTCATTTCGACTTAAAATATAAAGTTATAGACTTTTAAAGCTTAAATTTTTTAAAATGTATAGAAAAATTAATAGTAAAATTTGAGAAAAATGACAGAAAAATATTTAGAAAAGTTTGGAAAAGTAACCGCAACGGGGCCTTAGAGTTTGTAGTCATTTGAACTAAAATGTATTGTTTGGATATGGTTTGAGTTTGGAGATGGAGAAGAAGAATTACCGGACATTTGTACCCATTTTTAGAGTCCGTTTGGGATCGTATTTGTATATGGTGTTTTGAAGGTTAGAAATGGTTTGAGTTTTGGAAACACATGCTTGGTGAAAATGTATTGTTTAGAGTGAAATAATGTAAAATTTTAAAACGTGTTCGGAAAAAATTAACAATATGGATCTTATTTCATTCCTCTCGAAATTTTATGCAATTCGAGAAAAAAAAAATCATTTCATTTCGATTTAAAATGATAAAGTTATAAACTTTTAAAGTTTAAATTTTTTAAAATATTTTGAAAAATTAATAATAAAATTTGAGAAAAATGACAGAAAAATGTTTCGAAAAGTGTTTGGAAACATAACCGCAGCATGGCCTTAGAGTTTGTAGTCATTTGAACTTTTTTTTTTTTTAAAGGACTAAAATATCCTTAATATAATAATTTAAAGACCAACAGAGCAATTAATTCTATATAAATAATCAAAATTATGATAAGAGAAAGAGTCAAATAGTGTTTCGGAATAGAATAATAATAAATTATATCATTAAATTTTTAAGTATATTAATAAATAATATATTCAAATTTATCACAAGATAGTATCAAAAAAACATATGAACTCATCCTCTTTCCTCGTTACTCTTTTTCATTCTAACATAAAATAATACATATAAATTTATTATTAAATTAAACTCAACCATAAATCTGTTATTATTAAAAAAAATTAAGGATTTATCTGAAAATTCAAAGATATATATTTAAATATATGTTATAATTTATCGTCTTATCCACACTAAACAAGCTACATGCTAATTTAGGTGAAGGGTGTTCACGATGCATAGGCCCAAATCCAGTCCCCATAAGCTTAAGGCATCGAAATTCAGCCGACTGATCTATTCGTTCCACCCGCTCTTGTATCAAAACACATTGTCATTTTCATGTGTTTTCAATGCCAGTTTTAAGGCCGGTTGGTGGGAAGAACACTTAACCAGCTATTTAACTCCATTAAATCCACTTATTAAAAAAAAATCCATTAAATCCTAGCGTTCAATATATCCAACGTTTACTGAAGATGATAAAATCTCCAATCAAATTACATTGAGTCGAATTATAACCTACGGCTGTATCGTTGAGCCAACTAAGCATGCATTTGGATGCACAATCCAAACCTTAAAATCACAATCCAATTTTTGTTTTTTTTTTTTCCCTCAGTTTCACTATTCACACAGTTTTATAATTCAAACTTTAAAAGTTCATAACTTTATATAAACAGGTCCAAATGATTAATTGCATAGAATTAGAGATAAACGAAACAAGCTTCATATTGATTTTTTTTTTCCGAACACATATAAAGTTTTTTATATTTTTTAACTCTAACAATTCAAATACCTCGATAAACGTGCAAACAACCCAAACCTAAATGCTGCAATCTAAACCTTAACACCAAATGCATGCTAAGTATGTGTTGAGTTAACCGTTCGAGTTAGTTGCCAGTAACAGTCAGCAAAGTAAATAAGACAAAGAACATAAGAGATTTATAAAAGCTCACTGTCAATGTGAAAGCTAGTCTTTTATGGTGACTCCGGAGTTTCACTATAGTTGATAAATTATACAGTGAATGTCGTAGCAGTAGGAAGGGGAAGGAAAGGGGGGGGGCGGATTGTGAGAGATAGAGAGATATTGCAGGAAGTAGAGAGAATCGGAGGAAGATGCGGGTATTCCTGGTAATCTAGGACACTGTGAGATGTGCGTTGGGATCCCCTAAACATATGATAATGCCCTATATTTATAGATATGATTGTTGTCCGTTTTGGTGCTGAAGATGCCATATTTGATGAGGGGAAGTTATATCTTCTTGATCTAAGTTAACTTTCCTTATTTGAAAAGCTTTTTCGGAAAGGGAAAGTAATCTTTTAGGCTGATTCTTGACTTGATTAGGACTGATCTTGGCATGGTTCTTGTTCAAGGATGAATAAGGAAGGTTTTCTGATATTTCCATGCTATGAATTCGAGCTAGTGTTTGAATAGACTCCCGAGTTGATTTCTTAAGTCGATGGGCCTTGGCTCGACCTGACAGGGTCTCAAGTTAATCAGGCTGTCGAATCGACTCGATGAATTGTTGGGTTGACTCTTGAGTTAATCTCCTTGATTTACGTTATTACATGGACGGTGAAAAATGAGATATGAAATTTGACCTCAATAGTTATAAAATTAAATATTTAAAATGAAAAACGGAGGGACAGTCCCTTGCTGGCAAGGGACTCTATAAAGTAGAAACTAGAAACTCAACATGATATGTCATAAGCTATAACTTTCTAACTTTATAAAGTTAGCAAGTTCGAGAAACTCATATTCTTGGCACCGTCATTAGCTTGACCATGCAAATCTTTCTGTTTATATCACTTCATCCCGAGTTTTGGTTATAATTTGATACTAACAACAACCAAAAAAAGTCAAGAATGTGTGTATATATATATATGCTTCAAATTGTTTAGGCTTTTTTTTTCCCCTTCAAATATACACCTTCTAAAATTTTTGAATTTGAAAATTAATTTACTTTTTTTTTTAATAATCAACCCCTAAACTTGTAATTTTTGACATTATGAGTCATTCTTACTAAAATTTGGACTTTTTTTTTGTACATTACTTACAAATAATAGTTAAAAATGCATTATTAATCATGTTTACTTAATTTAAATATAATTTTTATGAAAACTTTAACCTAATTCAAATATAATTCAAATTTTAACCTATATTTTGAAAGAAATTTATATTGAGATTAAGTAGAAATGACTGGCAATGTCTTTTTTAGGCTACAATGTACAAAAACCATCCAAATTTTAATGAATTTGAATAAGAAAGATTGATGATACCAAAAATCATGAGTTAAAGGGGTTGATTGTAAATATTAAAAAAAAATAGTTTAGATACTAAATTATCAGATTTGAAAGGTATAGTCTATGGTTTACCGTGTTTACTGTGTAATAGTACATAATAAACTTATATATACGATTTAGTACTTATTTAAACAATGTGCTCGAATAATACCACACTACTAAAGACAAATTAACTGTCTTTGGCATACTAGCTACTATAGTAAAATAATTGCTCACGAATGTCACGCGGAGAATATTTGTTCAACAAGCTAGTTCTGTACTAAAATAGGTGGAGGACAAATGAACTTTGGAGTAAATCCATGCTGCTTACATATATACTAGGTAATGAATGCACGTGCAAATGTTAATTTAATGCAAATTTTTACATAAAACATAAGACCTGAGATAGAATTCATGAATGTAAGCAAGAGGATGAAAGAAAGGGGAATCAAGTGAACACAAGCAAGAGCAAGGGAAAAAAAAAAAGAGAAAAAAAAAAAAAAGAAGCAAAGTCTCATAACAAAACTGCCCATGAGAATCTGTGCAGCTAATCATAATCAAAACCAAGCGCTGACCAAAAAAAAAAAAATTTTGATTGGGGGGGGGGGGGGAGAAGAATGCTAGTAGGTCCGAACTCTAATTGAAGATTAAATGGAAGTTTTAAACCAACCCGAGTCAAAAGACACTAATCACATTTTTACCCGCACACCGTTTTCTTCTTCCTATTCGTTACCAGAGCAAGAAAAAAATTTACCAAATAGAGACTTTTTTTTACCTAACGTGTTCACTCTATGAAAAGACACATATGAAGGGACTCACATCTTCTGTCCTCTTCTCCTGCCCCCAATAAGATTGCACCACATCAGTCGAAAAAGCCACATCATATACATGTCAGCAAAGAAGCTAACGTCCCAATGTTAACGTCTCCGTCTCTCTCTTGCTTTTTCATCTTCTTGCTCACCTTACTAATTCGTTTCAGCACTTGGTCATGGACATCGGCTCTCGCCGCCGTGTTGACGTCGAAGGCTCATCCACCGTTCTGTGGCGGTGAAGAAGAATAAAGTATCTTAGGCTGAAACCAACCAGGTCCGTCTGTAATCGCCGTCAATCTTGCTCCGAAATCGATCGATTTTAGTGCTTCCACACCAAACTTGACTGAGGCGCTTCAAATCCAAAACAAAATCCCATTAAAAATATCAGGGAAAAAAAAATCCATTAAACCCAAAAAAATGGGTATCCGTTCTTATCTTCTCCCCGCTGATGCCTTTGCTTTCTTCATTTAATTTTCATAGAACCAGATCCAAAGAGTCTCATTCTATTCGTACATTTTTTTAATTTTTTTTTTACGGTTTCTGTAATGTTCTCTTGTTTCATTTCATTTGATTTTCAGTAAACATGTTATTGTCAGTTTGTATCAAAAGAGTGCGGCAGAGATCGGCTATAAGTTAGAGATTATGATCTGGATCATACCCAGAAGTTGGTTACGAAACCCTTGGCTGCATTCTTCTCAATAACCTGACTTTCTTATCCACCCTTTCAAAATCTTTTCTTTAGAACATTATTTAAAAAATAATAATTGGGCGTTTTGGGTGAGACCCGTTTCTTTTTTTTTTTTTTTTTTTGGAGATAATCCATTTCAATGATTTCGAAAGAGGCTTTCGTCAAACTCCTGCTTGGGTTCCTTTTGGAGTTGCAATAGATTAGATGGAACAATGCTTTTCCTCTTACTGGTATTTTTGTTTCAGTCAAAAATAAATTAAAAGGCTCAATGAAGAGGAGGAAACAAAGAGACGAATTGTCCAAAAATAAAAAAACAGAGTCAGGACTCGGGGGAAAGAGAGAGAGAGAGAGAGACGGAAACGTTAAAATTGGGACGTTGGCTTCTGTATCTGACGTGGTTTTTAACAGATGTGGTGCAATAAGGGACAGGGAGAGAGACATAGGGTGTCCCATGTGAACACGTGTTCGCACTTACTCAGCTTTGTAAGACATTAAAGGATCTTTTAAATTTCCAACTGTAACCCTAAGCTGAAGCAAACAGTAACCAAGCGTGAGTGAGATTTTTAGATGTAATTTAGCAAAAAAATTAAGGGCAAAAAAGGAAAAAAAGATTGGCAAAAAATTGTGCTCAAGGCACTTAGCCTTTGTTTGGCTCAACAGTTTTTGAGTTCAAACTCAACTAAAGTTGTTTGATGCTGGAGTTTGGTTCTAAATTACCTTTGAACCATTGCATAGTAAACCAAACTTGATTTACTGTACGACCAACCCAAGACAAACTGCCCTTGAATTCGCGAATTGTTCACCCACCGCCCGACTTCTCCTTCCCTACTCACCCATCTACTGCCTCCCTGTTGCTCGATTGACTGTCCTTCCTATTTCCCATGTGCTGCTTAGGTCTTTGATCCTTTGTCTCCGTCCAGCCTCTGTGTTCTTGGTTTTGGAATCTAATATATTCAATTCCCTGTGACTTATAGTTTCCAGTAGCAATTTCTCGAGACTCTATCATATATGTAAGACCCATTCTTCAACCCTAAGTATGTCTCCATCTCTTCCCTTGGGTGGATTCTGGACTCTTTAATGTTGTTGAGGCCGAGAACCTATCACATATCTAAATCCCAAACTCCCTAATTTTGTTTCTAGGGTTTTTCTTCTTTAGGCTTCTATTCGAAACCAACCAGGGAACTTGTGACACCACTAGGTCTGTTCAACAGACTCTTGGCTTAGGTACCGCTGGTGGTAAATACGGCACCGACTGGGGTTCGCGAAGCAAACTCGAACAAAAGGGCTCATTACCCACTATTTTCGAGTTCAGAAATCATCTCACCGAGCCGTTGCTTCCTGCCCTGATCCACTGTCATCCACTGTGTACTCCTCCTCCGGCTCGAACCCTAGTATACTTTCTTCACCTTTTAGAAAATTGATTCATTCTCATATGTTTTGAGTGTATGGAAGGCTGGATTTGTCTGGATTTTGTGCTAAATCAGTTTCGATGCTCAAACTGGATTTGTGTTGATTTTTTGTTGATTCTGGATGATGAAACTGGATTTGTTGGTGTTTAATTTCAGTGTGGATGTTGATACCGGATTTCTCTATTGATTTAGTATGATGAAACTGGGTTTTTTTGGTCGATTGCAGCCTAAATCAGTTATTTGACATTGTTTTGGGTTATTTTATCATATTTCAACCATTTTTGAGTCTTTTATGGGTTATTTGCAATGTAATTCAGGTGTTAGCTTATTTTTTGTGGCTTTTGGACATTATTAAGGCAGGTTTGGGTCAAGTTGGGATGTTTTAAGACCTAAATCAGGTCTTGGCTGATTTTTGTGGCTTTTTGACATTGTTAAGGCAGGTTTGGGTCAATTTGGGGTGATTTCAGGCCTGGTTCAGGTCTTGGCTGATTTTTGTGGCTTGTTGACATTATATATTAAGGCAGGTTTGAGTAAGTTGGGATATTTTAAGACCTGGTTCAGGTCTTGGCTGATTTTTTTGGCCTTTGGCATTGTTAAGGTAGGTTTGGGTCAATTTGGGGTGATTTAAGACCTAAATCAGGTTTTGACTGATTTTTATAGCTTCTTGACATTGTTAAGGCAGGTTTTGGGGGGTCAAGTTTGGGTGTTTTAAGTCCCAAATCAAGTCTTGGCTGATTTTTGTGGCTATTTGACATTGTTAAGGCATGTTTGGATCGATTTGGGGTGATTTAAGACCTGGTTCAGGTCTTAGCTGATTTTTGTAGCTATTTGATATTGTTAAGGTAGGTTTGGGTCAAGTTGGGGTGATTTAAGACCTGATTCAGGTCTTGGCTGATTTTTGTGGCTATTTAACATTGTTAAGGCAGGTTTGGGTTAATTTGGTATGATTTAAGATCTGGTTCAAGTCTTGACTAATTTTTGGGGCCTTTTGACATTGTTAAACCGGTTTTGGGTCATTCTTGGGTGACTGACGGCCTTATTCCGGTCTTGGCTTCTATTTTCAGGTTTCAGACTGTTTTTTTATGACCTTGTTGGTGCTTATGTGCACTTTTCCCATCCGTTTGGCTATGATGTAAAAAGCCCATTATCATGGATTGTAATTTTATCTTACTGATACATCAGTAATCCGATATATATTGTCAGGTACTGATTTGTATGCCATGGTAGCTGATATTGTATCGGGTCATTGACATACTTCAGATGAAATAGGTCAATTAATTTATACTGATCCAACTTCTCCTCCTAATCGTGCATGTTAAAAGTATCTTTTTATATTTTGGTTTTCGCTTTATTAAGGAAATGCCTCGTAAAGTATCGGGTAAGATGTACGTTTGGGATAACGTAAAGGAAAAAAGATTCCTTGAAAAAATGGATGAGTTTTTGTTTTATAGTGGTGGTAAGCATCCCACCATACAAATTCTTGATCAATGAGCCACTCAGTTTAACTCGGAATATTGTGGAGTACTTGTTTACGGAGTCACATTATATAAAATAAAAATAAAAAATAAAAAATAAAAAGAGGATGAAGAAAATTTATAGAGGATGGAAGGCATTGCAAGTATGTACCGCCCTTGGATATGATCCGGTGACCGATATAGTTATTTGCTCGGATGATGCGTGGCAGAGCTTTATTCAAGTAATTGTATTGTCTAATATATGCCCCAATAATTTTATTGTTTAATAACTCGACTAGTACATGAAGATATTCATAAGATTTTATTTGCAGGTTTACAAGGAGCGCAACCATCTCTGCCACGAGGTGCTTCGCAACAAGGACTTGTATTACAATGTTTTCAAAAAAAAAATCATCAGCTGGTGCCTCAGGGTTAGGGTCAATTACGATGGGAGGTGGCAGTACCCCATTCGTCAACTTTGAAATTTCTATTAATAACTCTGGAATACATCCGGTTTTAGAAGAGGAAATAACTCCGACCAATGGTGGGCTGCAGGGCAACACGAGAAGAGCAGGCGACAATGTTGGTCCTTCACGGTCTAGGGGCAGTTCTGGTAAGAGAAAGAAAATAGATGCAACAGACAAGATGACTTACTCGGCAATTCAGGAAATAGTCAGTCATTTCTGTAATCGATCGCAATCAGGTGCCAGTAATAACCCATCAAGTCAACTGGACCACTTACTGATGTGCATGAATATTAAGACCGAGATGGGTATTCCACAATATCAACAGACAATTATATGGCACTACTTCGATGCTCATCCGCGCTTGTAACATACCTTCCATTAGCTTCCCGATGACAATCGGCGAGGCATTATTGCCTCCATAGTCAAGTCCCAGTCACCACTGGCAGATTAAGTTTCATGTTCAACCCAATTTTTTTGTGTTCTTTTTCTTTATCCCTAACATTGACACTATTATTTTTATTGGATTCTGGGTGATTTATTTATTTCGCTTATTTTTCAAACATTTGGCTAAATTGTATAAAACGCGATTTTACCTAACATTATGTCAGTCATTTCTTATTTACATTACGTTATGTTTTGTACTGTTTGTGGAGATTTAAATAATTATATACCGACTTCGAAACGATTGAAATTGAAAGGAGTATAATGGTATTGGGACTAATTAAACTTGTTTTGGGAACTATTGATCTATAATAAGTAAACAACCAAATTTAGCTCGGATCATGTTATATTCTCAATATGAACGAGTTTAGTTCCGTATCCGAACATGAAGAGGATGACCAATCCTCAGAAAACGAGCTAAGCGACAATGATGGTTTACTTGCGATGACAGTCGTTGCTAGTAGGCGTAACAGACGAAAAGATTCATAACCAATATATAATTCAAGACTAACCGGTAGTATGCGGGGTGGAAGGGATAATAAATAGACATGAAGAAATCATTCAATATTTGATAAGTATGAAATCAGATACATTCAAAGCACTAAGTCACGTATTAGGTAGTAGGGATTTATTGAGGCCAACACGTTACATGAATGTCCACGAGTAGCTGTTCATTTTTCTATCGATTTGTGCACAAGGCGTAACGAACAGACACATATCTTATTTGTTACAGCATTCTAGATAGACAACTTCACATTGGTTCTTTAAAGTGTTGACGCTATTTGTTCTCTAAAAAATGAATTCATTAGACCGCCTAACTACACAGAGGTTCAATCTTTGATTACGGAGCATTCCAACAAATGTAGGCTATGGTTTGATGTATGTTATCGATATTATCACATCATATGATTGTATTTACAAATTTTTTTTAAAAAAATTCAAGTCCAAAATTTTTAATTCGACACGTATTATTAATGCTGGTAGGCCTAATCAACATTTTACTTCTTCATGCAGAATTGTATTGATGCTATAGATGGAACACATGTACCATGTCTGCCACGGGAGGAAAATTTTGAAGCTTGGATTAATCGAAAAGGTGTATACTCACAGAATGTACTAGTCGTCTGTTCATTCGATATGAAATTTATATATATATTTGCCGGCTATGAGGGATATTGTCATGATGCTAAAATATTGGAAGAGGCAATAGCATTTCATGATTTCCCAATACCGCCACCTAGTAAGATCATCTGTCACATGATATGAGTATTTATAATAAACCCTAATTACAAAACATTGGATTAGTAGGGATAATGTGATGTTTAATTTGTAGAAAAATTTTACTTGGCCGATTCGGGATACGTGAATAAGGATTGTTTCCTTAGTTCATTTCGATGGGATACGTATCATTTACCTGAATATCAGAAACATCACGACGGACTGAGCACCCGGAGGGAAGTATTTAATCACACGCACTCATCTCTGTGGAATTGCATTGAGCGGACTTTTGGTGTATAGAAGGCTAGATTTAAATACTGAAAGGCATCAACAATTATCCCATGGAAAAACAAGTCATGATTCCAATGGCTTGTGCAATCGTTCATAATTTCATAAGGATGGTACAGGATATGGATCCTATTCTTGAAGAGGATTTGACAGATGGTGTGCCTGTAAGTGGATATGTTGATGTTAATGTGGATGTCGAGTTGCCTGACGGGAACGATGATACAGGTCCAAGTATTGGAAGCCAGCAAGATGCATTGATGAGTGACGCAATGAATCAGAGGAGAGAAGTTTTGGCCGATGAAATGTGGGACAGATATCAACGATTTCCATGGTATAAATCCAAGTGAAATTAATTCCATTGTTATATTTATATATTTAGTTAGCAATTGACATTATTCTTGTTGTATGTTATGGCGATGTAAAAAATATTGTAAAAATTTTTAGGCATGTTTTGATGTTCAAATTTTATCTTAGTTTATTTTATTTTTTTCCATTTTTTCCATTCATAACCTACAATAACATGAGTAATACACCAGTGTAAAGCTTGTGTATGCACATGTGAGATAAATTTTAAAAAAATTTATTTAAATAGAAAAATATTAAAATAATAAGTTTTAAAAAATACATAAAAAGTTTTAAGAAAAAGGCACTAAAAGAAAACTAAAAAGATAAAATGATTAAAATGAAAGATATTATCAATATGAATAAGGACTAAAATGAAAAAAAGTTGGGCCCAAAAGAAACGAAAAAATGAGTAAAAAAAAAAAAAAGATCCGGAAGAAAACAGAGGACCAAAAAATAAATCTAGAAGTAAAAAGAACCAAAAGGAAAAACAAATTTGGTCCAAAAAGAAAATAAAAAAAAGGAACAAAATGAAAAAAAAAAAAAAAAAAAAAGGTCCAAAAAGAAAATTAAAAAAAGACTAAAATGAAAAGAAAAAAATTGGTCCCAAATAAAAAAACAAGATGACAAAAAGCAAATACAAAAATTTCTTCCAAAATGAACCGTTTTGGACAAAATGGCGTGACATGAAACATTTAAATTTTAGAAATTTTTTCTAAATAAGAAAAAATTAAAATAATAAGTAAAAAATATATAAAAAGACAAAAGAAAAAGCCACGAAAAGGAAACCAAAATAATTAAATGACTAAAATGAAAGAAATTATCAACGCATGAAGAAAGATTAAATGAAAAAAAGTTGGGCCCAAAAGAAACAAAAAAAAACGATTAAAATGCAAAAAAAAAAAAAAAAAAAAAAAAAAAAAAGATCTAGGAGAAAACAAATGATAAAAAAATAATATAGAAATAAAAAGAAGAACCAAAACCGAAAAAAAATGGTCCTAAAAGAAAACAAAAGAGGACCAAAATGAAAAAAAAAAAAAAAAAAAAGAGTCTAAAAAGAAAATTAAAAAAGGATTAAAATAAAAAAATAAAAATTTTAGTCTGTAAAAAAAATTTTCAAGAACCAAAAAGTAAATATGAAAACTTTTCTTCGAAAACGAATCGTCGACAGATCTTTTCTCCTTTCTTAATAATGTATAGATAATAGATATACACACATATAATTGTGTGTGTGTAATAGAGAGGAAGAGAGCGACACAGCTAAGAGAAGAAAGTAAATGGTAGAAAAGCTGCCAAAGTTCGGCGCCGAATTCAAAGGCCTATAATTCGAAATTTGACCGCTGGGATGACTTACATATCCTTAATATTATCAAATAAAAATAACTTAAAAAAAAGTAATATATAAAACATTAAATAGAACCAATATTTCTATTCACCAAAAAGTAGAACCAATATTTCTGATCTCATCATGTAGACAGCTTATCAGTATTAATTAACTAACTAATTAACACTAAAATTTGAGAGTTTTTCTTCTTCAAAGACACAACTAAATAAGCCTAACAGTTAACTATTCGAATATGTTTTCATCATCATCCAATAATTCGGATTATCCTAATTGACATATCAAATCACAATTAAATTGTGAACAAGGACACGTATCCTTGTTCAATTTTGAAATTTGAATTTTTACCCTCTGAATTTTTTGAAAATTTTATGTTGCATTTTCATTTTACAAGAAATATTGCAATCATGCACAAATCAACGACTAAAGTATGTAAGTTACATATTGTCAGTTCAAAAAATACTCTCGATTCTTTTCATGGTTGGACTCTCCACTTACAAATTGGTATACGAGTCATTTATACGTATTCTAAGGTAGATATATAGCATAAGGTAACAGAAACAAGTAGTTTTGGAAATATAAAAATTGATCTTTGCAACAGAACATCATCACTAGAGGGAGGGCCGGGGAAAGAAGCGATCAAAATATCACAATTATATAAGATTTTTTTGGTAAGCTTATAATATATATATATATATATATATATATATATATATATCTTGTTCGTGTCTCCTGTTATTTAAAAGCAGTTCATGAGAATGAAATGTCCATCAAACTTAAATATCATCATGTAAATTTCGTTTGGTTCGTTTATATTTTTTTCCATGTATTGATTAGTAGATATACTGGGCCTTCTAATTAAGGTATTTTTTAATACTTCTAAATAGTCTTGTCTAACTTGCTTATATAATCTGACTTCTACAATAAGCATGCATAAAGCGTGTCAATTGTGTGTATAATTAGCCTGAAATATAGTTTAATTAATTAATAATGAGAAATGTTAATGAACGTTTAAATGAATCGTATATATGGGGCTAAATATTGAAGTTGACAAACAACCTGAAGGTTAAGCTGGACTTTCATTTGTCCATTTATAAAGTCTCATTGGCTAAACTCAACGTATAATACATATCAAGTGTAACCATCAATAATCAGGAAGCTAACACGGCAGTGTAATATTATTAACGCATAACTAAAAGCTAATTTACAATTAAAACTAATATTAGGGACATCAACTCTAATCCTAACATTTGAATGTCAACTCACATGGTGGTGAGTTATCATCTTTTTATTGATAAATATAGTTAATTGATATGGTAATATTTTAAGCATCAATCAATAAAAAAATGATAGTTTACATAATTAGATTGAGATTAGAATTGACATTTTTAATATTTTTCTATAATTAATTAACAGAACAAGTTTGACTTGCTTATTACTCTAATCTCATGATCTACTCAGTTAATGTTACCTCATAAAGTAAAATGGAGTTACATGTGCACAACTTTTCTTCATTCTACTTGTATAGATTACCTACCTAAATAATATATAAGCTATAACGTACCAACTCTACGCGCGTTACCTTATTTTATTATTTTTGAAAGGAACTTGACATAATTTTAATTATTAAAGGAACAGATAATATATAAAGTAATAAGAAAATTATGACTTATTTACCAAAAAAAAAAAAAGAAAAAGAAAAAGAAAAAGAAAAGAAAATTGTGACTTTACCCTCCCTCTTATCCAATTCATGGTCTCTGGATACTGTGGACGTTACATCCAATATTATAGAAAATGATTATATCTATCAAATTTTAGAAGCATGGGTACATAATTAAAGAGAAAAACAAGAATTTGTTCATTAAGCAGACGGTATAAGTATTACTAACTAAAGTGTCCCTAAACTAAACTTTTCTTTTCATCTTGCTCTTCTTTCTACTTAACTTTTTTTTTTTTTTTTTTGCTTTTTAAATTAAATAGAGAAGACAACTGATGTAAGAGAAATTAATAACATATCCAATTAAGTTATACCACTAAGTAGCTCATTCAAATCCGTTGTCCCAAATTTCATATCTCCTTGATTGTCCTTCTAATCAGGGGTAGAACTATAAATATATTTTAATGGGGGCATACATAAAAAAAAATTCAAGATAAAAATAAAGTTTAGTAGGGGCTATGAGAGAATTTTTTAATTTTAATAGGTTTATGTAAGAATTTTTATTTTTCATGAGGACAAAGTAGTAAAATTATAAATTTTTTAATAGGATTAATTTTAGTGGGGATTATGTGAAAAATTTTATTTTTAGTGGGGGCAAAATAGGGACTTTATGAGAATTTTTTATTTTTCGTGGGATAAATTGTAAAAATTATAAAATTTTTGGGGTAAAACTAGACGAACAAAATAATTGAGTGGGTGGCTCTAGCCCCCACTAGCACGCGCTTAAATTCGCCCTTACTCCCAATAATATCATATCATATCATATGAATTTAAGAACTTAGCCACATAAAACATGCTGAACATTAAAAATTCTTAGACAAATTAATGAGTTGTCAAAATACTATTAAGGGGATAGTTTTTAAGATAAGAAAACGAGACAACAGATCTGGACTGAACAATTCGTAATATAAAACTCTGATCATAATTTTATTTATAGAAAAGGAAAACAGAAAACAAAAATGAAGAACTTGTTCAGATTTCAACCACAAAGGCTTACAAAACAAGAAATATATATAAGCGATGATGACAATAATAGTGCATCAAGAAATGTAAAGTTAGAGTACGATACTCCTTTTAATTAAAGAAAACTTGGCTTCTATGTACGAGGTTCATCATCTTATAACCTCTCTCTATTAATTCTCTCAAACTAACTTTGCGGAAAATAAGAAGATTGAAATCTTGAAAGAGTACTACTCTTAATATGAAAAAAGATACGTATAATTAAGTAATTATAATCTCCGTACTACTTACCGGCCAACGACAGCCAGCCCTGCTTGGGATATGCAATGCCAATTAAGGTAGAGAGACTGTCATTTCCTTTAAACAAGAACCATAAATACTCACTTGATTGACAAATTCTATAAAGTCCGTTTGATAAGACGTAGAATAACACATTTTCAGACGCAATAAATCAGATATTAAATAAGCATTCTTAATTCTCTATGCTCTCCACTTGATCATTAATACGTACAATATTCTAATTTATCAGTTATTACACGTAAGTTTAAAATAGAGAGGAGAGAGTTTACAAATAATTAGACAAAAACATATTTGGAAATATTTGCCATAATACCATTTGAAAGAAGATAGGATCAAAACAAAAGTAAACAATTATTAGACAAAACATGCATATATCTATAGATATATAGGTTTTTTTATAATATATATATATATATATATGTTCTTCCTAAACATATATGTGGAACATTTTCATGGCTCTTGCTTGTGACGACTAAATGAGGGAACTAAATCCTGCAATAAGCCAAAATCAGGAACTTGAAGCTGTTGGCGGTACTGCTGGGCGAGGTTTGAGTATAATATAGAACTGGCCTCACCTTGATTATGATTATGATTATGATTATGATGATAATTGTGATTAACATTGATGGGGAGAAACTGAGTGAAGAAGTCGTGTGGCAAGCTCGGCCCCACAGATGCCGTGGCCGACGCAAAAAGTGAAGGCGACAACATGGCCGCCGCGTTGCCACGGAGTGTGGCCGGACAGTGATGGTTGTGCTGCCCTTCGTATGTAGTGATCACAATTGAGGGATCTTGGAATGACCTCTCCACACGCTTCTTCACATTGCACTTTTGAGTGGTGCATCTATAATAGCTTCTGATAAGGAGGGGAAAAAAAAAAAAAAAACACACACACACACACACACACAATTGATGAGAAAGCATTAGAAAGCTAGTTAGTCAACCATATATATATAAACCTTAACTCGTCTTTTATTTTTTATTCTTTTGTCTTGGTAAGTATAATTTTCTTTCTATTCAATAAACACAAAAGTTAGGGGAGTAATTGCAAAAGGAATTGTAAAGAACAAATGTCGGCGAGGAGAGACATGTGTTAAGGGTTTAATATAAAGGTCAATTAGTTTCATAACGTATAATGCAATAATCAATTAAGCTATGTCTATATAATGTAAGATTAGTACTAGTAGGTGTGTTAATGCAATTTCTAAAGGTGGCACATGCGTGAGCTTTAATTTCATGTACTTTGCAATATGGATAACCATTTAATTGCCAATTTATAGATATAAAATTGGTCCTTCACCAAACTAACAATGGCTGAGAAAATTTTGATATAATAAAAGAGAGAATAACTAATATGAGAAAGACTTTAGGAAATTACTAACTCGCAAGCTAAAGAGTATGTTTTCTATACTTATGTTAATTATTGTGAACTTTTTTTTTTTTTTCTTAGTTGCATAATTGTTGAGATAATTGGTGAAATAAGCAAACCTTGGATAAGGACTATTTTTAACAGCTTTTTGTCCATATTTTCTCCATCTATATCCATCTTCAAGGTGGTCGATCTCGCTCTTAGTCAAAAAGGCAAACCGCGGTTCCCTCTGCCGTTTCTCCTTCTTTTTAGTCTTTGTCCTAATTACAAAAACAACACATTATCATTATTAATCCCCATTTTTCACCAATCCAATCTACTAATAATAGTAAGAAAATACACTAAAGTTTTTCTTTGAATTATTCAAGAAAAAAAAAAGCATAATCTTGAAATGATTCGTAGAACTATAGAAAAGAACAATTAGTGATGAATATATCATAATTAGGGTTCCACACTACCCTTGTTTCTTTTTTCTTGAAGTACTTCATTTTTCTTTTCTCTTGCTCAAAGTTGTAATTACATATGTGGAAAAAAAATTTGGTAGATGAAAAAAAGTGAGACAAAAAGTCAAGTTATGAAAGGGGAAAATGTAGAAAAAAATATGTGTAAAACTTTAAGGGAGGCAAAAACACATGATAAATTCAACCTCATAATTTCCATGAATAATCAAGTACTTCATGAGAAGAAGAAAAACCTACACTTTCTTTGAAGCACCCTTGTCCTCATCATCTCCATCTTGATCTAGTTCAGACTCTTTGGTCTGCTTATGATCCTCTTCCACCTTCTTGATCTTCCCCGAATCTTCTTCCCCCGCGGCGCCGGCGGCTTCATTGGAGGAGGAAGATATTGAGGAATTCGGCGTGGACGGGTTCTCACTAGTCCCCGCCGACTGATCCCCCACGCCGGCAACGGCACCGGAACCCTTCATCACCTGATTACTGTTCTTAGTATCATTGTGATTAGCAACAGTAGTGCTATCGATGTCGTGAAGGCGGTCGATCTGAGCGGAAACGACGTCGGAGGAAGAGGCGGCGCAGGACATGTCGAAGGCGCGGGAGAGGGTGTTGTAGTGATCCATGGAGGAGCCATGAAGGCAGTCGGCGTAGCTCAAGTAGGAAGTCGGATCGAAACCATCATTTGCGGCTGCGGCTGCGGCTGCTGTGGTGGGGTGGTGGTGGTGGGGGTGATTGTAGAATATGGAGGAATTGTTCGTGTGGTTTTGGAGGAATGGGAACCGTTCGATCATGAATTCGTGGTTGTTGATGTAGTTGAAAGGATCATGATTGTAGGACCGAAACGGATCATGGGTGCTTTCTTGATGATGATGGTGATGATCATTTGACATGGAGGATTGGATATATGGAGATCAGAGAGAGATCAAGGAAAAGGGAGATCAGAAACCAAACACTACTGAAGAACTCAATTATATATATATATATATATGTGTGTGTGTGTGTGTGCGCGCGCGCTCTATATAGCTAATTAGCTACGGAGTTCCCTTTTTGATCAGAAAGAGAGCGAGAGAGAGATTGGAAAGTCAGGTTTAAGATCGTTTCTGCTTTGTTCTTTTGAGAAAGTGTGAGCTTTAGGTTATAGATTTCTACTATTTCCACTGGTTTTCTTTTCTAGCAGGGAGAGAGAGAGAGAAAGAGGAGAGAGAGAGTGGGGTTTTTTTTTTTTTTTTTTTTTTTTTTTTGAAATAGTAGGTTTCTGGTTTTGGCCACTTTACACTGTTTTTTGCATTTTTTCCTGCTTGGTGTCCTTATACACTCATACTTATTAACATAACACGGATCGGCGGTCCCCAACCCAATTTAAATTCCTAATCTTTTTTTATTTTTTATTTTTTTACCTTCTCTTTTTTATATTAATGTTGTGTTTTAATGATTCCTTTTCTTTTTCTTTTTCTTTTTTTTTTTTTTTTTGGTTTATATTTAGGATATTTCCTAAGCTCATAACTATGAAATGACTGGGGATAAGATTTTTCCACCAACTACATGATGATAAATATGCAAGATGATTTAATATTGGGGACGTGTACTTTTCCATGGTTTTGGATCATTATATATCCTGAGGAGGACTAATTATTAGTGAGTGACAAACCAAACTACAAGACAGACAAAAACAATATTATTTCCAGTACTTTGATTTTGGCAATATTTTAGAAAGTTTTTATTTTTCCTTGAACAAAAAAATTCATAAATAATATCCCTTTGAACAAGGTTCTTAATTTGTGTTCAAGTTCCTTAATTTAAGGCTGTACGTAAGAAAAGTAATACAAGAGAAAGCATGAACGTACGTAAATCTTGATCGTTTATTGGTTAAAAATCTTAATTTGATCATAAAAATCACCGCAAAGGAACGGCTCATGTGGATGCAACTTACAGGTACGCATGATTACTAAACTTAACTTTTTAATATTAAATTTAAAAAAAAAACGTTATAGAAATAGAGAATGATCGATAAAATATACCTAAATAATCATTAAAAAATCATAATATATTACTTAAAAAAAGACTAATTCAAATTTAAAATCTTGTCCATAATAATTAAAATTAATAGCATTATCAATGAACTGTGTGCATTATTGGTGAAACTTGGCAAACCGGAAAGCTTGCAGTTTTTGCATATGACAGTGGGAAAGTCACGGTCAGGCTATGAATTGGCGGTCAAGCTAAAGCCTTTTTTATTTTTATTATTACTTTGTTTCTTTTTATTATTAGTATTATTATTCTATTTAATGTTTTCAACAAGTAGTCAAGTTTCCTCAAAAAAAAAAAAAAAAAAGTTGTCAAGTTAAAGAGGTTTGTCCAACTTTACGGTTCTCATGGAGGGCTTACATGTGTTAGGGATTCGGCACCGTCATTTGACCGTAACCGGCACGTGGGAGAAACCCCCCTGACTTTTTTTTTTTTTTGGTTCGGTTTTGAATTCAGCCCCTCTAACCCTTTATAATTCCCCAATTACGCCAATGTCTTGCTGACTCCCATTCAACGTCATCTCCGTTACCACTCCCCTCAATTTTAGGTGCTCTTTGGATAATATTTTGTTTTTTCAGATTTAGCGTTTCTTTCTAAAAAAAATAACTTTTATAAAATGGTCTCTTATTTTATACTACCGAAAAAAGTTATTCCTTATTTAAATATGGACATTATTGTTCCAATTATAAATCAAACGCTTATGATAATGTAAAATATGAGAGTGAATAGTGAAAAATCTCTTCTTAAAAGCCCAATATGGAAAGAGAAAAAAAAGGATAATTCTATAATAAGATATTAAAAATACATTTTCGGTTTGGTTCTGCTTTTGTTTGTTATATGAGGCTTGTGTATATATGAAGTGGATGGTGGGTTTTATGTTGAAAGGTCGTGGCTCTCAATCAATCAATGAGAAGTTTCTATCAATTGTTCAGTTATTGTCACAAAGAATTTTATGTAAGCTCGATATTTGTGTGATGAGTTACTTTACTGTTTTTGATCCTTAGGCCTATATTTTACTTTCCTCTGTGTCATTAGATTTTATTGACTGATCTTAATTAAGAGTAGTGTCTGTGATATTATGGGATAATTGTACTATCTTATTTGGTTTGTATTACTGTATTTATATGAATGATAATTTTCTTTAAAAAAAAAAAAAAAGAAATGAAGTTCTATTATAAAAGAACTTAAGTTAACAATAAAATAAAAGGAAAGGGAAAGAAAAAGTGGTCAAGAGAACATAACAGCCTCTTTTTGGCCCTACTTTTTTGCCTGTTTTCTTCGCCTTTTCTTTATGTTTAATTTGTTAGGGAACTAAACGAGTTTATTACTTTATGGTTTCGTGATTTGTGGAGGTGAGTGGTGAGTGATTAATTAATTTTTTACTTTTGTTGTCTCTTTTATTCTGTAATTATTAATTATGTGCAATAATAAGTTCGAGTAGATCATAGAATTATATACTAGGAGCAGATAAACACATATTGCGTCTCTTTTTACGAAACCCCAATCATCAAGTTGGAACTTTAATATCATAATAATGTTCATTTCATGAATGTTATGTGTTATAACTGGATCCGATTAATTACTTTTTGTCTGTTTATATGTATTCATCTCATGTAATATGAACCTATGTTAAGTGTTCATGAGCACATCAACAAAAATAATTAGTTACTCTATATATGTGACACACACACACACAAACATTTGTATACTACTAGATATAAAAACTTGTAAAATTATATATTCAACCAAAAAAAAATTTTTAAGAACAATAAATATGGTATTGTAGCAAAGTATTTATTAGCACTACTACAGAATGAAGATTCCACGACGGTTTTTAACCGTCGTGGTAAAATTTCCACGATGGTTTTCTAACCGTCGTGGAATCCTCAGTCGTGGAATCTTTTGAGATTCCACGACGGTTTTTGAACCGTCGTGTAATGCGAAAAATAAAAACTGTAGAATGGATATTGCAGAAAATACCATGACGGTTTTTTAAAAACCGTCGTGGTAAACATATCAACCACGACGGTTTCTACATGAAACCGTCGTGGTTTCCTCAAGAAACCACGACGGTTTCTCAAGAAACCGTCGTGGTTTCCCCGTGAAACCACGACGGTTGCACGGGGAAACCGTCGTGGTTTCACCGGGAAACCACGACGGTTGCATGGGGAAACCGTCGTGGTTTCCGCTAGAAACCACGACGGTTTCACGAGGAAACCGTCATGGTTTCCCCGGTAAACCACGACAGTTTCACGGGGAAACCGTCGTGGTTTCCCCAGAAAACCACGACGGTTTTCTTTAAAACCGTCGTGGTTTCCCCAGAAAACCACGACGGTTTTCTTTAAAACCGTCGTGGTTTCCGGTTAACCACGACGGTATTTCGAAACCGTCGTGGTTTATAATGAATTTTTTTTTTTTTTTGTAAAAAAAAAGCCGACGTTTTTGGTTTCTGTTCGTTTCTTTATTCACAGGTGGCAAAGCCCCTGTTTTAATACGATATTATTAAAACATGCAATAATATTTTCTCAAATAATCTATGATTACCTGTAATTTATAATTTACAATAATAAATATGAAGAAAGTAAAAATGTTATTTATTTATTGTTTGCAGTCAATATTGTATAAACCGCATGACAAATGAAGCCCACTCCTGCCTAACTAAGATCATGTCAGCATTAGTATAAAAATCCTTCCTTTGAAGCAAGGCTAATCCATCAACAGATAAGGTTATTTCTCGCATGAAAGCTAACACAAAATAACCACACTCAACATAACCTTCCTGTACTGGACATCGAACAGTATCAATCAACGTTTGGCAATTGCGTCGCTGTTTTATTCCTCTTCCCACCAACAATTTCCAATCGTTAAGTGCCCTACCATTTCAACACATTGAAAACAATTACAAGAACAATCATTTTATCTATAAGCAGATATACATATGAACATCAAAGAATACTTACGTCGTAATTAGGTCTTTAAAATCATCACCCGGTTCGTTTGCTAGAGGATTAAAATACATGACTGAGTCATCCCACGGATCAATAACCGCCAAGATCCAATGTTGGCCGCTGTTATATGGCATTAGAAACCGCTTTCCTTTTGGTGCGTTTCTTAATATCCGTACAATGTATTCGGCCCTCTCTCGAACGTAGGCAACACGATCTACATTTTGTTGAACTGGTGAGACAAGGACTGGAGAAATAAACTCGAACCGTTGATCCATACCTGTTCTTGCACAGCCATCCGCTAAGTATTTGCAAAATAATTCAGCTCACTTGTTACGCAAACACTACATATATAAGCTTAAGGATTATATATAATAATGTTCGGTTAAGGATAAATATATTACCTGATGTATACCATTATGCTGTTTGAACTAATTTCTTTAAATGTTATGAAATGGTAAATATCTTCATACCCAATATATATTGGCATGTCATCGCCAATGACGCACTGTTGTAGTGGGCACATTATTTGGGTACCGTCACGCATGGAACTTTGTGCGTAAAATGCCAAAGGTTTTAATTCGAAGGGAATTTCATTAAAGTCGAATTAAGGTAGTTCTTCTTGTTCCGGTTGTTGTTGTACCTCTGGTTGTGACTGTAATTTCTTCCTCCCTGCTCTCTTTTTTGTTCGTTTGCTTCCCTGATCTTCTATATGAGGAGCATGGCTGGGACCTTTACTTGCCTGACTCAAACTTGGTTGAACGACGACTAATCTCTTAGGCCAAGCAACAAACCCACCAACAGCTTCTTCAACGAACGTGGCTTCGTTTGTCATTGGATGTTGTCAAAAATCCGTAGTGAAGCATGTTTAGATAAGACACGAACTAAAATGTTTAATTATCATCGTGTTGTATATATCATTCTTTTTGAAATTCAAGAGGAAAAAAAATATATATATATATATATATATATTTTTGGTGTTAGCCATAAAACAAAGGAAATGCATGTAGGTGGCAACTAGCCAAACAGAACAGTGCTAAAGGATGCCTGTAGCTTCCTTTAATCATGGAAGCTATAGATTTAAATTCCCAATTAAGGGCATATATATTGGTGATTGAAAAATCCGAGTATGGTCTTTTTCCAAAACCTTGGATTAAATTGATGTGACAATTCTTTTATATTAATAAAGCAGCTTGAATAATGGCAAATTCCTGATTTGCATGCTTCCGTGCATCACATATACATGTATGGACCATTTTTCTCATTAAATTTATTAATTAATTTTCTCTTTTTCTTTCCCAACGATTAATAAACCATCACTCTCCCATTCCCCTCTTCCCCACCACCCTTCGGGACCCCCCTCTCATTAAACTCAACTTTAAATTTGGTTCATTTGTACAATATATATATATATATATATATATATATATATATACACGCAAGTAGTTTGGTGTTGAAATTTGAAATATATTTCATATAATGAAATTAAGTATTGAATTATTGTTAGGTTATGTAAATTATATATGACAAGGGTGTCTTTATTTTGTATTGAAGAGAACGAAAACATGAGTTAACTAAACAATCATGTATTTGGTCACTTATAAAATTCGTAAGGTGAGTTTATTGAGCCCCATATAAAACGGAAAGTTTCAAAAAAAAAAAAAAAGGCTATTTTTATTTATATCCCCTGGATTTTGGGATCATTCTCACTATGTTCTCTAAATTTTATAAATTCTCACTTTACCTTTAAAATTTTGAATTTAATCTCATTTTACCCTATCTATTAAAATTACAGTTAAAAACATATGAGAAAATAGATGATTAGTCTTACTGATATGTTAGAAATCCTGTTAAAAAAAACTATATGACTACATTTAACTCACTTTTTTTCTCATCTATTTTTAACTGAAATTCTAATAAAAGGAGTTAAGTGGGGTTAAATTCAAAGTTAAATGGGGCAAAGTGGAAGTTTTTAAATTTTAGGGAACAAAATGAAAAAAACCCAAAAATTCAGGGGACACAAATAAGAATATTTATTAAAAAATGTGAATTGTTAATCTTTATTTACACTCCTTTGGTATTGATTTCTGTCTGAGGTAAACAAAGCAATTTTTCTTAAATGTGAATCAAGTTCTTGAAATTATTATTATTATTTTTGAGTAGATATATATTGCTAGAATTTTGTTTCCCCATTAGTACATATGTCTGGCCTGATAAGGAAATTAACTGCGGCAAAAAAAGTTGCATGCATGGTTTTGATTTTAATTTTACTACTCATGTGTTATTTCAAATCATACATGCATATTATACATACAATGAACTTGTTTGTGGACCATTCTTGATCTACCAAATAAAGAGAATATTTAATCTTAATATATTTATATGTTTATGTAAATAGAGGGTAAAGTGATAACTAATATGCGACTCCAAAAAATGCTCCGAAGATTTTTTTTTTTTTTTTTCCTATTAAGAAAGTTAGATCGGAAGAAATAATATTCAAATCTTTTGGAAGGTATGTGATCTGGATTGAGCTGAAAAGGAGGTTTTTGACAAACACAACTTGTTGAATAATGTCTTCACTTTTTTCGTCTTAACGTATATTTGTGGGAATTTGTGGCTGTGCACACGAGTAACGACTGCTTTCTATTATAAATGTTACACATGATTCATGCCTTTTCACAAGGAATTATATTCCATTCTACGTTTCCTACTAATTTACTATTAATTTATTATTAATATTATTATTATTGCTATTGCTAATATTATTATTGTTTTTAAAAAAATTAAAATAAAAAATTCCATAACAAGTAAAGTAGTACAATCATCTTAATCCATATACCAATAATTTATTGTTAAAGAAAACACAATACCAATAGAGAATTGTTTTCATCACTAAACTCGAAAAAGGTATAGGACTTTATAATTGGAAGACACCAAAATAGTACATCAAAAGAAAAAATATTGAGCAAGCACCTTACTCCTTACTCGTTAGCAGATCATCTATGCACAGTTGAAGAAAATATCTACAACCAATGACGAGAAACCTATAACACCATTAATATCATATTAAAACTGAAAAAAAAAATTAAAAAAAATCTTGGAAGGATTCTAACTCTAGATATTGTGGTGAAATCAAAAATAAAATTACCAATAGTCTAGAATCACACTACTACATCTACCACTAATTATTTATATAGTTTGGAACGTGTATAGGCAATTAATTAATAATGCCGAGGCATCTCCTTTAGATTTTGTTTCCACACCACTCGTGGGAGTCTGCCTTGTCGTATGTACAAAAGGGTTAGCTTTTCTCGCCGGATCATGAAATTGGCCTTTTTTTTTTTTTTTTTTTTGGGTCTAGAGGCTATTAATACTTGAGATCAACAAAATTAAACAGTATAAAAAGTTTAAAAAAAAAAAAAAAGGAATTATCATAAGATACATATATAGTATTTTGTTTTTCTCTCTTTCTTTATATCTCTTGTGATGAAAATTCAAAAAGAGGGCTTTTTTTTTTTTTTTATTTATTTATAATCTCATGTATTGCGGCGGATATCAAGTGAACCACAAACCAATTGATATGATGAAATTGGAATAATTTTTTGGTTAATTTCAAAGAGGCCATCATGGCAAAATGTGGCATTGTTTCTTTCTATGTGCACATTTTAATTTTATGCATTTGTACTTTTATATTCTATATTGCAACAAGTTGACAGGGACTACAAACTGTGATGGATTCAGTGGATCTAAATCGACTACTGATGGGAACAATTTTCGGAAACATTATAGAACTTTTTAAAAATAAATAAATAAATAAATAATGATGAGAGCAAATAACTCCTATTTATCGTATATATAACATTTTAATTAAAATTTTGACACAACAATGAGTGAAAAGAAAGAAACGTTTAAAAATTTTGTGGATAAATTTTAAAAAAAATTTTGAAATAAAAAGTATCAAACACATTAAGAAAACAATACATCATAACTATAAATTGGCATCTTACTAAAATTACACTTATTAAATCATATTTAAATGTGTACATGATGCGTTACATTAATATATTAATTTGATGCCTAATTAGAAGTAGGACATATATTAAATCAATGGTGAAATTGGTGCTACTCAGTTTACCAATTATGTATCGATTATGAAAACTTTGAAGTTAAATGCAATCCATTCAAATTATAGACATTAGGATATTTAGATATATTTCCTCAATTGATAGATTGTTAGTAAATAATTAAAAATTAACCCAAATATTCGAGAATATATAATAACTGACAGATATTACATATGTTCATTGTTGATCCATGTTTAATTCTTATGATTTTGTAGTTACTTACATATTTCTGTTTACTTCTAACTGTGGAGAATTTTGTAACAGGAGGATAACAAACTGTTAGGTATTCATACAATTTTATTAAATTGTCAAAGTAATTTTGCATCTGATATGATTTTGATGTTATTTATCCAGAAGTACTAACAATTTCTTTTTCTTTTTCTTTTTTGTTTCCCTTACACTTATCAAACACCCTTTATTGTTTTTTTCTTTGGTCAAACCGTAAAAGACTCCATTTTATACATGTTAAACAGAAGCTGAAAGCAAACCAAAGCCACACAATAAGATTTCACTCAAACATTGATCACCAGCCAAAACAGCAAAAGTATCTCACCATCTCATCGTCATACACCCCAAACACTCATCCAGCCACACACGATTCAACAATTCGAATTATATTGACCTAATGATTATTGTCATGATGGTTATAAATTTTCTAATTTAATTGGTTGTAAGGTATTTATTAAATTAATTTGTCAACTCATTATGGATGTTTTAAATTTGTTCACTGTAAGTATACTTTTTTTTTTTTGAAGTTTAGTGGGAATTCGATCTGCACCTTTAGGTGAGTCAGTTGGTATCATCATAGTTTACGCTTTTAATTTGTTGTTATGGTACTTTTTTTATAAAATATTTTTTTTATTATTTTTTTTAAATCAATTTTGTTTATTATGAGATTAAAAAAGAATCTTTGAAAAGAGCTCAAATTCAGAGACTCAAACCGAAAACTACAGATACGGATACTTCGGTTGAACAATGACCGACGTACTTTAGTTGATATAGGATGAGAAATCTCGAATCTAGTTCGGTTAGCATGACCCAATAAAATGTAATACGATCACCTAATATGAATTCAATATTGATTATGAGTCACGATAAAACAATTAGCAATAATGATGAAGGTAAGCTTTGATAGCTAGCTAAGAGATCGATGAACAATGATATCATTATTCTTCATATTATAATATACATTACAAGCCGAAATGGAAGCTGAGATGTTGACATTTTGTGTCCTTTGTATGATAAAAAGCACATAATTTATAGTTACCAGATGAAATGTTGTACTGGAAACTTAAAATACATGTTATTGGTTGAGACTAGTGTTGGCGTAAATTAGTCAATGGAGAGCAGGTTAATTTGTTAGGTCTGCGCAGTACGAAAGAATCCTGTGTTCCCAGAGTAAGACAAATCAACCTAACTTTTAAAAATAATGAGAACCATATAAATATGTATATATACATATATTTTTCTATATTACTGCTCTGACGTCATTCGTGATCTTGATCACGACAAAATATATAAATGAATAAAATGAATATATATATATATATATATATATATATATATAAGCTCTGTATCTGAAATTGACTGCAGCATTTAATATTCCCTTTCAGGGTTGGAGAAAATGAAAAACGAGATTTGATGAAAAAAGAATCATTTAAATGATTCTTATATATAGCATAGGTATGAATATGATCAAGATCTCATTAACACCAGCCATAAGTAATTATTTGCAGTTAATTATAACTAAGATGTTTCTATAGTTGAGAAAATTTTTGTTTGCATATGGTTTTTGGAGTCCTAGAATATATCTGAAACTCATTTGCTAGGTTTCCATCTCAATCAGTTTTTCTCCCACAAAAAAAAAAAAAAAAAAAAAAGAAGAAGAAACTTTAGATGTATTCACTTTATATTGACTTATGTTCTTCTTAGAATAGTAAGGAACAATTTCTAGGTGAGGATTAGATGCTTCTGATCAGAGTTCAAGGTTCCAGGCACTTACACACACACTACTGCTCTTTAGTCATCAGTATTTAAGGAGCTTTTTTATGGTAGATCATCCCTATTCATAATGAACGTTTTGATAAATAATAATAATCATATAGAAATAATAATCATAACAAGTAAGCAAAACTAACATAATTTGAGGACGGTTCAAAACATATAGCAAGATTAATTAATATGGTATGTTAATATGGTAATTTTTCTAGGTCGAACGTTCATATTTTTTTAATCCTTGTGTGTAAGGATTCAATTTCTTGGTTATTGACTATTTAATCTTATTATATATATATATATATATATATATATATAAGAAACATTCTATGTCTTTATGTAGTACTCGATAAGATAAGGAATTAGTTTCTTTTAACACATAGTCCTAATAAACTAGGTGCGCTCCTATTTTGTAATTATTTTAATCTAGTACCTAGAAAAATTATATGCACGATTAACGGTAATCCTTTGCAGAAAAACAAGAAATAATGTATGCATTATAAAACTATGGACTTCTTACTAATTTGTCTTTAACCTGAATAGTCGGTTTATAACTAGATATAAATAGTTTTGTTAAAATATATTTCCTTATTTCAATTATGTGATTTGACGAAATTCCCTTGTGAAAAAGTAAATGGCACATGGCACTAAATAATTAGCTCTTCTCATATAAGATTGACAATGAAATTCAGAAAGATACAAAATGATTGGTAGGAGTATTGCTGTTATTATTATTTAGCGTGTTTGACTGTACCTTACATGAATGACTGTCTCACCGTTTTCATATGTTAGGCCAATGGGTTTTTCAATCTTTTCTTTTTTTAATTATAAACACATATATTATATTGTAGATTACCTATCATTACAAATTAGACCAAAAAACGTAACAAATTATTTAAAGCCTCAATGTAAAGACCAGTATATTCCATTTCTGTCACATAGTTATTGATTACCCCTTATAATAAATAAAAAAATAAAAAATGGGCAGATTTTTCATGTCTCTGTACATGATTTGAATTTGTTAACCTAAAGGTCCAATAAATTAAGGAATAAAACTTGCAAAAAGATGTCAATAAACAGAAAAGCTTGTTTATATATGTTTTATGTTCAACTGTGATTTAGGGGCTGCAATCTTACAATATAAAATAATCATGGGGGTTGGTTTTGTATATGCTAAACATAAACTAAATTGACAAGATCTCAAACTTGAAATATCAACGTATACAAAATAAATATATTATAAGTAAGTATTGTCATTATTTTATTAATAAATATTTTAAAAATTATTATATTATTAAGAAAAAATATACTATTTCTACGAATAAAAAGATGATTACTCATATTTGTATATTTAAAAAAAAAAAAGGGCTTTTAATTGATGTTCTTAGCTCTGCTCTTTACTTTTAAGATGATCGTTTCATTCTTCATGACTGATGATTTTGTTCTTATTTAGTTTATATCCCATTAGATTAATTAAAACTACTTTTCTTTAATTTATTTCCTTTTTAAATCCATTAATCTTTGGTCAAATTAAGTGGGGGCCTAACATCATGTGAATTAGGGTTTAATTAAATATTGCTCTTGACTGACTATTGGCACCTTTGAAGCATTCACACTACGGTACGACTAATGACATTCAAAATGAGAAATATTTACTTCAAGAGTAATTGCCAGATTTAACCTTTTCATCATATCTTTTAATTTAGCTATACATTAAGCTATCTTGTTAACTTTCTACATGACATTAATTCCTGGAAATTATTATTAATTGTTCACTCACCTAAGTACGTACTATACTAAGAAAGAGCTGTATACTTGCCGACATTCTATAAGCAAATCAGATTATTTATGTATGTGTATGTATGTATGTATATATATATTTAGCATATGTTTTGTTCGTCGGTTGGAAATAAAATTTTTAAATTGAAATTGGTTAACTTTTTAAAAACTAATCGGTTGGAAATAAAAATTTTAAATTAGAGTTGATTAACTTTTTAAAAAATAATTAAAATTTTTGTTGACTATTCAGAAAAATAAAAATAAAAATTAAGTTAAAAAATTTGAATTCCAATTAAAACACCAAACAAACAATTATAGTTTCTTTTCCGGCTACCCTTTGAAAGTATAATCACCTGAACTAATAAGGATCGGCCGTAACGATCAGAACATACAAATTCTGTATCTATATACACACATATACATATATGCATATATGATTTTCTTATTCATTCTTTTAGTTTCTGTTGTCATATATTTTAATGCATGTTTGTATACATAATCAGCCCATATATATTTATATATATATAGCATTTTGGGTTTTTCTCTAAAATCGGAAGCACTCTTGACTGCATCCAACCACTAAAGTGCTTAGACTAAAATGGAATCTAAAATATTATCTATATTATTTTAAAATTAAACCCTAATTACTCTTTAAGATGTTCCACTGATTATAAGTTGATCATTTCCAAATTTTCCATTGATTATTTCAATTTAAAATTGCTGTCTGAATCGTTCAGGCATCTGTTCCTCCAAAAGAGATATTATTCTTTAGAGAGAAGATGAAAGGGAGAGATGGTGATGTTTCTTTTATATAAGACTTGACGTGAATCATCAAACACAATTTATTAGACAAGTTGACTGATGAACAAGCTTTTATATATATATATATATATATTATATATATATTATATGTAGTTTATGTGCTCTAACTGATCGAGCTGCTTCGCTAGGTTTCGGCAAAGGTCAAAATTCACTTTAGACCATTGCTTTTACCATAATTCAAAAGAGTAGCTGTTAGATTCCTCCACTTCCAGAATATTTATTTGATAATTAGTTGGAGAGAGAGAAAGATGTATTTTGACTCGGAAAATGTTGCTTAATAAATAAATATGCGTGTGTAATTCTATGAGATTCGTTCTCACCGAAAAGAGGGAGAGAACAAAAAAACTTGACTTGGATTTTTCAAACTAAGAGATAAATATATATAGAGAGGGTTGATTTCCTATCCAGTACCGGATAGTATTCAATAATATAATTTCAGTTACTATAAATATAACTTTAGTTAGTATTAATATGAATTCATGTAGAAATAAATGTAAAATAAGAGAATTTACATTTATTTTAACTACACTTATATCTGCATGAATCTACATTCTTAGTAACTGAAATTTACATGCTGGATATCATACATTACTGGATATGAGACTTAATGATATATATATTTATATATATATATATATATTTCAGAACCATTCTAGGTTTCCTTTCTTTTGTGATGGAAAATATGCCAATATGATTATTTATTGGGATAAATTGCTCATTTAGTCTCTAAACTTTTAATCTTGTATAACTTTGGTCTCATTACTTTTTTTCATAGCTAAAATATCCTAAACTTCTAAAATATTACTACGTCCAAAAATTAACGAAAATGATAACTGTAGCAATTTTTTAATTATTTATATGGTCATTCCAGCAATTAAAAAAAGAACAAGGAAATACCCGAAACTATTAAATGTTACTACAATAGTTATTTCTATTAAATTTTAAATGGAATTCGTTAGTAATTTGGTTAAAAAGTCTAAAAATTGATATAAAGGACTATTGTAGCAATATTTTAATAGTTTGAGGGTATTTTAGCTATGAAAAAAATTCAGGAACTAAAGTTGTATAAAGTTAAAAAATCAAGAATAACCTAGCAATTTACTCTTACATATTATGATGATACATTAAACGGAGACTATATATATATATATATATATATACGAATTAAGAAATGTTTGGGGGCCTAGATGAAAAATAATTTAATCGAATATAAATATATATTTTTAATAACCACCTTATTCGGGGAGTTTAAATTATGTGCTTCTTTGCGCCCCTCAATTATGTCCAGTATGGGGTGCGCAAATTTTTATCGGAAGGGTTTAATCGAGAAGCTGATAAATTTTAGTTAACACCGATACTTTTTAACTCTAATTTTTCTTTTTTTTTTTTTTTTTTTTTTAGCTTGACTAGTTACCAATTTCATTGGACAAAACATAACATAATTACCAACAAGGGACCATTCTATGTACTTTAGAATAATAATGGGTGCCATCAATATTAGTAACCATAAAGAACTTATTGAGGACAATGCCAAGAATATTATAACAAGAAGAATAGTTATTGATTTGGAGAAGGATCTAACTGATTCATGAATGCAAGTTTCGTTTATACCAAGGGAGAACCACGGATATATATGTAAATAGTTGATTTCTCCAACAATTATTTTTAAACAATTTAGGGAGAATCCTAACCATATTAGCTAGGTTAAAGGTTTTCAAAATACTTCAAACCACACATATATATATATAAAAATGGTCTTAAATTTATACTGATGGTATTCGATAATGTGAACTTCAATTACTGTAATGTAACTTCAGTAACTAAAATGTGAATTTATGTAGAAGAAATATAAATAAGAGGAATTCAATTAACTTTAACTATATTTCTTTCTGCATGAATCACATTACTATTAACTGAAGTTTACATTCAAATAACTGAAATTCACATTGTCGGACACCATCAGATATGGATTTAAGACTTTGTATACTATATATTTTTGAACTAGATAGGGGATTCAAACTCTTTTCTCATGATGTAGTCAAGTGTAAAATTATCAAAGGCTATGTATATAACCACTATTTCAGACTATTTGAATTACTGCTAGGCACATACGAGTTTTGATTTTTTTTTTAATTGAAAAATATAAATTTAAATATGCACCTATTAATTATTTTTACACAGGAAAAAAAAAGTAAAAAACAATTAAGAATTTTCCATAGGCCGGTCCAATCCGTTGTAGTTCATTATGGGTAAAGAGTTGCTTGTTTTTGTTAAGGCACACCTATAAGCTTCTTTGAGATGCAGTGTTCGTTCAAGAACTTAAATCAAGATAAGATCGAGATAACACAAAACTGCTTAGCTATTTATATCCATAAAATATTAAAGACAGAAAATGCAAAATATTATAACAAGAAAATATATGATAGAAATCTAATGACATAATGCATTCGTTTATCAGAACACATATATATGTATATTATTTTCCAACATTATTTTAAACAATTTAGAATCTAACCATATTAGCTAGGTTAAAGTTTTCAAAAATACTTCAACACACACACACATATATATATATAAAAATGGTCTTAAATTTAATACCTGATGGTATTCGATAATGTGAACTTCAATTACTGTAAATGTACACTTCAGTAACTAAAAATGTGAATTTATGTAGAAGAAAATATAAAATAAGAGGAATTCAATTAACTTTAACTATATTTCTTTCTGCATGAATCACATTACTATTAACTGAAGTTTACATTCAAATAACTGAAATTCACATTGTCGGACACCATCAGATATGGATTTAAGACTTTGTATACATATATATTTTTGAACTAGATAGGGGATTCAAACTCTTTTTCTCGTGATGTAGTCAAGTGTAAAATTATCAAAAGGCTATGTATATAACCACTATTTCAGACTATTTGAATTACTGCTAGGCACATACGAGTTTTGATTTTTTTTTTTAATTGAAAAATATAAATTTAAATATGCACCTATTAATTATTTTTACACAGGAAAAAAAAAGTAAAAAACAATTAAGAATTTTCCATAGGCCGGTCCAATCCGTTGTAGTTCATTATGGGTAAAAGAGTTGCTTGTTATTTGTTAAGGCACACCTATAAGCTTCTTTGAGATGCAGTGTTCGTTCAAGAACTTAAATCAAGATAAGATCGAGATAACACAAAACCTGCTTAGCTATTTTTATCCCGAAAAAATAAAAAGAAAAAAGAAAAAAGAAAAACCCTCTTAGCTAATAGCTATCCCTTTCCATCGTACAAAATCTTTGCCATAATGCTATTGTTGAAGGCTAGTGTAACATTGATTGTACTTGGTCAAAACCTATATATATTGACATTAATCTTGTTGAGTTTTTTTTCCCCCCCTGTGAATTAATCCCTACCCTTCCACATCTTTTACAGTCTTAAGGTATTATTTGAGAAATTAGCGCATCCTTTTCATGCTACTATGTATATATATATATATATATATAATATATACCAGAGACTGTGACCGTCCGTTTCTTTTGTTTTTTTGTTTTTTTGGATAAAGATGGCAGTTGTTGCCCAACAATTTTAATTAAAAAGACGTATGATAAAAAGTTCAATGGACTTTCCTGCAAGTGCTTTTTTCTAAGGTTTTATATTCTGGCATGAAAAGAAAAATGAGAGAATTATCGGGATACATGTATATACTAAATATAGGGTTTTGTTTTTATATGGCTTTAGTAGTTTTATTAAATTTTAATTTTGATGAGATTTACATCAAATCTAACGTTAAAAAATGTACTATTAATAAGGAAACTCTATTTCTAAAAATGCTAGTTATGAGGTTTAGATATTTTATTGCCTATAAATACAAATATGACATACATAACAGTTCGGGAAGGAAAAAAAAAAAAAAAGCTTAAATGAAAAGCTAGGCATAAAGTCGTATTCTTGGATCTGGTACATGACACATGTAAAAGAAAGGTTTTAGTTGAAAAAATTTTCAAAGCATACCGTATTATAAATACCATGGATTTCTCGCAATCATTGTAAACATAATACTATTGATCTCAGCTTATTTAAAAATAAATTTAAAAAAAAACCGAATTTCATAAAGTGTTATATTAATTAATCTTTTTTTTTTTTTACTCACCAAAAATTAATCTTTTTTTCTATTATATTTGGTCATTTTCTTCTTTCTTTAATTTTTTTCGTTTACTTTTATATATTCTATAGTTTAACTCATGATGTATTCATTAAAGATTAAACTACCATGACATGTTCCGTTAAAATATTTCCCTTTCGTGTAGACCACCTTCTCATTAATTATATTTTGGAACTTTGACTTAAAGAAATTACACATGGAACAAAACGATATGAAACAGTCTTTTGTTTTTTTCCCCTTTTTAGTGGTGGAAATAATTGAGTTCTTCCTAAAAGACAATATATATGTGTGTGTGTGTGTGTGTGTGTGTGTGTGTGTGTGTGTGTGTGGGTGTGTGTGTGTGTATTATATATACACACTCAAGTACTCCAATTCCTTCATCTCATGACGAGATAGAAGGTTCAACACAATCTCTGAAAGATGATTAGAGGGAACACAAAGCATTTATATGTATCATATTCTTACAATCATATATCTATATAACTTCATGATCGTCATCTATAATAGGGCACATTGAGAGGGAGTCTGGCAAATTATAGGCCGATGCTCTATATAGAGAACCTAAGATGTCAATAATTTTCTTGATCAAATTTTCTTTACATTTTTTTTTATATAAAAAAAGGTATATATATTTTGTTGGTAATATTTGAGATAAAATTGACACAGATAAAGTGGAAAAGCTCAAGACAATCGCAAGCGAATTAGGAGGTTGTCAAAATCAGCTTTTATTTATTTATTTATTTCTTTTTTTTTTTTTTTTTTTTTTTTGGTGATATTGAAGGATTGAGTTTTTGGGTGGGCGTTGTTGATGGGAAGCTGTCATGATTTACAGTTGGTTGGTATGGGGCAAAGCGTGAGACGACCTTTTGTATTATTGGTTTTTGGATCAAATCATGGGGCTCATCTCATCTCAACCAGTCTTTCAAATGACATTTTCATGTGGGCCCACTTTCTGATGGTCTTAGCCTACCAAATCCAAGAAAGAAAAATAGAAAATTGACCCAAAAAAAAAAAAGTCTCGTCAAGGAAAGGGGTGGGAATTGAATGCGGGAATGAGGAAATTTTGAAAACAAAAAATAATTAAAACTCACCATTTTACGAGTTTCCATATTTGAGAGGTGTTTGGTGGATAAATTAAATTGAGATTTTTAAATTTAAATAGTAATTTTTATTGATTTTTTCAGAAAAAATAAAAAATATGATGAAAAAAATATAATTTAGCTTGAGTTGAGTATGCATATCAAACGGGTCCTGAATTTGGAACTCGTCTAATGGCTTCTTATATGGTAGGGTATCTTTATTGGAAGGTGTGTTTTTCAATGTTAAATTTGATCAAAATCATATTAAAAAAAAAAAACAAAACAAAACATAATAAAATCCTATCAATTGATTGTGTATGTTTATGTACTCTCAAAGAATTCTCTTTCATATATTCATTTATATAAACTAAAATGTAACTACCCTTATCCTTTTGTCAATTTGAGGTATTGAGAAAAATATAACTTATATATTCAATCAACTATTGTTGTCTTGACACGAGCAAAATAATAATAATATAATAAAGATGGCTAAAAATCACCTAAAGTCATGAATGCATATGTTATATTATTTTTCCCGCCTTGTCAACATGTTCTGTTATTCTTGAGGAGCCAACGAGGGGGAAAGCATTCTTATGGGATAATTAGGTGGTATGCCAAAAAAAAAAAAAAATGGTAGATTGATTTTTGTTATAAGTTTTGCAAAAAAATATCAATTTGATGATGTTATAATTAATTAAAAACTATTTCAAAAAATTTATGTTTCTCTCTCATCCCCACTCGCCTTCTCTTTCTCTTCTCTCTCTCCTTCCACATTCTTTCTCTCTCTCCTCTCTCCCCCTCTTTCTCTCTCCCCTTTCACGCAACAAACCACCACTTCCCTCTCTCTCTTCCCTTCCTTTTCTCTCCCTTCTATGCCGTCACACTGATCCGTCAATCTACTGTCACGCTGCTAGAGCTCTGACGAGACTACTACAGTTCCGCTGTCATGATCTGTCTGCATGACCTCCGATGACGTGCCACGCTACCTCATAGCTCCGATCGAGGTCCTCACGTAGGAGATCCGGCTACCAGAGTTTCTCTTTTGCCTGTGCCTCCACCTTCACTGGCCTCCAAAGTTCCAATCGTGACCTCATACCTCCAATCCCCCCCTCGCGTTAGAGATCCGATAATCGGAGATTCTATTTTGCTCGATCCCGAGCCAAAACCTCACGCCTCCATCTTCGCCGAATTCCGAAGCTCCACTCAAGCTCGAGTAGAGGAGATCCGGTGACCGCGAGTGAGGAGATCCAAATCTCCTCCACTCACGTTCTCTCGTCTCGGCCATGGAGAGGAGATCGACTATGACGTCCTCTATGCGATCTTCCTCTGGTGTTAGACATCAGATCTCTGCTTAGGATTGTATGGAGCACGAGATCCATTCCAATCTAGTCTGTCATTTCCAAACTATATAAATTGTTTTTTGTAGAATTTTGTTGAATTTTTAAGGGTACAACAATGGATTTTAATGTTTTTTAATATTTCGATGATAAAATTTAGAAATTCTGATATTTTTATGAATTTTATTGAATTTTAGTGATATTTGTTAAAATATGGTGGTTGTTTAAATATTCTGGTAGTGGAAGCTGAAAAATCCGACAAAATCAAAATTTTTCGACTGGTAACTATTTGGTTACCAAGTTTCCAGTTGGTAATTACTTGGTAACCAGCCGGCGTGATGGTTACCGATCAGAAACCTGTCGGCAGTTGGTAACTGGTTACCATTTGATAATCAATTGATAACTAGATGGTAATCAAGTATTTTAAAATAAATAGATAAATAAATATTTATGATATTATCTATTCTTACAAGAGTTTTTTCATGTGCGGTAAAAATTGATCCAAGCCTTGATTTTGTGGCATTTTATCAAAAGTGCCCCTTTCTTATGGAGACGATTGGGATTTGGAAGTCACATTGGCCCATTTGATTAATGGGGCCCTTTATCGGCTTGAAGTTGGCCCATTAAGACATTAGAGGGTTGGACCAAGGAAAACCGAGAGCTCGGCTTTATCCACCTATGAAAAGCTCCTTTCATAACGCTCCAAAAATTATTCAAACGTCAATGGCCCATTCTTGAGCTTTCATTTAGCAAATTTCTTTTAAAAAAAAAAAAACAAAGAGAAAATTCATTTCATAAGAAATAAAATACATAAGACATAATTGATCTAAAATACAAAAAAATTCTATCCTGAATCACAGAATGAATCCATACAGTAAATACCAAAATAGTACATGAATTAATACAAATGTCAAAACTCAAATAGGAGAAGACCCGCTAGACATATAAATTTCGAGCTTGATCATTGCTTGTTAAACAACACCAAAATAGTTGATGGACTAGCCCAGTCAACTTAGATCAACTCTCACGTAACGGTGACACTCACACCACGACATCCGATAACATACGGATGTGAGACATTAACAGAGGGCATCGCCTCTATTATTATCGAAACAAAAACATCAGAGTAAATAAAAAAAAACACACTAAAGTAGTAAAAAACATCAACGCCCTTATTATAACAAAATAAAAGAAAGATTCACTGGTAGAAAGCCATCGGCCGTCAAATGAAAGTCATATTTAAGCGGAGCCACCCCAGAAGAATAACCCATCTCCAAGATAGATTAGATCCACCCCAACGGATGTGCCGTTTCACACGCAGTTACCATCACGAGAAAGCCGAAGTCGAGACGAGTCCATGGGCTGAACTTTATGGTCGGAAGCCTGACGATGTGCCCGAAGATGATGCCAAAACTCCGGCCAAACACTACAACTTTTGTTATAATTATTATTTAGGCTAAAGACGAGCATTATCAATTAAGTTAAAACGTTTTTTGCCACACAATTTTTAATTGAAGGGCCAATTAGTTTTAAGGCGCACATTACCGATAAGCAAGAAATTAGGAGTTCGAACTCAAGTTCATCCACAAAGAGAGAGAGAGGGAGGGGGAGAGAGAGAGAGAGAGATGTTGTTGAACTTGAACTGGAACTCCGGGGGTGGGTGGGTGATGGGTCAGGCCTCATGCAAGCGTTGGTGGAAGTGGAACTGGAGGATAACGTGCTTGTCTGCTAATTCCAACACGGAGCAGCTTCGCTCTCAACTCGATCAGCTCCAGTCCGAGGCTGACACTGCCAGAGCCAAAGGTTCTCTTCTCTTTCATTTCCATTTTCCCTTCTTTTTCTCCCTTTTTTTCCTGTTATTCTTTCTTTTCAATTCTCCATACCCATTTGCGTTTTCACCCGCAAAATCCAATTCTTTCGCCTTCAATTTACTCGACAAAAAAAAAAAAAAAACTATTAGTCTTAGCTTTCCTTTTCTTTTGTTGTGTATGGTTGTCATGTGATATGAGTAGTTTGGTCGATTTTATGGCAGTGATTGAAATGGAGTAATTTGTGAATATGTGTAATTATTGTAGCTAACAATGCGAGAATGAGGCTCATGCGTCTGTCGGAGGCAGCTGAGAAGCTTAAACGACAAGCAGCGATTAGCGTCCGGACGGGCAAGGAAGACGATGCGAGAGAGCTCCTCTTTCAGAAGAAGAAGGTCATGGAAGCTTTGGAGAAATCAAAGACCCGCATTGAATTTCTTGATCAACTTTCCACAAAGCTTAATGAGGTATTTAAAAATAATTAAGTACTAAAGTTTTATTTATTTTTCATGAACACTACCAGGATGCCAAGTTCTATATCAACTTTTTAATACTAACTAGCGTGACATGTGAATTATTGGTTGTTAATCAATACATATTTAAAATTTGTTATATCAGTTTGATATAATGAAAAGATTGCATTTACTCCTGAAAATATGATAACTCACCGTCAGTTGAGTTGGTTTCACAAAGTTGGGGTCATTGAAATGTGTTATAACGGGCGAAAATCCATGACAGTGGACAAATTTGGTGACAATTTTGTAAGCTGACCACTTGTATTTTTATCTGTTTATGGCTTCTGCATCAGTCAAACATGATAATCAACATAACTTTATGGATTCTGTTAGTAGACAACATTTTGTTTTCTTTGTCTGTTCAGTTGAATCCTTCTTTTGTTCTTTTCCTTGATCTTATTTAAGAACTTTATCTTTCAGCCTATCTTATGATCAGAAGAAGCCTAATTTGGTTTCAGGCGATATCTTTAAAAGAAAGGCAGCTAATTGGAAGTGTTGCTTTGGATCTTGAAGTTGTTGGTGAGGATGCTTCTAGTCCCGTTCGGATAGTATCCCCAACACCGAAAGCTACAGAAGATGTGATTGGAGATGAAGACTTTACATCTAATGATAAGAAACTCATTGACAATCAAGAAGTGCAGTCCAGTGCAGAGTACAGTCAAGCAAGCTTACCTGTTGATCAGAATCAGGATGATCTTCAAGAATCTCCGCCGGGAATGCTGCCAAGTGGAGATGAGATAAATAGTAGTTTGAAAGGAATAACCTCTTTTGGGGATTTCTTAAGACATCTGGATGAACAGCTCAACATAATTGAATCAGAGCTTGTCACTGTTTTAAGGGTCTCAACCTTGATACTGGACGGCGAGGCAAAAACCAAAAACTTTAAGGTGCAGCAAACACTGGAACTTCTTGAAAGCATCCGCGGCATTAGGCAGAGGTATGCATGCATATTAACATGGTATTCCTGTGATCATTGCCCCCTTGCAAGACTTTTTCAAAATTTAAAGTGTTTCTTGTATGTTTTATACTACATGCGTTAGTAATATTTTTCTCTTCTCTCAATATTTGAATCCATTTTCAAGTAATTAATTTCATTTTGCAACCATGGTCTTTTTGTGTCGTTAGGATTGAGAGAACAAGGCTGGTTGAGGTGGAGAGCAAATGAAGCTGCGTTTTTTGTTCAAGTTCAGTTCCCTTCCAGCTGGTGAGAACTATAAGTTTGGCATGAAGAGTTAATTAGCTTTTTCTAATGTAGCCTTTTCAAGCTTTTTTTTGGTTCAAATTTAATCATTTGCTTGAGATACGAAGATATTGAAATAATTACAAAGGAAAAGGTCCGCCCAGCCACAATTATTTTGCTCTTTTAACCAGTTAAAGTTTTACACTCATTAGAATTCCAGTAGAAGCCTGATTTAGAACTATGTTTGTTTGTATTCTAAGCACCTCAGGTATGTCCACAACCAATTTTCCGTTCTTCCTTGGATAGATTTTAGGCCAAAAGTAGAACTTTCCTGACCATTGAAATATTCCTTCGATGTGGCTAATATCTAACCACAGAAACACGACCTGATGCCCTCACTGGTTCAGAGGACTGATTTATTTATTCAATAGTTGAAAAACAGCCATCAGCCATGTCAGTGTAACCTTCGTTGCTTTGTATGTTTGAAAAACATGTGCATATGAGAAATTTGTGCAAAATATGTTTAACAAATTCCACTTTACGAATGCACAAGCAGCACCTTTAAAAGCATAGCTTATTATGAATTTAGTTACCTTGTTCTTTTGATTTACTTTAATTGCTAGTGAATCAATTTCAGTTTCTATATTCATCCAAAGTAACCTCTACTTGGATTGCGGACTCACAGGCATCACTGAACGCTATGCCAACCCGAATACAGGTTGTTGTTGAATGACCTTTTGCTGGAGGTTGACAACCATGGCAGCTATGTATTTCCTTTATGCAACAAAACTAAAGCAATACTGTAGAAAGTCGGCCACATTTTATCCCCTCAACTGTCTTTAAAGATTGCCCTTGAAAATGCGAAAGTCCACATGGTATTTATTCTGTCTTACCCTTTTTGGCCCCCATAAATCATACATAGCAAATTGATTGGTTTCTTGTTACGCATTGCAAAAGGTATGTTTTTTGATGAGTTAAGAAAAGGCATTTTAAACAAAAATGGAGGGAAAGAATACACTTTAGAACCCTTTTTACGTGCATACAAAGAGTTGAGAAGCCGTGTCTCAATTACCTTAGAGAATCCCATTTTACTTGACTCATGAATAGATATACTCCTCATTTTCTACCAATACCCTCAGGAAATGTATTTAGCGAATCTCAAAATCAAACATGCATTTTGATTGTTCTACAAAATTCCTGTTTCTAAAAAAGTATTACCAGACGCTTTGCATTTGCTGAGCATGTGTTGAGTTAGCTGATGAGAAAATAATCTGCACTATCTAGAAGCCTACAAGCAGTGGTTGGGTTGGTCGGAGGAACCGTTTTCCTCACTGGGGCATGAGACTCTGCCTCTTGCTGGAACTTCTTAACAAGCTTCTGTAACTCCAGCTCTCTCTCCAAAACATCTTCTTCGACAATGGGTTTCTTCAATCCAAGATAGAGCAGCCCAATCCCAATGAGCGGTGCTCCTAACAGTAAGAGAATGCCTGTGAAGAGAGCAAATGCGTAAGGAGACTCTTCAGCTCCTGGTATCCCATCGACATTGATCCCAAAAAGTCCGGTGATGATGGAGAGAACCAAGGCTCCTCCAGCAAAAACTCAGATTATGAGTGACCGTGAGACTCTTGTCCTAAAATGAGAAAAATTCGACGGAGGCAACAATGTGTAGTAACGACATGGTAATTATTAAAAAAGATGTCACATCAGTTGGCGTATATGGTTTACAAAAGAAATTCCCAACTATATTTGGTAGTTTATGCAAACCTGCAACCACGCGCACACCGTGCTCTGCATCACATCTTGAATCGTGAACAAGCGACTACGAACCGCCTCTTGTTCTTCGATTATTGCTGTTGAACTCTTCATGATTCCTTCTACTAAGCACCTCGCTGCGCTTCCTCTTAGGTGTTGAAGAAGCTCAAACATGATTTCCTCTCTTGCATGGAGTGACCGCTTCACTCTTATAACCTGTAGGAAGATTGGCAATACATAAAGTTACATGTGTAACATGAAGTTAGAGTTCAAGATATGGTGGGCCGGGGAAGAAAGACGAATACCTGAGTTGATAACATTCTGATTTCTTGTTTTAATGTTGTACTGAACAGATGTAAATCTTCATGGTTTCTCTTATTCATAAAAGAAAATCATTTATATGTCAAAGAAAATACCAGATTCACTGCCAGTGTGAAACTCTGTTTAGACAGATAACCAAAACTGAAGCACCCGTTCATGAACTTCAACTCAACTTCGTCTGCAGCTCCAAATATATATTTTCGGAATAACCTTTAGTACGACATTGAAAATTTCAAACTGGCACTGAAAAACAACATTTGAGAGTTGATCTAGGGTATCGAAAACGATACCAAGTATGATGACATTACAGGATTGGAAGCTGAGCATTAAGTAGAAAGGGCTACGTCTAAACTGTAATTTTGAACAAACGAGGCGATTAAAACGATAAATTATCGTTCTTTAAAGTGTAAAAGAACACTTTATCACCTATCATCACATCGTGCAAGACGGGTAGTCAAATATGCTATGACCTCGCGAACGTTGTGGGGCATGTTGGTGCCTTCGGCAGGAAGAAGTTCCTGCAAAGAGTGCAAATTACACTCTCGAGTTTCATTTTTAACCGCAAACAAAATGATCTCAATGAAAAAGACTATGTGATGGTAAATTGAATCCAATTGAACCAAGCCGAAACCTGGACTTCTGTAATTTCTATTCGCATTGAGATTCGACGCCGAGCTTTTGACGTGCAACGCTGTGACTAAAAAATTCTGTGCCTGCCACGATCTTAGAACGACAGGCACACCATCTTGCTCAAGTACCGGATCACGTACCGATTGTCCCAGAAGCTCAAACAATAGTCCACCGGCAACTCTAACAGGAACCTGCCGATCACATTGTCTGCAAATTCAGTTGCATTAAAATTGAAAACTCGATGCTATTTACTAAATACGAAATAAGCAAGCAACATTTTCGATGAATCAATCCATCATCATCTTAATCTAATGATTATTAACATTGTAAACAATGTTAATGCTAATGAAAATTGTGCCTCATTAAAAAGCTGCTTCATCTGCTCACTAATCAATCTACCCTCATCTCTCAAAGCAATACTAATTGCAGGATGCAGCCACAGAGCACCGCTCAACCACGAATGGACAAACGGGTGGCCCGCCGCCACGTGACACCACCAAACCGGCCCCACCGCCAGTTTCCAATATGGGGCCGTCACGTTGGTGATGGTGACGCAATCTTCCTCATCGGAGTCAATGGCCTGCAGGGCCTAGTGGTCGGTGACCTGGTTTATTAACTAATTGATATATGACTATGCAATCATCCCTTTCAAAAATTATAACGGATAAGAGAGACAAAATAACTTCCTTTAAACATTACTCATGTATCAGACTTGAGAATTCACCTCAAATACTATGCGTTTAGGCTCTTGATTCAAATTCACCTCAAATACTGTGCGTTTAGGCTCTTGATTCAAAGAGTCTCTTATGAATCCTTGGCTCATCCATCTTCAGGCCCAAGCCACGAAGGCTGTTAGCCATGTCCCAATATGCTCATTTTTATTTATTTATTTTATTATTCTCTCTTTCCTTTCTTTATGTAATTAAGTGAATCAAACATTTAACAAAGTTTAATTCACTTTTTATTTATTTACGATTTACCAAATTATGCATTTATATAATAGTATGATTTTTAGTTTGTTAGAATTTTAAGTCTGAAATTATTTATACTGAAAAGTCAAAATTTAAGAAATAACCGAAACCTTTATAAAATAATAATAATAATAATAAATCAATGTAAATATATTCCAACTTGAAAATTTTAGTGGGGATAGACTTAAAAAGGATAATAAAAAATTTTGTTATAAGGTTAACACATTTGTTTCCGGTAGATTTCAATTTTCATGTTGTTGAAATTGCAATGGGAAATAATGAGGTGCACCGATGTCAAACGGATAGGCCGACTCAGTTCTACCCATTTATTTTGAATTTATTAATGCTTCGTGTTGGACTTATATCAGTCTAATTAATAATCATCGTATTCCATACAATACTCATAAAAAATCTATAACATCAACCCCAGCCCACGGCCCATTTATGGACATACCGTGTCATGTCTTGCCGTGCCCGTGCCTTAATCGTTCCCAATAATAAAATTTTTTAAATAAATAAGAAAAGTAAGTTTTGAATATCATGGAAGAAATTATTTTTTTTAATAAAAACAAAGCATATTATTAAAAAAAAAAACCCTACAATATTAAAAATCTTATCAAGTAAAATTCAAAAGAGATAAAATTTTCCCAATGAAATAAAAAACATCATAAATCTTATATGAAAATTATTATAAATATCATAGAAAAAGAGTAATGTTGTTATGCCATTTTCATGTCTCTTAACGTGCCCGTGCCTATACTCGTGTCGTGCTCCCCAAACTTTTTGTGTGCTTCGTGCCTAAAAATCATGTCAAGTCTAGTTCATTTAATTAATTCTATTAGGCTAAATCCATATAATAATCGCGTTGTGTCGTGTCTATTTTTTAGCGTGCCGATCCACTAAGCCCAGCCAATTTTCATATCTCTAGGTGCACATGGCATTAATGATACACAGGTCTTACAGGGGACGTGTAGATTTACAATTGGTTTTCCTTTTTTTAAAAAAATAGAAAATTTACAATTAGTTAAAACATGAGTATTATATGTTTTTGCTGAGAAAACATGGGCTTCTTGTGTTTGTACGTTTAATATACTGAAGTTCACACTCATTTTAATATCGAGGTAGTTCGAACAGTTCAATTTAAATTTCAAATGTAAAGACATGTGTATATAAACATATGAGTATTATTGTAGTTCATTAAAAGTGCCTTTGGCACGAGAGAAAAATTAAAAGAAAGAGATATTTTGACATTCGTGATTGTTAAGTAGGAAAAAAAAAATAAGAAGGAAAGAATTAGGAGAGGGATTCGAAATCCTTCAAAGCACTATAATTTGATCTCTTTGAGGAAAAAAAAAATAAGAAGGAAAGAATTAGGAGAGGGATTCGAAATCCTTCAAAACACTATAATTTTGATCTCTTTTGAATTGGCAAGATTGTTAGAGAGATTGTATACTAAACGTCATAAGAGAAAATACCATTTACTTATTTCATTTATCATTTTTTTCACCTATTTGATCCATCACCCCATCTTTCCACTTTCTCTCATTCCTACTAAACATATCCTAAAGAAGTAAAATGTGTACCGAATTCAAACAATAAAAAATCAAAATAACACACTAATAATAATTCATACATATGATGATTCTTTCAACAACACCAATACAGTCAATAAAAACTCTAATAGATCGAGACTAAGAGATCTATAGCCAAAAGATCACTTTAACAACACATAGAACTAATTCTAACAAATTGAGTCGACAAACAAATGAGACTGTAGGAAGACCACATTTGTTATTGTAAAATAAAAAATAAAAATACAACGGAAACAATATCCTATTTATTTTAAATAAACAATTATCACAAAAAGAATAAGTGTCTCTATATATAGATAATATCACCTCTGAGATCAAGTCAACTAACATGATCAAAGAGGTCATAATAATGTGCCCCGCCAATCATAAAGTCAGCCCTGCTGTCGAAGAATGTATAAAGCTCAAAACATCTTCTCCGCAGTCAGAGTCTAGTGGGCAATTAAAAGGTGACGTCGAATTTCAATTACAATAAAGAAACATAAATAGCATAATCACACATGGGAGAGGGGAAAAAAAATATATTACCATTAATGGTGTTACATCACTTTACTCATATACCAAAAATGAAGATGGCCTAATTAATACTAAGAATAATTAGCCTAAATAATCTCTGAATTCTTTCAAAGGTGACGGTTTGATTCCTGTTTTTTTTTTTTAAACTGAGATGACCATAAATTTCTATTTTCTTAGTCATTTAAGTCATTTTCATAAAAAAAAAAAAAACTAACGGATTGATAACGTGAGGAGCATGCTTCATGGTTTTGAACCTAGTAGCTGGGGAGGGGGGACCGGAGAGGGCCGAACCCAGTCATGGTAGGGAGGGGGGGGGGGGGAGGGGGCGGAGGGAGAGAGAGGGGGTGGGACTTTTGGGAGATTGGAGAGTATTTTTGTTATTTTATCACAAAATAGTCATTTGAGTAAGTTCTGTTAGAAATTTAATAGAATTTGATGGAAAAGACCGAAATGACAAAGAAAATAGAAATTTAGGGTTATATTGGCCAAAAAAATAAAAAAAAATAGAGAACTATTTAAGGCTAATTAATCTAAAACTAATTATCAATATTAACGATTCAACAATTAAAAAAAAAATGGGGTTAAGAAACTCGATATTGGTGTCTATCAAAATAATCCAAAAAGTCATATTTTGTTGGCAGCTATGTCGTTTTAGAGCTTTTAAGTCAAACAAACAAACCGTTTTTGCACGAGGATCCATTAAAAAACTATCGAACAACAATTAATGAAGTGAAGATTGGAAACTTTTTTGTATTGTTTTCGGCTTTTGTTTTCTGTATTTTTCAATCTTTATCTGTCAAGGTCCAATAAATTCGCTCACCTGGACAGTTATGCCAAAGGGAACACTCTCCATCGGTGATAGCAACAAACCAAGTTCATGAATATTTATTATAGTAAATATCAATTTTACAAAAATATATTCAAAATATTAATTGTAAATTGTAAACTTATCAAATAAATCATTTCTATCTACACAATGAATCATTTATATGATGAATTTAACGTAAATGAATCTGTCATTTACTGAAAATTTTTACCCAAATTATTTTTTAAAAACTAATATTTACGTCTTTCTTCCCAAAAAAAAAAAAAAAAAAAAAAACCCCCACTCAGCCATTGTAGATAAATAAACACGAATCACGATCCAATATAAAAAAGAGGGAAAAATAAAAAATAAAAAACCACGTTCCGCCATAATGTCACAGCCCCGTCCAAGACCACGTATCTTTACGTGGCCCATTATCATTGGGCCCGTGACGGAAACTACATGACAGGCAGTCAACTTCGCATGCCTCTGACAGACACTCCGCTCCTACAAAATCAGTATAGTAATCACAGCAACCCCAGCAAAAACAAAAGAAAATCACAATACTAAAATATTAAAAGAAATAAATAGAAGTTTTTGTCAACTTTTAAAGAATAGGAGAGTTATAATATTTTTATAAATATCATTGAATTGTCATACTTATTCTAAACTATCATAATATAATCTAATGTAATTAATATAAAATATATCAATTTAAAATTATCCAATATAATCTTATGTTTTATATCAGGGATATAAACTGCCATTTGAGCTACCAAATCAATTTTTAATAGTTTAATTTATAATAACTAGAACAACTGTATATTTATATATGTTTATAAATCAGACCTTCAAAAGAAATTTGATAATTAAAAAACTATATGTATTACATGTCGTATCTATCAAACAAAAAGTTAATGTATAAACTTTTTAAATTATTTAAAATTAAAAAAATTCTTTTGTGGGCCTTTTTCCTATCCAACCAGAGAATCCTCCCTTAAAATATAATAAATAAAATAAAAAAAAAGAAATACATATTAAAGACGGAGGAGAGAGAGAGAGAGAGAGAGAGAGAGAGGGGTTATCGAGAATTTCTCTTTTGTTTAATATCTATATTATATAAATATATATTAGTGTGTGCGTGTATATATAGAGAGAGAGAGTGTGGCATAGAGAGGGAAAGGGTTTTGGTGGTGTTTGGTGATCGGGAAAATTTGGAGCGAGAGCCGCAGAGGAGTGGTTTTTGAAAAGTGAGGGAAAATCTTTCTGTTTTTTGATTTTTTGATTTTTGGGTATTTTCTTTTTCCGATTTGAGAAGGGAAAGGAAAAGAAGCTGAAGAAGAAAATGGGGAGTGAGAGCAAGAATGGTGGTAGCGGTGGTGGTGGTGGTGTGGGTTTATCGTCGGAAACGTACTCGCCGGCGACGAAGAAGATGATACAGAGCCTTAAAGAGATTGTCAACTGTCCTGACTCTGAGATCTACGCTGCCCTTAAAGAATGTAATATGGACCCTGACGACGCCGTTAACCGCCTTCTCTCTCAAGGTTCTTCTCCCTTTTCTTTTCTTCTCTTTTTTAAATTATTATTCTTTTATTTTTTGTTTATTGGTCGTCTGGGCGGAGGAGGATTTCTGGTTTTCATTTTTTTATTTTATTTTTGTTGATTTTGTGTTTGGTTGACGGGAAAACGTGGGAGGAGATAAGGAATATGTGTATATATATATATATATATATATATTATATTTTTCACAGTGATGAGTCAAAGAACTTTCTTTTCAGTGTTGAGGGATATTTTTGGGACCAATGAAATATCGTTTTTAATTTTCTTTGATTTTTTTTTCTCTCCTGCAAAGGTTAAATAGAGTGCTATTTGGTTCATTAGAAAAAAAATTTTTGTTCGTTCTTTTTTTTTTTTTTGTTTTAAATAAATTGAAGTAATGCGCCAATAAAAGATTCTTATGTTTTTTTTTAAATTGTTGCTCGTTCCTTTTTTTTTTTTGTGTTTAATTTTGAAAACTTGGAGCCAATTGAAATTCAGTGTAAAGGACATAATCTGTTGTTACTTTTAGCAATATTATATATATACAGTCCTTTTTTATTTTTTTATTTTTTAGGGGACGTGAACAATTTATAACCTGAATTTGGATATTTGTCTCTGTGTGTGTCTAATCTTGCCCTCGCTTAATGGGGTTGGGCTAAGTTTATCAGTAAAATAAGAAAAGCTCTTAACCTGTATTTATCACATATATAAATGTATGGATATTCTTCAAAGTCATGATTGAAATAGCAATTTTCATTGTGTAGATACTTTTCACGAAGTGAAGAGCAAACGTGAAAGAAGAAAAGAGGTACATTGTGAAAACACGGTTCACTTTTATTTCCTTCTTTAATTGTCTAGTCATTCGGTTTCGAACCCCACATCTTTTTTTTTTTTTTTTTTTCCCTTTCTTTTTATGGTGGTATATGGGTATTAGTTGTGACAGATTCAATTATCATTTATCGTCTTCTTCAATCATGTACATTTCAAGTTTATTTATTTTCCAGTTTGCAATCATGTTTGACATTATTAGGTTCATCTCTATTTTTCTTTTTCTTATAAATCTTTGATATCTATTAACCCTTTTTTTTTTGTCAACAAATTTTCAGATGAAGGAGACGCAAGAATTAAGGCCACGAGTTAATTATAGTGGTTCAAGTCGTGGAACTGGAAATAGAAGTGCTAATGAACGTTATAGTGGATGGCGTGGATCAATTCAAACTGGTTACGAGGGTATGCTCAGCCTAATGTGGATGGCTGACAATTTTTTTTTTTTTTTTTTTTTTTTGAAAAACTCATCTTTTGCTTTTGAATGCATATTTCTCAATTTGCCTCCTGGTATTCTGTTTGTTAGAGATGAGTAACAGCGCACACAAGGGAGAGAATGCGTGGGTTACTCCTTCGCAGTCTTATTTGACTGCTGATGTAAAAGGAGAAATTGCGAGCCACCAACCTTCATCTAACAGGTTGGTTCTGTAATGAAATAAATCTAATGCTTTGCTCCTATTACTGTTAGGTGGAATGGTATCTGATGTGAAAGATATTTTTATGCTTCCTTTTTCCTTGTAGTTGCCTAACATGTTTGAAATAATAACAGCAGTGATCAATTTTCATAACGTGATTTGGAATTATTTCGTCTGGGTTTAAGTGCACAATTAAGTTGCTAGTACGGCTGTATGGGCAAGTAGGGGGATTCTTCTGATTCTGCTGTGTTGTTTCCTTTAGTAAGAACTAGAAAGAAGAGGAAACATGTAAATTATATGTTCTTTATTTGTATGGGATGCAATCTATGCTCTTATATGCAATCTTGAGGATTTTTTGCTTCAATTTTTATGTTTCTGGTCGGAAATATTTACTCTATTTTTCGACTTGTAATTAATATTCTAACATTTCGTGGTATAATAAACCAAAAACTCGTGCTTGTTCTGTAATTCTTGTGCTTGAGTGAATGGCTAAGTTTTTATTTAAAGTGATCTCTCGAAATCTGTTGCAGTGATTCTTCAAGTACGGATAGTAGAGGACAGTTGATAGGAACAGGTGGTGCCATCTCCGCAGCTGTTCAACCTTCTTCTGGATGTCAGTCTGCTTGGTTGTTAGCAAGCGCTGGACATCTTTCAATGGCTGATGTTGTCAGGCTTGGTAAACATTCATCTAAGAGCTTACAGGTTTCAACTGAGGTGTCTTACACACATCCGGATGCAGTTACAACAAACTCCTATGATCACTACCCGAAACCACCCTCCCAAGTATCTGCACCTATTCAGGCAGAATCACACCATGATTTGCATCCTCAAAATGCTTCCAATTTATCAAGAACTATCTACAAGTCGGACGTTACGGGTGGACAGAAAACTTTTCTTGATGAATGGCCTGTGATTGATCATCCCTCGGCTGCAACGTCATCAAATTTAGACGAATCTGTTGGTCCAGATGCTGACATTTACTCTAACCAATCCAACCACTACAGTAATGGATCTAAATTGTCTAGGAACTGCCTTTCAGATAGCGTCCAATCATCAGATTGGAATGTTACTGATGAAAATATTACTACAGACCATATCGTTTCTGCTTCTGCGTCCAGTGGACAGAAAAGTGTAACTAATGATTCAGTAGCATCTCAATGTGATGATTCAGAACCAGGCAGTGGTTCGAATTTGTCCGATCCTAATTATTCCGCACCTTTGACGGACAAAGTTATAGCTGTACCATCTGCAGCTGCAAAGTTGCAACACTTAAGTTTAGGAGAGGAGGAACCTGAATCTAACTGCGCAGTTGTTCTTCCAAGTTATCTGCAAGCTTTGGCTGCTGATTGCTCGCATTTGAGTTTTGGTACATACAAATCGGGAAATAGTTCTGCATCAACTGCACCTTTTTCATCTAATCAGTTGAAAGAAGATCGTCAAGAAGCCCCTGGAACGTTGGATGGTTTATCCGCTGGGCCCTTGGAGACAAGGCATGAAGGCTTTTACTTAGTTTCAATAAATCATACTCCATCTGCGATGTCTTCTGATGTTTTTTCTTTCCCTTTTTTGCTTTGTCTAATTCACAGGAAAGTGGGATATGATGCTAATGAGTCCCTTGGATCCTTGTGTGGCGCTCATAAAACAATGGCAGATAGTATAAATTATGATTTAAATGCATCATTTCATTCAGAGCTGACAAAGCATGATCTCCCTGAAGCTACTCCTGGAAGTGAATTCAACAAACCATCTCTACATGATTCTAATGTGGAAAACATCGAAAAATCAACTCCCGAGTTGTCTTTTGCAAGGACAGACCCAAATATTAGAAACGTTCCTGTCCACAATGAAATGGTAGGTTCCTTCTCATAGAGTCCTTCTCTTTTGCATATGCTGATCGTTCATTGTTGATAAGTTGTTGCTCTTATTGTTTTGTCTTCTTTTAGTTCATGCTTGATTTTCTTTTCTTAAACCATACGAAGGCTGTAGAGAAAAAAATGTGGACATGTAAAGCCTATAAGGTTGGGTATATTAACAGCACGGTTAGAGATAGGAGTCTTCTTTTGTTTTCTGGATCTGATCAGCCGCTGTTTGCTGATTGATATACACTTATGTCTCTGCTTTTTTAATGAATTCGCTTTTTTTACTTTTATTTTTGGCTATTATCATCTATTAATAAATAGAAATTAATCATATTACTCTAGGCTATTTTTAGATTTGATTAGCTTATCTCTTGTATGGATTACCAAGTTTTGTGAAGGCGGGGTGGACTTTTATGAACTTGTAATGCCGTTAATATTTTTAGTTGTTTTATTTGCTATATCTATGTACATCAACTTGTTCGATTTTCCCCGTTAATTTCTTGGACAGTTGACAGCATTCAAAACTTATTGTTTTCTTGTTATTTTACCGCAGACATATTTAGATTCAAAATCAAGTGATTCATTATTGTCAAACATCCAATCATTAAGAGATCCTGATAGTCTCCACGCACAGCTCCTTATGAAACAATCAATTCCCTTGAGGCACGTAAATGCAGTGTCATCCATGAACAGTTCATCCATCTCCTTTCCTGAGGTAAGCGGCAAATAAAATCTTGTGTGCTTGGCAATGATATAAATTGTATTTCCTGTTCATTAACTTGAATACCAAATCAGTTAAAGATGGTAAGGAAAAGTCATCTACAGCCTGATTTAAACGAACTGGAAAAATATCTGTAAGGAAGGAAAACTTTTGTTGCCATTGAACTTTTTTACTGGCTTATTCAATACACATAATTTTAAATCATTATTTTGTTCTACTTTAAGGTCGATCGGATTGAGCTGGTCTATGTACATGTTCATATGAGTTGACATTGTTTAGATTTTCGTCAAGCAGTAGATTTTAGTAAAGTAATTTGCATTCATGATATATAACTTTTGCTGTGGTTGACTGCCTCTAATAAACCTGTCTTTCAGTGTCTTTTTCCTTTGATAGATTTGGTGCAAGCTTGAGTAGATCAATTTGATAGACCTTTTGTGTCGTTGACATTGATACCATTCAGGATCGGAAGCCACCACCGGGCACCTTTTCTCTATCTGCAGCGTCTTCAGTACTGCCTCAGCACCGCATTGCAAATTCTCATCCTACTTTTCCCTTGGAACAACCATCCAACAACATGATTAGCTACTCGGGCTTACCTCAGAGTTATTCTCATTTGCCCTCAGCTTTCCAGCAATCATATCCAGGCAGTGATAAAATCTCCACGGCTGATCTGAAGTACAACGTTCCACAGTATGGCTCATCAATGAACCGATTTCCTGGGGCTTCCTCTACTACTGGTTATGGAAGTTATGGGATGTCTGGTAATGTTCCTGGAAGCTTCCTGCACGATTCTCCACCAATGATTCGTAATAGTGGCTATGATGATCTTTTCCACCGTCAGTTCAAGGAAGTAGACCATTTCAATCCTCTTCAACAGGTATGTTTTTCTGTGGGGAGCTTGGTTATTTTGCAACTTTAACCGAAGTATCGCACTGGCGGTATCAGATGAGTGGTATAATACGTGCTTTTGCATCTGAGGGAAGTAACTGCAGTAAATGTTAACAAATCTGATTGAAGTAATTGTACTTAACGTGAACAAATTGAATTTTTATCATTACCCTTCTGTCCTCTTGCCTACAAGAGACCCTAGATGTTCGGTATTGCAATGTGCTGAAAGTGGTTTGTTATACTATTTTTTCCTGTGATTACCAGAATAGCAGCTCCTCCACTTGGAATCACGGGCCTAGTTTGAGAAAGTTGCCCTCTGCTCAAGAGATTGCATATTACAATTTACTAGGACAGAATGTGCAATATTCTGGATATCGACAGGACCAGCAGCAGCCCTCGCAGTACTATGGTGGTTTAGGATATTCTGACTTTTATCGATCGCAAACACGTGAACATCAGCAGCAAAACCTTGGCAGTTCGAGCTCTGGTGGTACTCAAGACCTTTTGTCTCAGCAATTGCACCAACTTTGGCGGCAATGCTAACAGTTTCATATTTTTGTTTCATTATTTTGTATTATTATTATTATTGGCCATGGATTTCCAGTGAGTTTCGGGGAGTTGATCGGGGTGTTTTTACAGTTCTAATCTTATGACGGTTTTTGAGTGTTTGGCTCTGTCCAATTGTACATACTCGGAAGAGTTGTTCATGGTGTCTGCCCCATTCGTTGTATCCTACGTGACTTTATAGATGGGGCATTATTTTTTGAAGTTAGAGCTTTAGCTTTCTAATTCAAAAATTTTCCCAATGAAGAAAGCGTTGTGATGGAACAGTTTCTAACTTTAGCGAGCTTCTTTTTTTTAAGTTTTTAGTTTTTAGTTTTTAGTTTTTAGTTTTTGTTTTTGTGTTTTTTTTTTTTTTAATTTTGACGGCATTTTATTGCCCTTTTTTCATTTCCGATCCCTCGTATTTCCAAGACGTTTAAGCATTCAATTTTTAATAGCCTGTTTGGATGGTTGATGTAGGTGGCTTTAACAACTTAAAATAACTAAAATGTGTAATTTGTGTATCATTATCTCCTGTATATGTGTATTGGATTTTGTGTTTATCTGTTGGGAAAGACAATTGTCATGGGAAAGTCGGTTGAGAAGTAGGCAGTGAGAGTAATACAAAAAGATCTTATTAAACAATTGGATTTGGTAGTACTTAACCATCTCCTAATTCCGAATCATCCATTCGGGTTCTCATGATAAAATTATTGGTTCAAATTCTAGTATTTATACTCCTTTTCTGAACATAGCTTTTCAGTGAATTTCGGGGCATTGCTGTTTGAGGGGGGAAAATAGAAGTGTCCTCGTCTCGAGTGTGTTAATGGCGGGTGGTGTAGGTCAAGCAGTCCCTACTGTTGTCACCAAAACTGCCATTGACAGAAACCATGAACTAGATAAAGGAAATTATCACCACAAGCCTGGCATGGAGAACTTGCTGATGTTCCCCAATACAACGAAGGCAGTGCCACCAATTTCTTCAGCCGCTGACAGGGAGTCCATCAGGCGGCCTCGAGGCAGGCCTGCCGGCTCCAAAAACAAGCCTAAACCACCCATAATTGTCACCCGTGACAGTGCCAACGCACTTCGTGCGCATGCCATGGAGGTGAGTTCAGGCTGCGACGTGAGTGAGAGCTTAGCCAACTTCGCCAGGAGGAAGCAAAGAGGCATTTGCATACTGAGCGGAAGTGGATGTGTAACTAATGTCACCCTTCGGCAGCCGACCTCTTCCGGTGCCATTGTGACCCTCCATGGCCGGTTTGAGATTCTCTCGCTGCTTGGATCGATTTTGCCCCCTCCAGCCCCACCTGGCATCACAGGCCTGACCATTTACTTAGCTGGGGCTCAGGGGCAGGTCATTGGCGGGGCTGTTGTTGGTGCATTGATTGCCTCCGGCCCTGTTGTGATCATGGCTGCTTCATTCATGAATGCAACTTTTGATCGCTTACCGTTGGATGAGGATGAAGTTACTGCAGCTCTGCAGAATCAGCATTGCCAAAATGGTCGTCACCATCCCTTGAATGTGTCGGATTTGTATGGGATGCCACAGAACTTGCTCACAAACGGAAACAAGCCTTCTGAGATGTACTCCTGGGCTTCATGCCGAACCATGTCAAAGACCTAGTCTGATTCGGACAACTTTCCATGTCTCATTATCGGTGCTATTTTATTCTTGAATCGTTCTTTTATCTTTCAAAGACTGTAGCTTCACTTGTTATATCTATAGACCATTACTTGCAATACCTATTAATATATCGCCTTTTGGCTATGTTATAATACCTGTCAAGTGCGAAATCAGATACCACAGATTTCTTTTTTGAGACTTCTGAATTGCACTAAATAGTGCATTACTCCACAATGAATTAGATGCAAATAGAGATAAAAACACGAACCAATCAAAAACACTGCTTGCTTGCCTGCTAAGGAAGGTGTTTGTGCGTGCTACGAACTTGTCCACATATAGTTTTCGGTCTCTAAGTTGAGTTCCTGCAATCAACACTCCGATTATTTTAGAACACGAGTGTTTTTCACCAGGCTAGTTCCTCGTTGTCACAGCCAGTTTGTGACGCTAATTCCTAATCCAAATTGCAATCAAGTTAATCAAAACTCATTTGCCTTTGGAGTTGTATTTCTTACTCACCCAATAGTGAGTAGATTTCTTTGGCTCTATGATGTGTCCTTCCAAAAGCTACAAACTCATGAACTTCTCCATTCACTTCAATAAGACTACATCCTGGTTCCTTTTCTATCCTCCTCTCTTTCATGGAAAGCCTTTGCTTAATTGCTTTATCGAATTGACTGGAGCCTGCAAAGACATTCGACATAAGCACATAAGCAGCGCTCTCACTTGGATCCAATTCAATCACATGTTCCGCCGCTCGTTGGGCCATCTCAATGTTTCCATGATTCCTACAAGCCGAGAGCAGTGATCCCCAAATAATGGCATCTGCGTTTATTGGCATACTCAAAATTAGTTTTTCTGCTTCTTCAAGAAGTCCAGCTTGGCCTAACACATCAACCATGCAACTATAGTGCCTCACTGATGGCTTGATGTTATATTTCCCTATCATTAATGAGAAATATTCTCTGGCTTTATCCACCATGCCGGAGTGATTACAAGCCGTGAGGACAGCGAGAAAACTAACTCTATCTGGTTGAAGATCAGCGGAGGACTCCATTCTAGAGAATAGTTCAAGTGCTTCTTCCTCGCAACCATTCGTGGCCAGACCCATGACCATGGAGTTCCAACAAGATAGCCCCAATTTCGGAGTTGACTCAAACACATCGAGAGCTTTATCAACACTTCCACATTTGCAATACATGTCGATAATTGCTGTTACAACTATGACATTCAATTCAATACCATTTTTTATTATGTAGTCATGAATCCACTTCCCTTGCCGAATCGCTCCTAATCGCCCCGAAGCATTCAACAAGCTTACCATAGTAAATTCACTCGGCTTGATCCCCTCCTCTTGCATTTTTCCAAAAAGCTCCAACGCCTCCACAAACATAGCATTCCTAACATACCCACTAATCATAGAATTCCAAGAAACAGAATTCCTCAACGGCATCTTATCAAACAGTCTTCGAGACTCTGCCACTTCACCGCATTTAGAAAGCCCCATAATCATCGAGTTCCACGCAACGGAATCCCAGTCAGTGCTCTCATCAAACAGTTGGCGTGCTTCACTCAAAAATCCACAACTGACATACATATTTATCATGGTATTTCTCACAAACCGATCACAGTCAAGACCCAATTTTGCCACCCTCCCATGGAGCTGAGCTCCATAACAGGCCAACCCAAGTTGAGCATAAGCCTTAAAAACCGAAGGGTAGGTCAATCTCTGAGGCTCAACTGACGAACTGACCAACATGTCAACGAACAAAGAAATCGCAGTTTGGGGAGTTGAGCTCCGAGAGAAGGCTCTGATGATGGTGTTCCAGGTGAAGAGATTTGGGTTTTGGATTTGCGTGAAAACCATAAGAGCGTAGTTGATGTTGCCGGCGGAGGAGGCGGAGAAGGCGAGGACATGGCTGGAGGCGAGAGGGTGGTGGATGAGGCCGGTTTTGATGAGTTGGGCATGAAGCTTTTGGAGGTCTGACATGGTGGAACATCGGTTTTCTAGCATGGAGAGGTACGGTTGGTCGGAGATGAATTTGGCTATGGAGGTTGGTGAACAGCAACAACTTGGTATCATTTTTGCTCCTTTTTTGTTTTCTCTTTTTACGTTTGCCGACTGTGAAGAGGGAAAAATCTTTTATGGTACTTCAACTAGTGGGAAAATTGGAGATTTTTGATGATAGGAACTGCCCCTGTACTGGGCATTATAGAGGATGTTTGGTACATCAACTTAAACTATCTTAACTCAATTTTTTTTTCTTTTTCTCAAAAAGTTTGTCTTTTTCTCAAAATTTTTTTTGTCTTTTCTGAAAATTTAAAAAAATTTACTATTTAAACTTAAAAATCTCAACTCAAACTATTCCACCAAACACCCCTATAGTTTTAACGAATTTAATACCCGTGCGTTCCACGGAAAAAAAAAATAAATAAAAAAATTAAGTATTATATAATAAAAATTATTAATAAAGATAAATATTATAATTATAATAAGTATAATTTTTTTCAAAATCTCTTCTAACAGTAAATAGTATTAATAATAATAAAAACAAAAACATAAGCAAAAAAATAAAAAAAAATATGTAGTCATACTCATTTAAAGAAAAAAAATTAAAACAAAAATAAAACAAAAAACAAAAAAAAGAACAAAAATATTTAAATTCAAAATAACCAAAAAAACTAATCCTAACAAAATAAAAAATATATATCCTTTTGTCCTCTTTTTTACTATTTTTAGAAAAACCAAAAAAAACAAAAAATAAATTTTTATTAGGTTATATACATGCAAAAATATTAAAAAAAAGATTTTTTAAATATAAAACAAAATAAACAAAAAAGACACAAAAAAAAATACATGCATAACCTTAAAAAAAAGGAACAAAAAAGACAAAAAAAAAACCCAAAAAAAAATGAAATAAAGATAAAAAAATTTAAAGTAAAAAATCGTTTAAAAATTAAAAAAGAGGCATAGTGAGAAAAAACAAAATATAACAATAGATCAGAATTTAATGTCTAAAATTTAGCGTAAAAAAAAATGACACAAACAATATTAAGGAAAAAAACAAACTCTGAATAGGGATAAAACTGACAACGCACTGTAGGAAAAAGAAAAGCAACTAAAAAAAGAGGGGTAAAACATGGATAACACTGTAACTAAGAAAAAAAAAAAACAACTACAAACGAAGGATAAAATCGTCAATTAATAATTTTAGAAGGACAAAATTGTCCCAATACTGTATCAAATAGTAAAGTAACTAAAAGCCAAGGACAAAATTATCAATGATAAAAAAAAATAAAGGGTAAAACCGACATAATACTATAGCGGAGGAAAAAAATAGTTAGTGATGAAGGGTAAAAAAGTCATTATAATGTAGAAAAAGGTAAAAAATAATGTACATTTACTGTTCATTACTGTTCATTTAATGTAGCAAAAAAACTGTTCAGTACTGTAGCTAATAAAGCAAAATCAGAGGGGAAAAAAACGAAAATCACTGTTAATCACTGTAGAAGGAACAGTGAAAACCACCTTTTTTTTTTAGTATATGTATGAGTTTAATACCCGTGCGTTGCACGGAGAAAGAAGAAAAAATTTATCCATACAAATAAAAACTATACAATTACATAATAAAAAAACTTAAACCATACAATTAAAATTACAATAATTTCTAATCATAAAACTATTTAAACACAGAAATTCTTATAATAAATTTAAATATTACAACAATATACTACCAAAAAAAAAAAAGAAGAAGAAGCTCCCCGGGTAATAGAGGAGGAAAAAAAAAAGGGAAAGGAAAAAATCAAACTATACAACAACAAATCAAATAAAGATAATAACAATAATAAGACATCATAAAAACACAGAAACTTAAATATGCATTACACTATGATATACACTAATCTAAATACATAACTAAATATACAAACATACATAAATATATATACTATAAAAAATGACAAAATTTTTTTTATAATATATTTTATACTATGCTCAGATCTCATTAATATTATCTATTAATGATAATCATAATACAATTCAACATCATTTTCCATGGCTACCAAGTGTGATTTTTGGGAATGTGTCGAAAAGAAAAAAAGAAAGAAGGGGGTAAAAAAAAAAAGGATGCAAGCTTTACAAATGTTTTCCCCAAACAGAGAGAACAAATAGAATAGGAGAAACGGTCATTACAGATAAAAAGGGGGAAAACAATTTCAAAATATTAGAATAGTACGGAAACAGATTTATATAATATGAATACTATTACAGGATGACAAAAACAAATTCAACACAAAGTCCTAAACACCCACGGCAACCCTAAAGATGGTCAAATAGTATATGCAATATATACAATCGATAATATCATATTCAGCATCATATACCAAATTAAAAAAGAAATCTGCTATATGCATCATTGCACAGTTAAACAGAGATCATCATAGCATATTAAAACTCTGATTCAAAACTTTTTGTTAAAAATATTTACACCAACAAAAGACGGGAATCAGAGAAGGAGGAAAAGAAATAGAAAAAAAAAGAAGGAACACAATAGAAAACAGTCAGGTTGTCACATAAAACAACAAAAAAAAAAAGAAGGAACACAATAGAAAACAGTCAGATTGTCACATAAAACGGCAAACCAAAAAAAAAGAGCAAGGAAAACAAAAAAAAGAGAGGAGAAAAAAAACCACAATGGAAAAAAAATTAAATCTGTTTACAATATTATCATCATTATAATAAACATATTGACATAATATATAAATCAATAGAAAAATCGACAAACAAACTATTAACAATATACAAAATGAAAACAGCAATCAAGACTCATTAAAAGTCTTAAATAAACACGGTACCTGGATAACAGAACAGAGCAGGCTTGGACAGAATGTCAATTAAGATTCAGAACAAAGCACTTAAGGAGGATTTTACAGAAGCATTAATAGTGAAGGGAACGGCTGAAGCAATAAATGAACAGATCTTGTTTATAAAATAGAGCTAATTAAATGAAAATAGTCGGTGCAAGAGACAGAGACGGTGAGGAAGGGTATTTGGAGAATACAGATAAACCAAAAAAAATTAGCATAATTACTTGCATTAATTAGCTCTCTTTTTACTTGCAATTAAAAAAAAACTCTGGTATATGCATCATTGCACAGTTAAACAGAGATCATCGTAGCATATAAAAACTCTGATTCAAAACTATTTGTTAAAAATATTTACACCAACAAAAGACGGGAATCAGAGAAGGAGGAAAAGAAAAAGAAAAAAAAAGGAAGAAACACAATAGAAAACAGTCAGGTTGTCACATAAAACGACAAAAAAAAAAAAAAAGAAGGAACACAATAGAAAACAGTCAGGTTGTCACATAAAACGGCAAACCAAAAAAAAAAAAGAGCCAGGAAAACAAAAAAAAGAGAGGAGAAAAAAAACCACAATGGAAAAAAAATTAAATCTGTTTACAATATTATCATCATTATAATAAACATATTGACATAATATATAAATCAATAGCAAAACCGACAAACAAACTATTAACAATATACAAAATGAAAACAGCAATCAAGACTCATTAAAAGTCTTAAATAAACACAGTACCTGGATAACAGAACAGAGCAGCCTTGGACAGAAGTCAATTAAGATTCAGAACAAAGCACTTAAAGAGGATTTTACAGAAGCATTAATAGTGAAGGGAACGGATGAAGCAATAAATGAACAGATCTTGTTTATAAAAGAGAGCTAATTAAATGAAAAGAGTCGGTGCAAGAGATAGAGATGGTGAGGAAGGGTATTTGGAGATAACAGATAAGCCAAAAAAATTAGCATAATTACTTGCATTAATCATAGAAGTCCAGCCAGAAAAAAGTTCACTTAAGGTAATGATGAACAGTAACCTACAGACCCCTAACAAATCACAAAATTACAACAGAAAAAAAAACCCAGATAATATAAAAGCATTAAATGTGAAAGACAGATTTTGCAAACTGTAATCATAAGTACATAACTAAATAGTAGAAAAATTTAGGAATTAGTTTGAATTTAACTATATCATCACATACCACAATTACTAAATTTCTCACTGATTACTTAAAACAGAGTAAAAAATCATGATAACAAAACATCACACACACTAAGCCAATTATATCAGAATTGCAAAGAAATTCAGGAAAATATTACCCGGGAGGAAAAAGGGTTAAAAATTACATATTTAAAAATAAACACACAAAACATCCTCAATGTTCCTCTCCATACGTCCATTTGTCCATTCTGTCAGTACTGTCATCCCAATCTGCAAAAACCATTCAGAAAAAATAAACAAAAACAAAAAACGAGAAACAATACTGAAATCAAACAAACCCAAGAAAAAATTTCAACATACCCAATATTTTCTTTACAGTTTTTACTCTGCCTTTGTTTTCAAATATGATAAAAACAGATCAGAGAATACTCGTAATAAAAAAAGCAAAAATGTTTCAAGAGTAGAAATGCAAACTCAAATCTGATAAAAATTGCAAAAAACGAAACTGAAGCAACAATGAAGCCAAAAATCCAAAATCCGAAAAGATAAAACACAATCATCCACAGCTTGCACGCATGTTGCCTTAGTATGATATCCAACACTCTTAATGCCCCTTGGGAGTTCTCAGATTCTTGACCTCGCAGAGCATTTGCAATTACTTGCATGGGAATTTTTGCAGCAAAGGTAATTTCCACTTTAAAAGTTTTTGACTGATACTGTCGGCGCATTTTCTTTCGGTCATTCTCAGACGGACTACCATGACCGTCAGCACTACGGTTTCCATTGCTCTTATACCAAAACGAAGCACCAAAAAAAAAAAAGAGGAAAAACTAATCAAGCCATGATAGGCAAGAAATCATTCAGTAACATCCAACACATCCATCTTTCTACTGAAACATCATCAACCACAACAGTGAACGCAAGTTTGTTTCGTGGAAGAGAGCCAACAGTAAATAAGCTCTTCTCACCATCATAGGCAAAGTCCTTATCAGCTAAACAATAATGAAACACAAAACAACACAACAAACACTAGAATGTACACCTTCAACACCCCTCCCCCCCGAGAGGGGAAAAAAAACCAACATTCAAAAATTAGGGTTTAGAGATAGGGAAAAAATTTTCCAAAATCAAAACTTACCAATCCGACAAAATGAAATAAAGAGAACGCAAGAGAAAAATTCATTCAAAAGTTCCCCTCTCTCCCCCCAAAAGAAAAAAATTTCAAAAATTAGGGTTCGGAGATAAGAAAAAAAAAATCAAACATAAAAACTTACCATCTCAAAAAACCCAGTAGGAAAACTCATTCAAAATTTCTAGAAGAAAAACGATTTGGGAAAAAAAAAAAAAGAAAAAAAAAGAGCAAGGACAGTGGACAAAAATCAAACTTCGAACCAAACGAAAAAAATCATCAACAATACAAACCCAAATCAACAAAAAGAGAACGATTGGCCAACATTACAAAACAACCCCAAAATCTAGGGTTTGAACACCAGAAACCCAAAGAAAAAAAAGACAGAGAGAGAGAGAGAGAGAGAGAGATAGAGAGAGAGAGAGAGAGAGAGAGAGAGAGAGAGAAACAAAACATAAAATATAAAGAGACAAAATGGACGACCATAATCGGGGGTGAAAGGCAAAAACCAAAGGGAAAAATAGGGTTTTACAGAGCAAAACTTAGAAAGAGAAAGAGAAAGACAGAACCGGACAGAGAGGAAAAACCGAGAAGTTTAAAATAGAGAGAGAAAACAGAAGAGAAAATGGATGGCAGAAGAGAGAGGAGGAAAAGACAAATAGGGTTTCCAGGGCGATAACCAAGGGGGAAATAGGATTTTGCAGAGCAAAGCTTCGAAGAAGGAGAAAAAGAGAGAGACATAACAGTAGAGAGAGAAAAAGCCAGGGAAGGAAACAGTACAGAGAGAAGATAGAAAAGAGAATGGGCGGCAGAAGAGAGAACGCGAAAAAGCAGGTGGGCAAATAGGGGTTGGAGGGCTTTTTCGTCTAATCACTGTACAAACAGTGTCTGGTAGGCAAGGAACCAAGGGCAAATCCACCCTCACAGCAATTTGAGGGCAAAATCGCCCATTCACTGTGCATTCCCACCCGACAGGGGAAAAACAAAAGGAAAAAATCGTAATTGCACTGTACAATACTGTGCATTACTGTAGCTTGAACTACGAAAAAAAAGGAGGGGGGAACACCGTTAATTACTGTTCAAAGAACAGTAAAACACCCCTTCACTTTAGTATATAGTAATAATATAATGTGGAATTAAGTTTTAACTATATATAAATACAAGTTTTTAATGGGAAAGTTAATTTAGTGATTAAAAACTTCAGTTTTTTATTTTATTTTAATCAAAGTAAAAGAAAGAATTGTTTCTATCCTAAAAACCGTGTAGAAACTGTACCTGATAACATGAGATTTACTTACGATTAGTAGAAACAATTGTAGTTTTAACTAGTTAATGGCTATTAGTCTCTTTAACCAGTTAAAAGTTAAAACTTCACTGAAAGAGTTTTACTGCAACCAAAAAAAAATAACTTTATTGCATAGTTATCCATTTAAGGTTTAAAGAGTTTGAAAAATATTAGAAAACATTAATGATGTTTAACATCACACTAATAAAGAACTGGACTCTACTGGTGAATCTTATATTATGGAACCCGCCCTTTATTAGTGAGTAGTGTTAAACATCATTAATGTTTCATAACATTACTAATATATAAAAAGTATTTAATGAGCGACAGACTCTTTCATATAACATGACTGAAGTTTTTAAAATGATAGAAATAAAAAAAAAAAAAACATATGTGCCATTGTATGATAAATCATTATTACTGCACGTTTTTGGCACAGAATATTTTTGGTTTACACAACATCAAGTGAAACCCGCTATATGTCAAGTTAATCAAATAAAAGCACTTACACAAACAAACATGTGGGGAATAAAACTATCCTCTTTTTTATTTTCACATGGGTACTGTTTACTCTAACTAGAGCCACAAGTGCCTGTTCAATTCAGCTGAAAATAATAATAATAATAATAAAAATAAAGAAAGAAAAAAAGGTGCATCAGATTTTAAAGACAAGTCTAGAACTTTAGTTTACAAAAGTGTGAAACTTTCAAAGATAGAGGTGCACAAAAGCAAGATTTGTCACATGAAAAAAGATTTTTCAGATAGGCTGATATGGTCATTAAGAGATAACTATATCCTAGAGGAAGCAAAGCAAATATATAGTTAATATGTGTGTTGTAATTTCTAAATAGTCTTAATCAAAATATTCCCACTAAATGTTAATGGAAGCAACAATCAAGAACAACCTTTATTTCAAGCCGAAAGAATCAAACTTAGAGTCTAGGAATATAAAACTAACCATAAGGTATATTTGGAATCCAATTGGTCAAAAGTGCTGCGGCCTAGGATATATGGTCTTTGGAAGATCCACTGTCAGCCAATTTCACCAATTTCTTACTTTTAATTTTTATAATTTAATCCATGGTCCCCCTCACCCACTAAAATATATCAATTATTGTAATCGATTTAAACCATCAAATTTTACATATTTCAAACTCTCAACAATTATACAATAAAAAAAAAAAAAAAGAAAGAACCTAAATTTCCCAATTTTCTTGTTTTCTCTTTCTTTCTTTTGTAGAAGCCAAATTTGATTCTTGCGAACAAGACTGGCTTCAAGCAAAATGGGGTCCTTCATAACGTTGTCACAGATGGTGGTTGCCAAATGTGGTTGTAAAAAGGAGTGTAGGGAATTGATTTCAGGACAAGATGTCAGAAGCATATACAGCTAAGTTGGGTTTCAACTCATATTCTCACCACTCTGTGTACTTATCCAGTATCGTTAAGTTACGGAATTATTATGATATTTAAATTATGAAATGTACTCATTCTTCTCTCGAGTTAATATTTAAGAATGAGTTATACATAGATCATTTAATGTGATATCAAAACAGAAGCTGCTGTGATATTGAGAATGAGTTCTACTCAAGTCTGTCTAACATGATATATATATATATATATATATGTCAAAGTGGAAACCTATTTGCTTCACCAAATAGAATAGTAAAACATGGAGAAATCATGGTCATGCAGTTTGATTGTTGAGACACTAAGAGAGAGAGAGAGAGAGAGAGAGAGCTTTATCAAAGGAAGAAAAGGAGGAAAAAGGAGAGGGAAAGAAGTCAGAGAACTGAGAGACTTTAGATTCTCACTTCACTTTTAGTAATCTGGGCATGAGTTGTTGTGGGGGGTCCAATTCTTAGAATTCTTTGTCCTTGTTCCCCCTTGTGCAGTAAGTCGGTTTACTTGATAACTTATTTTATTAAACTTGTTTTTAGATATGTATTCTAATTATACACTTAATATTATATTTAACAAGGATTAACATAAGGGAATCCCAAGTTTCTTAAGCAGAAAGACTAATAACATACCCATCACAGACATATTAGAAATTATCTTAACGTTAAATTAAATCAAAATCACATTAAAATAAAAAATTTTGGGACGATTCAAGACAAAATACCATTTAGTTGGTTACTAGAATGAGTCATCTCAAACAGCAAATAAAAAAAGGGGGGAGAGAGAGAGAGGCACAAAAAAGAGAAAGGGAAATTTCTTAATGCCCACATTATCACCATCATTACAATCATCACTTACCAGCCCACATACCAAACCTAAAATTCCAAATATCTCTCTCTCTCTCTCTTTCTCTCTCTATATATATATATATATATATGTATACCTATGTATCTATCCGCTTTTATTTCAACCATCTTCCCCACCTTTTCCCTCCTTTTTTGCACCCTCTCTTGCTTGCACCTTCCTACACCCATGTCTCCTTTCTCTCTCTCTCTCTAAAAGGGTGTTCGTATTCTTCAAGATATGTATATTTAAGTACATGACAAGGGGTACAACCAACCTCTTATTTCCACAACAAGTTTACTCACACACATATATAAATAGACATGCTTCTCTAGCTTGTCATATCCAATTTCCTTCTCTTTCTTCCACTTTCTCATCCAAGAAAAATCCAGAACTTGATTGAAGAAGGAAGAAGAAGAAGTAAAGAGAAATATGGGCATGAGTGGAAGGAGACTAAATCATTGCCATGTAGTTTTCTTCCTATTGGGTCCTTTCTTCTGTTCAGGTAGGTGACTTGCTTTGTCCTGTTTTCCTCCTTTATTTATTTATTTATTTATTTATTGTTTTTGTGTTTTTATTTTATTTTATTATATTATGTTCGGTTTCCTTCCTTCGTACCTATTAGAATACAGAATTTTTTTTTTTTTCCAGTTTTCCAGTAATAAATTTGAAAATTCCATATGCTTCTTGTTCTTTTTTTTTTTTTCTTTTTTCTTTGCATCTTTCTCTCTTTTGACTGGTGAATTTATTCCCCTGTCCTGTATTGTTTAACTTATATAGCTGGCTTCCAAAGAATCCTCCACCGAGCTTTTCTTTTCTTTTCTTTTCTTTTCTTTTCTTTTCTTTTTCTCTTTATTCCTTCTATCAGAATATGCAATCAGTTAAGAATATGTAATGTTCTCAGTCTAAAGTTCGTCAATGTATATGGTGGGTTCTTCTTTTATCCTCCATTCTTTGTAAATAAATGTATGTATATACATATATGTGTATATATAAATGTTTAGTGCTTTTCATTTTTGCTAAATCTCTCGATAAATTAGTTTTCACACTTGAAATTGGTTGCTTCTTTCAGAGAAACTGCTTATTAATTTTTCAACCTGTTTCCCTCTTTTTATATCATAACATGCATATATAAAAGTAATCAACAGTGCACTTTATTTTCAACTTAAATTTGGATTTATTATTTATTTATTTGTTTTTTGGTTGAACCAGTTTGTTCATGCAGATTTTGCCTCACCTTGTTGACACCCAAAATGTGCAACTCTCCTATTGAAACTTTTACTACTTAAGTTTTCTTTTAAATTCCCAAAAGAAAATCCACTTGTAGTTCCAAGTTCTTAGTCTCCCATGACAGACACAGAAAAATACTGTTTAGCTTTGTGGTTTGTTGCCAAGTTGTTTTATTGCCAAAAGCAAGTTCAAATCAGAAACATTTTCCCCCCCCCCCTCCAAAAGAAGTAGGTTCTTTGAATTTCATATCATGAAAACAACATTGGGATTTAACACCACTTACTTAGCTTTACATGTCCAAAAGGCAAAGAAAAGAGGAAAGTAAAGCCTACTTTGATTGATTTGAAGAACAGGTTTAAAGGCAACACTGAAGGAAGCCGTTGGACACATGAAAGTTGTAGGCCATGAAGATAAAGAAGCAAAGTTGGCAACCCGAATTTCCACCACCCAAAGGGACATCACAACCCCAATCACTACTGTCCCAACAATAACTCCCATCAATCCCGCTTCATCGACACCAATTGTGAACCCGAATTCGAACCCTGATACAGCCTCTCCGGTCACAGTGACGCCTACTCTCACTCCAAGCATTACCACGTCCCCTGCTTCCACGGGCGCGAGTTGGTGCGCTGCTAGCCAAGGTGCATCACAAATAGCATTGCAAGTTGCTTTGGACTATGCTTGTGGCTATGGTGGTGCTGATTGCTCAGCAATTCAGCCTGGTGGGAGCTGTTACAATCCCAACACCATCCATGATCACGCTTCTTTCGCGTTTAACAGCTATTATCAGAAGAACCCGGTTCCTAATAGCTGCAATTTTGCTGGAACTGCTGTTATTACTAGCACTGATCCAAGTAAGATATCTTCTTAATTCTAGTTGTCACTTTTGCTAGTGACTAATGTCTAATAGTAGATATTGAAATTCAACCAAACATGACTCCTACTTTGGTCTTCAAATTTGGCTTTTCTAACGGTTTCTATCTTAGACTTTCTGGATTTTTCTTAGCTGATATTAGTTTTCTTTATCTGCCAATCAATCTAGATGTAGATTCCACGAGTTCAGCGGAATTAGGGGATTTTTTTTTGTGTCCTTTTTCTACTTTTAAACAAAAAAAAAAGTGACATCTGGCAAATTGAAACTTAATGCCAGAATTATGCCACTTGAGAGGCATCAGAAGTCAACTTCCCTATCAATTTCTAGTAAAGACAACCCCCCTAAGGCTATTTTCAACGATATACAATATTTTTCATCTCTTTTGCCCTTTGCCCTTTGCCCTTTAATCACCCGAAAATGCCATATACAACCGTATTCCTGCTCAAAATCTACTCGTTTTAAGTTGGCATGTGCCTGTGGGTCCCAGTTTTTCTAAAAGGAAGTTGTTTTAGTCTATGAAAATTTGACATATATTTATGGAGACAAAACCCGCTCGGGACAAGTAGAAGTGTTCTTTCTCACCGCTGATTATTTTTTTCCTTCAGGTACAGGGACATGTCAATACCCCTCAACTAGGTAACTCTGCCATTAATCTCTTATTTGTTACTGTTCTACTTGTGAGTGCACAGAGAGAAGTTTCCAAATTCATATTTGAACTTTGAACTTGCAGCACAAGTTCTTCAGTCTTAAACACAACAAATTCAAGTGGCGCGACTGTTTTCGGTGCAGTGCCTTCTGGTCCTTCACCACCCTCATCGGCGGCTGCTAAATCGAATAATAATGATAAAAGTATTCCACATTTGTTCCTTACGACATATCTAATGCTCATGTTGATGCCCAAATAATTGTCACTCCAGGAATTAGGATTTGGTTTTGGAAGAATTTTTTTAACTTGCCCATCCATCTAAGGATGATGGTCCTTAATTTTGTTGATATTCAGAGAGTATACCTGCATATGGGGAAATGCTGATTAATATTAACTGGTGTCCAGCCTTAGCTCCAAGTTAAGATCACACTTCTATAGGTTGTGTAGAATGAGTTTTCAAAACTCACTGATATATATATATATATATATATATATATATAGAGAGAGAGAGAGAGAGAGAGAGAGAGAGAGAGATGTTGAGTTTTTTTTTTTTTCTTTTTTTGGGGTAGATTTAACGAACTCTGTTTTTTTGGTAGTGTTAGAGCAATAATATTACTTAAAATTTGAAAGAAGCAAAGGAGGCTTCTCTGGATTGTATGTGATGTAAATTTGTGGGAATTAAATGTTTGGATGGAATATTACAATTGCATTTCTTTATAATACGACGTAGCTTTGAGAGAGGGTGGTTTCAGAGCCGAAAAAGTGGCTCTATGTAAGACAAATTGTGTATTACAAGTATATATAACTATAGGAACTAGGCCCATGTGAAACCTATATACTTTTAGACTGTCATAACTTTGTCTGTTTTGAGTTGTTGTCATGCAATAATCTTCATCAGCTATGCCAGCGAATTATGTCATTTTCTTCCTCAGAAACGTTACTAACATTGTCTAAGAGATGAATAATCTTGAAAATGAATTCAAATATGAAAGAAATTTACCTGTTTGTAATTTTTCATATTTCACTTAAAAAAGATGAAAAAAGATGTCTTCTAATTCTTTATTAGTATAGTATGTGATGTTCATTTAGAACTCTCTCTCTGGCTTTTATTATTTTCTCAATTAAAATTGGTAAGAAAACCCGAAAGAGTCCTCTCCTTTACTGATTATACAGAAAATTAGCAACTGAACTAGAACCATGAATTGATGACCATGCTTCACGGCTAGACCTTACGAAAGACACGATTTAACAAACTCTGATAGAGATCCTAAGATGGCGTGTAGGTTAAGGTGATCTTGTCTGAGACAAAGAACATGATTAATGGGGGTCCTTTTCCTTTTAATTTATAATATTCCAATTGCGTTTGAAATCAGATGTTTAGACTTTTTTGACTATTCAAATTGTTTTGAAAATATAAATTCGACCCTACAATTGTTTTGGTTTACCCTGATTATGGGGGTGTCTATTTATATTGCATTTAATTAGGACTTTTGGCTGATATTATTGACATTCAATACTTTTTTTTTCTTCTTTTATCTTTTGTTGAAAAAAAAAATAAAAAAAAGAGGTTATTGGTGATGTCTATTCTTGCATCCCCTTCATCTATGGCAAAAATTCAGGAGGTCATCAATATAACAAGAAAGACCTGACCCAATTCTACTTAAAAAACAGGCTCAGTTTCACTCCCATCGTCACAAGCCAACGCCACACAATTCATTAACTAGGTGAGAGTCTTAAAATGAAATTCTAGAGTATTGAACCTTGAAATTCTAGAATGAAATTCGCCAGAATCTCCACTTTGGGGCACGAAGTAGTCCCAATCCCCACTTCAAACCTTTTTGCAATTCCTTCTTCCTGTTCTATATATTTGAATTACTAAATATTAAAAAGTAATAATTTTTACTTCTATTTTCTTGTTGACTAAAAACATAAACAAAAATTCTGTCAAACGAGTCCATACAACTTAGAACAGAATAATGGATAACCAAATCATGATAACTATGTGGTCATAATAATTCTCAACTTAGTCTTGAAAGCTCAAACCCCCTTTAACCTCATCCTTAATCTCCACCAAACAGCTGATTAATGAAGAATCCTCATGAGTGATCATGAGAAAAATATTGCTAGAGTCACATTTATCAAAATATATCATGCTCAATAATACATGAAATCCACTTGGCCACATGCAAAACCTAGCTGTAAAGCTTGATAGGGTCCTCCCTCCCCTAAATAGAAAAAACACCAGACTCGTCGTCACATAATTTTTGCTTACATTATTCCATACCAAACATTATCCACTCATTGACCTTAAATCTCTATCTCTCTCTCCTCTCTCTCTCTCTCTTCTCTCTCTTTCCTTATATGCTCACCCCACTAGTCACTAAATCTCTACCTGTACTTCTCTAGTTATGGAGGACCAACGACACTGTAGATCAAGTACTGCCCTTTCCCAACCCCTCCTTCCCACCGCCGTCGAACGACATGATTTCCATGGAAGAGCCAAACTCGTCAACTGTATTTCCATCATGGCAAACAGCGGAATCGCTTTCCGTCTAGCTTTCCTCTTCCTCATCGCCACTCTCTCAATCTGGGCCAGCTACGAATCTTCCAAAGGATTCGCCATAACCGTCCTCAACCAAGCTCCCGACTCGCCGGCCGGTAAGCGCTTCGATCTCTTCTACGTCTCCAACGACAAGGCCACGCGCGTGGTTCTCAACGCAAGCAATTTCGTCGAACACCTTCTCTACCTCGACGTCGACGGCGATGCCAAGAAGCCGGTGAGCCACGTCACGCTCCGGCTGGCCGCTGAGAGCTTTCCCGGCGAAGTCGACGTCTTTCCCTCCGGCGAAGACCCGCATGGCTTCGTCATCGACGTGAGTCCTCAGGTGATGGAAGCGTCCGACGTAGACCGTGCCGTGACATCAGCGGTCCTACGTGGCATGGCGCGCGTTTGGCTCTGGGACGGCCAGTCGGCCGCCCCGCCGGAGATTTTATCCGGTACGGTCGAGTACATAGCGGCGGCGGCTGGGTTCGGTGGAGCAGAGGTTCCGATCAGATGCGGTCGTGACCATGGTAAGTGGTTCGAGAAGAAGGACCCGAGAGCAGTGGCTCGGCTGTTGGGTTTCTGCGAGGAGAGAGACGAGGGGTTCATCAGACGGTTGAATGGGGCGATGAGGAGTAAGTGGCACGATGGGACGGTGGATGATGCGCTGGGGAAACAGGTGGGGCAGTGTTTGTGTGTGCCGGCGGACCACGATAATAACATTAGTCATGGTTACTTAATTTCCTAATCAGGGTTTGGGTTCAAAATTTGATCGTGGACAGATGCAACTTGGGAGGCCATAATTCTCATTTGTATGTATGGTGATGAACATGGCCAACTGCATCATAAGATTTTTGCTTTTTGTCTTTTTTTATTTTGCTTTTGTAATATTTTTCATTGTCATTATGTTGTTCTAATTTAATAATTGTAATAATGAGACAAGGACGTTGCCTCTCAACATGGCTCCTATGCTCTTTTTTTTTTTTTTTTTTTAAATAAAAATAAATATAAAGATAGGCACTGAGTATTGTTCTTTCTTTGAATTTTTGTGACATAAAACTTGTAATTGTTAAATAAAAATTGTTTTGTTGGCTTATCTATTTTAAGCCACGCGGTGCATTATTTGTGTATTTGAAAATGACTTTTTTACCTTCCACACCCTGAATTTATTAAAAAATTATATTTATGCTATTTATTTTTAATTTTGATAATTTACACGTTAAATTTATAAATATATAGTAAATTGCATTTCATTGACAATCGTTAATATTAATCTTTTGAAGAAAATTTATTTGTGATTTGTACATAGGTTGTTAATTCATAATATAAATAATTATTTTAATCTTTATTAATTAACAATCTACATGCAAGTGAAATATCAATCTTCATTAAAAAAAAATCAATATTGTTTATTAATGGAGTGTAAATTACTACAGATTTATAAACTTAATGTGTAAATTATCAAAATTAAAAATTTATGATGAATTATAATTCTATAATAAGTTTAAGATGCAAAAAAAAAAAAAAAAAAAAAAAAAAAAAAAAAACCTTTGAAAACTGACTCTCCCTCTATTTAAAAAAAAAAGAAAAAAATCTTATAATCGTATTATTGGTAAACTATGCAGTCATGTCTTTCTTTTTTTTGTGGTAAATGATGTAGTTGCCAAATATTGTTGATTTGTCCTCCTTTTTTTGCTCTTCCTCCTTTTTCTTATTTGTCCCACTGTCCTCATCAAACTTAATTTTGGTTTTGTGGTTGTCTGAATCGTGCTAGCTAGACCTCTTTTTCACTTTAATTAGGTCGGGTAGTTGTGAATTTTTCTTTTTAACTTTTATCTTTCAGACCAAGGTTGCTAATAAAACTCTCTCTCTCTCTTCTCTTTTTGTTCCCTCAATTGATACTTTCTTTCAACTCTTTCGGTCCAAGAACCTGTTGAATTCGATCACATCTAGCTTACTAACTATTTAGAACATCAGAATTGGTCATCTTAATTATGAAAGCTTTTATATCAAATATACATCATATTACCGAGGGCGTTATTTTTCCTAAAGTTGATGACATACAAATCCAATTGAATATATAATTATAATTATAACCTAACGATAATTTCACACATACTCTCATAATAAGTTATAGCGTTCAAATTCTCCAACCCCGCAATTGAATATATTAGGAGGATATGACATGGTACAAACTACAAACCATTTTGTGCCTCATCTTATCTGGCCTCTCAAGCTCATCGTTGGTGGCCCAGCTAGCTATTAGGAAATCTCGCCTGTCTAGATGTAGTCCTTAGTGTTTGGGGCCTTTTGGGCTACATTTTGGCGGCCTCATGGCCTACTACGGACATAACTGGTGCTAAGAAAATCAACTATAATATTATAATATAAATCAACTTTATATGATGATAAAGTTATTAAATATGATTATTTTAATTTTAATTGATGTGACATTATTTAAAAACTTATCAACAATTAAAAACAAATATCGCCACCCAAAAAAAATATATTTTTCTTGATCGAGTCAAGATCTCCGACGTCTTCATTGTGTCATTCAACGATGTCCTCAGCCTTCTCATTCAAGACACATCGATCACTCAAGCGAGAAACTGCCCCGAGGGAAGCAGATCTCGCCACGGCGGGATCTCCACGCGGTGTTGTAGCCGGGACATTATTTGTAAAAAGTTTGAGGTCCCGTGGTCGAAGTTCCCAATCCTTTTCGTGGCCAAAAAAAAAGCCCTTCAAGATGCAAAGACAAAGCTAGTCTTAGGCCGAAACTAGATAGGCCCAATATTGCTCGCAGGCTGAACATATTGCTCGCCTATTTTGATCAGCAGTTTTCTTTCCATTGGTGCCTTCTATTAGTCATGAAGGTGCCATTGATGCGTTCTCTGTATCCTATAAAGCATCGGTGAAAAACAATTTTAGCAAAGCGATAATGTGATAAATTTTTTCTTTTATTTATTTATTTATTATTATCATTATTATTATTATTTTATGAATAGATAACAGCGTTGAAATCAAACTCGAGATTTCGAATGGTTTTAGGTATACACACTTGATCATAATATTAACAAAACATAAATTTTGAATGACTTCTTCCCTAAATTAAACTAAATATAAAATATATATATATACACACACACACACATAAATTCGAGATTCCACGAGGTCTTACTCTTAATTTCTATATCTAAGAAAAATTCATTAATCAGAATCATAAATTAACCTTATTCCTTGAATTCTTGTCTCTATGTGTAGTAGGTGTCTGTACCATGGTCCTAGCTAAGCCAAGAAAACTTGCAAAATTTGGTCCTTTGAAATTCTATTAAATGACAGGGATGCAAAAAGTTAACCAAAAAAAAAAAAAAAATTCACCTTGACGGGTAATTTTTTCAAAAATATTCTAATTATTACCTTGATCAACAACCGAGTACTCTTGAGACTTCTGTTAAAATTAGTAGTCTAAATCTTGACCTTCCAATTGCCATTCAATTAATATATTTAAAATCGTTATGTATTTAAATGTTTAAATAAGCTTATTTACTCTGATGAAATGATTCATTGAGATGATTGTATGATTATTCTAATATATATATATATATATATATATATGAAGGATTCATTATTGCATTAATAACCTTAAATTATATGTAATGTAAATTGTTCAAATGGCATTGTCTAACTGTCTTAGATATCAGCAGAGGGGAAAAAAAGACATAGAGATCTGTCAAATTTTTAGTGTCTTGAATGATATGTAATCCAATAACATAATATCACATCATATATAAAATTTGAAATACTTTGTAACAGATTTTCTATACTTTAGTATTTGACTTCATTTAAGATATCAAAATTAGATAGGTAATATCAGGCAATGTCACATGCTAATCATAAATATTAATTGTTATATACTGAACATGCATAGCATGCTTAGTTAGGCTTTTTGGTCATTAATTATAGTCATAAAAAACGACGTGTATGTAACTCTAATCAATGCCTAATTGAGTCATGTTTCATAATCCAAATTATTTGAGCTTAAGAGTTTAATGCAAGAGACTAAAAATAAGACTCATAGTTTCAAAAGTAAATAAAGACTCTTATAAGACCGCAGACGTGTATATTTATAGGTGGGAAAAAAAATATATGACCACCTAATTTCTTGAACAATTACTCAAGTCCCATTTGATGATATTTATATCGTAGAATAAAAATAATATTATGCATTAATGTTAATTATGTATATTTTAAGCAGATTCAACTGTAGACAATCCTATCATTTTAATGAAAACTGACATTTGAAAATACATACTAACTACTTACCAATAGCATCATTTTCGACTCTTCGATAGCGTATGAAAAAGTTTAATATCTTATAATATGATTTCACAAATATATTGATTTTGAAACTACTAGAAAATTTAAACTCCACACAGTGTAGTGAAGATAAATATAAAATTATAGTTAAATTATTTATTATTTTAATTTGATTCGGTTATTATGATACAAACTACATTTCAAAGTTGCACATCATTGATAAGTAAGTCTACATACAAATAATTCAATTTTATTCCCATCCATGCTTTTAATTTCCTAGAATGTACATTATTCATGCTAGGGATGGTAATTTATGTCATGTATCGGGTTCGTGTCATATTAGAGCCATGTTGATTTTTGTCTTTCTCAACCTGTGCACAACCCGCGACACGAAAATTTCTTCATACCGCGACACGAAAATTTCTTTATACAGTGATACGAACACGATACGGATCCGTAACAGTTGACATGACACGAATCAAAATTGACACGCGACTCAAAATTGTCCCGCAACTCGAACTGAACCCGCGATACAAATTGTCCCAAATTGAACCTGCAACTTGAATTAGACCCAAATTGAACCTGCAACTTGAATTTGACACAAAAACCAATTCAATTTAAGCAAATTATATCCCAAATTCATAAAAAAAACCTACAAGAATAATAATTTACCTTCAATACGAACATACCAATGACAAAACAACAAGTTTTAAGGTTTGTTTTCAAATCCACAATCATAAAATTAATCTTCCAACTCAAGTATAAAGTCAACAATCATGGTTAGGCAAAGTCATATTATAAACATCTTAATAAAGTCCACAAATCCAAACATAAACATAAAAAAAGTCTAAATTCAAACAACATATCATTAACAAAATATTGAGTTATAGTAGACAAATATGCCAAAATAAATAGTCACACCAATATTAATAAAAAACAAACACAACAAGTGCAACTCAGGCACATCCAGAGTTATAAGCTTGTTCAACTGTTTTCTTCTCATCAATGTTGAGATCCACAATATTTTGAACGAGCTCATCCATAATTTGGTCAACTGTTTTGAATCCAACTACACAAGAGAGATTGAAAAAGAATTTATGATTATGAGATTAATTTAACAATACTAAGTAATAATAGAGAATTTGAGAAAAGTTACCTTCGCTCCCAAACAACCAATCTCTTAAGCATATAATTGCCTCAATAGTGTCATGCTTAAGAGAGTTATGAAACTGGTCAAGTATACGACCACCAACACTAAATGTAGCTTCTGAAGCAATTGTTAATTCATGAATGCTCAAAATATCATGAGCAACTGTAGCAAGTATGGGGTAGTGACAAAGAATGATGTCTAGATTATTACTCACTCTCATTCTGGGCTCATCCAAAAAAAGTTCCAACTCTGATTTTCTATTTGCACTAGAAAAAGATTTAGAAGAAACATCATCAAATTCCTACACAGCAAACAACAAGCATGAGTTTATAAAAATCAGTAGTTAGTTTTTTTATTAAAAAAAAAGTAATGGAATACAATTATTACCTTGAAAAGATCATATTCATCCACATCCATTACTTGTGTTGCTTTACTCTTGTCCTTTTTCTTACTAGAGGATGGAGTGACATTTACACCTTCAGCAAGCTTCAACATGTATTCTTCAAAAAGGGCTTCCAACTTCATACGCAATGAGAACAACTCAGAAGAGTTTTTCCCATAAGCCTTTTCATAGTAGAAAGTAACAAACTCCAGCTTATACCGAGGATCCAATACAAGTGCTTAAGCTAGGATGGGGTTGAATTTTAACCAATATTTCTAAAATTTGCTCCACACGTCCAAGGCCACACCCTTCAAATACTCATCTCTAGATTCCATAGTAGTTTTTGAGGTGATGTAACAAACAAAAATTGCTAGAAAGTACAAATTGGCTATGGGATATTTGGTGCTAGAAAATAAAAGTTTTACTTTGTAAAACCCTTTTAGAAATTTTGAAATTTTCTAAGCTTTTTTCCACTCCTCGGTTGAAAGACAATACTTATAGTTCGAATCACTCAACTCCAAGTACTGAAAATCACATTAGTAAAAGATAGCACTTTCAAGCATAAGGTAAGTTGAATTCCACCAAGTAATCACGTCTTGGGATAAGCCTCTTTTGCTGCCCATTAAGACCAACTTAACACATTCTAAAAATTTTTGCTTCCTTTGTTGTGAAACTTTAACATATTTGATGACATCTCGAATCTTCCCAACTACATTTTAGACCATCTTGCACAATTAGATTAAGTATATGGGCACAACATCTCAAATGAAAGAATTCACCATGGTAAGGCAGCAAACTACGCAAGTTCAATTGAAGTTGTAATGCATCCACGGAGACATTATTAGAAGCAACATTGTCTAAAGTGATACTAAAAATCTTTTTCTCAATTTCCCAATCACTTAACAAATAAAAGATCTTCTCAGATAGTGCTATACCATTGTGTGAAGGTGGCATAAAACAAAAATTCAGTATCATTTTATGTAACTTCCAATTCTTATCAATGAAATGAGCAGTCAAGCATAAATATCCATCAGTAGTCAAAGAAGTCCACAAATCAGATATTAAACTTATTCTACTAGGACATGCTTGTAACATACTTTTCACTTTGACTTTTTCGCTTTAATACAACTTAAGAGTGTCAATTTTAATAGTATTTCTAGACACTAATTCCACACCAGGATATAAATATTAGAGTATTACCCTTAAGCCCTTGTACTCAATAAATTGGAACAGCAAATCATGCAAAATGATGCAAGTAGTTATCAATTCACGCTATTTTTTAGAATCAAATTTACAAGAGTCAAAAGACAACGAACCAGTATCATGAATAACAAGCATTTGACCAATATCTCTAGTTTCTATTCTTGGACAAGTTTTAATATACTTTAATATATTAACTGTCCCGTATTTGCTAGAGGTAAGATATTGTTGTTCACATTTCTTGCTAGCACTCTTCAACTTAATTCTTATATGGGCCAAGAGGTAGAAAGTTGAACAAATCCCAAACTTTCGACTTTAACCTTTTCTTTTTTAACAGTTTATTGAGATCATTGCCCTCAAGTTCGATTACATTTTCGTTAAGCTCAATGTCCACATAAACTGCATTCTTTAAATCAATATTCTCACTTTGGGCCTCAAGATCAACATGGTCTATCTATAAATTAATATATATATATATATATATATATATATATATAAGAATAATAATGCATAATAAGATAAAGAGAAATATTTTGAATTAAAATCGACACACATACATGAGCTTATACAATAATAAATTAACACTCGCAAGAAAATTTTCCATGCACTCTTAATGCATCTCGACCCAAGAAAATATCGTAATCCGAAAATAAGATAAACAATGATTCAAAAACCAGTTGAACTTATATGAAATTCAAAATAACTAATTTACTCCATTTCACTATCCATATATCAAGCCAAGTTGTTGTCCTGGAAAAAAAAGCCAGATAAATTAAAAACAAAACCAAAATCAAATACAAAAAATAGAGAGAGAGAGAGAGAGAGAGAGAGGTACAACAATTAAAAGGCAAAACTGGATAAAGGACTAGCTTTGGTAATGCTATTGGTACTAATTTCACTACTATGGGTTCTTTGACTGGATCAAGGTATGTATATGCTTATGGCTCTGCTCTTGCATATCTGTATAGATATCGATCTTTGAGGTATTTAAGTTTCCGAAGCCAAAAACACATTCAAATAAAAAAAGTTATAAAGGTAGAACACACATCAAATTAGCACACACACGGTTATAAAGGTATTTAGTTCTTAAACACACATATGAGATGAGTGAATGGAGAAATCAGAGAAGAAGAAGAAAAAGAAGAAGAAGAAACATAACACCAAGAATCACAGATGAAGACAAAAAGGGATAGATAGAATTGGAGAAGAAGATCCACCGAAGAGGGAGATGAGAGAAGGGTTAGGGTTTCTTTGAGAAGAGATGTGGTTAGGAGGCAAATCTAAAAGGTTAGAGGAGATATTGATATTATGTGGGACTGCAGGGTTGTTTTTTTTTTAGATATTGATGTTATGTGGGACTGCAGGGTTTTTTTTTTTTTTTTTTTAAATGTCTTATCTCAAACAATTTCGGGTCTAACAAGGGTCGTGTTCGGGTCAAACCCGAAATTGATCCCACACAAAAATACGAGTCGTGTTCAGGTCAGATAGGTCCAACTTAAAATTGACCCATTTTTTTATGTGTGCAATTCAGGTCACCCGAATCTGACCTGACTCTTATTTTTCCCAATTCGAACTCGTAAAATTCGTGTCGTTTTCAAATTATATGTCACGACTTGTATTGCTAGTCCTAATTCAAGTGCAAAAAGCTTGAAATCTTTAGAGAGAGAGAGAGAGAGAGTAAATTAATTAAAATCAATGAAAACGGTATTGAATGAGAAAAGACAGTGCTATAAACGTAGCCAAAAATATAAAAGATTGTTGGTGCCAGTTGGTGTAAAATTGCCAGAACCATCGAAATTTAATCCCCAGTAGGGGTCAGACTGCCCTGCAAATGCAACCATACCATATTAAATGTTCTTCAAATCGAATTAACGTCTATCATCAACAATATTCATTGCTAAAACAGAACCTTCTCTCTTGCTATCACGTTATCCCATGCACGCATCTCAACGCCAAGTATACATGGCAAACACCTTCCGTGGAAAGGTCTCATAATTAAACTACTTTTTAGATTTATGAAAAAAACCTTTCGCCATAAGAGAAAATAATACATGTTTTTAAACGTCACAAAAAATAATGCAAAATCTTACTAATATCTGAATCTTAAATGAAATTGGTTAATAAGGGAAGAAATTTAAGTTCCAAAAACAAAAATAAAAATAAAAGCCAGTCCTAGAGGGAAGAGAGAGAGAAAAAGAAAAGGAAGTGTTTTGGTCTGAGTCTTGGTATAGTTTCTAGGCGTGTCGTCGGACTTCTGGTCTTGTATTTTTGCGCGCAAGTTCACAATGATGAGATTGATGAGATGGTGGTGTTGGCGGCTATTGTTTGTCGAGACAAATTAAGGTGCAGAATTTGAGACAATGTAAGGCGGGGGTAGTGCTTGTTAGTTTTGAATGGCGTTCTAAGTGCTTCGCTCTTCTCTAATAATATTCTTGATCTCTTGAGATGTCTCGTCCCCCGCATCTGACCATGTCAAAAGTGTCATTTTAGGCAGATACGTTGGATTAGGAGCGTGGCATGCATGTGCATTTTGGTTCAGCGACGCGCGACGATGCTTTTCTCTCTCATTTGGTCCCTAAGTTTTCCTGATGATGTTTTAGGCATTGCTTGTGATCTATCCACTGGAAACTTTATCGTTGTTGTTAATTTGTGTGTGTGTCTGTGTTTGTGTGTGTGTGTGTGTGTGTGTGTTTTTTTTTTCTTTCCTTTTTTCTGTTTTATTTGTCTTATATTTGTAATATCAATGGGTTTTATCCAGACTTGTTTTTGTTTTAAGTGTTTGGTTGTATTTTTTTTTTTTTTTTGTCCGTCAGATTTTTTGTTACAATATTTATTATTATTATTATTGTAGAGAATTAAAGAGTAATGTGTTTGAATTGTTTACCAATATTGTTTTTCAAGTTGTAATTAAGATCATGTGAATTGATATTTTTATAACCTTTTTCATGAAAGTAAACACGTTTTCCATTATATAAAAAAAAAAAAAAAAAAAAAAAAAACTGACCAACTTATAACCCCCAACCACAAATGCATGCTTGGCCATTCATTTAACTTAGGGAAATATCAAATTTGCTGAGTTTTGAACTTCCTATACCCATACAAGGGCATGCCCCGACTTAATTAATTTTTCAATTCCCAATATAACCTATATATTTACTTGGCTTCTCAAAGCATCAAATTTTCCTTTATCACAAATATTATAACCTCTTTATCCTTTTAGGAAATCTATCCGATCAATATATTTACTTCGAGAAGCCTTGGTTTTAGTACAGATTCGAGGAACAACATAGGAAAAGAAGACCGGTCAGAGATAATAGCTCATAGATTACCCTGCTCCAAGGATCTTAATTAGACAATTAAGTTATTTAACTGGTTTTCCTATTTATTTATCAGCTAAATAATCCTAACCTCACTTTCTTTTTCGATCAATTTATCGAAATCTTTAATTGCTCTAAAAGATAAATTGACTTCAATAATTAATACAATTTTATAGATCACAAGTTAGTGATTATTAGTGATACAACAACTTTGCTATATTCTTTGTCTTGGGAGATTTATTTTCATCTTTGTACTCACATTTTACTTCGTGCTGTATCGAAATAATGTTCCAAATTGAACTTCCAATGGACATGAAAAATGTTAAGACAAAGATTTAATTAATTGTATATATCCCAAGGACAAAATATCAACGGTGAGAAATAGCAAATATAAAGTGTTCCACTGACAATGAAAATAAAAAACTGGACCCGTCTATAATTTATTCATTTGTAATGTGTATATATGTATACAGTTGATTCATTAATTTGTAATGTATATGTATGTATACAGTTGTGACAGAGTCGTCCGTACATAATTATAAATCTACAAACTGAGCTTTCTAAATGCCGCAAATTGCGTGACCTACTTGAATAATCTACACACTGCTTCTAATTATTAGCCTGTGATCTTACTCCCGTGAAACAGAAAGTTGATAGCATTAAGACTGAATGACTCTAGACCTTTCTTTTATCTTAATCTCATTCAGATTTTTAGCATGCTCACTACTTATTTATCCATTTAAGAAAATATATGATTATGATCTCCAGAAACACCGTATATGTAGGATGTAATAGATTTTCTTACAGCGACTATAAGATTCAAATTAATCAAACGATAATGTAACAGAGCTCAAGATTGGAATTATAAAGATTTTAAAAAAATAAATAAATAAATAAATACACGTTAAATGTACATGACTTACTTTATTGGTATCGTCTGGTTTCAATATGAAACTGATCATGCAAGTAAGACTAACTATATCACCCTAAAAAGCGAAGAGTACTTTTGACCAACACTTAAAACTATCACCTATAAAAGCTCGACAGATTTTGGAACTTTTTTAAATTCATTGTTTAAACTTTAAACTAGTTGCGATTGAAGTTTTAACAAAGTTTCTTATGTATATCACGAGCGCAGGATAAAGTCAAAAATAATTGAGGCCCTCTATTATTCTTGACGAATAGGTGTGCCTAAAACCTATCTACCTTGTAATAATAAATACTGCTGTACCACTACATGCGTACAACGTACGCATATTAATATATGAATATATATATATATATGTATAATTATATGCATGTGTGTGTGTATATGTATATACCCCACTAGCCATAACGCTTTACAAATATATACAGAAAGACTGTAACATTAGTAGCAGTGAATTAATTAAGAGTAGTGCTTCTGAAGAAAATAAGCATTCATTCAAGCAACTATGACGCACACTCCATCGATGCTTTAATACATAATATTTCAAAAGACAAGTATATGTAACTAAAACAAAAAATATATATATATGAAACACAATATTAATTACTGGTCCTAAAGGAAGGGGGGAAAAAAGGAAGGGAAAAAATACATTGTGGTAATTAATTAAGAAAGAAAATTACCTTATACATACATAATTATAATATTTTGTAAGATAGGAAGAGATGGGCTTTTTTTTTTTCTTCTTCTTCTAAAAATAGGGTTTCTTTCTCTTGGTATCACCGACTATTCCTTCATTCCCGGCTAACATCAAATACTTGTCCCTCCTGGTGAGAGTTGTGCACTCAAATCCCAAAGTGTCAGCCAGTTGTTTCTGTATGTAATTAGCTACTGCACAGCTCGATTTCCCACCCCCACGAGTCATTTCTTTAGGAATTTTCCCGAGAAAGTGCAGGGAATATCCAGGCCTAGGGTTCATGAAGAAGAAAAAGGGGTCCAACCATTTCAGCCCACTGGCCGTCGTCCCATAAAACATGGTCACATGAGTGTTGACAGCCACGGGAACTATGTCGTCAGTCAGCTCAGCAAACAAAGAGCTGAACCTCAGCAAATAAGGCTCTCTACACGTAGTTCCTTCAGGGCAAACCACCAGGTCACCTTCGGTCAGCAGCCTCTTCATCGTCGACCCGTCCTGTTCCCTGTCCCTCGTCAGCCTCACCGTTCTGATGGTGGCTATGAACTCCGACATCCTGCTGAGGCTGTAGGTGACGGCGGTGACGGGCCTGGCCAATGCTATGCTGAGGAAAACAGGATCCACAAGAGTCTTGTGGTTGCATACATAGAGGATTCCTTTCTGAGGGCCGTAGTCTTCGTCGGATGACGAAGAGTTATGACGCTGATGATGAGTGGGGCCCTTGACAGTGATGTCCACGCCGGCATAAATTCCCAATGGGGTTCCCATCTGAAAAGGAAGGAAACCCACAGAGATCCGAAAGATGGCCAGGAGTATTCCAATGGGGAGCCATAAAAACATGGCCAGAGTTGAAGCTGGGGTCGGCAGAAACGCAAGCCTTCCGTCGTGAAATATTAAGGGTTTTGGATACTTTTCCCTTGGCATTATTAATGAGCTTTTGTCTTGTTCTTTCATATTCACCGTGTAACCTTCCTGTCACAAATCAACATCATGTGCTAAAGTTTAAACCAAAAAAAAAAGGTGCAATTACTCTACTTATTAATTACGTTTGTATTAGACACATGCTTGGATGAGCTCTTCGGTTCCCCAAAACCATCAAATACTCTTATATGATGGTAGTGTTGTTAGGTAATTAGTTTGGTATTTTGCCCAAGAGAACAATTAATTAATTGTGTGTTTTCATTTTTTTTTCAAGTGTGGAAGAAAACTTTGCCTTGTGAAAACGAAATCGGTGGTTTTCTTAATTTCTAACTAAAATCATTTACGTCTTTCCCTTGGTTTGTTGAAAAATGGTTTTGCATGTAAAACACACCCTCCATAGGTAGTCTAAATGTAACAACGAAAAGGTTGACAAGCCAGTAGTTATGAAAAAGTTAGGTGCAATTAAAACATACCTAAGATATTAACTTAACGCTCAAATATTAGTATATAATTTTTTTTGTCTCTGTCTAACTGTCAAAATTAATATGAACATATACAATCTGAGGAAACAAAAGTAAGTAACGGCATATTCAAATTTCAAAACAAAAAATAATTAAAAAATGAAAGAAAGAAAGAAAGAACTATATATTCATAAAGAAAGAATAAAGTAAACTAGTGGTTTACCTTGCAAAGGGAAAGAAGAAGTTGGTCATGAAAACTAGAAGTTCCAAGGCCAATATCAGGCATTTTATCACCAAAATGTTCCATCAACGCTCTGTGCTTAACAAGCAAACCAGACTCCGACACAAAGCCCGTGAAGTATTTGCCGGAAGTTTGCAACTCGGTCCCTAAAACCTCGTCGGCACTCAAATACTCTTTAAGAAAGCCTTCAACCATAACCCTAGGAAGACTGGTCAGAACAAACCTAGAACCGGCCGAAGAAAAAACCTCGTAGGCGAGAAGGTTGAGATTCTCCAGGTAAAACTTAGGCAAAACAGCCCTACTAACGTTGTCCATGTCCTTGATTTTGAGCCGAAAAAAGGTGATGAAGATCATGACCTTGAGTTTCATCTCGTAGTCCAAAATCCACAACAAAGAGCAGGAGAGGAGCAAGAGAAGAGCTCTGAAAATCCCGCCACCTTCGAAGGCGACGAGCATGAAGTAGGGAAAGAAAGATTGAGACCTCAGAAGCACTCCGTGGAAGTCCGAGACCAGAGTTGTCTCGGACATTTCTCCACGACTGCAACTCTGATCGGATTCATCGAGAACAAGCTTGTTAGTTGTTATGGTAGGGAACAAAGCATGCTGTTGTTGAAACCTCAGAAACGAGTTATGTCCCAAGAAGAGACCGCAGTTTCTCATCTTCCTCGCCGCTCTGTAATATGAGTTCGCCAACAGCTGGTACAACACCCAGTCTGCTAGCTTCAGAAGCGCCACAGGGAAGAACATGATGGTTTTCTTTTCTTTTCTTTTTTTCTGTTCTTTTTTTTTTTTTTTTTTTTTTTTGTTATGGGTTAAGGTTGAAAGAAGAAGAGAAAGGTTTTCAGTTTTAAGGAATGGAGAGAGAGAGAGAGAATTAGGAGATTAGTAATTGGAAGAGAGAGAGAAGGGAGGTGAATGAGAAAGGGCTCCACATTGAATACATTTATAGGACGCATTAAATGGGGGAAGTTGACCAAGGGGTCACACCGCTAGCATTGAATAATTTAATTCAATCTTTTTTTTTTTAATTTTTTTTGTCATTTTCTTCTAGTAAAAAAGACAGGCACGTATATATATAGTTACAAGTATAATCTAATGATAATATCATATTTGACTCTAATTAAAGATGGATCCCAAATTTAAAAAAAAATACCATTTTATTCAAACAAATGTGCATATCATATTTTTAGCAGTGCTAATTCATTTAGATAGCAAGAAATACACTACTCCATATTAGTTAAGGGCAAATTACAAAAATATCCTTCGGAGTTGATCATCAACTATATCGACTTTGTTTCTTGACTTTTCAAGTGCGACAACTAACGTTAGTTATTCCGTTTATTTTCTATTGAAGAAACAACATCGCCTTTTTTCAGACAAAAACTGATGAAAAGACTTTAACATACTTCTCAATTAGTAGTATTTTTCAAGTTAGTGAGGTGAAACTCTAGTCATATAATTCTAGTTATTGATGTGGAAAGTACAGTACTAGTTCAATGACTCTGTTCGAATACTCAGATGCCATGCACAAAAGTCTCTCCTTTTAAAGGGTATTGTTGGAATATTTAAAACATATATAAAAAATAACAAATTTTATAAAGAAACAATATTTAAAAGTAACGAAAAGCATTTAATATTGGTAACTACGTAATTAGACATTTGAAAGCAGAATTGTTTCACACTCAATTTGAGTTTTCCCTTTTTGTCGAGTACAATGCACATGCCCTCTACATGGTCACACTGATTTTCTTTTATATGGATAGACAACAACGAGTTAGGTAGCATTATTGGTGACCGCCATTATAAAGCTCCGTTTTCCTTTTTGTTTTTTCTATCACTTAGGAAAATAGGGAAACAATTTAAAATCTGTATATATTTAATGATCACCATTTTTTTCGCAATTTCATTGACAAGCGTGCATGTTTCTAGGTTCGATGATATATATGGTGGCTGAACTATCAATATATATTTGTGTGTGTATATATATATATATATATGTGTGTGTGTGTTTGTACATAATAATAGTTCTTAGGATGAGTAGAGGACCAATCACGAATTAGATCACCCATATCCTCTGATTGATTGACTTTAAATAATATATATATATATATATAGATTTGTTTTCAAAGTAAAAATACTTTGAAAAAAACTTTATCTCGAGAGTCAAATTCTCATTACTAAATACAACTACTTTCCTAAGGCTTTGAGTCTATATTTTGCCTTGTCTGTTTTCCCTAAAGGCCAACTATATATATACATACGTATATACATGTAATCTTTATAAATATAGGCCAACTCTATACATATTGTGGTACATATAAAAGGGACATGTGTATCTTAAGAGGTAGAACCGTTGAATCGAGAGACAATTACTAAAGGTAAAGTAAATGATCATCAAGATGACATTAACCATTCAGTTTATTAAGCGGTTATTTGGGGGACAAGGCATGTATGTACCTTCTGCATCTTTCTCGGATGGCTATTCGCAAATCACATAATTAATAATTTTACAAATATATATATATATATATATATATATATACATGCATAAATATGCAAGTCAAGTAGTATTCATTGAATATTGAAGTGAAAAAGAAAAATTAAGTGACTCATTTAATGCTTTCCCTTAGGGTTTTGAGATGTCAACTGTCTTTTCAGTTTTCACCCCAAAATGGAACAAAATAATAATAATACTAAAATTAAAAAATAAAATAGAAATTATTACAGTGCTGTTTTCCGAGATATTCCATGGATAAAGCCAACTAGCCAGGGTAGTAACGTGCAGTATACATGGTAGGTGAGGAAATGTGAAAAAAAAAAAAAAATTGTATTAAAAAAATAGAAAATCAGATATTTCAATCTGCGTGATGTTGAAGAAATGAATCCATTGGAATTTCATTGAAGGGGTAGTTTTTATTTTGGATTTTTTTAGTATTATTTTTTCTTGTAGTGGCAGGTATGATCATAAAACTCTCGCTAGATGTTTGGTGAACTTTTTAATCATTTGAAATAGATGTTTCAAAAGTTTGCCATGCTTATGGTTTTCATGTATTAATTAGCATTTTGAAGATTATACACACACACATCCTATAACGACCCATACCCAATCTGTGCCGTCTTTAGCTACCCTTTATTTTTGTCCCCAGCTTGAAAATTATGAGTATACGAGCTCCTATTCTTCTTCACACACACACACACAGATATATATATATATATTTGCATGATATACACACAAACACAATGTACAATGCTTAATTCAAAGGTGAATAGTTTAGGTGGTTACATTAATTTTGCCAAAGTATTAACCTAAAGTCATACAAAGGAAATGATATAGAAGAGCAGGCATTGTATGAGTGTTGTAGCTATAACTTCCAAAAAAGCAAAAACAAAAAGAAGTTGTTCGGTTGTTAATTAAAGATGTAATTAAGACATTTGGATTGGATGAACGTAATTTGTAATTTATTGCCTCGTATGGATCATGAGTGAGCCATAAGATGAATACAAATTGAGCAATGATACACATCATGAAAATTTTTATCATAAATATCATGAATTATCAAGTGTCAAAATTTCATAGATTCTATAAAATTGAAATGATTACTTTATCACTGTTTTTTGACCCCCAACAAGTTCTTTTTTAGTTTCATGATGTATCATAAAACTTTTTTTTTTTTTTTGTGATGTGAATTATTTTCCAAACAAATTATATCCAGTAGCTCCAAGTACTTTTGGATAAATATTAGTGAGAGGCAAACGTAAATTAATATAGTGATTAAGACCGACCCGTGACCCGATTCTTTGGCTCAACCCATCCTCATTATAGGGATGTGGTAGTATTATCCGATGTCTTATGTCTTTTTCATATCGGTGTTTTAATTTATAATTTATAATAGAAAACAAAAATTTAAGGTAATGATATTGTGGGATAATCGAAGAGACGAACCCCTCCGTGCATGGTTGCAGGGTTCGAACAGCCGGCGGAGAGGGTTGGACCAGAGTTGGCCACCACGCTATATGTGTGGGATTGGGAGGATGCTGAAATGAGATTTTTCACAACTCCAACCCTCATATACATATAATTTGACCTCAGATTTCTATTTTTAGAATTTTTGTTTTCTAATATATTTTTAAAATATGTTTTCTCTACTCTTTTTGGTAAATAAAAATGTTTTATATGCTTACTCATTCATATATACGTAGTTATTTGACAATAAAAAACATAATTATTAGAAGGACATTTCATGTCCTGAAAATGAAAAACGTCTCAAGATACAAAGAAAACATTTCTAGAATAATAGGGCACCATTCTAATATTATCAACATTTCAAGGTTACATTTGTAATAACAATAAAAAGTATATAAGCGTAATAATTCCTCTTTTTTTATTATTTTCTTTTTCCCTAGTAGAGGGTTATAACTTGTCTTTGGAAAGTAGTCGATGCACATGACCTGGCTTGCAACACATGGAGAAAATTTAGGCACCAAAACTTTAATTAGCGTAAAAAAGGGAACTTAATTAAGTTTTTATCAATCTGGCCCCTATACTACTTTAAGCATAAAGTAATGTCGGCAATATTTTGTCGTGTTTGCCAACTGGTCTATATATATATATATACACATATATAGCAATATTATTATTATTTTTTTTTTTTTGGTGAATAAGGAACAAGTTTATCGTACTTTTTTAAGGGGCACTTAGAAATATAGCATGAAATTATAAATGACCTATTTTCTTCCCATCTTTTTGGTGCATATATAGCATAGAGACAATGAAGAATGATTGGATTTATCGATAATATAAGACTTACTAACTATATATTGTTTAATTAACAAATATGAGATTTACATAATGAATATACGATATATTAATTTTAGTATATCAAAATGAGAAATATTGTTGATTAACAAAAAGCTATCAATTTTTAATCCAAACAATATTCTTTTTTTTTTTTCAAGACTAGTGCTTCGACGACCCTAAATTGTAATCTAAATTTTTATATATCAATTCACGTGACAATTATTTTCTTATAATTAACATGATGATTTTTAAAAAACCTGCTAATAAATAAATAACAATACACAGATATCAGCTAAGTTATTATTAAAAAAAATTATAATTATAATTAATGTCATAACATTATTCATTTTAAATTACCTCACTAAATGGTCATTACCTTAAATATTGATGTAAGGAACAACAACTTAATAGCCCATAACTAATAATATCGATCACAAATGGGGACAAACATCTTATGTTGTGATAAATTATACATTAAAGGAAACAAATTAGTACAAATCATTCAGAAATCTAAAATCCATAACTTTTTTTTTATTTTAAATCGAACTTATATGTACTTTTTTAATTGCAAAAAAAAAAGATATAAATGACTAACATCCATATTACATATTTTTTATGGACACGTTTCAATTTTTTTTCATTATTTTTTAAATCACAATTTATTTTTAATTCACACTTCCCAAACACACTTATACAAACCAACGTCCAAAACTCCATCTCTTATTGTTACCCCAAATGACTTAACTCCTGGTAGTTTGGAGCTGGTAACTTGGTCTCATCGAAACATCTAATTATGAGCATCTGGATCATATTGCTAAGTAAATAGAAATAAATTCTTAGGACATCAATTTTAATATCATTTTTTGAATACTAACTCACATGATATTGGGTATCATCTTGTTATTAGTAGATATCAGAATTACTTGATATGATAATTTTTTAAATACCTATCATTGATGAAAATTAATGAAAATTCGGATGTCATATAAATTGATATTCAAAAGTTAAAATTAAAATTGCTATCTCTTAGCATTTTTTCAATGCAAGATACATCACATCCCCTTTTTATTTTTTTTATTTTTTTCTTAGAATACATTTTTTCAAGTTGTTAGTTCAATGAAATTAAGGTTGATTTTTCCGCAAAAAGACAAACATGTGCTAATTATTTGACTCTTTCAATTTGTTTATAAAGAATTGAGGTGCTATAGATTTTTAGTCTTGAATATTTACTTTATCTCACCTGATATTTATTTTAAAGTCTAATCAATATTTCGAAAACTCTGTTTCAAAATTTTTTGTTCAACCAGCAAGTTATGGCTTATATATTGGGTGAGAAGGTATCAAAAAAGTACGACCCTAATTTTTTATGATCTGATTATTTTCTAAATCTTTTTCTGCCAAGAATCATCCAATTTTGGTTTTGTAAATTATGGTGATTAACCAAAATGAATATTGGAATGCTTTAGATGTCTTGATATAATAAGAAAAAGGAAAAATATGCCTTCGTTGCAAATTTGAAATAAAAGATATTAGGATGAATCTTATATATGTCCCTCTCAGACAAAATCATTCATGGTTCAATTTTTGAAAAGAAAAAAATAATTAGAAGATGGTGGAGCTTGGAGATAGACAACTATTGTGTTTCTAATTTAATTTTTTTTTTTTTGGTAAATTTAATGTAATGTAAGATAAATAATAATTCGATATTTAGAATATTTTCCATGATAATAATTAAAAATATTTAAAATTAATTTACAAATATGAATTTAACACCACAGTAGAATTGACAGCAACATTGTAATGAAAGGGATAATTTTGCATATATTTCAAACTCAGAAGCGTGAATCATACGTAATGAAGTTTAGGGGAAAATGACGTTAATGACATAATTTCATGGAATCTACTGGACTAAATAGTCATTTTTCCTATTAATATATATTTCTTTTTTATACAAAAATCATACCTTGTATTATAAGTTTCCTCTCTCTCTCTCTCTCTCTTTTCCCCCCTCTAATAAAAAAGGGGAATGCTAGTATCATTTTATGTCCCATCTCCATTTTGTACAGAAAAAATCCCGAAACTCACAGATAAAACAGAAAATATACGTCTAGTCTAATTATATTTTAAAGATAAATATAGATTCACTGGAAGAAGAATCGCAAAAGGCCCATCGTCAGAAAAAAAAAAAAAAAAAAAAAAAAAAAAAACATTATTGCTGTACCACCGTATTGGTGGTAACTATTTAATCACGTTTATACCTTAGATTTCCAATATATAATCAATTATGTTTTTTTTTTTTTTTTTTTCTTTCTCTCAATCAACTTTAGTCTTGACTTCAAATCATTTTTCTCAGTCAACTTTAGTTTTGACTATTGACTTCAAAAAGACCAAAACACCCTCAAAAAATTCAAAAACATAAAGCAAACCTGGACCTTCAGTAAATAAATAAATTAAATAAAAAAGGCCTTGTAAATTCCTAATCATTCCCCCTTGGCATTCATACATGATACATGTCATTATACAGAGGTTAGATATTCTTTTCTGTTAGAATTCAGATCTGTCGGTTTAATTTTTTTAATATAAATATTATATTCTCAATAATATTTTAACAATTAATTTATTTATTTAAAAATTTTTAATATTTATTATTTTTTATGTAATTAAATATATTTCAAATTCAAATAATATAACATAATATTACCAAATAAATAACTAATAAGCAGAAAATAGATCTCGAATTTTTTTTTATTGGAATATAATTCTAAATTTTCTCAATCATCAATGTCACTTGCCAACCCCTTTTGAAGTAAGGGACAATCAAACATCTTTTGACAATAAATGAAAATTAAAAAAAAAAAAAAAAAAAAAAAAAAGGGTAGAAAAATTCCCTCACTATTTGGAAAAAAAAAATAGAATTTTCAAAAAATTCTTTTCTTTTTTTCTCTTCTATTCACTTCTGGTTTCTTTTCTTTCTTAAATAGTTTTTTTTTTTAATGATCATTGAATTACGCATCATGTGGTATATGGACTATTGACTTTTAATTTTATTATATCAACAATCTCTTCGTCAATATTTTGTAAAAAAAAAAAAAAGATTGAAATTGAACGCGTTAGGATCGCATAAGCTTGATTCATAGATAAAGTCATAATTAAGCATCATTAATGGGAAATTGTACCTATAACAGAGATAGTTTTGAAGTAAATTATATTATCATCAATATATATAACGTCATTAGAAATATTTTGAAGATACCATTTTGTTAAAAAAAATATTTAATTATGACTTTAATTTTATTAGCCCTCACGTGATTTGAATGTATTTAATTTCCATATAGTTTTTGACAGAATATCGACATAGAAGTCGTTTGCACAATAGTTAAAAAATTTAAGATAGTATGGCATGTAAAATTAAAAGCTAATGATCAACAAAAAACAAAATATATGGTTCAAGAATCATTTGTAAAAATAACATAAAGAAAAGATCACGTGTATATATGAATATTTCTTTTTTAACTTTTAGCGGTTGGGATTTATACTATTCATCTTATATTAGAATCAAGTGTAAAAATATCACTAGACTACTTTTTTTTTTCAAATCTTTTTTAAGGTTTTTTTTCCACTTAAATTCTTTAAGAAGGTATTAGATTCTTTAATCTTTAATGATCTTAATCTCAAAAAAAAAAAATTCCGTATTCAAAATACATGAAAATACAAGGGAAAAAAAAGAGTAAATTACTATAATGGTCAATGAATTTTTTATAAGGATATCGTTTTGCCCCTAATTCTTTTTTTTATTTATTAATCAGTCCCTAAATTCCTAAAAATGGTGCCAAGTAATCCTTTTAATGAAATAAATTAGTTAAAAGGATTACAACAATATCGTGTATTAATAATATAAATTAAAATTAAAAGAGAAAAATTAAAAATTCGGCGTCTAGGTTGAGTAGCCACAAAACCATTCCCACCAAAGTCTAGGCCGCCATGAGATTGAGCTCGACGTCAGCTTCGCACTCCCATCATCAATCCAGGGCAACGCCAAATCAAGCTCGTCGTCGTGAGGCTCTCTATGCCATTGCGAAATCTGACCTCTACCGACGAGCAATTCACATCTATGCCGAAGTGAATTTGGAGAGATTGTCAGTAGGATTATAAATTAGTTAAAAGGATTACAATTTTACTGCTTTGCCCCCACTAAAATTAAAAATTCTGACATTAGTAAAATTAAAAATTCCGACACAGCCATCTTTATCTTTAAAAAAAAATTTATATATGTCCCAACTTGAATATATTTTTAGGTCTGCCCCCAATCAGAAAGGTCGAAAGGCCAAAAGGAAGAGTCTAGATCTGTTGTCCCCATTAGGCTGTCTCATTTGTTGTCTCACCGTTCATGTTTTGACACCTCAGTAAGTTTGACACAAAAGTCAACAATACATACGTTGTTTTTCTTAGGGTCCGTTTAGGGTGCTAGTTCTAGATGATATTTTACTATCTGGATTTTAAAATTTTAATTATACATCAAACTTTCTCTTTATTTCATTTTTAAAAAACTCAAACTTTAAAAGTTCACAATTTTCTTATTTTAAATCAAAATGAAATGATTTTAATATCAAAATACTCGTATCGGCGACACAAATAAGACGATTTACATATTATATATTTTTTCCAAACACATCTTAAATTTTTGTATTATTTCTATATCATAGATCTTTTTCAAAAAAAAAAATTTTCTAAACATATATTTTTAACTCAGTTTTTAAATAATTATATTCAGATGTCCCTCAAAACTATTTTTTTGAGGTTGAGGAAGACAAAGTTATTTTTTGTCTTATTTAAAAAAAAATAAATTATTATTCTTTATTTATAAGGGTGTTTCTGTCTTTTGAAAGTAAATTAAGGTTAAAAGCTGATTACCTCTCCCTCTTTCCCAAATACTGTCTTGGACTCTCGGTCGGTCGGTCGGTCGGTCGTTCTCTCTGTGTCAGTGGTTTCTTCTTCTTCTTTGGCAATGGAGAAATCAGAGAAGAAGCAGGTTTTCCTCTTCTACTGTTCCGAGTCTGAAGACCTTGCCCGTGAAGTTGCTTCTCAATCCGACTCCATTACTCTTCAGACCATCAAATGGAGGTATTTCACATGTCCTATCTGTTACGGTGCTTTATTTATCTTTCTGGTTAGGAAATTAAATTTGAGCACTTTTCTTCTCAGCTCACCTATGAACAAGAATTTATTTATTTATTTTTTAAGTATTTGAAATGTCTTTGCGTGATGGTGTCTGGAAGTTCCGATAATTTGAATGGTGGAGCATCATATTGAGGTTGCTTATTCTAATTTTGGTGAAATTTGGATTGGACCATTGCCTTTTACTTTCATTTTGTTTGGTTGTTAAGAGTGCATAAAAGAATTATAATGAGAGTCAGAAGAGATGTAATGGGTGTTTCAGTGAGTCATAAAAGTGGTCCAGGACCATAATCTGCGTCCGTGTGATTGTTCTGAGATGTTCTGATTCCTTGTCTTAACTTGGGGCAGTTAAATTAGCATAAATGCGAGTAAATTCACTCATTGATTTACCCGGGTCGTTTTGTGCCATGAACATAATGCTATAACAGATGATTCATCTGTCCAACTAACTAGTTGTTATGAAATGACAGAATTTTTTGGTTTGTAATTTCACCTGATTCAATACTGATTTATGGTATAGGCTTGAAGCCTTTCGGCCTTAAATACAATTTATGATAATAGAAAGGCGTGCTTTGTCTAAACATAATTTGTAGCATTGATTGTTTTCGTTTGTACACAGGAGTTTTGATGATGGATTTCCCAACATTTTTATAAATAATGCACAAGAACTCAGAGGCCAACATGTAGCCTTTCTGGCATCCTTTAGCTCCCAAGGAGTTATCTTTGAACAGCTTTCCGTGATATATGCACTGCCGCGACTTTTTGTTGCCTCCTTTACTTTAGTATTGCCTTTTTTTCCTACTGGTTCTTTTGAGCGAATGGAGGAAGAAGGGGATGTAGCCACTGCTTTTACCCTTGCCAGGATGTTGAGTAACATTCCCATTTCAAGAGGAGGCCCGACTAGTTTGGTCACATATGATATACACGCTTTGCAGGTTTGTCTTGGTCTTCAAGTGATTGTGGCATTTGGTTGTTTTCTTTCTCGTTGATAACTTCTTCATTTCTCTTAGGATAAAAAGAAATTTCAGGTTGCTTGGTTTTTTTTCTTGAAATTTTAATTTATGTGTTCAGTGAGGCTGCTTAGAAGTTTATAATTGTGCTGACACAAATAGCAGCAAGTTTAGCATTATTATGTTCTTTTATTTTCTCTTCTATCGTTGGGTGTGAAGCATGCTTGGCCTAGAAGTCCATTTTATTAATTCGCCTGTGGGGAATGAAGCATGCTTGGCATAGAAGTCCCTTTTATTAATTCGCCCATCTCCTAAATTAACTTATAATCCACGCTCCTTTTTCAGTAGATTGGTTAAGCAATCTGATTCTATGCTATTTCTTACCGCTTTCTATGATATCATCCAAATTAGAACTCCCTTTGTGTAAAATTACGAATCACATTATGAAAAGGTGTCTTGATATTTGTTGTCATGCTCTGAAGAGCAGAATGCTTCTTTTCGAAAAATAATAATAATAATAATAATAATAATAATAATAATAAAATCGATCTGATTCATGAACAGAAATTCAGAGAAACTTTATGCAACAAGTAGGAAAAAGTTGACAGTAAATCATTAGCACTATCCAATTCCTCTTATCGGTTCTATATCTTGTCGTTTCATGTTTTAAGGCATGGTCATTACCTTGGTAGTAGTCTCTCTTTATATTTCCATTCTAAGGCTACTCATTTCTTTGCTCATGTGGTCATGTTCTGTTATAACACAGGAAAGGTTTTACTTTGGGGACCATGTTTTGCCTTTGTTTGATACGGGCATTCCTCTCTTAAAGCAACGCCTGCACCAGCTTCCTGATTCTGACAAGGCAAGTACGCTGCTTTACCTCTAACACAATCTGATAAATGGTTTCTCACTTGTTCTGTTATCATTGTCCCTGATATTCTTTCTAATTGCTGTCCTCTCCCAGATAGTTGTCGCATTTCCCGATGACGGAGCTTGGAAACGATTTCACAAGCAGTTGTATCATTTTCCCATGGTTGGTCTTGGATTTCTTGAAAGTAATGCTATCGATTAGTTCTGTAGCTTTACGTTTTCTAGTTTATCAATTTTTATAAAATGGCAGGTGGTATGCAATAGGGTTCGTGAAGGCGATAAGAGGATAGTTCGGATCAAGGAGGGAAATCCTGCTGGTTACCATGTCGTGATCGTTGATGATTTGGTCCAATCTGGGGAGACCCTGATTGAGTGCCAGGTAATTCTTTAGTGGATATCCTTCCGAAGCGTCAGCTTATGAGCTTTACGTATAAGATGGAAAAACTTTAACCAATTTGTTTGAATATGTCATTGTTCTCGTAAACTGTACATCATAACCCAAAAACATCTCAATGGTCCATTGCATAAGCTTGTTGAAAACTTAGAGCTTGCCTTTGCTTTTCCAGAAAGTATTGGCGGCTCATGGTGCTGCCAAGGTTAGTGCTTACGTGACTCATGGCGTCTTTCCTAAGCGTTCATGGGAGCGGTTCACCCATAAAGGTGGTTAACTTTTTTTTTTTTTGGCTGTTCACAAGGATATCAAATTTTGATTACCGCCATAGTATCGACTCTTCCCATGTAGTGTTTTGATCTTATTACCATTTGACTTTATTTTCAGGCTTGGAGAAGGCATTTGCCTTCTTTTGGATCACAGATTCCTGCCCGCTTACCGTCCAAGACATAGCAAACAGAGCTCCATTTGAAGTCTTAAGTCTTGCAGGATCTATTTCAGAAGCTCTACAAACTTGAAATGTCTTTTGCACTAGTCATGATTGCTTGAGAAAGCAAAGCAAAACACTGACTGACTGACTGTTTTACCGGGCGGCTTCTCTAATTGAAGCCTATTTCACTCTCTCTATTACTAATAATTGACACAACTGTTTTTGGCTCACAGAAGATTGCCATCATGGCAAGTTCTCATTTTATGCACGTCTTGAGGTGAAACATTAAGACAAATGAACAGCGGAGATTCTCACAAAAATAAATAGAAAATATAAATTAAATAGAGTGGCTTTTGTTCGCAGTAAACATGTCTTGAGAATCTACACGCATGACTAAGGGAAGAAGCAAGTTTTTTAGAAATAGTGAACTGAAAACATGATGAGATAAAAAGAGGGAAACGAAGGACAGTCATAAAACATCTGTACAAGCTTTTTTACATTCATCCCAATTCAAGGTTGTCTTCCTCTCTCTACGTGACCAAGACTAACACATGAACAGTATGGTTCTTCGGTCCTTTTTTTTTTTTTTTCCCCCGCTTCTATACAATTTTTTGACAGCCTTCTAAGCTCTAAATTATTGATATGAACAGGTAAAAATATTTGCAGATGGATTAAAAAGACCCAAAAAAAAAAAAAAAAAAAAAAAAAAAAAAAAAAAAAAAGAGGATGAAGAAGAAGACATTAGAAGAAGAAAAAACTCCAAAGGAGAGATACTGCACAGACCGGCGAGCAATGCATATGGCTGCAGAGAGACTTCTTCACAATTTCAGCAATATGCTTCACCTTATTCTTCTCCCCTGGTTGAATATCAAATTTGTTACTTACTCTACAGAACAAACAAAATGCTCTCTGCGTCTTTTTCCCTGCCTGCAATACTTTAGTTTCCCATGATTCTTATGGAGTATTCATAACTTAAAAGGGCGGACACCACCATGGTATAAACACTGATGTCGCAATTCATCGGCTTCTCCTCTACAATGTACACTTAAATACCTATCAAACGGTTAGCACCCTTGTCCCCATTCTCGAGGCTAAGAGTAGGATCCTCGGTACATTGTCAAATCTCTGCCTTTTCATCCGGACTTTCCTTTGGGCTGTCAAGCGGATCCCCTGTGTAAGACCCGTCTGGCTGACGGATGCAGATGTTCAAATTGCTCGAAATGAAAGGCTCCTGGAGATTTGAAACCATATCGATAGTCAAACAGAGTGGTTTCTAAAAGACGGAAAGTACATGAAAGAATGACTCATAATCAACCCTTCATGACAAGTTTTTTTTATATTAATCCAAACAGGTGTATAGAATACAAACGAGGTTCACAGGAACAGCATAGCCTTCCAATACTTGGTCAAGATGATGAGAAAACATGCTAAGCAATTCAAAGAAAATCTCACGAAAAGCAAAGAGGAAGATATCAGTTAAAACTTGTTTACTTGATCACTGGTATCTTGGCCCTCTGAGTGGAAGAGAATTGGCCGACATCGCTTGTCTTCATTCATGAGGCTTGAATTTTGAAAGTGTGTTACAAGCGCGGCCTTACCCTGGATTCGGGCAAATGCCAATGAAGCAACCTTTTCACTATTAAACTTCTCCCACTTTTTTCCATTAAATGCCTGCACAAATTTGTTGGTTATAATTACTACAAAGTGTTTCACTATAGCAGATGAAAATGTTCGGAGTTTCAAGGATTACTTGTAATTTGTAAACTTTCTAACAAATTAGTCAGTACAAAAGCGACTAAAGCTTACCTTGTAAAAGGGTATAATGTGAGAAGGAGACACCATATTAATGAAGGCATAACCCACATTGCACTTATTCTGCGAACATAAGAGTAAAACCATCAACAACAATACAGTTTGAAAAGATTATAAAACTTAGCTCAACAAATCTGTAATCTCAGTATAAGGGCCAATTACATACAAATACTTTTCCAACGTTTAACAACTAGAGAAGAAAATATCAAAGGTTTTTAGTGAAAATAAATAACCTTGAAATCAATTGGCAAGTATAAAAAGTCATAAGTGCCCCGGTGGTTTTCATCAATAGCAGCCAACAACATCTTTGAAGTGTACCTGATAAGACGAAAAGAGAGAGGTTTAATCATAACAGTAAATTTCTTTCAATGCCTATACTTACCAACCACATCTGTTTTAGAAGTATGCGAAAGATGTTCTTACTTATTAGGGATATTTTTTATCATTAGAGTAGTCCTAGGGTCCTCCCCACTGATAATCTTGTCCAAATCCAGCTGATATTGCTTCTTGCTATCCAAATTTCCACTATTCTCAACTCGGCGACTGCGATTACGATCAGCTAAGCCTTCACTACTGGTTGCTGGTGATCCCGCGAAAGAACCATTCCCAAGGAAAACTGAACCAGGCTTTGGCAAAGAAAGCATTCTAAAGCTCGGTGAGCCATTTTCAGTAATATTTCCGGGAAGACCAACACCAGCACTCAAACCAGAACGACCACCAATATTCACCATATAGTTCCCATTGGTCCGATTTAAACCAACGCCTCCAAAAACTGGATTCATAAATGATGTTTCTGGAGACTCTGGGAAGAATCCAAAATGCCTCTCAAGAGGGATATTAGATGGAGCAGATCCCACATGATGATGAGAAGATGACCCAATGAGAGAGCCATGCCGACTAGAGTATGGATAACCCTGTCCCTGTCCACTAGATGAAAAAGGGCGGCCCACAGATGATGTTGGCCAGGCAGAAGAATTTGCAGGCTCAGCATAAGGGGTTGGACTTCCCCAAAGAAATTGAGGACCAGACAACGTTCCAATACCAGATGAATTAGAATTTGATTCACCAAAAGAAATAGGTCCGGGACTTGTGCTCAATTTCTGATCAGTAAAGGAATGTGATTGTTGATATGCTGCTCCTTGTGTCGACCCGGTGTTGTTATATATCTGATTTGCATGGTTAAACCTTCCCTGGTCCTTCCCAATAGGTGCAATCTTTGGAGAGTTTGAGAGATGAGATGGGAGAATTGAAGCTAACCCAGTCAAGTGGTTGCTATTTACAGGGCTGAGACCTCCCAGACTGGGAGACTTACTAAAAGCATGCATGGGATTATGTTCGACTGGACTGCCAAAGTGCCAGTTACCTAGATAAATTGAAGCCATTTCAGATTGTAATTGGCTGTGCATTTGAGATAGGAACAAAGAAAATTGAGATATGAGATCAAACAGTGTATAGATGGATATCTACCTGGAGGAGAGTTGGCAATTGGCGATCCCACTTGAGGTCGGAAACTTCTAGCGTCATCTTGTTCAAGCTCTAGACTCAATTGTTGCATCAAGCTTAAACAAAAAGGAATAATAAATTACAGCTTTTTCACCAGATTAATCAAGAAACAAATATGTTAAACGAGAGAGAATTAAGACTGTATATACTACGAGCAAAATCCCGATATCAGAGACAACTGGTTAATTAGAGAGATCCAAACATTGACCATAACTATTGCAGCAATAGTTGCAAAAAATTCCAGAAGTCAGAGAATGCTACCGTTTTAGAGAAACATGAAACCGGAGCCCAGCAACTACTAAGACAAAATTTACAAACAAAGCCCCCTAGTCAAATCAATATCATCATATACTCACACAAGACCCAAGAACATTCTTATTACCTTAACATTTTCCTCAGATTGCTATTAATTAGTAAAACTGGAAATTTGAATGCCTAGAACAGATGAACACAAATTAGAAGAAAGTAAGGCATACTTTCGACGCGCTCCACCAGGACGGCTTGGTTCGAGTTTTATGCGTTTGCCAGCAATGTCACTTCTATTCAATGCTCTCAGGGCAGCCTCTGCGGCTCGAACATCATAAAATTCTATGAATTTATGGTGTCTCTTGTGTGGTGTCTCTCTAATCTGTTCACATATAAGAATAATCACAATTCATAACTAACAAGGCAAAACAATTGCATTTTCTCAAAAGAATAAAGTGTGACGGCGTGCAGGTGTGGGCGAACACAAATGACTCTAACTAGCAATTATGAAACTCATACCTCTTTGACCTCCCCATAAGCCCCAAATATTTGGCGAAGATCGTCATTTGATACCGAAGCATCCAAATTGAACACCACAAGAGTTCCTTGGTTAATATCCTTCTCTGATGGGTTATCCTGAAATTTTAGCAGAGAAAAAGCTTTGCGTCATATTGACGTCAATATAATCAACTCCTCCAAACTGGATCACACGAAAGGCATTCATGTTCAAACCTTGGGAATTGAAAAATGTATGTCAAGTTTTCTTCGTCTCAAGGGTTTGTTCTGTAATGCGCGCATAGCAGTACGAGCAGCTCGAATATCATAGTAAGATATCATGACAAAGCCTCTATGCTTGCATGCAGTATATAAAGTTCTGATATCTCCATATTGCTACCAGAATAAGGGAGGGGGAGGATTCCATAATTAATAAGCAACAAAACAACCAAAATCAACGTGAAAATTGTTCCTTCACGTATTCACAAGATACAATGCACAAAAAAGGATGGATAATCGACTATTAAAAATGTTTAAAAAACACAAACAAATGTCAGTCGAAGTACCAAACTTTTGAAAATAGGACAAAATTAGTGAAAGAAATGCAACATCAAAGTAACAGTCATGTGAAATACCTCAAAGAGAGATCTCAGTTCAGAGTCCTCGACGTTACTATTAATGTTTCGAACAAACAAGGTTCTTGATGGATGCTCCCCGTATGGGTGTTCCCCAGCCACTGTTCCCACACCATTTGGCAGCGCATAAGGATTAACTCCGTTTGAGGAAACCCCATCGGTAATGCTCATTTTGGATATGCCCATGCTAAGGCTCTCTTGGGATTCAAAATCCATTTCCATTCCCCCTCCACTGACAAAAAAATCATAACCTTCCATGTCCTCAAGCTGGCTAGGCAATCCACTCAGGTCAAAATCATCAGTTAAACCAGCTAAAAGATCATCTTCATCATCAGGAAGCATGTTTCCAAATTCACCAGGTTCAACATCTTCAAGAGGATCTTTTCCCCTTTTTCCTTGGTCAAGCTTGTTTATATTAGGCAGGCCATCATCAATCGATTGACTACTGTTCCCTAAGTCGGCAAAATTCACTACATGCCCACAAAACAAATCTCAGTAGCAATTCTTACAGAAGGATGCATATTATTTGTAGAGAAAAAAAGTAAAAGGCTGACATACATTTCTCATGTGGAAGGACAGGCAATGAGCTAGAAAACAAGCTGGCGTCATTTGGTGCATGATACGAATTAGTTTCACGTAAGATCCCCCAGAAATTGCTTCCCATCTTTCTAGAAAAATTAACTGATGGAATCTCTGATGGACCTACAGACAGTCACAAATGGATTCTCAAGAACAAGTAACACAAGTAATTATATACGTAAAGATGGTGGATAATGCTTTCACCAATTAAAGAAAAAGAGAGCACCTTCACTTCGACTTGATATGGAATCTTCAGAATGCTTCTCCATGTTGATTGATAACTTTCTGCCAACACAACGGATGTGAAAGAAATTAAATTATGTCATCACAAGATTGTAAGATCAAAAAATTATACAGCCTTAACACTAGAGACAAAATATCTGTTAAAAACTTCGTAAATATTAAAATTTAGACAAAAAATCAATTGGTAACGCTGCATATTGGAAAAGCGTAACAAGAAAGAATTTATTCATCTCAGACTAGTGTTCTACATATCCGATGTCATTGTTACATTAAATAAGTTTCATGTTATACCTCCTACTCCTACTTCTACATGTTACGGTGCAGAACAGTCATTCACAAAGAACCAAAGACAAACCCGATAAAACGAATAAGTTACATATGCAAATGTTCACTGTGGGAGAGTGTATGTATGTGTCTGAAATCAAGCAGAAAACCTCAAGAGAGTGACTTGACAAGGTCCACCGTACAAAGATCCACACAAAAGTCACCACAATTAAAGACAACAGTAGAAAAGGAATTATCATCAAAGCCGCAAAACACTTCAACAGCATATTGATGAGCTGCTTTATGGTTAGATTCAATGTCCTATGGTAGAAAAATCTAGGCTAAGATAGAAATAATCAGGCAAAACGCATGTGATATGTCAAGCCAACTAGCAAAATGACTTAAAACACTTTCTTAAAAGTTATCCAAAATTTTTTTAAGCAAAATGACCTCGAACAACCAAGAAAGACCGTGGTAGTTCCAATGTTAAAATGAAAGAAGGTTATTTTGCTGATTTCAATTTTGAGGTTGTCAATTTGGCAAATAGCTATACAGAAAAAATAATGCAGCATAAGAACTCAGCAGCTTATACACAAAAGTATCCAGGTCAACACTTTTCGATCCTCAAACTTAGTATTCTACTTTGACACAAATATACATATACATATACATACATACATACATACATATATATTTTTTTTTTCATTATGCCCAGATACAGTTAACCAAAAATACTCTCAGACAAACTATTTCCCCAAAAATTATATAAAAAAAATGAAAACCCCAGATGCAATAATAAAAAAATATCTACTTAGGAAAAAAGAAAAAAAAAATCATCCAAATCAAAATTGAATTACTTCTAATAGTTGACAAACATAGAGAGTACCTTATTGGAAGAGGAAAGAGGTCGTTAGAAATGGGTATCGAGCAGAAACTGAAACCAAAGACGGGTTTTTGTCTTGATCAAGAAAATTATAGGAAGAGAGAGAGAGAGAGGGAGAGAGAGTTTCGTAGAAGCAGAGGAATTTATTTCTTCCACTCTTCTACTTCCTCCTCTTTCGCCAGGAAACCAGAAGAGAAAGAGAAAGAAACTGTAAGAAAATATAATTGTATGTTTCTCTTCTCCTTCTCCTTCTTCTTCACTTTGGTTTTTTTTTTTTTTTTCCTCAGGAAAAGAGAGAATGAAAACGTAAGAAAATGATTGGAGGAAAGAGAAGTAGTACTACTACCATCAAATTATTTCTTTATATATATATATATATATTTACACAAAGAAGAAGAAGAAGAAGAAGAGAGAGACTCTCAACTCACAAGCTCTCTCTCTCTCTCTCTCTCTCTCTCTCTGTGCAAAACTCAAAAAATAAAATAAATAAAAATAAAATTTACGAGAAAAAAGAAATAATAATAAACAAGAAATGGAGGAGTTTCTCTCTCTAAAAGCTTGAGAAATTGGGCTGTATTTGAATGTGTTTTGGAGTCCGTTGACACAAAAGCACGCACATTACACATTACACTACACTCCGCGCGACTCTTCTTGTTGAGTTTAACAAATTAAAATTAAAAATTTTTTATTTTACCAAAAAAAACAAACAAAAAACAAAAGGCAAAAAGAAATTAAGCTGAGAAATCGCGTTTAGATAATTTGAGGATAACATTTCACCTTGGTCTTAGGTTGGAATTACGGAAATACCAGGATTCCGTGCTCAATACGAGATGGGTCATAGGTGACGTCTTACACGTGGCGGAATGTTAAAGTATAATTGGACCTAAAGTGGGCCACGTCGGAATAAAGTTTGTAAGAAAGGAGGGAGATTATGTAGATTCGAGTGCAGGTGATTGGCGCCCTACTTTATTAGTGTCGGATGCTGACGCGGTGTTGCGTCGGCATTTTGGGTAAATTCAGCTGCTTTTATGAATATGTGGACGAATGCTCTTGTTGGCCAATGATCATCTGCCACGACAGGTCGCATGAATGTGGGCCATGCTTAGCCTACTTCTTGGGGCCCGTTACAGGCCCATAGTATAACGGGCCCATAGTTTTGATATAGCCCATACAAGTTTTCCATTTCACTAGGCACATGAGGGATGCTCAATGATGGAATACCTTGACATCCTTCTTAGAGATCATATAGATTCCATTTAAACTCTTTTATGCAATGACAAGGAAATCTAAAAATGATGTTGAAATCAGGACAGATCGATCACTAAGCCTTAAACGGAAGGTCATAATACGGTCCTTAAATGGATCTTGCTGAGTGATTTTATTCAGACAACAATTGAGCAAAAGGAATTTCCTGATTTTAAAATATAACAAGTGCACTTTACTCTCCGTTAATTTAAGACTCACTTAACGGCTATCAATTTTATTTTCTTTTCTTTTCTTTATGAATACACAAAAATAAGAACACACATAACTTAATAATAAATCGGTCATAAAATCTTCAGAAAGAGGTAACATCGTGGAAAATGAATTAGTAATGTCGATGCAAACATATGCTCATTTATACACTCTTAGGCTTCAATACAAGTCCTGTTTCCCACCAACCCATCTGATACAAAAGACTACTTGCAGAATAACGATAAGTAGTCGTCGGTAGTAAACACGATTTACTTACTGCTATCAACACTAGGTCGATGATTGGTTAACACTAGTAACCTGGTATGATACCATAGATTTCCGGGGCATAGTAAAAATTAATCTAAAAGTTTTGATTGTAGCCTGTCTCAAAATGGGCAAAAGTATGTTGTATTCTTAGATATTTACATCCCCAATCAAATGTCATTAGATTTTTGTCCCGCTTTTATCGTTTATTTTATGGGAGCTACTATGTTAGAACCTCTTAATTTGTATTAAAATTTAACCATTCGATTGTTTGATATATCAGTGTCTACTTAAAACCTGCAGTGTGTGACATAAAATTGTTCCGATCATAAATTATACCGTTAAAAATATGATCCAACGACTAAAATATCAATTCATTTTACAAAAGAATATATCCTACCATAAAAATTTTGTTTTAATGACTATAGTACCCTTATTATTCAAGTAGTCCTGTAAATCAACAGATGAAATAAACACATCACAAGTGACCAAGGTCACTTAGTGGGTGATCACCGGTCCTCTGCCGATGTCAGTCACGCAATCAACAGGTGACCACTAGTCATCAGTCGGTATACATCCTGTTGCTGGAGTTAGCGAGTCACTCAGTGTGTGACTACGAATCTTGTGTCAGTTTCAACTTTCAAGAATCACTCAAAAAGATGCTCACAGAAAAAAAAAATAACAAAAAAAAAATTGAACTGATAAAAGTTTAAGATAATAAATTCTCTATTTACATGATTAGTCATATAAAAATTTACCTATTACAAAATATTATATAGTAGCATGTAATACCAAAATATATGAGATTTTCCCAAACTATTTTCCCTCAAATTGAAAAGAAGCGTATATGAGTAAAAGAAGAGCAACTTGGTGGCTGCTTAGTCGTTCTAGGTTCCATGTTATGCATTGCCACGAACTTGTCCTGGTTGAATCTAGGCAGTATTGGCCTGTTTCTGAAGACGGGCAAAATCGCATGACGAGAGTTCGACGGCGTTGCGTAACTACAACTCCGGCGTGTTTTGGCCGCCTCAAACAGGCAACATCACTCAACTTAACACCTTGTAATATTTTGGTAAGATTTTATATGATTTAGATTTTTTTTTTTTTTTTTTTTTTTTTGGGGTCAGAGAGAAGAGCCGTGACAAAAGAAATAGAGAAATGAGAGGAGAAGAATGTGTTCTGCTCTAAAGTTTAAAGAATGTAATGTGCTGCAATGGAATAGAGAAAAGAAATAACATAAACGCTACATCAAAGCAATGGAGCAAAGAGAAAGTTGACCGGAAAATAGAGAAATGAGAATATTTTCAAAAATAATTGACACAACAAAGAATATAAGTATATAACAAAGCTAAAAGAATCTTCTTGAAAATTAAGGCTGAAACACTATGCAATTTTAAAAAAAAATTTAAGTTCACCTAGTGTGTGGCCAAAAAAAAAAAAAAAAAAAATCTTCATAGTATTGGTCAAATAAACCTATACAAACGCAAGCATACATATAAATACATATGTATCACCATAGATGGATAATTCCCACCTTCAAGAATATTACGTATAAGTTGTAGGAATATTCTTTCTTCAAAACAATTAATAGATAAAAGGTTTCTTAAAAAAAAAAATTATGAGTAAAGGACAAGACAAAGAATTAATGAACACCATTCTCACACAGACTCATGTTGACCACTATATAGGCGCGACCTTTAACAAACCTTATTTTCAGCTTCAAATTCCAATTGTTTATTTATTTACTAATTATTAACATCGATCATATTTAACATTACATAATAATAATAAAAAGTAAATATTATAAAATTAAAAAAAACATAGATAGAAGTGTTTTTTTTTATAATTAATTATACAGTTAACACCACCGATATCCAAAACATTTTTCTTCTGTCTACTATATTTGGCGTTTGTTGTACAATTTCAGGTCCTAATTAACAACCTTTGCTCTCCAACATATAAATAATAATTTACGGTTCCCCCGTTAATAGCGTTACAAAGGATCATGCTTTTTTATGTTTGGAAGATGATATTATGAACAACTGTTTTGGTGAATAAAAATAAAAAGTTGTTCATGATGTCATCTTCAAAACATATATATATATATATATATATAGGAACAATAAAAGAAAAATTTTAAAAAAATGGAATAAAAATAAAAGAAAAGGCTTATCCCACAAATATTCTCCAAAGTTCGGGTACTTTTTTATATTAGTTTTTTACGTTCTAACCTATGTTTTTGTTTTCCACTGGAAATTTTGATAGTTGACAGAAATCTAGGTTTTTTTTGTTTTATCAAATATCCTTTTTTTTTTTTTTTGGGGGCTGTAGTCAGACTTTTCAGTTCCCAAATCCCACACACTTACATCGATTTTTAATGCCCTGAAAGTTGGAAGACAATTTTGGTACACATGCCAACGCTGATGGAATTTTCAAAGTAGTGGCTCATCCCTATAACTCACGTGTTAAATGAGTTCTGATTAATAGGTTGAATAAAAGTTGTACTTGTGTATCGTTGAGCTACTGAACTCTAGAAATATTCAATTTTATTTAATTTTTTTTTAAATGAAATGGAATAAATTAAACAAACATATTACATATCAATGTATCAATTTTATTTATACTTTTAAAATGAAATGGAATAAATTAAACAAACATGTTGCATATCAACGTACTTTTCTTTATTGACTTCGAGTTTAATAATTACCAGTAATTAAGGCAATATAAAATAAACCAAAACATACAAGAAATTATTGAATGTTTGTTTTTTTTTTTTTTTTAGTAAATTGAATTTGGTTTTATATTCTACTAAGTAGAAATATTATATGAATATGTTAAAGATTTCAAGTTATTTACTAAAATTCTTGTATAAACTAAGTGAAAGATGAGTTACTATTTTCAATAACATTTTATAAGAGTGATGTAACTATTTAGTTCAAAAGTTATAACTAAGAGAAAAAGACAATTAAATCTTTAAAATATTATTAGAAATTAAATTGAAAAAGACAATTTTCAATGTCAAACCAATAAATATCATCTCTCAAACTAAAATATACTCTATTCACAAAAATAATAATAATAAAAAATAAATAAATAAAATATGCTCTTATAGTATTCTCATTTTTTAAATAAAAAAAATATACCCCCATTAGGACGTATCCATGGAGATAAATAAATTTGAGACCTCACCATCAAAGGTTGTGGTGTAGTGGTTTGGAGCTTTTCTTAAGTCTCCTAATTCTTTTTATCAAGGATCAAATCTTGTAGCATCCATTTTGGATCTTGCTCTAATTTCGACCGTTGATGCACTAGATTAAGAGACAAGCAATAGTGACCCTCGATAAAAAGTTTAGTGAAATTAGATATTAATCATTAGTCATTTTTCGATAATCTCCGAGATTGTTATTAAGCCAAATGGATATAAAAATGTTTCGAAGGACAATGTTTGAAGGATCTCAAAGCGAAAAATTATTTTTTCCAAGCAATTGATAGCTCAATCTTGGAAACCATTCTTTGCAAGGACACATCCAAGCACATTTGGGATTCCATGAAGAAAAAGTACCAAGGTTCCGCAAGGATAAGAGGCAACAGCTTTAAGCACTTCGTTCGGAGGTCGAAACTCTACGAATGAAATCGGGAGAATCAGTCACATATGACTTTTCACGGACGATGGCAATAGTCAATAAGATGCCGATTCACGATGATAAGACGGAGGACGTCACCATAGTCGAGAAGATTCTTGCATCTATGACACCAAAATTCAATTTTGTTGTCTATTCTATTGAAGAAGCCAATGACATCGAGGAACTTTCAATTGACGAATTGCGAAGTTCCTTGCTAGTTCATGAGCAAAAAATTAACCAGCAGGAAAAAGAGGAAGAAGCATTGAAGGCCTTAACAGAAAATTGCTCGACACCGAGAGGAGATAGAGGACGAGACAGAGGCAGAGGTAGAGGCAGAGGAAACAATGATAATGGAAAACAACACCAATACCAACACCAACACCAAGACAATCAATTTCAAGGAAGAGGAAACCAACAAAAATTTGTGGTACTTAGACATATGATGCAGTAATCATATATGTGGAGACAAGTCTGTATTATCTTATTTGGATGATTCATTTCGCGATAATGTAAAGTTTACTGACAATTCAAGAGTCTCAGTTATGGGAAAAGGAAGTACTCAAACAATCTCTAATGTGCTCGTCATTCCTAACTTGAAGCCAAATCTACTTAGTGTGGGTCAGCTGCAAGAAAACGGATATGAGGTTTCTATCAAAGGTGGAGTTTGTCGAATTCAAGATGTAAAGTTGGGCTTAACTGCTCAAGTTAATATAACGGCGAATTGAATGTTTCCGCTTTATCTCCACAACATCACTCATTCATGCTTCACAACAAATTTGAAGGAGGCAGCATGGCTATGGCATTTTCGCTATGGTCACCTAATCTTGGGTGGATTGATTAGGGTGGATTGAAGACTCTACAACAGAAAAATATGGTAATTGGTCTTCCTCAAATGATAGCTCCATCTAAAGTTTGTTAAGAATGTGTTGTTAGCAAACAACACTATAATCAATTTCCACAAGGAAAGTCATGGAGAGCAAAAAAGGCATTAGAGTTGGTTCATTTTGATCTTTGCGGGCCAATAAATCCATCTTCCAATGGAGGTAAAAGATATTTAATTACCTTCATCGATGATTTTAGTCAAAAGGCATGGGTGTATTTTTTGCAGGAAAAATCTGAAGCTTTTGTTGCATTTATAAATTATAAAGTACTTGTTGAGAAAGAAGTTGGCAGCCCAACAAAAGTTCTTCACACTGATCGTGGTGGAGAATATAACTCATTTAAATTCGTAAATTTTTGTGAGACCAATGGAATCAAGAGCCAACTTACGGTAGCTTATACACCTCAACAAAATGGAGTATGTGAGTGGGAAAATCGTACTATTTTGAATATAGTGCGAAGCCTTTTGATGAGAAGCGACATTCCAAAAACTTTCTGGGCCGAAGCAGTCAATTGGAGCATTCATATTTTGAACAGAAGCCCCACACTCACTGTTCAAAATACGACACCAGAGGAAGCATAGAGTGGACGGAGGTCGACGGTAGATCATTTCAAAATTTTTGGGTGTACAGAAGAGGACAAAGCTAGATGAGAAGGGAGAAAAATGCATTTTTCTTGGTGTTAGTGATCAATCAAAAGCTTATAAACTTTACAATCCCATCACTAAAAAAATTGTTATCAGTCGTGATGTTGTTTTCGATGAAGAGAGGTTCTGGCCATGGAACAACAATATTGTTGAACAGCAAATACTGGCCAACTTTAGTGGAGTCAATGAAGAGGAGATGTAGTAGCCAAGGGAAAATGTTCCAAGCTCGCCAACAGTAGCAGCAAATGAAGAATGGCCCCAACGTATTAGACGAAAGCCTGCATAGATGACTGATTATGAGGTAGCCGCAGTTGACCAATATGAGGACCCACTAACATATTTTGCTCTATTTTTTGGATTGTGATCCTACAGTTTTCAAAGATGCTGTCAAAGAATCCAAATGGCGAACGGCAATGGACGAAGAAATTGTATCCATTGAACGGAACAACACTTGGGAGTTGACTGATCTTCCAAGAGGGCACAAGACAATTGGTGTCAAGTAGGTGTACAAGACAAAATTGAAGGAGAATGGAGAAGTTGACAAGGTGCACTTAGTAGATAAAGGCTATAGCAAGAGTTTGGAGTGGATTATAGAGAAGTCTTTACTCCTGTTGCAAGACATGATACGATCAGATTGGTGATTGCATTGGCAGCTCAACATTCACGGTCTATCTTCCAGTTAGATATGAAATCACCATTCTTACATGGTGACATGCAGGAACAGGTATTTATTGATCAACCTCTTAGTTATGTGAAGCTTGGAAGTGAAAATAAGGTTTATAAACTCAAAAAGGCATTTACGAGGTAAAGCAAGCTCCACGCGCTTGATATAGTCGTATAGATGCTTATTTTTCTAAAGAGAGATTTAAGAAATGTCCACATGAGCATACACTTTTTACAAAAACTGGAGATGGAGGAAAATTGCTCATTGTTTGCTTATATGTTGATGATCTTATTTTCACTTGAAATGATAGTACCATGTTTGAAAGATCATTATTTTTTTGGACATTGAAGTGGTGCAATCTATAGCTGGAATTTTTATTTCTTAAAAAAAGTATGTGCAAGAAATATTAGATAGGTTTCGGATGAAGAGTTACAACTTCGTTAGCACATCAACTGAGTTTGGTCTGAAGCTTGTTCGAGATCCTGAAGGAAGGAAGATTGATAGCATTCTTTACAAGCAAATTGTAGGGAGTTTGATGTATTTAAAAGCTACAAGACCTGACAAAATGCATGTTGTAAGTCTTATAAGCAGGTTCATGGAGTGTCCAAAGGAGATTCATCTCTTAGCTGCGAAAAAAATCTTTCGATACTTGCAAGGGACTGCTAGTTGTGGGTTGTTCTACAAGAAAGGAGAAAAGTCAAATTTGTATGGTTTCACTGATAGTGATTATCCTGGAGATTTAGATGATCGGAAAAGCACTTCAGGATATGCTTTTATGTTGGGTTCAAGGATTGTTTCATGGTCATCAAAGAAGCAGCCAATCGTTACTTTGTCAACTACTGAGGCTGAATTTGTTACTGCAACAGCTTGTGCTTGTCAAGCAATTTGGTTGAGGAAAATTCTTGAAGAGCTTCATTTCAAGCAAGTAGGAGCCACTATAGTTTATTGTGATAGCAGCTCAGCAATAAAAGCTCTCCAAAAACCCTGTTCTTCATGGAAGAAGCAAGCATATTGATATGAAGTTTCACTTCTTGAGGGATCTCACGAAGGAAGGAGTCATTGATCTCATCCATTGCAGAAGTGAAGATCAAGTTGCTAATAATTTTACTAAGTCCCTCAAGTTGGCTGCGTTTCAGAAGCTAAGAAAGCTGCTTGGTGTTGGCTTGCTGGAGTTAAACTGAATGTTTGCAAACTTTCAGTTTAAGGGAGGGATTAGGGGTGTCAATTCGTGTCTCGTGTCGTGTTCGTGTCGTGTTTGAGTCGTGTCGAATTTTTTTCTCCCCAACCCGAACACAACCCGTGACACGAAGCCGACACGAAACCACGACACGAACACGACACGAACTCGTTATGGATTGACACAAAACGACACGAACTTGACCCGCGACACGAACTTGACCCGAAATTGACCCGCAACACGAAATTGACATGAAATTTGACCTGAAATTGACACGAAATTGACACGCGCCCCGAAATTGACCCGAAATTGACACGAAAAGTGGACACGAAATTGACACGAAAAAAAGGGGTCCAATCCGAACACGACACGAATTTTTTTCATGTCAATTTTTCCCAACACGAACACGACCCGCTCCCTATTTTTTCCAACCCAAACCCGTGAAATTCGTGTCGTTTTTGAGTCGTGTCGTCGTGTCGCGACCCGTATTGTCACCCCTAGGAGGGATTGTTGAATAATTGTTGAGTCACATGGTCCTATACTTGCCCCAATCTTTGTTATTTTGTTTGGTTTGTTATGAACAATCCTAGTCTTTAGGAGTTTGTTAGTAGTGCATAAGTGATTGTCTATTGTTTAGCTTTATTGGTTAGTCGTCGAGTTTAGTGGTCTAGTGGTCAATTATTTGTTGCTATTTTCATGCTTTTATCTATTGGTATATTGCCTATATAAAGGCTATTAATTAATTAATTCAAGTAGTTAAGAAAAACATTTTCCTGTGCTTTATTTGTCTTTATGTCAATATTTTTCTTGAAAAGTACAACAAAAAATAGAATAGATATCATCTGATTCTCGAGTAAAAAAAGTAAATTTGAGACCTCGTGTACTCATTGTTTAGTATTTTGAAAATTTTAAAAAATATTTTAGTTTTTTTAAAAGATTCAAAGTAAAAAATAAATAAATAAATAGAAGTAAATAGAAAATTATGAAAAAAAAAAAGGGCCAAATATTTTTACCCAAATTAAAAAGGAAAACAAACAAAACACATATTGGCGTTGAAAGCCAGTTTGAGTTGGAGGACAGAGAAAGAAAAGACACCTTTCAATCCTTCTTCTTCCTTTGCCCGGTGGGTGCAACGGCACACCGATCGCTGTGGGACCCACTCCAAGGGAGAAGGTAGGACCCACCTCCCCAGAGAAAACCTCCACGTGGCCACGTGGACACAAAGAGTGGACAGTTTATGCGTACCAAGCCGGCAAAGGATATCCCTTTGTCTCATACGACAGCGAATCGTATTTATACGGTTCCTATACGTAATGCCAAATCTAAAGCATAGAGAGGAGAGGAGGGGCAAATGCGTAAAATTGAGAAAGGTATTTTGACTTTTCATGCATCTCACGGGTCCGTGCAACACGTGACTTATTATTTTATAATTGTTTGAAGTTAACGGCTAGGTTTGCTTTTTTGGGTGTTCGGTCACGCGGCTCAATAATGTCGGTTGGCCACTCTTTGATTTAAATAATGGGAAAGACGGTAAAATGGTTAAACGCCGACGTCACTTTAGGTTGATTACGCGCTGGGTTCATCTCCTTAGAAGTTTTCAGCATATGTTTGGTTTGTTAATTTAAGTTAAAAATTTTTTAATTTAGTTTAAAGTCAGTTGAGGTGATAATTTAATTTATAAGTATTTGATGTTTAAGTTAGAATTCAAAAAATTTATCTTAAATTAAGTATGAGAATATTGTTCATCACTTGAATTGAAAGTTAAAATTGAGTAATTCAACTAAATACATAATTAAAATTATAAATGATTTTTTTAAATTGAAACATGCCATTCAAATGCTAAATTCGAATTGTCCAGATCATCATTATTTTAACAACATTAGTATCCTTTGATGCAAATTTACCTCTTCATATTAGAATGTACAGAAGTAAAAATAAGAACAACTTAATCAGTTGATAAGGTTATTTTTTCAGACTAAACATATATTAGTACATATATATTTCCCTAAAATTAAAAATAGCTGTCATGAAATAAAAGAACTAAATCGGTCTACTATGATATATATATATATATATATTATGTATACCATAAGTAATATTAGTAATAATAAATATGTGACGTAACTACAATTAGATATTCTTTTGGTTTGCATGGGTTGGCATGTCTTCTTCATGGGATTGTTTTCACACCGCTATTTGATATTATCAAATACTACATAATAGCCAACAACAATCCAATTGAAAATTGCATATTATTGGTATCGGGTTATTATATCCAGTTTTGATTCTATCAAAAATTTTGTTCCGACAAGATATTCCCTATATATATGATACGAAAATACGTATTTCTATATAAAATTAAATGAATCAAATCTTTCTTACTATGAGGTAATTTCCAAATGACAGACAAAATAATTAGGAGTGGACATTGTTGGTTTTAAATTACCATGTATATAAATATATATATATATATATATATATTCTAGGGAGGGATTTAATTATATAGCTAACACGAACTTCCCAGAGCCCAACAAAGTTTTAAGCATTATATATATGTCCAATTATCACCACCTTTTGCAGATAAGAACAAATTTTAGTTAAATTATTCATGGCCAGTGCAAACCCACCTGTAATCCCTCGCTAATATTCTAAAGAGAAGAAAAAAAGAAAATGATTGAATGAGAGTGACAACTTTTCTTTTTCAGTGGGCGAGTTTCTGGCCCACCTATTAAGCTCCTTTTTCATGGGAGATTGTTTTATTATCATATAATGGCTCTACTTTTATTTTAAAATTAACTTTATAGATTAATCTGTGAACATATATTTATGATGAAAACACATAACTATCTTTAATAATCTTTTATCAGATTTTTTAATAGTTAAATTAATAACGATGGGTAAGACAAAAATATAGTTTCTATAATTTATTTATTTATATTGTTATTATTATTCTCAGCACCAAACTTATTATAATTATTATTGTTATCCAAACCAAACTTAGGAAACTATTTCATTCCAATAAATTTACCATGGCTATAAATGAATCATTAAGTTGTGCTGTTTCCACCGCAAAGAAATGTTGAGGTGCAAATTTATAGTATTGTTTTATATGCTACTTTCACACTTTATTAGGTCTAGCCGACGCAATATTTATGTTATATAAATATATGTCCATTTGTCATCTTCTATATTGAAAACCATATTAAGCATTCTGATTGGGGGTGCTAAAAAGAAATGTGCATGTAAAGCAACCAATTTTTTTTTTCTTCTTTGTCTCAATTTTTAGTTTACTTTTGGGGAAAATTCATGGAATTTTTGGTTAATAATTGGAGCATAAAATTAATGGAATTTTCCTTTTATTCTTGCTTGAAAATTCAATTAGCCAATCCACTTATTATTGCTTTAGTGTTGTACCTCGTAGAGCATATTTTTCAAAATGTGGGCAAAAAAAATAATAATAATAAGAAAATCGACCCTTCTCTTACTTAGATTTTAGTGTTTGAATCTTGTCAAGTAAATGAAAAGGAACTCTTCTCCAGTTTTTTCAAGGACAAATTAAAGAAATCTAATATATCTTGTTTTAGTACATGAATAGCTCGATATATAGTTTATTCCGTGTAGTTTTTTCATCACTAAGTATTATAATTCAACAGTAAAAAATTATTGTAATTGAATATACAGTGGAAGGTTTACTCTCACGTATCCTTAGCTATCAGTTGGTAAGGGAATGCTGCTGCCGAGTATCGGTTGGGCTCCACTTCAATGTGATAGATGACTTTAGACGAAAGGGTCAGAGATTCTCTGTTTAAAATAATATATGTATATATATATATATATATATATATATTATTGTTGTTGCTGCTGCTGAATTAAAGGGTAAGATTTTCACATGCTAGGTTTCAAAAAGAGAGATTCTACGATGTTTTAGGAGGTGTTTGGTGTAATAGTTTGAGTTGAGATTTTTAAGTTTTAATAGTAAATTTTTTTGAATTTTCAGAAAAGACAAAAAACTTTTTGGAAAAAAGACAAAAATTTTTTAGAAAAAAGATAAAAAAAAGTTTGAGTTGGATAATTTGGGTGGATGAACCAAACACCTCCTTAAATATATATCTATACATTATTAAGAAAGGAGAAAATGTTCTCCTATTCACGCAATTTCATTCAAAATGATTTGTTTTATTTGCTTTTTAGTCTTCTAATTTTTTAATCAATTTTTTTTTTTAATTTTAGTTCTTTTTTTTGTTTTCTTTTTAGACCTTTTTTTCGTTTTGGTCCTTATTTTAATTTTCTTTTTGGACCATTTTTTTTTTCAGTTTTGGTTCTTTTTTTTAATTATTATATTTAATTTTTGGTCCTCTGTTTTTTTTTTTTGCGGATATATATTTTTTCACTTTAATCTTTTTTTCATTTCTTTTAGGGCCCAAATTTTTTTTTTAGTCCTTATTCGTGTTGATAATTTCTTTCATTTTTAATCTTTTATTCTGTTGGAGGGGCCATACAGTTAGCTGTCCCACCCATCCGTGAATATTAACGATCGTCATTGACACATTGTGCTACAAAACATGACGTGCGTGAGTGTGTATGTATGTATTTATTTATTTATTTATTTTTTTTTTTTGTGCACAGAAAATTGGCCGAGGCTCCATCTATAAAATTTTCTTCAATTTATTGATTGCTCCTTTTCCTTTTCCTTTTCCTTTCGGCCTAATAATGTTCTTACTTTTCTTTCAGATTAAGAAATGGGACGTCCAAAAAGGTTCTTACTTGTGTATAAATTAAATAAGAAATGGTATACTAAATAATTTAGTAATTGTACAGGTGTACAATCTATAAGCGTAAAACTTAATCCATAACATGATCCAGAAAATCTCTCTTTTCACATGCAGTTTGACCTAGCTCCAAGTCTCCCAGCATCATTTTAATTCCCATCATTTATTATACACAGATACTAAAAAAAATTATATACATATATATATATATATATATGTATAAACAAATGGATCGTACAACTTTGTTATTTCACTGGGGTCCTAATTAATTAATTAGTTTGAATATATATGAGGAAAATAAGAAAGACAATGAAAACAAGAAAAACATGCCAAAAAGATTGTCGGGATCTTATAAACTGCTATATTTATAGTCTCAAAAACAAAGTTCTCTCCTTATGTCTATTCCTCTTTCTGTTGCCCCTAGATTTCTTTCTGTTACTTGTGTATATTTGTTTACGTACGTAATTGGTTCAATGACATTATATTGTAGGAGTACTTTAATAGATAAGATACCATTTTATTAGTTAGTGCATGAAATTTGGATAATTGATTAATTCAGTAGTCAATCGTGATCTTCTTAGATCACAAAATTTTTAGTGGAAAATCAAATCTAAGTAAATATGTATACACACACACACACCAAAACAAAACAAAAAAAAAAAAAAAAAGCATGGTATGATGTACTCTTAATTTTTTTTTTAAAAATAATGATGTAAACGTATACATAAATGTATTTTGTCTATTTTGTTTTAAAAGTGGGGCTCCCCATTGTGAATAGCTCTGACGGATGAATCCTCGATCCATGAGCTCTTGCAATTGAATTTACAGTTCTTTAAGTTCGGTGGGGGCCATCCTATTAGGTGCCTTGGATACTAGTACTGATTCGGGAACCAATTCAATCTCAAAAGCAATCTCTCACTCCGGTGACAACCCTAGTAAATCTTTAGGAAAAACTTTCATAAAATCTTTGACTATCGGTACTTCTTCCGGCCTACTCTTGGTTTATTGTATCTTATCCACCATGTTGATCAAAAATCTAATACATCTTTATGCCAACTACTTTCTAGCCTTCAGTGCAGAAATGAACATTTTCGACTGTTTTGGAGTTAATCCTCTAAAAATGAATTTCTTACCTCCAGTTGGCTTGATACCTAAAATAAAATCATTCTTAAAATTAATTCTCCGAAACAAACCCTTCGAGTCTTTTCGGAAATTAATGGGAAGCCTTTCTCTCCATTTTTCTTTTCCTTGTTTCTTTCTCCTCTTTATCTCCAATTCCGATACGTTCCTCTTATTAGAGAGGCAGATCCCAAAGATTTTTTACCCTCTGCAAATTTTATTTTTATTTTTTCTGAAAGATCTTCGATTTGGTTTCTTTCCTTTCTTTCTCTTTCTCTTTCTTTTTTTTCCCCCCGTTTATTTATAACTGAAGCTTTATCTTAAAAAATATACATGGCCACTTAGATCTGGAAATAACAATGATTGTAATCTACATAATATATATATATATATATATATATATATTGGAGTCTTCGGTCGTATACATGCATTTCTTCTATAAAACACCAAAACAAGTAGATTCTCCAATATTATTTATCCCTGGCTAAATGACCACTAAAATTCAAGTATCAAAACTCATGCCGCTAATTAAACTATTTCAAGTGTAACTACTCAAGTTGTGGTCCTGGAAAAGCTTGGCCCGGCTATCGGTAGTTAGGAATATACTTCGGTTGTGTTGGTGGGAAATATAGATCCTTTCCATGTCATGATGGATGACTATATAACAAATATCCCCAATATATATGCTTTAAAAACTAATAACTAAAAAGTGGTTTATATTAATTGATTTGTTAGTAATCACCCTCTACATTTGGTATTCAAATATATATATATATATGTATAAACAATATAAATTTATCATTATTATTCTTTGTTTGTTTATTAACTTTCGGAAGGAAGCGAATGGGGTGTTTGATCTAACACACACACACAATATATATATATATATATATAAATTTTTTTTTTTTTTGCGCGCGCCAAAGTCAAATTCATTGTTGGATAAAACGTCGGCATTGGACGGTGTGGGGCTTGCTTTCAAGTACCGAACGGGCTAAGTAAGGTTTATAATTCTATTTTTTATTTTGTTTTCCACTCATTATTCATACATTTGGGAACCTAATATATATATATATATGTGTGTGTGTGTGTGTGTGTGTGTGGGTGTGTCGGTGTGTAGGTATATATGTAAGATCGGTCACTCACTAAACTAGTGAAAAAAACACAAGTAGTTTACAAAGGTATATGATGCCGATATGGTTAAAGTTACATGACTTAATACATATAATATATGTTTATAATTACGGGCAACTTATATCAACATGATAACTTTTCTTAGAAATTAAATTAAGTGATGAAATTAAGAAAGAATGATGAAATTCGCAAATAGGTCACCACTATTTATATCAATACGTCAGAAAGGAAAAAGACTTGGCATATAGTGTTATTAATAATGTTACAAATATGTGTGTGTGTATATATATATGTAGGTTGAAAATTGACTACATAGCCAAATATAAAATGTTTGCGCGGGGTATGTTAAATTATATACGTTGAATTGTTGGTGTCCTAGTTTTTAATTGATGTATATACATATAAACATATGTAAAAATATACATAGGAGAACATGTTTGATTGATTGGCGAAGTCGACCCCTCTTTTAATGTCTTGAAAAGCTTTTAGTGCTTCAATTGAAAATCTTAGTTTTCCTTTTCCAAAACAAAAAAAAAAAAAAAAAAATCAATTATCAAATATAAAACCTCTAATATAAAATCTCTTAGTGGTTCCAATTATAAATTAATAGTTATTTTACACCTAATTCCATAACAAAATGGGTATAATTTGAATTTCCTATATATATATTGACAATATCATATAAAATATAACAATAAGATCATTATTTTCTAATTATACAACCGTTAATACTTAAAAGTTAACTATGCAAAAAAAAAAAAGTTAAAAAGTTAAAAAAATGCATTAAATCCTATAATAACAAAATTTAAAGTTGGATGATGTAGTTTTATAATCCTAAACTTAAATAGTAATCTCGCCAAACTACTAACAGAAAAAACTAAACAAACTTTAATTATTTAAGGTCTTAAATTTAAACATTAAATAAGTGTCTCTCTCTTTAAAAAATTAGTTTTCGTTACTAAAATATTCTAACAAAGTATAAAACGGCATTTATTGATCTCATGACTTTTGAATTAACAAAGCTGAAAAGGTTGCAAAGATCGAAGAGATTTTACTTTTATGTTTAACAATTTTAATTAAATTGTGTTGAACCACAGAATTTCCCTCGTTTGAGGGGAGTGCATTAGTCATCCAATCGTACGGTCGTGATGTTGATGATCATCACATATCGTCACATGATGAAAGATCATCGTTTCTTGCCAGATCAGCGGACCTCGTGTCATGCCAGAGACTCCAGCTGGGTCCCACCACCGCCAGTTTCACCATCCCAGAACACGCCACGAGCAGAGATGACGTGTCCACTGCTATCCCACAAACACGTGTCCCTCTCCGCACACCTAACCACGGGAGAGACAGCAAAGCCGGGAAGTAATCTCACGAAATTGCCCCTGCGCTGCTTCAGAATTTACATCTCTACGCCACTTTCGTATGCCGAACCTCTATCCGTATCTATACGACTCTGTATACGATGCCTCCACCTAGATTTAAGCCTGACGCCTCTCCCATTTCCTCTCTCTCTCTCTCTCTCTCTTTATTCCCTTTCTCTCTCCTCTGTCTCTCTCTCTCCTCAGCCTGCTCGGCTGGGTAGCTTTTTGTCGGTGACAAACAGATCTCGTGTGGCCTTCCAAACTCCGTGGGTGTTGTTTTTTTTCCATCATTCAAAGCTCGAGCGAGTCGGATCCGTGTCGGAAAATGCGAAGGACCTTCTTCGAAGAATTTAGGTGATTTTTATGGTGGTGGTTGGTGGCTCCGTCGCGAATCGTGGAGGTGTTTGGGGACTGGAATCGGAACCGGAAGAATTGGAATCGGTGTTGGAACCGGAGTCGGTAGAATTGGAATTGGGATTGGAATCGGAATTGGAATCGAAGAAGTGCATGAGGGATTTGGTTTGGTGGAATCTATGTTGTGTGAAGGATTTGGGAAAGAGAATAAGGTGGGATTGCTCGTTTGTGATCCGGAGCAGGGGTAGATGGGGAAAATGTGGCTAATTTTTGTGTCGGATTTTGAGGCCTGAGGTGTTCTAATATCCCAGTCAATCTCTCTCTGTGTTTTTGGTGTGTTTGTGTTTGATCTCTCCTTTCTTTTTTTGGCGTAAATCTTTGCTTTTTGGGAGGGGGAGTTTTGGAGGATCTGGATTTGGCGCAAAAATGCAGCAAGATCACCGCAAAAAGGTGATTTTTTTCTCTTCCATTTCCATGATTTTCCCGTTTCTGGAGGGATCCTATTTGGGTTTTGAGTGTTTATATGGAAATTTGTATAATTAACTTTATTAACTTTTAACTATGGTGGCTGTATGTTTTTCCTGTAGGTAAAGTGTGGAGTTTGCGTGTGAAAAGTTTGGATTTTTTTTTTTCCTTTTTCTATTCTTTTGTGAAATGAGAAGTGGAACAAAGCTTTTTGGGATTTCTATTTAGTGGGATTTAGTGGGTACCGAGTCATCTTAGCTGAGAATGAAACTTGGTTTAATTTATTTTGTGTTTGGATGTTGTCTTTAAGGGTTATATTCCTTTGAAAAAGCAGTGGTTTTCCCTTCTTATTCCTGACTGTTGTCCCTTCAATTCATTTCTTTATGCTTCTCTTCGGCCTCTTTTCATGCTGCTCTCTCTCACTCTCTCTGTGCGCAGCAGATTCTATTTTCTAAAGTGAAATCTCTTGAAGGGCTTTTATCATGGTTTGTTTTTTTTTTTTTTTTCTGCACAATTTGCTCATATTTTCGTTTTCCTTCGATTGTATCTTATCGTCTTGGAGCTGGATTAACCAATAAATCTATCTTCTGGAGCTTGGTATTCACTTTTGCAGTGTCATAAATAGTTTCTAAAGCAGAGAATTTGAGCAAGCAGATGGTTCTTTATTTCTCTATCTTTCTTGACAAAAAGTAAAAATAAATAAAAATAAAAAGCTTTGGAATTTCAAGTACCATCCTTAAGCATTTCTGATGCTAAAAATTTGTCGTGGTCACTGAAAATTGTCTTATAAATCGATTGAAAAGAATTCTGTGGACAGTTTTGGAGAAAGTAAAGTCAAATTGATTGTTATGGTGTACTGTAGTGAAATTTGTTGATTTCCCTGTGTCTCGTTAGCTATTGGTAAAGGTGATTTGGTATTTCTTTTATAGAAAAAGTAGTCATATACGATTGATACCCTTATCAATCATATTGCAGTGTTAGGCTTCATGCCTCATATTTTTTACTCCTGTCTTCTTGTTATTCGCTCTTTCTCTATGTCTCTTACGATTGTTCATTTTTGGGAGGTAATTTGCAAACACAAGGATGACGGCTTTTATGTGGAGAAAGTTTCAATGAAGTATCACTACGTTATAAATGTCATTTAGTTCGCGTATTTAGGACTACTTTCTCAGCTTCAGCACTTTCAAACGGGATTTTCAGAGCATTGCATATTCTATTCATTCTTTTTCTTTTTTAAGACACATGTTTCCCATGTACTGCATAGTACCCTTTTTCTGGGGCGTTCAGTCTTGTTGCAGTGTGTCAAAAATTGTGCATGAGGTTTGCGATTTTGATAAAATTAGGATTTCAATGCTGCAGAATACGGCAGAGGTGGACTTCTTCTCCGAGTATGGCGATGCCAATCGCTATAAAATTCAGGAAGTCATCGGGAAAGGAAGTTATGGCGTTGTTTGCTCAGCAATAGACACTCATACTGGTGAAAAAGTTGCAATAAAGAAAATTCATGATATTTTCGAACATATTTCTGATGCTGCTCGTATTCTTCGGGAGATAAAGCTGCTCAGACTTCTCAGACATCCTGACATTGTTGAAATTAAACACATTATGTTGCCTCCTTCAAGAAGGGACTTTAAAGATATTTATGTTGTTTTTGAGCTAATGGAGTCAGATCTTCATCAGGTCATCAAAGCAAATGATGACTTGACTCGAGAGCATTACCAGTTTTTTCTTTACCAGCTACTTCGTGCGTTAAAATACATTCACACGGGTAATTGTTATCTTCAATTATTTGTTTCTTAATGTGTGACTGTGATTTTTCTTTTTCAAAATGTGAACTACATTATACTATTGGCTTGTTTTTTCTACCTTTATCAATTTTTTTTTATAATTATAGCCTTCATTTTGGAATTTCTTTGGATTATGTTAATTTTGTCATTGAATGTAGAACATATCTAACACTTAGTTGCTTTGCTGCAGCAAATGTTTATCATCGAGATTTAAAACCAAAGAATATATTGGCAAATGCAAATTGTAAGCTAAAAATATGTGATTTTGGGCTAGCAAGAGTTGCATTCAGTGATACACCTACAACAATATTTTGGACGGTATATAGCCTTAAATTCTAAGTTACTTGGTACAATTACAGTTCCGTGAGCATTTCTGTTGTTGTGTCTATTTAAACATAGAGGTAATAGCCCGTCTCATTTTGTTTATACATCTGCAGGACTATGTTGCAACAAGATGGTATAGAGCTCCAGAGCTTTGTGGGTCGTTTTTCTCGAAGGTATTGATTTGCATGGAAAATGAATGTTTTTGAACTTTTTAAGTTCGGGTGATAGTATAAGTATGCCTAGGCTTCTTTCAGTTGACTTTTCTGGGGATTTGAACTCCGTGGTACAGTATATACGCGGTATTTTTGCAAAGATAGCTTCATGCTAACATACGGTAAATGGATTTGTGGATTTGAGCCTGGCCATGGAAAACTTTGTTTTTGTTTCCTTTTGATATTAAGTCCTTTAGTTGTTGAGTTAGTTCCTAGGGCAACGAATTCTTAGTGCATGAAACATACATAGTCAATGAAGTGCCTTTTACCATGTCTATCACAATCAATGAAGTTTATCTTAGCTTTCGGGGTGCAAATACATATTAAGCTGTCAGAGCAAAGCAGGGACTCTTTGAAACCTTATACCTATCATATTTAACAAGAAAAATAATAGTAGATACCATGGTTATATTGCCTTAAACCTTTGTATCTCTTTTGTCTTGGTTGGTTCTTTTCTATTGTTAGTTCAGTTGGCATTTGAACTCTATACTTTTGGCCTATTTTCATGTTGAAAATTATGTGGCTACAGTACACGCCTGCAATTGACATATGGAGTATAGGCTGCATTTTTGCCGAGGTATTAACTGGGAAGCCTCTTTTCCCTGGTAAAAATGTTGTTCACCAGCTGGATTTGATGACAGATCTGCTTGGAACGCCTTCCTTAGATACTATATCCCGGGTAAGAAAAGTTTTCTTTTCCAGAAGAAATGGTTGTCTTTCTCATTTGTGCTTCAATATGCTTAACAAATGAACTGAAATGTCACAAACAGGTGCGAAATGACAAAGCAAGGAGATATATGACTAGCATGAGGAAAAAACAGCCTGTTTCATTTGCACAGAAATTTCCTAATGCAGATCCTTTAGCATTACGACTGTTGGAACGATTACTTGCCTTCGATCCCAAGGACCGGCCAACTGCTGAAGAGGTTTGTCATGATTTTCAGTGGAATATAATTTCCATCCTTATTTCGAAATTATATGCCCTATACATGGCAATGGAGATCCTTGACCCTTCTCTGCCTTTTTTTAACGAACTTTTATTTTTTGTTTTTCTCCTTTCCCCTCAAAGTTCAACGTATTGAATGTATGTAATTTGGTGTTCTATTAGGCACTGGCCGATCCTTATTTTAAGGGCCTGGCCAAAGTAGAGCGGGAACCTTCCTGCCAGCCAATTACGAAGATGGAGTTTGAATTTGAGAGGCGAAGGGTTACAAAAGAAGACATACGAGAGCTTATCTTTCGAGAAATATTAGAATATCATCCTCAGCTGCTGAAAGATTACATGAACGGAACTGAGAGGACTAATTTTCTCTATCCAAGGTTTTGAGAGTCATTGTACTGTCATTGTTTGAAACTTCCATTATGTGGATGAGTTAAGATTTGCTCTACTTCCACCTTTTCCCTGACTTTTGGTGCATGTTCATATACAGTGCCGTCGACCAATTCCGAAAGCAGTTTGCACATCTTGAGGAAAATGGTGGTAAAAGCAGTCCAGTTATCCCACTTGAACGAAAGCATGTCTCTCTTCCCAGGTAAACTTACAGTTCTTCATCGGGTTCCCTTGGTTTAATGCCGATGAAAGTGTTAAAGCACTTTGGATTAGTGGGGAACACTTTTCTAGCTCTTGTAATACGCCTACATTGAACTGTCAGAAATTTTCCTCAATATCGTGTTTGCTTAGTGATAGGTGTGACTCAAATTTATTATTGCTAAATATTCACAGGTCTACGATTGTACATTCAAATATCGTTCCTGCCAAAGAGCAGCAAAACCATGCATTGTATAAAGAACGGCAAAATGCAGAAGAGGCATACAAGAATTCGAAAGATACAGAAGCAGTTCCTGTTAATATGGCAAGAAGCATGCAGGCACCTCAAAGAATTCCTTTGGGTACGCTCTAGTGTCATTTTTTAATTCTCTAGTGGCCCTTTTCTCGTCGGTCCTTGGCATTTTACTGAAATTTTGTTGTGTGTTCAGCCAAACCAGGACGAGTTGTTGGGCCTGTTGTACCGTATGAGAATGGGAACCTCATAAAAGATGCCTATGATCCAAGAACAGTAAATAGAACTGCAGTCCTTCCCCCTCAGGCCGTTCCTCCAGGTACTTACTGCTATCGAAAACCTGTTATTGGAAACCAGGAAAGGTCTACAGCAGAAGCCGCCAGAGACATGTCGATGCAGACCAAACAAGCTGCTCAATGCGGCATGGCAGCCAAGTTTGCACCTGATATCGCCATCAACATCGACACAAACCCATTTTTTATGACACGGGCTGGAGTCACCAAGGTGCAACATAGTGACCGAATCACTGCCATGGACACAAACTTGTTGCAGGGAAAGGCTCCATATGGAGGGATTAGTGCTGCTGCGGCCACCACTGCTGCAACTGGGACCGCCCACCGGAAAGTGGGAACTGTTCCATTTGGAATGACAAGAATGTATTAGGCAAAATGGATAACAGCCGTTTTTTGGCTAATGGAGGTCATGCAGTAGCCTTTAAAAAGAGCCAGCTCTCTTGACATTGTTAGATACGGTACATTTCTGTCACGACAAATTATATTTCCATGAAATTATACGTTCAGATTTATAAAGGAAGGCCCTCTCTCTCTACAGATAATACATTCATATTTATACACACTTTTAGGGTTCCTTTTCACTTTGTCCTTGAACTTTAAAAACACTTTACCCGCTGAATTTTGAATTTGTTTTCCTTAATCTCCTTTGTTAGAATTTCCATTGAAAACAAACATAAAAAGAAGGGATTAATGCGGTCATGTGGTAATTTTTCTCTCTCTTTTTCCATCTGTTTAGATCAGAAATTATTATAAAAGAGGTTAAGTAGAACAAATTCAGAATTCAAGAGTGTAGTGAGAGCTTTAAAAATTAGGACGAAGTGAAAATGACTCTCTTTAGGGCACTAAGTGAAAATAATCCCTTAAAAAAAAAAATTTAGAAAAATAGAAACAGATAGGCGTAGGGCAATAAAAGAAACTATTGCGAAATTGGTTCCATCAGAAAGGCCTGCTTTAAATGATGCAGCGTCTCCTCCACGTTATCATGTTTGTCCATGAATTTGTCCATGAAGTTACGGTTAACCGGAAGTTCTGAAGTAGACAAGGATCACAAGTTGAACGCATAACGCAGGCATTCCCCATGTGATCGTCGCAGGATGGAGCTTGCAAGGGTTGTCAGTTTAGTCGGGATATCTCTATCTTTCTTTTCCTTAAAAAAAAAAAAAATGCTTTCACCATGTGGAAGAATTATCATTATATCATAATCCAATAAGTTCTCGTAGGCTCATAAAATACACGTATGCAAACTGAAAACAACAAAATAATACAAAAAAACAAGTAGATTTCTATGTAGTTGGACTTTGATGCTTGAACTAGGAATATGTTTCTTAGAACTAAAAATATACGGTGTGTTGGCTCTCTGTATTAAATCTTTTGAAATGGCGAGATTATGTGATTGATATGAAGGTTGTTTAAAATTCCGGTAAGCAGTACAGTGTGAGAATGTGAGGAGAAGGGAAAAAGAAAAAGTATCTCCCTCCCACCCAAAGGAGAAGACGGGGGGGCTTTTTTTTATTATTATTTATTTATTTTTTTGTTTTAATGGGTGAAAACGAAAGAAGGATATATAAGAAGTTTTACTCTAGAGAAGAAACAGTTAAACTAAGTTGGGAAACAGAGAGGATTTAAGAAGCAATGAGTTGGCATAGCAAAGGGCAAAAGGACATGTCATCCAACAAGAGAAGGGAGCGCGGTGCAAATTGCGAACAAAAGGTTCTGACTCAAACACCCACACACATACAAACACATGCACCATTTACCATGTTTGTGATTATAATTATTATGGGTGCACATAATTCCATGCCATGCATGTGTCCAGCCACCCATCATTATTCAATTCATCTTTATATATGTATATATATATATATATATAAAAGTTATATATGCTTTGTCCCAATGAATGCCCATTAAGGTGGCCCTACTTGCCTTGTGGGTGGTCATCAATAGGCCATCCCAAGATTTGTGGTCGCTTAAATAAATAAGTTACAACCATATTGGTTTTGGAAGGACTAGGAAGTCACCAGTCACCTCTGTTTGAAACCCATTACCCATTGGGATATATTGACTTTGTGGGGTACATAATTCATCATGAATTTTGATTCCATAAAGTTTTCATTTATCTTCCATCTTTTTATAACGATATGGCTGTTAATCTTTGACTCAGAACTCCCTCACTTCTGTTTGTTAATTATTACTCTTTTTAACTTTCCATCCCATTTTCGTTCACAATTTTGTTTCTTAGAGACAATGACACTACGCGGCATTTTCGTCATTTGAGAATATTATCTTTTATTTATTTTTATTTATTTTTTATTTTTTTATTATACTCCACAAAATTGAGGTAATTTTAATATTTTTGCAAACACAAGATAGATTCTTACATTTCGATTAAACAAACACAAGATATATTTATTAGTTTCAGGTTTTGCTTGGCAGCATTAAATAATATTTGCCAAACAATCCTCACTCACGAACTTGAATCACATTCAAGATTCGAGTATCAATGTAATAGTGCAGGTTATTACCATTCAAAACGAGGTATTTAATTCACTCTAAATAAACCCAACCATTACCATTTAAAACTGTAAAGTGTAAAAACAAGTCAAACTTTCAGCCAGGACTTTTTTTTTTTAAGTTGAGGAGGACCAAAATAAATAACCATGCATGACCATTTGTTCTTATCCATTTTAGCCAAACATGAAAATCTTACACATGATAATATTCAGTGAATAAAAAAAAAGTCAACAACTAGGATTTAATTTTTTTTCCTTTAAAAAAAAAGAAAGATGGAGTTAAATGGGAATTAAAAAAAAATTGAGAATGAGGGATCCAAACTCTATTTATGATGAAATCAGTTGTTAAGTTACAGATGAACTATGCATGTAATCATGTGTTAATCGGGATCTGGTTGAACTAAATTAGGTCAATCAATAACCTTATCTACTAGTTTTTGTACTTCACATGGGTACGGACAGTTAAGGAAAAGAAAGAAAAAAAAAAGATCTGAAAATAAGAGAAGGTAGGTGGGATTTGATGATCCAAGAAAAAATGTAGATATATATATATATATATATATATATGTAGGTGGGTGGGGAATTATAAAATGGGAAGGGGAAGGGGGTTGTAGAGTGTGAAGGTGACAGAAACAAAAGGGGGTGCCTCTGCCTGATCTCTGGGGTGGCTCTGATCAAAGAGAGCCCCAAATGCCCAACACACCAAATCTCTCTCACCACAATCCCAATGACCCTAACCACCTGCTGGTTTCCTCCTTGGAAACACCACCACCACCACCACCACCACCCCCTTTCTCCTCCCCCACCATCTTTTTTATGTTACTCTTTCCCATATGTATGTACATATATATTATATTATACACACACATATATATATATATGTATATTTAATTATCCATAATCCATTCCGTGTGAGAGGGTCAAAGAGATGAGGCAAAAGTTAAATATGATTTGTACTTTTTCTGCGATGAAAAAAGTTTGGGGAGGAGCAAAGCGCGATTAAAGGGATTTTCACTTGTTAGCTATTATACAATATTCACGTTAAGTTATCAATTACTTGTGTTACCAAAATGAAACGTGTCGTTTTTTTTTTTCTTTCTTTTTTGACCTTATGAAATACTAAGTTAATAATATGAAGTATTTCACATGAGATTCGAAGTTGATATCAGATCTATCAAACTTCTTAAGAATAAACATCTAATATCATTATGCTACCCCCAAAGTAGTAAATAGGACATTTACTTGTTTGTAAATTAACATCGAGAAGTTAATGATAAAATCAATCTTGTACCCTATTTAATTAATTGCATTTTTTTGTGTGAATTTATATCGAACTCTCATTATTTTTTTTTTTTCCGAAATTGAGAATGGGGGAGAATTTAAACTAAGCTTTGATAGAATCAGGTATGAAATCCCCGTTAGGCTCTTGCAATTATAAAATTTTGTTGACTCTGATTGCTTACGCAACTGATAATTTGATTATAGATGGTGGTGATGTGTGGTATTGCATATAAACAAATTACCATGTCAAAATTGGTAAATAAAAAGAAGAAAAGGGGTAAGTGGGGAAATACTTAAAAAAAGGGCAAAATTTTGTGGTGCTCTAGGTGGGGCCAATAGGGATGACACGTGGCGGCCATGCTAAGGCTAGTGATGTAGATCGTAGGAAGGAGATGGGAGGGTGGCCTTTGTGGGGAGGCACATGGGTGTTGTTTGCCTCAAGAAAATCATGTGATCGCATGTGCTCTCTCTCTCTCTCTTTCTCCTTCTCTTTGTACTTGTGGGCCCATTTCTTCACTCTCTCTCTCTCTCTCTCTAAAAGACCTATCCGCAGGTGATTCAATGTAAACTCCTTTTCGTAATCACACTCGGACACACCTGCGCGTGGGGATTCTTCTCATTTTGCTTTTTTTTCCTTCTTCTTAGGGTTATTTTGTATTTATTATTTTTTAGTTTATACTTGTTGTTAAAGAATCCGGACAAGTGTATTCTTATACCGATCGATGTGGTAACAATAAAAACGAGAAGATAAAATAAAAAGATGGTATTGATTTTGCAAAATACTTACCTTTTGCATTTACTAATTTGCATTTCATTATTTCTACTTGAGTGAGTGAGTCGCAAAAGTGGTTCATATATTTACTAAAATTTGTCGTTTTAATTATAATTTTTGCCTAGAAAAATGTTACATGCTTGTATTTACTGAATTTACCTTCTCAGTTATAATTTTTATTGTAGAAAAATGTCTTAAATACTTCTTCATAGCATCCCTTATTGACCTACTATAATTTTAAGTAGTTGAAAAGACTTATTAAAAAAAATTTCAGTAGTTAATTGCAAACGAGCTATTCTACTTGTTCAAGTCCAAATTACACAACTAATAGATGATTTGATATCTCTTAAAAATTTTAAACCAACCAAGAATTTAATTAACATTTTTTTTCTTTAGTGGATGGATTTTTTCTTAAAGCCTATCAAAACAACCAGAAACACTCCTAACCTTACCTACTATTTGTGGTATTTTGATGTTTTGTTTTGCACCAATTTATTCTTACAGGTAAATTAAGAGACAATGGTTAATTTTTTTAATAGAATAGTCAATGTTTAGTATGTGCGAATAAAAAGTCCTACATTGGGTAGACATGAAATTAAGAATGGGTTTAAAAAGATTTAGACTACCCCTCCTAATATGTTAACCTTTAGAATGGAACTCCAATAACTCCAACAAATAGTATTAAAGCCAGATTCCAGATGTATAAATGTGTACGCACAAGATGAATCTTGGAGAAAAATCGAATGAATAATGGTGACCACGGACAGATTGTGATGGTTAGAAAATCCGTGGTGTGAACTCTCAAGATGGAAACTCCATGGTAATGCGGGGCTTAACGCGGTGGAGATTTTGATGGAGTTGGGATCTTCCTGATTAAGGAAGATGGACAGATGGATCATCATTTGAGGGAGGACTGCGGTGATAGTGGGTTTTCGTTCGAGAGGGGATTGTTGAGTATGTGGAAACAAAAAGTCCTACATTGGCTAAACATAGAATTGGGAGTGAGTTTAAAATAACTTAGATTACAAATATTAATAGGTTAATATTTTAGGATGGAACCCCAAGGACTCCAAGAGTCGGTAACTATTAAAATAGTTGATATATTGATCATTGACTGATTAATAAATAAATAGTTAAATTAATTAAATATCGAATGATTATAATTACTAAATTTTTTAGAATAGGTACAAAAAATTATTTTTTCTACTAAAAGAAAATATATCTTTTTTTTACCTACTTTTTTTATTTTGCTTATTTTAATTCAAACTTGCATTCATTTTAATTTTCTTAAACAAAAATAACTACACAATTTATGTTTATTACTTTATTATCTTAATATTATAATTTTTAGCATAATTATGATCGATAAAACTGTATCAAAATATGCAAACTAATCATTTTTTAAATTAAAAAATATAACTAAGAATGTGAATCATAGTAAATTTGCAATACTTATTCTCATTATGGGTTTAAGTAAATACATAAATGAAATTTGTTATGACTATGATTTCAAATTATGTAAGCCAAATAAATAGTATATTTGAAATATAAATCATGCATCTGAGTCCTATCAACTATGGTTACGCATAAGTAAACCGATAACCCAATAAACTTGAATTAAAATAGGTAAAAAAAAAAGTGTAATAAAAAAAAGATACATATCACTTTGTTATAATATATATATGTATATATATTTTTACCTGTTCTAAAAAGTTAATAATCATTAGGTAATTATATAATATTAAAAAATTAAAATTATATAAATGAGGTAATTTGATATAAATATTAAAGACTGTTGATTGCTCGATCCGCTCCGACCATATTAACACTATCCCGTGCCGAGCAACGCCGAGAACCACGTCCCCAACTACCTGTTCCTGCCGAGAAGAAACCTTCTCTGAGGTTATTGAACGGCGTGATCGTGGTTTGCCGACCAGGCCGCAGTTCTCGGATCGTGGTACCACCTAAGAAGGACAGGCCCTCCCCGACAGTGCCTTCGATACTGTTACGGATCGACCGCATCCTGGACCTTCCCCACACCCCCGAAGGTACTTTGGAGTGTCCAATTTGACATGTCACATCCTCACCCCACGACCGCAGGCGCCGCCCACCTACTACTGGCACCCGTCACGTCATCACCTGCCCTTGCCTACCCTGACAAGCGCAGCCTCCTTTTTGTGATGGCGCTACAATCACCCACTGAATTGCATTATGTCGGGGACAGGTGGCAGCGGGTTATTGGGCCCCAAGAGCCTACTAGCCTAGGTTCTGACCGGTCAGTAGAAGTCCGAGGTAGCCGACCCGGTCGGGTCGCCCCAAGCACCCGAACCCGCCGGAGATGCCTATAAATAAGGGAGGAACCCACAACTTCAGGTATGATCATTATTACCTTGTCAAAACTCTGCCTCTTCTCTTGCTCATCAGTCACCTTGTTGACTTAAATATCGGAGTGCCCATGGCGGACACCACACCGGTGCCCCCATCATTCCGAGGTACTTCATTTTGCAGGTGGTTCACGGCGGAGCAACTAGCCGATCGCGACCCGACCACTCGACCACTTTGGGTGTTGTTGCCAGATCCATTTTTAGCATTAACATTTTGGCGCTAGAAGGAGGGCTTGAAGCCCTTCCAGCATTCAACATCCCTGCATTTGTACTCATCTGACAAACCATGGATAACCAAGAAAACCAAGAGATCCAGGAACTCGAAAATCCTGCCCCTATGAGCTCCCAGGGCACACGGCAGACGCAGCGTCGTGGAGGTGCCTGAGCACATCGAAGACCAACATAGACGGAAATCCTTGCCGGGAACGTGCAAGCACTAACCCAAACCGTCCAAGTACTCATGGAGGCAATTTGGGAGAACCACGACGTCCAGTTACCCCAGGCACAGTTGGAGGAGGCTGAGTCCATGCCGAGCAGGCCTCCTAGGCCGCCGAGTCGCCACCGTAACCCTTCGCCCACGAGTGATCAGTCGCGCCAAGAGGGTCTCGGGAGGCAGCACCAGGAAGGTGGAGAGGCCAGCAGGGTACGCTCAAGGAGCCGCTGCACACGCGACACACACTCTGGAGTGGCCGAGCGATCGGCTCCGGCAGGAGACCACCCTGGGCATGGTCTCGAAGATACCGTCGGCGTGCGGGGGAATACAACGTCCGTTTTCGACAGCTTGGGCCGATCGGAAATCTACCGTCGCTTAGGCTGAGAACCCTCAGTGGGACCCGCCAGGGAAGAAGACCGCAATCAGAGCTGATTGGATCACCTCCAGTGGCAACTCGATAGGCTGGTCAGCCAGCAGTATGGATTCGAGCCAACGGGAGCAGCCGACCCGCCGTTTACTCCTGATATCATGGCGACCCCACCCTATCTGGCTAGATTCAAGATGCTGGCGGTGCCACCCTATGACGGCTCCACCGACGCAGATGAGCACCTCGAGAATTATCAAGTGCACATGTTGATCCAGAGCATTAACGAGGCTGCTCTCTACAAGTCCTTTTGCCTCACCCTGACCGGAGCGGCCCGGTAGTGGTATCGGAGACTGCCCCCCGGGTCAATCAACAGCTTCCGGCAACTGACGCATTCATTCTCGGCCGCGTTCTTAGGTTCGAAGGCCAGGAAGCTTGGGGTTTCTCACCTGTTCAACATTAAGCAAGGAGAGAACGAGACGTTGAAGAAGTACCTAGAGCGTTTCGACAAGGCCGTGGTGCAAATTGAGAACTGCACCGATGATACCCTGATACAAGCCTTCAGGGAAGGTATCAGGGACCCCCGCCTCGTGTGGACAATTGCCTATGATAGGCCGCCAACTTTCGTGCATTTAAGAGGAATTGCCCGGAGGCACTCTGAGGCCGACGAGTGCGTCAGAGGGAGAAGGCTTGGAGCCCAAGAACAGCCCCGATCTTCCTAGAGGAGATCGGAGAGAAATCAACCCGACCAAGACCGACCAGACAGGGGGAAAGCCCCGGTCGGGGAAAACCGAGCCGAGGCCAATCCTGGCCCGAGGGCACCAGTGGGGAGACCTGGCTGATCACAACCATTGAGCACGTCCTGAACCAGGTGTCGGGTAAGGTTCTACTCCGAGACCCACCGCTAATCCGGATAGACCGTGCTCGAAGGAATCAAACAAGTACTGCCACTTCCACAAAGGCATTGGCCATGACACAAAGGATTGTATCCAGCTTCGAGATCAGATCGAGCTGTTGATATAGGAGGGCCATTTGTGGGAGTTTGTGGTGAGAATCATCACCCCTACTGCACCGACTGCCCGGCAAAACCCGGGGTCGAGCAGCCGGGCAAGCGAGCATGGCGACGAGCATATCATCCACACGATCTTCGGCGGAATGACTACTGGAGATACCGCCAGCAGTCAGAGAAGTTACGCCCGCGAGGCTAGGCTAGTGGCCCGTGGGGAGCACATCAACATGGCATAACACATCTCAAAGATATGCCGCCAGAGCAGCACCCCCATCACCTTCACGGATGATGAAGCGGATCGACTGTTACATCCGCACAACGATGCGTTGGTCGGCGAGGTACGGGTAGCTGATAATGTCATCCGGCGCGTCTTTATCGACAATGGAAGTTCAACGGATGTGATGTTCATGGACGCATTCGTAAGGTTGAAGATTGAGGGGGTTGTCCTAACGCCGTCCCAGACGCCGCTGTACGGGTTCGTCGGCGACTGTATCGTGCGGCAAGCACCGTCCACCTCCCGGTTACAATCGGAGACGGTCCGGAGAGGACGACCAGGATGGTGGAGTTTATCGTTGTGGACCGGCCATCGGTCTACAATGTCATATTGGGCCGACCGACCCTCAATGCGCTAAAAGCAGTGGTCTCCACTTATCACCTGGCCATGAAGTTTCCTGTTAGTGGCGAGGTCGGCCTATTCCGGGGAAGCCAGGAAGGGGCCCGGAAGTGCTACGTGGAGGCTGTAAACAAGGTATGCCCAAAGGCCTCCGCCCCCAACCACAGTAGCCACCATCATCGCGGTGGACGTAATCGACATCCCCGGTGAGGCCGTCAGGTCTCTGGGCGACCTCGACCCCTGGATGCCCGAAAAGGAAGTCCAGGCACATCCTGTGGTAGCCCTCGTTCCCTTCCCGCTGGATCCAGTTTACCCTGAGAGGACCATAATGCTCGGATCAAGACTAGATCCGTGCACTCGCGAAAAACTCGAACGTACCCTCCGAGAGCATAAAGACGTATTCGCCTGGTCACACGAGGACATACCAGGGATTGACCCAGCCATCATGTGCTACCAATTAAATGTCAACCCTAAGCACGGACCTGTGATCCAGAGAAGAATGGCCTTTAACCCGGAGCGATATAAGGCCATCAACGCGGAGGTAGAGAAGCTGCTGGCGGTCGGGTTCATCTGAGAAGTGGCATACCCAGAATGGTTGGTTAACGTGGTTTTGATCAAGAAGACCTCCGGAAAGTGGCGCGTGTGCATAGATTACACCGACCTAAACAAGGCATGCCCAAAGGATTGCTTCCCCCTTCCCAGGATAGACCAACTCGTTGATGCGACCACGGGGCACGAGCTGCTGAGCTTCATGGACACGTACTTGGGTATAATCAGATACCTATGAGCAGGGCCGACCAAGCCAGGATGGCATTCACTACCGATCGAGGGCTGTATTGCTATCAGGTCATGTTATTCGGTCTGAAGAACGCCGGAGCAACCTATCAACGGCTGATGAACAAGATGTTCGCTCCGCTCATAGGGAGATCCATGGAGGTGTACGTAGATGACATGCTGGTGAAATTCGGCATACAAGCGACCATGTCAAGGACCTTCAGGATTACTTCAACATCTTGCGTTAGTACAGGATGAAGCTAAACCCGGCCAAGTGCGTGTTCGGGTAAGAATCCAGGAAATTCCTTAGGTTCATTGTAAACCATCGAGGGATAGAGATTAACCCCGCCAAGGCCCAGGCCATCATGGACTTGCAGCCCCCGTAGACAGTGAAAGAAATCCAAAAATTGATAGGGATGATCGCGGCCCTCTCCCGATTCGTGTCCAGGTCGACAGACAAATGTTTCCCCTTCTTCCAAGCGCTCAAGGCCAAGGGCAAAATCAGGTGGAATGACGATTGCATGGCCGCCTTTGAAGGCTTGAAAAAGTACTTGGCGAGTCCCCCCATGATGTTAAAACCATTCCACGGTGAAATGCTGTACCTTTACCTTACTGTCTCAGAGAAGGCCGTGAGTGCCGTCTTAATTCGGGAAGAAGACAAAGTACAGCATCCGGTTTACTACAGCAGCAAGGCGTTCCAGGGAGCTGAGGAGGGATATCCCCCATTAGAGAAGCTAGCACTGGCACTAGTCTCGTCAGCCCGCAAATTGAGGCCCTATTTCCAAGGTCACCCCATCCAAGTCCCGACCAATTACCTATTCCGTCAAGTTTTACAAAACCCCGATCTGTCGGGACGGATTGCAAAATGGGTGATGGAGCTCGGGAAATTCAATATAGAATATGTCCCCCGCACTACAATCAAAGCTCAAGCATTGTGAGAATGATCAATAAGTCTAAAGCCAATAATTCTTTTTTGTAATTGCCACTGGGGATCTAAATAATGTGAAACTACACTAATATAATCTTGATTTGACCTAGCAGCCCAAATATCAGATGTCAATGCAATACAAAATGTGTTTGTATTCATGTAAGATATTAATGTAGTGCGTTTTTTACTATAATAAGATATAATATCACTCCTAATAGTTTTTCTAGTAACGGCTTTAAATTGTGGGCAAAAAGATCTTTGAATATGCTCTTCATAAAAAGTATTTTCACCAAAACTAATAGGTAAATCTATAGAGGCAATTAAACGAGCTAGAGATTCTCTAGCTACCATGGGATCATAAGAAAAGGTACCTACTGAGCCATCGGAGTTGAATTTTAGAGTGCTTTGTGTCGGCTCCCTTCCCTTGTAATGTTTCTCAGCACATCTTTCACCATGGGCTAATAAGTGACGAGTCCCACTTGAGCTGTTAGCAGTCAATGTTTTTTGGCAAAACTTACATTTTGCTAGTCTTGTTTGTGTTTTTTTGCCGTCGGGGCCGAAGTCCTCTTTCTGCACAGCATCGAAGAATTGCCAAGCACGTGAAGTGGTTCTAGTAGCAGTACCTTTTGCCTTTTTTGGTGGACAACTGGTGCTTCCCGAACTACTTCTTGATGGTGCCAACATTGGACTTGGTGGTATTGGTCCTATTGGAGTACTGAAACTCCTACGTCTAATCTCAGGAACATTGTCGCCAGCCTCCATATGGGAAATCTCTACTTCTTCGATGCCGTGGTCATCCATCCCGTAGTAATCATCATCAAGATCAACAATTGGTTGTTGAACATTTGGATTTGGATCCATTTTGATTTTTTTTTTTGTAGGAAAGTAAATAACAAGAATGAGGATTATAAAAATAATGAGAAAATGAGTTATTGTAAATTTAGGAGATACGGACAAAAAAAAATTGAGAATAATGAGAATTGAGAAGTTGGAAATAAGATAATATGGAGAAAGAAATTAGAGAATAAGAAATTGAAAGGAGAGATGAGAGAAGATGTATGAAAGAATGAAAAAATAGAAGGGTATTTATAGAATGGGAAAATGAAATTTTAAGAAAATAAAAATAATTAAAAATTTATTATTATTAAAAAAAAAACACAAAGCCGTTGGGAGAGGGAGAGTCTGTAGTCTGTAGTACAGACTAGCCGTTGGCCCCCCCAACGGCTATATATATATAGTCGTTTTGGATTTGGACCAACGGCTATAATAATAGCCGTTGGTCCTGTTCACTTTTTTTTTTCTTTTTTTTTTTTTGATATATAATATAATACTAATATTTAATATATATAATTTTTTTAATAAAAATTTAAAAAATAATTAAAATTTTAATAAAATTAATATATATAATTTTAAAAAACGGGCGGGCCGGGCCGGTCCATTGAATTAAATTTTCGGGCCGGGCCGGGCCGGTCCGCCGGGCCTAAAATGAGAGCCCGGCCCGCCTCTTAGTATCGGGCCGGGCTTTTACCGGGCCGATAAAAATTGGGCCGGGCCGAGCCACGGACCGGGCCTAAATTACGGGCCGCGGGCCGGCCCGTTTGGCCCGGCCCAAATTCCCACCTCTATCAGAAATACGTCGGCCAGATATACGCTTGTGAATGGGAAGCTCTACCTAGTAGAGGAGAAATGCGAGCATTCCCTGATTCGAACAGCTGCTTGTAACCAGATCGTAGCCAAGTACTATGACAAGAAATTCCGGCCAAGGATTTTCTGAGTAGGGGATTTAGTAATGAAGAAAGTGCTCGTTCAGGAGCCCAGACTTGGATCTTTTGGTCTAAAGTGGGATGGGCCTTACCGGATTACAGAAGTAGTTTAGCCAGGAACATACTGGCTAGCCGACCACGAGGACAGGCAACTCGGTCATCCGTGGAATGCCGACCACCTGAAACGCTTCTACCAATAGCTATGAATTATTATTTTCTGTAAAAACTCAATTGGGATCATTTTCTCTGTAAGGACCTAATTCTTTCTATAAGGACTATCCATATTTCACATGATGGTGCAAAATAGGTTACTTAGGTCTCATGACCGAGCACTAACCAACAGGCATACCCGACCAGGACCCAACATCTACCTTAGCAGACACCCAACTCCCATGGTTCTCGGACCACGGAGTAAGGTCCCTTGACCGAACACTAACCAACATGAGTGCCCGACCAAGACCCAACATCTACCTTAGCAGACACCCAACTCCCATGGTTCTTGGACCATTGAGTGAGGTTCCTTGACCGAGCACTAACCAACAGGAGTGCCCGACCAGGACCCAACATTTGCCTTAGCGGACACCCAACTCCCATGGTTCTCGGACCACTGAGTGAGGTCTCTTGACCGAGCACTAGCCAACAGGAGTGCCCGATTAGGACCCAACACCCAACACTAGTGGTTCTCAGACCATGGGGCTAGGTCCCATGACCAAACATTAACCAGTAGGGGTGCTCGGCCAGGACAGACTAGGAGGGAAGAGCACAAAATAAAGTTAACATAAAGGCAGTGGTTCTGTAAAATTCCCAGGATTTTGTCCATAAAAACAAAAATAACCTTGTACATTAATCTTGTTAAAGGAGAGGGGTACAAATTGGGCACCCTTGAACCCAAAAATAATAATAATAATAATAATAATAATAAATAATAAATATAAATCAGTCAAGTTGGTCGGGTAAGGTGAGGTCGCCCCTGGGCAGGGGCGTCTGTTCAACGGCTTGCTCGGCCTCAGGATGTGGCACGTTGGTCCGCTCGGCAGGAGCGTGCTCGGGATGCTCGGGATCGTCGAGGATGACCACAAGTTGCTCAGGCTGCTCGGGCACCCTAACGGCACCAGAGACCTCGCCTTCTTCCGAGGCCCCCTCGGCAACGGTTTCTCCTGACTCTTTGGGTACGAACGACCAATCTGTTGGAAAAAACGAATCCGATATCGGAGTTACGGCGCAGCGGAAGTTTTAAAAATTTTTTATGCCGTTTCGAAAAGAATCTCATGATGCATATAACAATAAATTAAATTCATGATCAAGCGTACCTTATTTCTCGGATTCCGGAATCACTAGAGCGTTTGACCAACGTGTCTTCTCTACTATTCTCGAGTTCCACGTCTCAGAGTGTGTGTGGGCACACGTTCTATGAATCCAATTGATCGATAATGCTTTCCGAAGTCTAGATCCCTCCTTCTCAATTCCGATGTTCCTCGTTGAGAATACGATCCAACTTCTTTCTTCAAAACTACAAAACAGGAACCGGTTAACCTCCTATGAAAATTATCACTCGGTTTAACCTTCCTCACAATTTTGAATCAATGGAATTTTCTCTCTTTTTCTTTCTCACAAGATAGCCGAATTTTTGTGAAGTAGAAGAAAACCAAATTATTTTTTTTTCTCTCAAAAACGTTTTTCTCTTTGAAAATTATCAAAAATTGGTTTCTCAAGAATTCCTAGCCTTTATATAGAAGTCTAATCCTTTTCAAAATTTAATTCCTTCTTGAAAAATAATTAATAATTATTTTTCTGGATAAATTTTGAACCAAAAGATCATACAACTTTAGGGCTAGATTCATTGAACCTAGAAACGTTTTTTCAAGAGGAAATCTCCTCCAAAAAATTCGGCCACTTTAGGATAAATCTAGATTGGTGGTTCAAATTTTAAATCAAGAATCTAGACTAGTGAAAAGATCCTAGTCCTATCTAGATTCAAATTTCTTTTAAACCCTTTTTGAATTTAAATAAGATTCACTCATTTGAATTAATATTTTCCACAAACATCAACCATATTAATTAATTTAAATAAATGGAATATTTGATTTTTTTTTTCTCAAAAATCCGTGCACCACATTTAAAGGATAAAAAATTCATCAAATAATCTCCATTATTTAAATCAATTAATAATTTAATGTTAGGAATATATTTGAACAATTTTGAAACAAAATTTTCTTCTCTCCACCTATCTAAAACCGTGCACCTCTTTTAGATTAGGAGAGAAAAATTTTATTTTTCAAAATTAAATAATTCAAACACAATCTTATTTCCAAAATTCAAGTTAACCAATCACGTGTTGACAAATCATATTATTTGTCTACACAAATCTTACATGTCCAATCCTTTTTCGGATTGCATGTTAGAGAGTACCATGTCTTAATAGACATTACAAAATTCCATTTAAATTTACCGATCTCTTTAGGAACAAATCTCGAGACGCTATTTAGAACTATATGAGCTAGTAGAGGGACCCGATGGAAATATGTAAAGAGGCTCCTATAATTATGAAAAATTAATCCCAGACTAATTATTCATCAATTATCAACTTCAAAACTATTCCACTAAAAGTTTGAAGCTGAACTCCTGTTTACATACCGTATTACGAAAGCTCTCTCACGCAGTGCTTCTTCCATGATTTATTCATCGCTTGTTTAATCCCCATATGTTATCCATGATTGAATTAAGGACTTTTTCCGTTTTACCTTTTCAATCATTTTAACTTAAAATTCCATTATTCTCCATTGAAAGAACCAACAATTGTAAAACCATACAATTGGTAAACCATCAGAGAACACAAAGTAAACCGATGGCCAAGATCTTGTTATACTATCTTTCAATCCCCGAATAATGCCTTTAAGTAGATAACATGTACTATCGTTAAATAGCTATGGATTCCATATCTATGAATCTTGATTTCTCTATCCATAAGTCATGCACCCAAAACACAAGTATATTGACCATAAATTAACAGTGTCTCACCTGTAGTGCATTAAAGTACATAAGTCATGGATACGAACTCAAGTAATCATTTCAGGATTAAGATTAATACAGAATGATAATCAAAGCTTCATTGATTCTTATAAACGGAATTATTAAACCGAATCAATTAACACTTTAGGTCCAATCCAATGTCATACCTCAATACTGGTATACATTAAAGTTTCCACTCGGAACCAATCCGATGGTCAAGACAAACCATCCCTCCAAGGAAGTAGACAACTTGTACAATCTTATCATGAATAAGATCCCCAAATCTTATTCCATCGATTGCGGACTATTTATTTTGACTGTTATCAAATTACCATGTCTTCTATGTATACCCCGTATACATATGGTAATCCGATATATTTCCAACAGTCAAGGAGTATGTTATGTTTGCTCAACCATACAATCAACAAATGAAAGTAAATAGGACACAACTTATTAAACATGAATAACCTCCTCTTATTAATATCAAAATGTCATATTTACAGAAAATCCCTAACATTGATTTTCTATCCTTAGGGCACATATAGATCCCAACACAATCCACATCTACTAACGTGGGGTTGGCCGCCCAAAAACCAGCTTTCATATCCCGCATCCCTTCCTGGTACTCGACTACCAGGCGGGAATTAAAATCCTCCGATCCAAGAAAGTCCCTGACAGCCTGAGCCTTTGCCTCCTCAAGGGCCGCGGGCAAGGCGACCTCTAGGTGTCGGGCATGCCCTGCCCGCGCCGTAGCAAGTTCGTCCTGCACCCGTTGCAAGGTAGCTTCTAGCCCTTGGTGGACAGATTCCGCTACTATGGCGCTGTTCTCTGCCGCTCGAGTCTTCTCCTCCGCTGCTAGGGCCTTCTCCTCTGTCGTTCTCGCGGCTGCCATCGCCGCATCCCTGGCCTCCTTCGCCTCTTTTTCGGCATTTTGCGTGTTCTAAGCACCTAGCTCCGCCAACTTGACTGCGTCTTGCATTTGGATGGAATACCCCCTAGCGGCGGTATTCCCGGCGAAGGCAAGACACAACGCCTGCCAAGCTGAAGAGTTTAAAAAAAAAATTATGGGAGACTCAGTAGGTGGTAGGGAGAAGATTTTTGATACCTCTATCAGCTTGGCGACGCAGTCCCAGTAGCCTCCACTAGGTCGAATTGCTTGGAAGACTCAGCCACCTCAATGGACAATCCAGTAAAAAAAGATGGAGACCAGGGCCCTATGCGTCGAGAAATCCTCTCGGTGACCGCGTGAGGCAGGCGGAGGCGGTAATCTGTCCTCACGCGGGCATGAGGAGCGATAGTCAAGACGCGGATCGGAGAGGGAGGACGGGCGTTCCTCAGCACGGGTAGCGCGAGCCTTTGTTCTCTCGGTTAGCCGGCTACTCGGTGCAGGCTGTACGGTCCTCGGCAAAGCTTGGACAACCGCCGCGGGAGGAGGCCGGCTTTGTACAGGGCCAGCCGAGGACTCCGCTTTCCCCTTGCCTCGGTCGCCCTTTTTTGCCATCTTCTAAAGGCGAGCGATCCTCTCCTCCTCTGTTGGGTGCTTTGTTCCTCGCCTATCAGCCATCAATTCTGCAAGAAAAGAAGAAATTGATTAATCACCTGAAGAGAAGTTCGTCAGTGCTCGGCTGAGCTCTGTCGCGCCGACCTTCTATCCGCAATCCCCTAGTAGGATACAACCCCCGGATGACTAGGCCCAAATCCTCGTCGGCAATTCCCGGACCCCAGGTCTCGGGGGACGGATCGCCAAACGAGGGGGGTCGGGCTGTGGCGTCAGCCGTCGTCGCCTCGGAAGCCCCGTTTGTCCGAGCGTGGTAGTGGACGGAAGGCTTGGGCATGCGAGCAATGGCAACCCGCTCGGCGGCTTCACGGGAACTGCTCGGCTGAACGGCCGTTGATGATGAGCCAACCCAACCAAACTCCCTTAGTCTATCCGGGCGTAGCAGCCAGTTCTGGCTCCGCTCGGATTCAGCAAGATCGTGGAGCGCCTCAACCATCGCTCGTTGCGCCTCAGGGATGTGTGGCGCCCCAGTCCACACATAGCCTCTACTGAATACCATGGGGACTCTCTCGGCTCGAGGAAGCTGATGCCGAGCAAGTTGTTCGTGCAGCCACCGACCACCGGCATAGAACCACAGATGTTTGAATTGTTTATCTGAATCTAGGCACATACCGATGAACATCCCCTTAAACCCCTGAAAATAGTAGAACCCTATGGAGGAAGGCGCCGACTTCATCCTATAGAGGTTCTGGAAATCCCGGAAAGGCATCACCGCCACATAGTTCTTGGCCCAGAGGACGTAGCAGCTAACCAATACACGATAGGCGTTCGCATTTAGTTGTGCTGGGGCCACGTTCAGCCTTGTCAATACTCGCCTCATGAATGGGTTGAGAGGTAACCGCAACCCGGTCGGGAAGTACTCGGCCAGCAGAGTTACATATCCGGGCGGTGGTCGAGATGGCAGGTCATTCTCACCAGGGACCCTCAAGTCTACGTCGTCAGGAATTTGAAAGTCTCGTCGGAGGGTGGCGAGATACCTCGGGGTCACGGCGAAAGTATAAAATCTACCGAGTAAACTGGCAGGCCGTCGGCCAGGTGAACCATCTCCTGCTCGGATCAACGATATACCCATCAATCGTTGACACGCATGGGCTGACTAGCCGGCCTATTCCGGGCTTGGCATGGTTCCCCCGCCAGGTCCGAACTTGCTGAGCTCTCGGACTCGTCCCGACCTGACGTGCTGGTCTGACCAGCCGATCTTTCCGGAACGACCCCTTTCTCAGCTGATGGAACGCTCACCAATGCCGGCTGGGCGGCAGCTGCCTGGCCCAGTTCTCAGATGAACTGGTTATCTGGGCGAGTGCTCGGACCGACTTGCAAGATCTCTTGCAGCCGAGCCGCCCCCTCCTGTCGCTGGTTGGTCGGTTCGCTCGGGGAAGGATCATTTGAGAATCCGAACAGGTTGTCGGGTGTCGCCTCGGACAAATTGAAGTCGCTCGTACTAGTGCTCAAGCTCGAGCTCGAGCTCCCCGTAACGTCCGCGTCCCCCGATAAAGACGGGTTCTCGGAATCTGACAGGCTACTCATAATAAAAGTTAGAATATGTTATACCTTCTCGGATGTTCTCTGCTCGATTCCTCAACAAAACGTGCTGGTTGTCCTCGGCAGTCCTTGGCAGCTCTCGGCACTGAATTTTTTTCGCAAATGGGGGTGAATGGTTCCCCCCTCCCCCCTATTTATAGCTGGACGCTCAACGGTTTGAATGGGCACAATTCCCCGGGCGACACTTCAGTTCAAATTTCGAAAATCCACCTCGCCGCTTCACCTTCCCGCCATTCACGCCACGTGTCGTGCGATGAAGCAACGTGTGGCAGGGGTGCCACGTGGCGACCCGTACACGCCAGCGTACCGACTGATGATGTCATCCGGCAAACCACACTAGCCGAGCAGCCGATCACGAGCTGACGAAGAGTAGACCCTCGTCGAGCATAAGAGAAGACTTGGAGCGTAATCGCACACGTCGTACACGGAGCACCCCTGGCCTACACCCGTCCAGAGATGCTGGGGGGCTTATGTTGATTGCTTGATCCGCTCCGACCATATTAACATTATCCCGTGTCGAGCAACGCCGAGAATCACATCCCCAACTACCTGTTCCCGCCGAGAAGAAACCTTCTCTGAGGTTATTGAACGACGTGATCCTGGTTTGCCAACCAGGCCGCAATTCTCGGATCGTGGTACCACCTGAGAAGGGCAGGCCCTCCCGACAGTGCCTCCGGTACTGTTACGGATCGACCGCATCCTGGACCTTCCCCACACCCCCGAAGGCACTTCGGAGTGTCCAATCTGACACGTCACATCCTCACCCCACGACCGCAGGCGCCGCCCACGTACTACTGGCACCCGTCACGTCATCACCTGCCCCCGCCTACCCTGACAAGCACAGCCTCCTTTTTGTGACGGCGCTACAATCGCCCACTGAACTGCGTCATGTCGGGGACAGGTGGCAGCGGGTTATTGGGCCCCCAGAGCCTATTGGTCTAGGTTCTGACCGGTTAGTAGAAGTCCGAGGTAGTCGACCTGGTCGGGTCGCCCCGAACACCCGAACCCGCTGGAGATGCCTATAAATAAGGGAGGAATCCACAACTTCAGGTATGGTCATTATTACCTTGTCAAAGCTCTGTCTCTCCTCCTGCTCATTAGTCACCTTGCTGACTTAAGCATTGGAGTGCCCACATCGGACATCACACCGGTGCCCTCATCATTCCGAGGTACTTTATTTTGCAGGTGGTTCACGACGGAGCAACTGGCCGATCGCAACCCGACCACCCGACCACTTTGGGTGTTGTTGCCGGATCCATTTTTGGCATCAACAAAGACTAAATATCAATAGGTATTTTTACATAATATAAAGTTTATGAGATATTTTGACATTAAAGATGACGAAAAAACTTACGGTAATTAACTAAGATGGTAATTGACACATATATTAAAATTTAGATATATTTTATTTCATAAGATATATTGATACTAGTGATAAAATTCACTGAGCATTTATGATTTTTTTTTTTTTTTGTGGTACATGTTTTTTGTATTTTCTCACATAAATAACGTTTGTCCAATGGCAAGTAAATTATAAATACATCATGTACGGCCAATTTCACGCCCTGAAAACAGCGCGTGAGTTGAAACCCCACACACAGAGTTAAATTAAAAAAAAAAAAAAAAAAAAAGGTCTTCCTGTAATAAAGGGTCGGGGGATTGGGAAGCCAAAAATCAGTGGGTCCAGCTTCGTTGGCATTTGACATTTCTAGAGCCACCCCCTCTTCTCTTCCTCTTCTAATTCCCTCTCTTGTCCGCCGATCCTCGTTTCTATTTAATTTTTCTATTTAATTTTTGATATCTTATTAATAATATTATTATTAGATAATATTATTTTTAAAATTTTTAAAATTTTATAATTAATTTTATATTTTAAAATTTATTTATTTTAATAATATATCAAAATATAATTTATTAGATATCATTTTAAATATTAAAATTAGATAAAAAATGTCACTCCATCTTCTTCCCTTCATTTCCCTAATAATTTAACTCCTCCAACGCCTCCCTCTTATTCTCATTCTCCATTCCCTTCACCATTCACACATTCTATACACAAAGCAAACACAACCAACTCTCCTTCTCTCTCTCTCTCTCTCTCTCTCTCTCTCTACTCTTTTTTTTTTTTTGCCCCCCCCCCCCCCCCCTCTCTTTCCATGGAGAACATGCCTATAACTAACTCACCCCATCTCATCAATCCCACCACCGCCGCCGCCACCGCCGCCACACTAGGCCAGAGTAAAGACATGTCGAACAAGCGAGTGAATAAGCGGGAGCGAAGCAAGAAGATCAAGAACAAGAACCAGGAGAAGAAGAAGGAGAACAAAAACAACATTAATATTAACGAAGTTATTATTGACCATGAAGAAGAAGAGGAGGATGAAGATGCAGATGAATATGGAAATAATAATAATGAGGAGGAGGAGGAGGAGGAGAAGGAAGAGGTGGAGAGGAAGATAGAGGCATTGCAGAGGATCGTCCCCGGTGGCGAGTCCCTCGGCGTCGACCGTCTCTTTGAGGAAACCGCCGGCTACATAATGGCCCTCCAGTCCCAGCTCAAGGCCATGAAAGCCCTCGCCTCCTTCTTTGAAGACCTCCACAAACACAAGAGAATGTTTGGAGGTTGATCAGCTTTTTTTCTTTTTTCTTCTTCTTCCTTCCTTCCTTCCTTCCTTCCTTCTTTTTTCACTCTCTTCTTTCTCATTCTTCTAAATTAATATTTTTCTAATTTTTCTTTTCCTTTTCCTTTTCTTTTGATGGGAATTAACAGCATAAGCAAGATTTTCCCATCCTTTTATTTTTATTTTTATTTTTTTCTCTCTCTAATCCTTTGTTAATTTGTTATAATGTTTATTCTGATGATATATGAATCAATAGGGAAGATGAAGAAGGGTTGGTTAGTTCTGACTGGTAAGTTGTATGGTTGTAGGGGAAAAAAAATGTCCTTTCTTTTTTTTTTTTTTGGGGGGGGGGGGGGGGGGGGGGGGGGGGGGGTTTAATGTTGTTTTAATATTTCTATGGCTATAGTCAGTGATTGTGAATATAATGTTGGCATTGGAAAAGCTGCATTCCACATTATATTATGCCTTTTATCATTCATGAACACATGATTTTACTGTCAAGTGAATCATCGATGTCGTTCCACGTCCGTTCCTTTATTTTTACTAAACAAATTTCAAGATCTATCGAGCGATGGAAAAGGGTCTGACCCAATTATATATTCCTATATATATATATATATATGTATGAATTATAATTCACTTTCTTTTGACATGGACCATGACTTTATATGCATTAAAAATATAATAATAAAATGAGGAAAAAAAAAAACCGTAACAATGTACATTTTTGTATAGCCTAGCCTGCGTGCTTTATGGTGTCTGCCCTTTTGTTTCCTAAGAAAATGATTAGTGTCCTGGCAAAAAGAAAACAAACAAGTATTTTTATATGCAATTTTTTTCCCCCCCCCCCTTCAATTTTTATTTTTCTTGGTTTCTTCTTTTATGCTTATAGAATGAGAAATTCCAATTGGTAGCTTTCATAATGTGTCTGTGCATGTGTACAAAGATGGGAGCTTCGGGTATATTTTATTTTTCAGTCACGAAGAAGCTATAAAAGACTGATAGTTACTTCTTGTTTCACAAATGGGTCATTTTGAATTTAAACTTTTCTGGAAGATCTGACACTGATATTTACTGAGAAGATTTGGGATAAACATCCAAGATTCATTTTTCATGTATATATTTTTTAGCATCAAATACAAAAACAGTATGTGACAAAATGAAATATATATATATTTTAATTTTACCCTTGTGAATTTTATTTCAACCTTATCCATTAAGTTATTATTTTATTAAAGCTGGGATGAATAATTGAATGACTGTCCTTGGATAGTCTTCAAGAACAGGGTCTACAAATCTATACTATTTTGTGAAATCTTTTGTCGGAGATTTTTTTAATAGGGTATAAAAAATGTTATATCAATATAGTTTTGTTTAGAATGATTAGATTTTCGTCATATTTGGTTAGTTTTCCATTTTTTATAATGTGATTTTGACATTTCATTATATTCAGAAGCACCTAAAACGTCATATCATCAGGAAGGAAAAATAAGATTATGTAACTAAGAAGAAAAAGATAAAAGAAAACGATTATGTATCTAAGTTGTTCTTAGGTGAGATTTGATGGTAAGAGGAGTATTGTTATAATTATTTTGGCGTTTTAGCACAAAAATGCAAATGTGGTTATATTAAAAAGGATTTTAAAATGGATTATCGATATAATCTAATGATAATTTCACATATAATTTTATCATAAGATATAAAATTTAAATCCCACCATCTCTGGTTTCAAAAGAAGATTTTGGAGAGAGAGAGTATGTGTGTGATTTATAGGGTTACTTTTGTGTAAAAAAAAAAAAAAAAAAAAAAAAAAAAACTCTACTTATTGCTCATTTTTGTGTAAAAATTAAAGCAGAGGACTTGGATATGGTCGGAGAAACAAGAAAAGTGGAGAAAGTTTGTAATTAACAGAGGTTTTTTGGATAGGTTTTAATTAGATTCTCTCTCTTTTGTTTTGTTTTGTTTTGTTTTGATTTTTGTTTTTTTTTTGTTTTGGGTAGTAAAAGTCAAAAGCCAAATCCTCGTCTTGGTCGGACTAAAAAGTAGTTTATTGATTTGCTGTCAATCATTTTGCTAGAGTTTGGGAGACAGCGAGGCATGATTAAAGACCATAATTTGAGTGGAAGAAGTAATACTTAGCTTAACTAGCTTTATTAACTTGCTTTGCTTTTTTTTTTTTTTTTTTTTTTTAAATCCGGAAATCAAAAAGGTGGAAAAGGGGGAAAAAAAAGTTTTTAACTTTGGTTTGGTTTTGCGTGTGGGTTAATAATCAATCAACATTAGAGTTAGTGAATCCAGTGCATTGCTCTATCCATAGTACTGTATTAGTCTAATAATCCTAAACTAGCTATTTGCTAAAAGGTTTGTGGTTTTCTTATTATGAGTTAGAAGTAAGAACCGACATTTTTATACAAAAGAACAAAAAAGAAGATATTAGTTGAATCAACATGTGCTGTCTACCTTTTCCATCATCCAAATGGTAAGGTCAAACTTTTTCTTTTCTTTTTTTAAAGCAATGGCAAGGTCACATTTTGTTTACAAGAAATCAAATGCCAATACTATATACTTTCATATATATATATATATATATATATATGAAGTTTTACGGTCCTTTTTAAAATCTAATCCGAATCATAGAACTACGACACAATCAAATCTGAACGAACAAAATATTGAATTATATAGTACTAGTCTCTATTGAGGGTAATTACTCATTTTTATACTTGCGTTTTATTTTTCAATGATTTCTTCAATTAACAAAAGAAAAGAAAAGACTATTAACTAATAGTATTAATTCTCTTATGCCATTCAGAAGAATATCATCTCATAATTATTTATGACTGTTTATGTCTATAGCATGATGACCTAATGAAATGTGGAGGTAAAATAGGATACATGGTTGATACTACTAGTAGGATTCCTCTTTGAATAATAGGTATTGTGACTGGTATTCTTCGGGCCAAAACCCTTATTCTAGCAAATAAGCAAGTATAATACCTTTAGATAAGAAAGTTATTGGTTGCAAGTGATCTTGGTTATACAAGAAAAAGTAAAGTCAAAGTCTAATGAAACTATAAAAAAAATAGAAAAAGTATTTAATAAAGAATACTGATTTTGCTTATCTATGTGAATAATATAATAGATTCAGATAGTGACTGAATTTTTTTTCCCCACGAAAATGCTTGGTGTTTAAGAAATAAAGAAAATTTCAAACATTTTTCTCTCAAGTAAGAACACAAGAGCCAAGCAATTTTAATTTCAGCTAATAATGTATGTAACTCTCGTGAATCAAGGTTGGATCATATATATAGTCAGCCTTTTCTTGACCCTTGTCTCCAATATATGGATATTCAAAGAATTGGATTTGTCGTTCGTCATATTAACAACAACAAAATTTCAAATTCTAAAATGGTCCAACTTAAACATCTTATTTAACTAATTTCTCTTTATCATGTTCTTATTATTGTAATTATTATTATTATTATTTTCACGTTCTTGTGCCAAATGGAGACAAATTCTTAGAAGAATTTCACCCACTTGATCTGTGGAAAAAAAAAAAAAAAAAGTGTTGAGTTTGGTACCACTTTTTTATGTTGTTTTTGGCTGTAGGATGCATGCATTTGTGTAGCCGAAAAGACATGAAATTCAAAAAATAAATGACAAAGGGAGGGATATATATATATATATATATATATATGTATGTATAATTTAAAAAGAGAGAAACAAGGAAACAGTTTCTTGCTTCAAAAAGAGGACTGCCATGACTCGTGGTCCAATGGTACATTCAAGGTATTTAGAATCATATTTATATATATAAATACACGTATATGCATGTGTATATGTGTGTCTATATATATATCATTGAAATGAGCTTTGAAGAAAATGGTTGACAACCTGTAATACTTAATATATGCATATATATATATATATATATATATATATCTGTGTTTCCATAAAATAAATTAAAGGCAAATGCAGCAAGGGCATAAAAACATTGCAGATGTCGCCCATTCTCCTTCTCTTCATCTCATTTGTTGACTTTGAGGCTAAGACGTTTCTTGGTCCCCTTCGTGGCTTTGTGATTTACAAGAAAAAATCTCTTTCGATTTTTTTTTTTTTTTGGTCTCTTTTTCTCATTTTATTTTATTTTTATTTTCTTGAAAGATGTTTGATATTTATTTGTATTTCTAGAAATCGTAATTCAATCTCTTATACAGGCACACAGGTATTTGGGCCTCTCCAAGAATGGGCCTCGGTTGGTCAAAGTCAAGGACCCAACCCCCCAACCAATATCCCAAAGATTAGGGCATGCCACAAATAAGAAGGTTGGCTAGATTTTTGCGCCAACTTAAAAACTACAGTAGATAACGAGTTTAATATCCATGTAAAATAAATAAATAAAAAAATTAAGTATTTTATAATAAAAATAATTGATTAAGATAAATATTATAATTATAATAAGTATAATTTTTTTAAAATTTCAAAATCAAAATAACAATAGTACTAACAATAACAAAAATGAAAACAAAAGCAAAAAATAAAAAATAAAAAATTCTTATATAATCATACTCATTTCAAGAAAAAAAATTAAAACAAAAAAAAATAGAAAACAAAAAAATAGAAAACAAAAAAAAAATAAAAATATTTAGATTCAAAAGGACCGGAAAAAATTAACCCTAACAAAAAAAATTATAACAAAATAAAATATATATCTCATTTTCTCATTTTTTTATTGTTTTAAAAAAAACAAAAAAAATTTTTTATCAGGTTATATACATGTAAAAATGTAAAAAAAAAAAAGATTTTTAAAATATAAAACAAAACAAAAAAAAAGTCAAAAAAAATTTGCATGTAGAATCCTTAAAAAAAAAAAGGGGGGGGTCTTTAAAGAGTATAATAAAAGAAACAAAAAAGACACAAAAAAAATTAGGAAATAAAGAAAAAATATTTAAAATAAAAAATCGCTTAAAAATAAAAAAAAAGGCAAAATGAGTAAAAATATAATATAATAATAGATCGAAATATAATGTCTAAAATTTAGAGTAAAAAAAATGGCAAAAACAATATTAAGAAAAAAAAAACAAACTCTAATTAAGGATAAAACTGACAACACACTGTAGGAAAAAGAAAAACAACTAAAAAAAAGGGTAAAATGGTAATTGTACTGTGCAGGCTCTATTGTTTGGTGGCAATTTCTGCATAATAAGGATAAAAAGGTCAACTCACTGTAGATGGAGGAAAACTAACTAAATCAGAGGGGCAAAAATGACTCTACACTGTAGAAAATATAGTAAAATATGTGAGGACAAAACTATCCTTTCACTGTAGATAAGTTAAAATCAACACATAAAATACAGACAAAATCATTATTTTGTTGTAGAAAAAATAACTATTGTACTTCACTATAGTAAAAAGTATTGTGTAGTACTGTACAATACTGTAATAAAAACAGCAAAAATAGAAAAAAAAAAACAAAAATTACTATTCATTATCGTAGAAAGAACGGTGAAACCTTGCTTTCATTTAGTATATTAATATAAAGTATAATATCATTTTGATGATGTCATATTTATTTTTGTTGTATTTCTTAGTTTTTTTGTGATAAATCTGGTTTTTTGTTAAATACTCCGAGAACCAATGTAGAAAATCCGGTAAAATCGGAAGTTTCCGTATGAAAATCAACTGGTTATCATTTGATAACTAATTAGTTACCAGTCGGCAGTAGTAGTTACTAGTTGATAATCAATTTACTATCATTTAATAATCAAATGATTACCTATTAGAGGTTGGTAATCAATTGATTATCGTTTGGTAATCAAATGATTACCTATCGATGGCGGTAGTTATTGATTGGAAATATATCGGTGGCCGTTAATCAACCGATTATCATTTGGTGGCCAACTTATTACCTACTCACGTAATTGGTTATCATTAGAAAACATGTTGGCGATGGGTTACAAACTAGTAATCAATTGGTTACTTGCCAATGACGGCAGTTGCTAATAAGAAACTCGCTGGTAATTGACTAACTAATCACTATTTGATAACTCATATACCAATTAATAATTATAAATAAATAAATAAATAAATAATTATGATGTGATAAATGATATATATATATATATATATTTTGGCGCAAAAATCAATCCCAACCTTTATTTTGTGGCATTTATCAAAATAGCCCATCTTCCTATGATAGTCCAAGTGCATAGCCCAAGTCCAACGGCCCAATCCAGGCGAAATCCAGGTCAACTACAATTCAAAAGTTCTTACAACAACGATCACATTTTTTTTTCCCCCACATTTGTGAAGCTACATAGACAAATACATCCATGAATGTTTTTGACGCATCTCTCGTTCTCTTTTCCCACTTCCTCTTGCTCTAGTCGTCGCTGTTCGGATGCATTGCCAGAGATCGAAGGTCACGACGCTGTGATGAGACCACGTCGGCGAGATTCGCAACCCTCGTGATACCAGGAGATCTATCCAACGGGCAACGAAATCTCTAACGCCTAGTGCCCATGTGAGGTGAGCTCCTCGCAAACTAATGAAGAGATCTTGCCTGGGAAGTTTGCTCAAAAGATGCTATTACCAAGTCAGCTTACATATGTAAGTATTTCATCTTCAAGTTGGACCATGAATTGAGTCAAACCCAAAACAAACTAGGCCTTCTATTAAATCTGAAATTTCATTCTACTCATAGTTCAATGATCTTTTCCCTGAAAATTGTTTAGATATGTATATACACACACACACATTTATATATGAAAGATCAATATAATCACTTTAGATTTTTTCTTTGCATTTTGAAACGTATGATTTTTGCTATATGGAGATGGTCAATAAAGCAGAATTATAAACAGCAAATAAACTATGAAACAAATCTAAACAAATGTAAAGTTGTGGTAGTGTGCCTAATATTTTTTTAGGCGGTTGAACATTTATACGAGTTTGAATTTATGCGTAATTTTTACATTTTTTTAGTCGATGTTCACTTTCAATCAAAAACCAAGTCCACCATTTTTTTTTAACGAGCAAGGTTGTCCTTAGAAAATGTGGTTAGAATCGAACTTTTGATCAGATATATATTGTGAAAAATACTAAGAAAAAAAGAAAAAATAAAAGAAAATTCTTATAATATGAACATAACTTTTATATAATCGATATGTATTGATTTTCAGTAATTGAATCAACTTTTCAATGATTGTCTATAATTAGAAGTCAGTAATTGAATCAACTTTTCAATGATTGTCTATAATTAGAAGTAATTATGTATGTTTGTAAATTTGAAGGTGAATATATCAAATTTTTAAAAAGATCAAAATTTGAGAAGAAAATGAAAAGAGGAGGAAAGAAATGGGGAGGGGGTAAAAAATGAAAAATATTTTTAATGATTATATGTTATGTTATTATTATTGTTGTAACACGAAAAAAAAAATCAAAATCTAATGAGAAAAAATATCACTCTCCAAAAAATTGAGAGGAGGGGAGACAAAAATTTTTTTTTTAAAAAAATCTGCCTGCAAAATTAGACAATCACAAAAAGATAAAAATATCTTTCTAAAAAGAAAAAAAAATAAAATAAAAATATCGAGCAGCGTGGGATCCAACATCTTTTTAGCACGTGCTTTCCACTAATGGCTTCGACCATTCGGAGCACTCCTCATTATCAATCCACGTTTCTCTGTTATTTCTTTTCTTTTTTCTTTTTTCTTTTTTCAAAATTTTCCTTTAATTTTTTTCATTTCATTTTCAAAGTTACTTATTTTCCTTTTTCTACTTTTATTGACCTTTATTTAATTTATTTTTTGAAAAGGCTCTCCTGTATTTTTCACTTTCAGAGCACTAAAAAAATATCAGAAAAAAAGACAGTATTTTTTCCTCTAAAAAAGAAAGAAAAAAAAATATGGAATTCAGAAAACCCTAGCTCACCTGAGAGGTTTTGGAGTCTCAACTAAGGTCGTGCTTCTTTGTCTTTTTCCCTCCTAAAAAAATCCCTTCGCATTTTCTTGGAAAAAACACGACTAGAAAAACAACTACTTTTTCCCGGATAATTTCTCATTTCGATTCCTTTCTTGATTTCTTGTTCCCCGAGAAAGTTTGAGAAAATTAAACAGTAAGAAAGTTTGAGACTTTCTCATCTTTCTTGGCATTTCTTGTTTCCTGATCTGTTTTTCCACGAGGTTCTGATTGTTTGCTGTTTGTATTGGCAGACCGAGAAATGGCGGACGAGGTCACGATAAACGGCGCCGACGATCAGAAGGTGGAGACTTTAGAGCAAGAGAAGCTGAAACTGTTGGCTGAGAACGAAGAGACCAAGGCGAGGATCAAGGAGATGGCGGCAGAGATCGAGAAGCTGAGGAGCGACGAGGCAGCGGCGAAGGAGCGGCTGAGAGAGATGGAGAGGACGATCGAGCGATCGGAGGAGGACAAGAAGGCCGTGGGAGCCATCGCCGCGAGGGCGGCGGAGCTGGAGACCGAGGTCGCCAGGCTCCAGCACGATCTGATTTCCGCCATGACCGAAGGCGAGGAGGCGAACTCGGAGGCGGCGGAGCTGAAGAGGACTGTGGGAGAGAAAGGAGGGAAGATCGAAGCCTTAGAGATCGAGGTTGGGAGCTTGAAGACGGCGAAGGCGGAGAGCGACAAGAGAGTTAAAGAATTGGAGAAGAAAATCGCGGTTCTGGAATCGAGAGAGATCGAGGAGAAGAACAAGAAGGTTAGGGTTGAGGAAGAGATGAGAGATATAGTCGGAGAGAAGGAGAGGGAAATCGACTTGTTCAAGAAGAAAGTCGAGGAATTGGAGGCTCTGATTGCTGCGAAAGCGTCGGAGGTGGAAAAGTGGGTGAAGGAGAAGTTGAGCGTCGAAGCCGTGCTGAGAGAGACCGAGGAGAGAGCCAAGGCTTTGGAGTGGAAGGTCCTTCAGTTGCAGAGGGAGATTAAGGACAAGACTCTCGAGGTCGTCAATGGCGCCGTGAACGAGGTGAATGAGATCTTCAATGGGGAGGAGAAGGGGCTGAACTTGAAGTCGCCAGTCGTGGCTGGTTCTGCTGGAGCCATTGTTGTCGGTGTTGCTCTGCTCTGTGTGTTGTACGCAAAGCGTCGGTGAAGGTTAGAGTAGAGAGTTTTTGATCATATAAAGTTTCAGTTTTGATATAGATTTTTAGTGGCTTTTATTTTTAGCCCATGAATAACCATAATAACAATCATATGGCTTAGCTAGCTCTATTTTTTGGGAGTGCCTTGTCGTTGCAGTTTTAGTTCATTTGCAGAACTAAAAATATATTTCTGAATTAGTTGCAGTATAATTTTGCCATTCTTTCTGTTCTATTAACTTGATGATTTTCTGTTTCCAAGCCATGTTGAATTGCTTGGAAAAACTCAATAGTTGTAACACGCTGGAATATTCGACATTTGGGTTTTTGGTTGTTGGCTTTCTTGAAGCATTTGATCGCAGAGGTTTTCCAATCTTTTGTTGCACATCTTATCCCATTTATTTGTTCTTGTGAATTGGTTTTCCCCCACTTAAACATTATATGTTATTCATTATTTTCGTCTGTAAAAAGGGGTAATTGATGGGATCAATCTTCCCTATCCCAGGCACAATTTCACTTCCATCATATTGAATCCGATGCTGCACAGTCTATTGACTTGTGTAGGGACCTCAAAGTGGGGCTCTGGATTGTCAAACCTTTAACTTGTTTTGAGAGCAGAAGAGAGAATAGGGAAAGACACTAACCTCCACCTTGTTGGCGGTATGTGTATACGTAGTAGAGCCCATTTGATAATGTGCCCCAGTTATTTGATTGCCTGATGCAATACCTGTTCTGTTGTCCAATTTCCTTTTAAGTGTTGGATTTGGGGACGAGTTGGGACTGGGGAGGTTTTAGCCATGATAAAAATCCATTTTATTTCATTAGATTTAACGTAACAATTTGCTTGAAGCTGCTGTACTTGGGACCCTCGCTAAGACCAATCGATGTTTTGGCGCCAGGTACTATGTGTCATACCTTTCTTCAATGGCTAGAGGTGCTATCTTTGGCTCATATATGATGCCTAAAATATCCAAAAACACCTGTTTTCATTTCGTGGGCCAATTGGTTTAGTTTGGTCGATGATGAAACCATTAGAGAGTTCAAGACCCACCTCCATACTTGCTTGATCATATGTGTGGATTTAATGGTACTCAACCTCTAGCTATTGTGAATTATTTTACTGATTGGAAATGTTGAACCTGTAACTTCATCTGAAATATTCACCCGGTAAACAGTTAAAAAGTTTCCTCCTTTCAGTGAATTAGTTTACTGGTGTCCGCTGTAGTAAGGTGCTGTAATACGATACTTTCATGTGTGGAAGCTGATAAAAGATGTGATGGAGAGATCAGAATAAGAAATTTTTTGACTTGTTTTTCTCATGGCACTTTTGTCGAGTTTCTACAGTTCATTTGGTTCTTCTCTGCCTTGAATTGATGGAATTTCTGAATCCTCAATTACAGCAGTGGTCAAGTGCCCCTGGAAAGCGAAAGAAAAAGGCAATTCGTCTTGTTGCTGAATTCTTGGTCCTTGAAGGTTGAAGGTCAAGCTTTCATCTGAACCTTTGGAGCTTCCTCTAATTGCCTTGTGAAATGACCTCTCAAGGATTCAATTGTTGAGATGCTCCGTCCCCAATTAGAAATTTTGGCGCATGTAATTGGGTATTTGTATTGTTGTTGTATTCCAAAATAAAAAGAAAATTGCGTGTGTTCGTTTTTCATTTCTGTCCAATTGACTGGCAAAGAGAGCACTATGCGGTTCGCAAATTGAGACTCAAAAGGACAAAAAAAAAAAAAAAAAAAGGATCTAAAAAAATGACCTCGTAGTTGGAGGGCATGTACATATTTGGGATTATTTAGATATTGCGATCCCGATTCACCTATTCCATGTACCAGATGAATTTTTCCCCCCTATATTCTTAATCTCAATTTTCAAGGTTGAAAAAAAAAAAAAAAAAAAACACAACAACAACAACAACAACAACTGATATGCAATTAGGGGAACTAAAAATTTCAACACATCTTTAACAAGGAATAAGTTAAAGAAGGCTACCTCATCCGATCATGAAGGGCTTCAACTTTTTGATTCAATCCTAACAACGAAAAATAGGTACGGTTGGAATATAGAGCAAATTGGTGTATGTTGATAAATTCTTTGATTCGAGTCACCGCCACAAGGACTGATTCGAATCCTCCATTGGCATCCAAGGTAAATGGACTTGTTCAATCTTTTTCTTTCCTGTTGCTTATATTCTTGAAACATCATCACAGAGCGTTGCTCCAACTTGTCACCGTGCAATATCCGAATTATGTTCATTTTATTCTTTCTACCTTTTCAAGTCCACTGCCTAAATAGTTCTTCTAATCCTTCTTCAACCCCTTTAAGTTTCATCATTCATTGTTTGAGTTCACCGTTGAGGGAACGAATACTGTCGATTAAATGGATCACTCACCAGAAGCATATTATAGAACTGATTTGATGACAATTACTCGTCATGTTCTGAATGAGCAGTCCAAGCATCCGGAGGCTCGCGGCGATTTCACCATCTTGCTAAACCATATTGTTCTTGGCTGCAAGTACGTCTGCTCCGCCGTTAACAAGGTCTTTCTCATTTTACTTCTCCCTCTCTGTAATATCACTATTAACTATGTGCACTTTGGAGAACATTATAGGCACATTACTCAGACAATATATACGCGATGCATGTGTATTCATGATGTTCATGATAGAATTCTTCATTATACTAAAAACAACGTGGTATTTATGCTTGAAAAATCAATCTTACACATGCTCATACAAAAAGAAAGTTGGGTAGTTCTAGCGGCCTTGTTACATGTAGCAGACAACTGAAAATGTGTGGGGAGGTTATATTAAATGCAATCAATCAACAGTTTTAATCTTTCTGCACAAGAATGGAAAATTACTTGGCAACTGGCAAATTCAGTTTAGCTTATTTTAGTACATTTTTAAGGTTGATAGAAACAGTGATGAAGCCAGAACATTTTACTAGGGGACTAATAACTATATAACTAGCAATTAGGGTGGGTTATTATGATAAGATTTTTCTTTTTAGGGGGACTTCAATGAAAATTCATTCAAAATTTTAGGGTATTTAAAAAAAAAAAAAAAAAAGAAAAAACAAAAGTTATAAGCCCCCCTAGGCCCTATCTCCCTCCGTCACTGGATAGAAGAAATGCTCAAAGTTCTCGTTAGACCTTGCTACATTACACTTGAGAGAATAGGCATTTTCGAATTTCCACTTTTAACTTTGCAGGCAGGACTTGCGAAACTTATTGGACTAGCAGGGAACTCCAACGTCCAGGTGAGCTTTTCATGCGCTCATCGACTGTTGTTACACAAACTGATCATCCAAAGCATGTCCTTTCTATCTTTAGTTTGCGTATTCTTACTTGCAAACTCTGTGATCACTTTCAGGGTGAAGAACAGAAGAAACTGGATGTGCTTTCGAACGAAGTTTTTGTCAAGTCATTAATAAGCAGTGGACGCACTGTAAGTCCATTCTAAAACTGATTAGAAAAACAAGAAAGAACATCCAGTCCTTCCATTAACAAATCTTTTTGCCAGTGCATCCTTGTTTCTGAAGAGAATGAAGAGGCTATATTCGTTGAGCCATCAAAGCGTGGGAGGTTCGTTCTTCATATATCTGATGTCTACTGTTCTTCTAAATCCTAGGAATATACATACTCTCGGGATCATGTTAATGACATTTGTTCCATCTCTTTCTTTATTATGCAGATACGTTGTCGTTTTCGATCCGTTGGATGGATCCTCAAACATCGACTGTGGAGTTTCGATTGGAACTGTATTACCCTTCATTCCCAAGAAATGACAACACATTCTGGTTTGTAATGCAAAATTCTAGAACTAACTTGCGTTATCTCTGCTTGCTTAAGATCTTTGGGATTTACATGGTCGAAGATCAGAATAATCCTAGTCTTGGTGATGTATTGAGACCTGGAAAGAACCTGGTGGCGGCGGGTTACTGCATGTACGGAAGCTCTTGCATGGTAGATACAAGAGTCTTTGTCTACATGATTGAAATTTCCCCCTTTCTCTCAACTTATAAATGACATTGTTTGAATCTTTTTTATTCAAACTCCATGTAAAGTTTTGAGTCCTTTGTTCTGAATAAAGTGACATTAAAGTTAATGCAATTTAATCTGATGCAGTTGGTGCTCAGTACTGGATGTGGTGTCAACGGATTCACACTTGATCCATCCCTTGGAGAGTTCATACTCACTCACCCCAACATCAAGGTCAATACAGCATTTTTCATCTCTTAATTGTAAAGGGAAAATAATGTTTTATTCAACTTTCCGTTTTCTACTCAGATTGCCTGTAGGGCATTAGAACAGCATCCGTTTTACATTTTCTAGTTCTATTTTGGGCAGATTCCGAAGACGGGAAAGATCTACTCAGTGAACGAAGGAAATGCTAAAAACTGGGATGAACCAACCGCCAAGTACGTTTCTAGTGACTCTCTCGTAAATGATTATTAATCAAGATTATTGCTATTTTTGCCCTTTCGCTTTTGCTAATAACATTTTCGGTTTCTTCTTTACAGGTATGTGGAGAATTGCAAGTTCCCACAGGATGGTTCTTCGCCAAAGTCCCTTAGATACATCGGAAGGTATGTGATTTGGGAACTGCCTGTTCCTTTTTTAAGTATTTTATGCCACAATTTTTTTGACTTAAAATTAAATATCGAGTATTCGGGTTTTCACTGAGATTCACTACTTCAAGGAATGAGAAAACTCTTCAATTACATAATATAGTTGAACAGTACAGCATGGTTGCTGATATTCATCGGACATTACTCTATGGGGGTATCTTTATGTACCCTGCTGACAAGAAAAGCCCTAATGGAAAACTACGGTATATTTTACCATTCCACCCACTATTATGGTTAATTTCTTTTGTTGCTTATTATAATTTCTATATATATATATATTTCCTTCTCAAACTTCTCTTCAAACAGTGTTCTCTATGAAGTCTTTCCGATGTCATACTTGATGGAGCAAGCAGGAGGTCAAGCTTTTACTGGCAAGCTACGGGTATTTAAGTATTAACCATTGTTTTGTTTAATTGGTTAATTCCAATTCTAAGCTCAGTCAAACCACTTTTTTTTTTGATAAAAGTGGCAACTGATTGCAGGCACTTGATTTGGTCCCAAAGAAGATACATGAGAGGTCCCCTATATTTCTTGGTAGCCATGAAGAAGTTGAGGAAATTAAACAACTTTATTCTGCTTTTGAAGACAAAAACTAGCCTTTCCTTTGTTGTACTTGTTTTCCAATTTATATGATGAGCTATGACAACTATTGTATCACAAATCTTCAGTTCAAAATACAATAAGTGAGCTGAATTTCAAGGCATTATATTGAATATCGAACATGCTCATTGAACTGGAAATAAGTTCAGCAGCAGACTACGAAATCTTGGTGATATTCTCTATCTGAAGAATGCAACTGAAGATTGCCAAAAGAGAGAGAAAAAGGCTTGCTTTTTATATGAATCTTTTACATGAACAATTGAAAATGGAGGCACCCCAATAAATTACTGCTCACGAACTTGCATATAATCTATACTTTTTAAGCAAAACTGAAACACAATTTCATGTGCATGATTGAGCTAACAAAGTAGAAGTGTTACCATTAGGCCAAACGACGAACAGGGCGTGATGGTTTCTTCACGTGTGAGGAATTCCATTCCCCTCCATCCTGAGCATAGTAATCCATGGGATACTCTCCTCCACTCCGTTCCGATTCCGACATTTGGTTTCCGCAGCCACAAAACGAGCATTTCCGATCACAGCATTCCGAATCCTTCTTCTCCCACCAACCAGGAATGTATCCCAAAGCAATCTCGGCCTCAAACGACGTCAGGAGGGGCTTCCTGAAAGCGTCGCCCCAGTCGATTGATAACCGAGGGCAAGCAATCTGAATCCAAGCTTCCACGGAGTCCTCAAACAAGCCGATTCTCGCCGGACTAATCTCCGACATGAGAACGACGGTGTAAGAGAAGCCTTTCTCTCTCATTTTCCCTTCCAATCTCTCCAGAATCCTCGGATTCCCTTGCCTTCCCAATGTCCCCAATATGATTCCCCAATTCTTCACCTCCTTCGTCCTCAAGATCGCGTCTTTTCTGGATTCTCTCATCCCTCTCTGATCGTACTCCTCCAAGAACAGCTTCCCTAGGTACGGATCATACCGGAAGGTTTTGATTCCTGGATTCGCGATCATCATTGCTTCCAAATGGAATCTCCCGTCGGCAACGAACACCAACACGGTCTCGGCCTCGTTCTCGGTCTCGGTTCTGCCATTGTTGAATTTTGGAAAGGAAGAGGAGGATATCTTCGGCGCGGTGCATCCCAGAACTTCGCCGGCGGATAAAGGCTTCGATTGCGGGATCAGGACCGTGAATCCGCGGTGTTCGAGCTCCGGCTTGGCCGAACGGATCGCGGAGGCGAACTGAATCGTTCCGGCGAGGACGACGTTGGAGGATCGGAGGAGGTTGAGGTCGACGCTACGGATCAAGCGATCGACGTCAATGGAGATGTCGACGAAGACGTAGAGGCAGGGGACGGCGGTGACGTTGACAGGGACGAGGCAGCTGTGGCCGTAGTGGATGAGGAGGTCGGAGCCAAGCGCGGAGGCGGCGAGGTCGTCGACGCAGCAGGCGCCGTAGGTGACGTCGCCGAGGACGAAGCAGTGCGAGGCGCCGCCGAAGGTGGAGATGATGTCGGAGAGGGCGAGGGAATACATAAGGAGGCCCTCGGGGAGCTGGAGGGCGACGCGCGACGCGGCCGTGGAGCGAACGCGCCAGACGCACTTGTGGATTTCGAAGTTGTAGTTGGGAGGGAGGAGGGCTATCGCGGCGTTGAGGTCGGGGTCGTTGAGGATGGAGTCTGGGATTTGGCTCTTCACGAACCGCTTTGGGGCTCTCTTCACTCGTTCTCCGCCGCCGCCATCGCCGTTGGTGGTGGTCGGAAGAAGCGATACGTCGTCAGGGGGGTTTTGGATGGTCTTCTGTTGGTTGTCGGCTTCCATGGCGTCACTAAGCTATTGAAGACTGAAATCGGAGGTTTTGGTCATGGGCTACGACGAGGGTTTTACACTAGTTTTTTATTATTATTGTTTCTTTCCTGTAAACAAATCGTTGTCGTTTCTTTAAATAATTGTCGTTTTTGATACCAAAAGAATTCAGGTCGCGTGGTGCATCCATGCCCCGGTAGCTTTGGCCGCCTGAAGATCCGATTGTTAAAGATATTTTGGTTTTTTATTAAGCTCCCATTTGGAATAGCTGTTCAAATCTAAGTTTTTTTATTTTTATTTTTTTTATCAACAAAAATAATAATTAATTTTTAAAAATTAATCAATTTTAACTTAAAAATTACATTCAATACGTGTATTCAAACAGAAGTTAAGTGTGCTCGGTGGTTCTTGTCATGCTATTACCTGTCACACTAATAGTGCAGCCTACACATTAGTTCACTTCGCTTTTGACTCACAATGCTGATGTTTTTTAATGGAAGAAATACCCTATTGTATCTCTAATATTGTCATCAACGAATTAATTTAGTTATAAAATTCAGAAATTATCATTAAAACATACCTAAAATCACGTCAAAATTACTAAAACTCATAATTAGTTACTCATTATAATTGAGAAATATAAAAGTTAAGTATTGATGCCGAAAATCTCTGGCACAACGCCCAATGTGATTGCTTGGAGTTAGATGTTCTTGCATGGTAACTCTGCGGCAGGTCACCTGTAAAAGGGAAGCACCTCGAAGTGATGGGGACACTAGTGGGGTGCCTGTCACGGGTACTCCGATGCTTAAGTTAGTGAAGATATTGATGAACAAGCGGAGAGACAGAGTTTTGGCAAGGAAAAATGTTCATAACTGAATAAGAGAGTTGATCCTTTATTTTTAGGCGTTCCCCGCGTACCCGGGTGTTCAAGTGACCCGACCGGGTCGGCTTGCTAGCACTCCTGATGGGTAAATAGGCTTTAGGCGTATTGGTATTGTGTGTCCAATAGGCCGGCACCATGTGTCCATAGTCTGGTGTCAAGGGACACTAGGGTGGGCTGTCGCCGGCACCAATGAGCGTAGCCCCAGCCGGAGCAGGCGGCGGAAGTCGACGTTGGGATATGTGCAGTAACTGGTTATGCGTCAGATGTCAGGCGGCGGATTGAGTGTTGTGACAGGGTGCCACTGTCATGTGTGTGGTACCACGTGCATGGGATTGACTGTCCGAGACAACAACATCGCCCTTGGATACTACCCAACCCGGATACGTGGCAAACCTCAATGAGGTGGTAAAATCTGGTCGGGTAGCTTGGTTCCCCAGGAAGAATCTCCTGGTCAGATCACATCGGGTCAACAGTATCCGGTTTGGGAGGAGGATACGATTTTACCACCTCCACGTGATCAGTTTACCCCTAGAAATAGGATTTTGTGGTTGGAAAAAATTACGCCATCAACATTAAGTTTTTTTTAAAAGAAAATTTATATAATTTTCCTTCTATTATTAAATTACGGCCGTATGCTACTATTCTTCGTTCGTTAACAAGGTAATATAAAAGTAAAAATTCAAATTTAGTGTGCCGATATAATTACTAAAACTAATGGTAAATATTTCATAAAATGTTAAACTGTGAGGTAAGTTATGGTAAGTAAGTTCCCCTTGTTTATATGGTGAAGGGGAAAAACTGACAGAGAGATTATAAAACAACAAAATTACTGCAGCCAAAAACAACCTTTTCCACCGAAATAGAACTTCACTGAAAGTAAGATAAACAAATGTATCGTACAAAAAAATTTGAAGGTTCATCAACATAAAATAAGCAACAAACTTGTAAGCAAATGAAAAACAGAAGAGACAGAGAAATAAAACTTCAAACACTTAACAAATATGCAGAATTTTGACACCTTAAATCTTCAAACTCTTCACTCAAATAGCTCTCTATTGTGTAACATAAAAAAATCCACTAGTTACTTCAGGAGTTGTTTGATCTTCAATCTCCATGATTCAATTCGGATCTATCTTCCTAATCTGCAATAATTGAAAAAAAAAAAAAAAAAAAAAAAAAAGACGATAAATGAATTCCAAAAAATCAAGGAAAAGCTAAGCTAGTTTAGAAGTTTAAGCAAAGCCATCAAATTTGAAATGCATTGAACCATAGCAGGAAAAACTGAATTCTACTGCTTATTAATAATAATAAAAATCTCTTTGAGAGTTTTTAATTTTTTAATTTTATTTTTTACACATCTTTCCCATTTTTGATACCGGAAATCACCTTGAATTCACTGGTCGGATCGCCGCAGAACTTCAAAGAGACCGCAACAGCTCTTCCATGAAGTTGGCTCCAGGGAGGCTCTAGTCACAGCCACAACAGACTGTAAACAAAATTAAACAACATGAAGCAGTCGGTCAAACCAAAAATAAAAAAATAAAAAATAAAAAATAAAAAGATGAATTCCTAGGCAAAGTTAAAAAAAAAAAAAAAAAAAAGAAAAAAAAGAAAACGTCCACTATATGAAAAAGAAAAGAAGAGAAAAAGAACAATTTTCTTTTGATGAATTTCACAAATTCAGATCACAAGCTAAGCAAGCAAAGCACTTACAGGATTCTCCGCGTTGTCAGGAATCTCAGGGTGGCGATCAACATTCCCACTTGCAGCCTCATAAACAGGTTGTGAGGATTCCCCAGTTTTATTGTTATTCTCTTCAATTCCCTTGGAAACTTCTTCTGCCAAAGCTGAATTAGCCTCATCAATCTTCTGCTCCACAAAAGGCGATTCGACTTCTTCTTCGCTTCCTTTCGACACCGCACAGGTCACTACAGCCTCATCAGAAGAATCATTTTTCTGATTTGAAGACTGGAATTTGGTCTCCTCAACCCCCTTTGACACCAAATCTGCAACATCATCCTCAACCAAACATGTCAATCTCTTTTCCTCGGTTTCGACTGTAGAAGAACCATCGATCTCCTCTGTTTCGTTGTCGTTAACCGGAACTTCTTCACTCAAATCATTGCTCAAACTCGCCAAAGCCTCTTTTTTCTCCACTTGATCATCACCGGCCTCCTCAGCAGGCACTTCAGTCTCTTCCTCACTGCTGGAACTCGAGCTCGAATCGTCGCCATCGAGCACTTTCTCGGCGGATTCGACTATTTCTTCAAGAATAGAGATTACCCTCTTACCTGCAGGCTCTGAATTCTCATCATTCATCTCCAAATTCTTTACAGATTCAATCTGAACGAGTTTGGAGGAGTCTCCAACATCCTCAACGGCCACATCCTTATGCTCGTTCACAGATTCGACTTCTCGGGTCTCCTCAACTTTCCCGTTTGAAGAATCCTCCATGGCAGAAGCTCTCACCTTCCCTTTCCTGATCACCAAGTTCCAGATCAGATATTATACCTGCACCAACTTTTCATTTAGTCAAAAGAAACGCCAAAAAAGAAAAGGGAAAAAAAAAAAAAAAAAAAGAACTAGAATTCCAGGTAGAGAAGGAATAAAGTCAAAGTAAGTGGAAACCATCAAAGGGAATAACAAACATACAGAAGTTCCAAAGACAGAATGAAAGAGAGAGAGAAATAAAAAAGAACGAAAAGTAAATTATATATTATGATTGAAAATTAAAAAGAATTAAAAAAAAAAAAAAAAAAAAACCTTGGAATTGAACGGTAGTTGAAGAGTGGTGGATAGGGGGTTTGGTTCAAAATTCTCTTGGATTTGGACGTGACCTTGCGGGCATGGCTAAACTTGACTGGTTGTTAAATTGAAATTAAACACAATAACACCAATTAAAAGAGTTGTAAAATAGGAGTAAATAACAAGATACGTTTCTCTCTTGGTGTATGAGAGGCTGAGAGTTGTGAGTAATAAGTTTGGTACTTAATGTGTATGTATATGTATATATATATATAATTTTTAACGGTTCTGGAATTGAAACGGTCAATGAGGGATTTTATATGGTAATAACAACAATCTAGTATTTGGAACATTCTGAATATAGCATGTGTACGTTATGAACAATGGGGGGAGTGGGGACTTGAGAAGGCCGGAGTTTGGGAAAACCGCTCAAAAATGGTACAAATGGAACAACTAGTCGAGCATTAACTTGCAGGCCACCAACGTATTACTCACCCTCTTTTTATTGGTAGAGTACTTTTTTTTTGTTTTATAAATACTTATTTTAATGTAACTATATGTTTTTAATAGTTAGATTTGATAAAATCACATCAAATTAAAAAAAAATACTTAACATGTAATTTCTAATATAGATATGTTGACTTAAAAACAGAGTCTAGTTAGAGTTTTTTTACTCCTTTCCTTTCATGTCTTATAGCAGAAATTTCTGTCTTTTTTTTTTTTTGGTTATTTTGTTTTCTTTTTGCTTTGTTAATTAAGAAAGAAGTAGAGGACTAGAGACATACAAAAGTGTACTTAAAAAGGGCAAATTTGTATGGGCTAAAAATAGGGGGGGGGGGGGGGGGGGGGGGTTGGGTGGGGGGGAGGGATGCTCATGAGCCTTAGTTCCATGAGGGAATATTTGAATTGGTAATTGAATGTCCCAAACGGATAAACATTTATGATAATATTATCAAAAATGATATACAAATATTGTCCCTCTTTCGAGTAATAATAAGTTTACTACTTTATTGTATAAATATTCATATTAAATTGATTATACCTAGAAGTAGAGTTCTAACTCACATTCTATAATCAATTTATTATGTCTTGCTCTATCTCTCATATCATATAGATGCTACGATAAGATATATATAGAATAAATACACTCCAATAGGATTGAAAGGGCTCATAATTAGGTAGAATAAATACACTCCAATAGGATTGAAAGGGCTCATAATTAGGCAGCGTTCGCAAAATGATCTGCCTTTATGCTAAGTCTTAGGGTGAAACTCTTTTGATAGACTATCAGTGTATTCACAACCGTATTTGATAGTCTTCTTAAGTCTCTCCTATTACTCTGTGTATTCTCATATAATAATATACACTAATATAAGTACATTATACATATACATTAGATAGAGGTTTTATACAGAATTCATTTCTTATCATATAGAAGCGTTGATGAGATATTACTCATATAGAAGCGTGGTAAATTCATTTCTTATCTTAATCCCATTTTATTGATAGGAAAAACCTATCTTCTCATAAATTCTTTTCTTATCATATAGAAGTGTGGAATTACAAATAACAGAATATAAAAAGCACATGATCTTACAATCAAATAAGATTAGAATGTCACACAGTACATTACTATATCCGCATAGTTTTTTAAAGGATATAATATGTTTTTCCATATAACGTATACTGATAGTAGGGTGGGTGATGAAAGTCATAACAGTATTATTACAGATCGAGTTGATGTTAGAAAATGTTATCTTCACCGTTTGGTATTTGAAATAAAGGAGGTTTACACTGTCTTTAAGCAAAATGGTAACTAAGAACTTTCGGATGGAGATATTCTAGGTATTCAAAATGCACTTCTATCTGGAAATTACCACTTTTCTCCACTTGGTTTTGTTCGCGGGTATGGGGGTCTTCTCTAGTGTCTAGCTGTTCTCTTTGCTGTTTGAACCGCTTTTCATGGATAGACACTACGTTAGTGCAGTAATTTATAGTATTATGGAGAGTGATTGTACAAAGAAGCTTACCTACTCTAGGGCGTTATAGGATTATTCGTGGGATTTGGATCGGACGGTTTACAATGGAACGTACCGTCACATTCACTTTATAAATGCAACCCGATTTAAATCTCAAGGTTAAAATCAGTAGTCTCTACATTACTATATAAACTTATATAATAATATAAAAATAATAAAAGTCAAAAACTTCTCTGTTTCCTTCTCTTTCTTCATATAAAAGTAGCCTATGGCTCTTTGGAAGTTGCAATACGTAACACTTTCCTTTCGGCTTTCACTTATCACCCCCTTTCTTTTTCCCCCCTTTATTGTCACTAGTTGGTCTCTTCACCACTCCTTACTTGCACTTTTCTTTTCTCACATTCTTATCTCTTTCAGTCTCTCTCTCTCTCCATTATTTTTTGAAAAAAAAAAAAAGAAAAAAGAAAAAAATCCTTGTCATTACCTATTTCTAAAAACTGAAGGCAAACAAAGTGTACAAATTTTGTTACTCTGATTAAATGAACAAAGTTTGGGAGACTACAAAAATTAGCAACATTCAGATACCAATCACTGAACTAAAAATTTAGAATAACTTGTACATTTCCTTGGGCCTTGGAAAATTATAGCAAATAACATGTAACATATTTTTGTAGACTCTCCACCGGAGCAAAGTGGATCCCGGAAACAGGCCCAACAATCATTTCAATAAAAATCATTTGGGCCCCCTGTGGGCCCTTTTCAAGCACCTGAACTTCTCATTCTAACGACAAAAACCCAAAACCACCACAACGCCACAAAACCCTAGTCCTCCTCCTCCTTCTTCCTCCTTTTCTCCTCGCTTCCACAGCCATGGCGGACGCAGCCCCTCCACCCTCCGCCGGCGACTCAAACCCCAGAATGAGCCCCAAAACAGTGCAAAAAGCCGTGAATTCCCTCCTCAAATGGCGGAACTCCAAGTCCCAAATCCAAAAACCCCAGCTCCTCGACGACGACGAGTTCGTCTACCTCATTCTTACCCTCAAGAAAATCCCTGCCAAGGACCGCATCAACGCCTATAAAGTCCCTCTCCCCCACCCCCTCCACTCCGGCGACTCCTCGGAGCTCTGCCTCCTCATCGACGACCGCCCCAAATCGGGTCTCACCAAGGACGACGCCATCAAGAAGATCAAGGCCGACGGAATCCCGGTTTCGAAAGTTCTTAAGCTCTCCAAGCTCAAGTCCGATTACCGGGCGTTCGAGGCCAAGCGGAAGCTTTGCGATTCCTACGACGTGTTTTTCGCCGATAAGCGGGTCGTCCCGCTGCTTCCGAGGCTGCTCGGGAAGCATTTCTTCAAGAAGAAGAAGATTCCGGTGCCGGTGAACTTGAGGCACAAGAATTGGAAGGATCAGATCGAGAAGGCCTGCGGCTCGGCAATGCTGTTTCTGAGGACAGGGACGTGTAGTGTCGTGCGGGTGGCGAAGGCGTCGATGGCGGCGGAGGAGATTGCGGAGAATGCGGTGGCGGCGATCAATGGGATCGCCGAGATTGTGCCGAGGAAGTGGAGCAATGTGAGGTCTTTCCATTTGAAGTTGTTGGAGTCTGTGGCGTTGCCTGTTTATCAGGCGTTGCCGGATATGAAGTTGAAGATTGAGGGACTTAAGGAAGCGGCAGAGAAGGAGAAGGAGAAGGAGAAAGAGGAAGGGAAGAAGAGAGTTGGAAAGGATGAGAAGGCAGGGAAGAAGAAGAAGAAGGGAAGGATTCATGAAGTTCGGTATATGGATGTTAATGACGGATTGGCGTCTGAGGATGAGGCCGAGCCTGGTGGCGATGATGATATTCCTGAAGGACAGGATAGTGAAAATGAGGAATTGGGTGGCGCTGAATTGGAGGGGAAGAAGAGGAAGAAAGGAGAGGTGGCGGATGAGAAACCGTTGAAGAAGTCGGCTAAGGCGAAGGATAAAGAGGGTGGGAAGCGAAAGAGAGACGGGTTGAAGACGACGGATGAGGATGATTCGAGTGTCAAAGCGGTTAAAAGCGGAGAGGCTGGTGGAATTAAGAAGAAAAAGGAGAGTCTTGGGAAGTTGAAGAGTGGAGGAACAAAGCTGAAGGTAAAGAAAACCAAATAGCGGAGTGAATAACCATGACTTTGGAGATTGAATCAGCACAACAGGCATTTGGCTGCGCGTTTGGACGTGAACAGGTATGTTTTGCATATTTGGGAGTCCCTTGGCAGATTTTTGGTTTTGAGTAACTTATCAAGTGATTGAAGTTTTGATTTTTTTTTTTTTTTTTTTTTTTGGCTAGTTTATAAAGAGTATCCAACAGCTTGGCGTTGCCAAGTCACTTCATTATGTAACTTGATCGTTGAGAGAACTATAAAAAATGGTTACTTGTTTTGTTTCTTTTGTTCTAAAACTTGTTTTATCTTTCATTATTCTGAATACGAATTTGTAGTATGGCTTTTTCTTACTGTAAGAATGGTTTTTTGAAATTTGTAGTCAGCCATGCAATGCCATTTTATAGCTAACGAAGGAACTGAATAAAGGAAATTGTTGATCAACAATCAAAACCAAAATATAACACAAAAATAGTCCATATTGGGTAATTCTAGTAAGTGTTATAAGTTTATTACACATTAGGATAATTCTGTAAGGAGGGTTTCTCCATGTTGTATTCAAAACGAGAAAGAGACTAGAATGGCTTGTTCGCAAGCTGATTTGGGAGTCGTTCTCTGTTTTGCACTCTGTTTGAGTAAAGAGTTTGCTGACAGTTAGAGAACTAGAGTGAAGAGGAAACTGACTGTTTGGTCAAAGAGAGAACCGGTTTTTCGAGGAATTCGACAATGAATGTTTCCATGGCTAGGTGTAATCTATTTGTTTTAATTTTACTTATATTTTTTATGCCTGGATATCTTGTCATTTATTTCAAAAAAAAAAAAAAAAAAAAAAAAAGAATACAGACCAAGCTTATCCAGGTTAAAGAAAAGATTACTGTCGAAACATTGGTCTGTAACAGTTTTTAAGTGATCACAAATCAACATCACTAGCATTAGCCTCTGCTCTAGAGAAGAGAGGCTGCAGTTGCTTTTGCTCTGTTCGCATGCCCATTCTCTGCCAAAGCTAGCATTACTACTTGCTAACTAGAGTCGTTGGGATGGTATATTTTAATTGTATGATCACCAAGGATTTTAGAGAATTTACAATATATGCTTTTCTTTTTTTGACTAATTTAATTGTAGGGTATGATAAAAAATTAGGGGTGGCAGTTCGTGTTACGTGTCGGATCCATGTTGTGTTAGAGTCGTGTCGAATTTTTTCTTCCCCAACCCGAACACGACTCGTGCACGAAAACGATTCGAAATCGCGATACGAACACGACACGAACCCGTCAAGGTTGACATGACACGACACGAACAGAATTTGGTCGCAACATGAAATTGACTCGTGATACGAAATTGATTCGCGATACGAAATTAACCTGCGACACGATATTGATACAAATTTGACACGAAATTCAGATTGGAACCGGATCATATTCGGGTTGGACTCGAAATTGACACGACATTTAACCTAAAATTGATACGAAATTAACATGGCATTTGATCTGAAATTGACATGAAAAAAAAAAAAACGATTTGTGTTCAGGTTCTACGGAACCAATCCGAACACGGTCTGTTTTTTCCCGTGTTAATTTCGGGTGACCCGAATTTGACCCGTTTCTTATTTTTTTCAACCCAAACCTGCGAAAGTCATATCATTTTGAGTCGTGTCGTGTCACGACCTGTATTGATACCTTATAAAAAACTACCGGTAACATGTTTTAAATCATCCTATAGCATCGTAATCATATTAAATTAAAAAACTACAACAATTTGACTGTTTAGAATTATACCTACTAGTAACCTTTTGGGGTTGTTACTATATGCTAGGAAACCATAGCTGAAATCATTGTGCGCACATGGGCCTTTTCAGTACTTTGCAAAGAACGTACAAAGTTGCTGCTCTTCCACAAGATTTGACACAGATTCGGCTTGAAAATTTACTAGTTTTTTGGGCTGAAACAGAACCCATATCAGAAGAGGCAACGATTTGGTAGAACAGAAAACATTAACGCAAATGAGTACTTGAAAAGAATCAGATCAACAAGAGTTTTTGCATGTCATTCCAGACAAGAAAAGTAGTGCCTAGAAATAGGATGCAATGCAACTTGAAAGGAGGCTCCCTGTGTCACCAGGCAGGTAGGTGCCGATGGGAGTCCCTGACCTGACACGTCCATCATAGATTAAAAGTTGTGTGTACTTTGAGAGCGTTTTGTTAAGCTCGACTTTATTTTAAAGAGAAAAGACACTACTTTGAGCACTAAGCAGAACTTTATTAAAAGAGAAAAGACGCTACTTGGACCCTTAAGCAGTGATAAAAGTTTGTTTTGTGTACTTTGGGTTGAAATGGCACCATCTTAAAAGCTCAACCTGTCTTCCCAGGATGATAGACAGCTTTGATTGCCACTGTTCCAAAGGCACGGCTTAATTGGAAGATTGTTATTACAACAAGGCTTTTGATGGTTCTGTGATATCAATTTTAAAGACGAGTCTTCCCACCACTATGGTAACTCTCATGTCTTGTGAGGGAGGCATTTAAACTTGTTCAATGTGGCAGGGTTAAACCCGAGTCTCTCACAAATTGTGGGATTCATTATTTCCTGAGATTCAATTCAACTCAGTTTGATTAAATCCAATTTTTTAATTTAAAGTTATACCACAACAAGGGCTTTAATGGTTCTAATGTTGTGTGATATCTTTATTGAAGGTAAGTCACCCCGTTATTATAGTAGCTTTCTTCTTTAACGAAAGTGACGGTATAGCGGGTGCCTAAAGCATAGAAGCAGTATTTTTTTTTTTTTTTTACATATATATTAATATATATTTTCAAGCTTTACTAAAATTCAGTAGAGGTAAAAAATTAACAAAAATAAAGTTTGTTTAACCTTGACAGAGAAGATGCAAAAGGGGTTGTTGGTAATTGTAAAAGTACTTTCTCAAGCAATGGGAGTGTGCTTCTAGGGAAAGACTATGGTAAAATTTTTTTTTTATATAATTTATCGGTAAAGTTTTATCTAATAACGTTCAAATTTAATTGAATGAATAAGAAATGAAAAATATACAATAACTAAAATAGACATTGATCTATGAAATTTCACCAAAAAAAAATGAGGCCTCTGATTGTTCTTCTTTGTTGGGTGAGGGAGCGGGGCCGGTGGAAGGTCGCCTAAGGAAGCTCGGGTGGGTGATTATTATTATTATTATTATTATTATTATTATTTCTTCTTGAAATTGCAATGCCTAGTTAAAACTATATTTGGCATGATGAGGTCCAAATCTGTTTTAAAAGTGTTCGAGAAAACTTTTAAAAGTGCACTTAGTCTGATCTAAATTTTACAAGTTCTTAAAATACTTTTCCAATAAAGATTTTGAAACTTGAATTAGAATTTACAAAAGACTGTCAAATTCATATATAATGTTTATTTTAGTAAGTTCTTTGAAAATATGATTTTAAGTATTAACTAAAAAATTACAACGTTTACTTCTTTATTCTACTTTTAAAGTAATGTAAACAAAATTGTGTCTTACCTTATTGAACAATAAATCAAATTGAATTGGCTTAAGATATAACTCTAATAAAATTTAATGAATATTTCGTAGTTAACAATTATACTATTGAGAAATATTTGTTTATACATAGTCAAAAAATCATTCCTCTAATAATTGATTGTGGAATTTGAAGGCTAATAAAGCTGGATTTTAGAAATATTGATTGAAAATGAGTTGAGTTTTGAAAATGTATGTTTTGTTGAAAATTAAGTATTTGTTAGAGTTAAAAAACGGGATAATTTAAAATATGTTTGGAAAAAAAATAGCAACGTTCTAAGTAATTAAAAAATATGTTGTTTCGATTTAAATTGAGAAAATTATAAATTTTTAAAATTTGAGTTTTTTTAATATAAAAAAAGAGAGATTTGAGATGTAAAATTGTAAATAATGAAACATGTTCACTTTAGAAGAAAAATACAAAGTTAATGTCTCAAGCGGTCTCTAAGATTCAAATGTGACAGTTCCAAAATTTGATAGTAATTTTTGTTTAATAATTCTAATATTTAAGTCTATTATCCCTGATTTTTTTTTTTTGAAGTTACTAAAACAAGAATCTTGATAAAGTCGATAAAGGTTAAAACCAAGAAAAACGACTTGAATTTTGTTTTACCAAAGATTCTCAAATGTGCATCTTAAATCCAAAAAAAAAAAAAAAGAGAAAGATTCTCAAAGCTCTTATGTATCTAAGATTACATCTAAAATTGACCACTCAGCTATTTGTTTAATATTCCCCTGAAGAAACTTGAAAGTGACCTAAGTTATTAAAGAAGAAGATCCGACCCAAATAAGAAGAAAAAAATATAACTTTGAAGAGAGATTATTATTCCGAAAAAGGAAAAAAAAAAAAGAAAAAGAAAAAGAAAGAAAGAAAGAAAGCAAAGGAAGCAAAGGAGCAAAGAAAAAGCGGGCCGGTTGAAGACTTGAAGTTGAAATGTTGGGAGTGGGAGAGAGGGGAAGAAAATTGAGAGAGAGAGAGAGGGTAAGAAGAAGAAACGGTGGGGGAATACTCCAAACATTACTGGACGGGTTCACTGGCACGTTGCCTCGTGATTCGTGCAAACAGAAAATTAAAAAGAAAATGGAAAAAACAATCCTAAAACCCTCATTAAACCCAACCATCAACAAACATCAAACACACTTTACTATAATAGTTTCTTTCTTTCTGTCTTTCTTTCTTTTTTTCTTTTTTTAAATTTCTTTCTTAGTCTTATTAGAGTGAGAAACAACAAAACTACAGACAGACACACACAACCAAACACTGTTTTCCACAGTCTCTCTCTCTCTGTGCTTTGGCCTTTGGGTTCTGTATGTGTGTGTGTGTGTGTAAATAGAGAGAGAGAGAGTTAGAGAGAGAAAGATAGAAGCAGAGCGAGAGAGAGAGAGAGAGTGTGTGTGTGTGTGTGTGAAGAGGGTCTCTGTTTGAGGAGGGCCAAAGCAAAGCTAGGGCTTTTTTCTTCAAAGATGTCCTCTTTAACTATAACCCATTCTTTCCATTCTCATTTTCATGGCTGCTCTTGGGAAGGGCTCTTCTTGGACTATGTTTTCTTCTCCGCCAGGTAAACTTATCTCTGATAATACAACTACTCTTTTTTTTTTTTTTTTTTTTTCTTTAAAAAAATTTTCTCTTTCTTTTTTTTTTTTTTTGTTGTTGAAATGAGCTTTACAAGGGATGGGGCAAATGTAATGAACCAAGCTTAAGCTACATTTTTTCTGGTTATGAATCGATTTTTTTCTTTCTTTGGGTCCCAAATGTGAAAATTTTCAATTAATAAATTTCTCTGTCGCTTTCTTGATGTTTGATGTGGGATTTGGGAATGTGGCTAGAAGATAACATAATAAACGCATAACAACATTAAAACATAAATTTTTTGGTATTTAGGTTTTATATTTGTTTTTAGATTTCTTGTTTTGTTTTGTGATGTTGGTGTTTGATGTTCTAACCAAGTAATGGTCAGGACCAAAAGGTGTCCTGTGACATTAAGATAGAGAGATTCACTTGTTTGAACTGCCCTGATATATGAAAAAATTATATATATATATGTGTGTGTGTATATATATATAGATATATACAGAGTACATATAACCAAACGACATGTAACTTACAAGAAATGTGGTGCCTATTTAGGGACAGCTTGGTTCTTTTCCAATTTCCCATGTTCGAATGCACGGGGCTTCATCTATGAAAGCCTTGCTCCGTGAGCCCCTTCCCTGAACTAGATGACCATCGTTTCGCCTTCTTGCTTTCACATGATCGTCTTTGTGATGTGCAAATAAAGTGTTGAACTTTTAACTTTGGCAAAAAAAACTTGTATTGGTTAGGAATAGCTTGTCTCAAGTGTATTAGATGGAGAACAAATGCATTTTCGGTGATATGGGCTGGAATTAACATGGTTATAGATAGCAAGTAATTGAGCTTGGAGCAGAAATACAATGCTAGATGTCAGTCGTAGAGGGATTAAATCTTGAATGTAGAAGGTGTTTTAGTGGTGAGGTCCTTTGATATCGTTTTTCCGTCTTTGGGTTCTACTCAGATTGTTCCTCTGATGAGACTATGAATAAGCTTCACGTTTTAGCATTACAAGATATTCTTTGAGCAAGTCATCCATAGGTAAATCGTAGATCTTTTAAGGAATTAAAGGTTAAGTTCATCGTACTTAGCAGGAACTAGGGACAATGACAGACATTGTTTCAGCGGCTCGTTTTAAGGACAATTTAAAACCTCAGATCACAGCAAAATCATATAAGATACAAAGAAGTATGACAGTTTAAAAAGGCGTAAAATTTTTATATCAGCGGGTCTGGTTTGGGTGGAAGTGAGACTATTTGGCTTTAAATCTTGGCCGTGTTGTTATCAAGTACTCTTCAGGTTGAAACTAGAGAACTCGGGTTAAGTAGATCATAACAGAAATGTTTACTCTGTTATAGGCATGTCATCTGGCTCTATACTTTTTCGTCATCTCTAATGAAAGCTGCTTTCTACTTCACAAAAGAGATAATCCTTTTGTCCTTTCAGCTTGGACTTGTTTTGCACAATAAAAAATCTGAGTTGCCAACTTCATAGTTGAAGAGTCATAATTTTAGTCCCGCACAGAGACATTATTTCTAAGGACTCTTATCTTGAATCTTACCCTTGTGTTCCTCTTCTTTGTCTCTGGTGCCAGGTTAAGAGATGGCAATGATGCTTGTACAGAAGAGGGTTGTTTTCTCTCTCTCTCGGCACCGATGGAGTACGTAAACCGATAGGTGTACTTGCGGAGAAGGGAATGAAGCCGTTGGTCCGTTGAGCATGTCAATAGCGGTGTTGAATTGACATAGTGTTGTAATAGTACAGAGTGCACGTTTAACATATTTTGGATTGTCATATTATTATTAGCTAAAGAGTTATATATGCATTCTAGTGACTGATTTTGAATTTTCTGAGTGTATCTACCCTGGGTTGTGGTTGTGATTCATGGCAAAAAAGTTCCAAATTGGAGTCTTATAATTTTGGGCTGTTTCGATGTGGTGCCATATCCAGTACTCAATGTAATGCATGGCAGAGTTTTCTTGAAAGCTTTCTTTACATGAAACAACGGGCATTGTGAGAACAGAGGTGATTCAAGAAAAGGGTGGCATTTTTTCAGGTCATTTCATAAATGTCATGGGAAATGAGAGGCTGTTTTTCCCATGTATGCGTTGCAGAGTGTGTTGCGAAAATTTTCTCGTAAACGTTCATGTAAGGGCAAACTGAAATTTCAGACGGTGATTGAAGCATATCATGTATTATGCACGAGAGTGTTTCGTTTTAAATTTTAACACCATTCATCGATTTGGGGACACTTGCGATAATTTAATTAAATTTAGGGAGTAATTAGTTACAACCAAAGTTTTTGGGGGAAAAAAAAAAAAAAAAAACTTGCTCATTTCCAAAGTCTGGGGGAAAAAAGGTGAAGATTCCGTATTCATGTATACACCACCAGTGTGGCCACTGGAAGTGAAGTCCAAATTGCTATGAACTATGAACCTGGGTGATAGAAGTAGACCTGGCAAAGCGTTATAGTGAAAACGAGATTGAAAGTGGAGGCAACGTAGGTAAGCAGAAAAGAGGAGAGAAAAAAAAAAAAAAGAAAAAAGAAAAAAGAGCAGTTTACAATGGCAGGATATATTGGGGTTGTCAGGCATTTATATTTCGATGGTGCAGCCAGCCAGCCAGCTAGAGCAATGTTCGATTGGACTAGAGCACAAGTCAGAGCCGTAAGTAACCAATATGACAGAACCAAAAATATTGTTTTTGTTCTCTCCCTCTCTTTCTCTCTATAAAAATTTTAGAGAGAGAGAGAGAGAGGTTGTAGCTGGCAAACATGAAGGTTGAGATCCTCCAAATCTGTTTAGAGTTTGGGGGCATTAAATGTTTTTCTTGAAATTAAGCCAAGCCTCCTAAATTTCACTTCTTCACACATCTTCATTTTCTTTATGAACATAAATGCACAAGTATTTATATTATAAATATATATATCTATATACATGCATATATATTTTTTCTCTTCACTTCCCCACAATGCTTACTTGAAAAGGTGTTACTGCCAATAACTAGCTCTATATATTCAGAAAAAAAAAAAAAAAAAAGTACATATAAAATCACTCAAATGTTCGAGACCGTTGGGAGAAGGATTATTTGTGTTTATTATGAAGCAACTCAAATCTTTCTTCGGTTAAGTGAGTACCCAAAATCATGGTTTGTGAGTAAGTTTTCCAAGGTTACTCAGTATGGGCATTTTAGGGAGGGAAAAAAATTTTAACGGGGTGTTATTGCGAGTAATTTCGGTCTAAAATTTAAAATGTGTTACTCGAATATTGATAAAAGTCGAGCGTATCATTGTATTTTTTCACCCCCTTTTTTTTTTTTTTTTAGCTGGAAACAAAAAAGGACAACTAGTGTAACAAATAGAATTTCAATGGTTTTTTTTAATTGATGATTCGCAAAATTTTGCGGATAAAGAATTTGAATAACAAATATACAAATTGAAAATTAATCACGAAAAGAATCAAATAATGAAGATACGAGGTAATCAAACAAATATAAGAAGTTACAATCTCTACAAGAACCTTGATCGCTTGCATTCAAAGGGAAGCCCTTGAGGAAACCTCTTCAAGTCAGTGCAGTAATTGTAAATCATGAACTTCTTTTGCACCCATCTGATTCTATTCCGTCCCGCGGCATCGAGCCCTTGATCCTGCCACTTGTTATCTTGAACGGAGTCGGTGTTGGAAACGGTACAGGACGATGAGGATGACGACCACACACAGGCATTGGCCTTGAAGTTCCTATAAGAAGCGGTGAAAGGAGCTTGAGTCCAATCGGTTTTCACTTGCCCTCCTCTTGTCGCCCAGTCGTCAGCGTTCCACAAGCTTGTGTAAACTCTCATAGGTTGGTTTTTCGGGAATGGAATGCCGTATTTTTCCATGTTGTGGACTACTCTTATGGGATTGTTGTCTACCAAAAATCTGAAGAGAGACAAGAAAATTTTTATGTCAAATTATATGTTAGAAAAATTGGCGCTATGTTTGACCACAACATTTTTTAGTCATGACCAAAATTCTTACATGATGCGCTGCGAATTCCAAACGATGGAATAGGTGTGGAAGTCCTTTGTGGGGTCAAACCAAAGATGGAATTGCTGTTCTCTGTTTCCCTTCCCTTGACTGAACACATTTGTGTGAAGTGTATAAGGATCTCCGGACAAGTTTCCCAAGAACTCAAAATCGATCTCATCATGTGTCGGTCCTTGCGAAGATAACTGCAAAACAGTTTACTACAAAATATCAGCAACAAAAATAACAGACATAGCCATTGAATTTAAAAACAAGGATAGATTGAAAATGTACATACATAAAACGTAGTGACGGTGCCAGCAGAATTGCCCGGTACAAGCTTGATTTGCATATCAATCCTTCCAAAAAGGTACTCATTCTTGGATTGGAAACCAGATCCGGAATCCTTGTCAAGGGAGAGCGTGAGATCTTTGCCTCCGTTGAGTATCTTAGCGCGCTGATCGCCCCAAGTAATGTCGACGTCTCGGTAGAAATTGGCAGCACAAGGGACGATTGAGGAGCTAATGGAAACTAGAGAGAGCAAAAAAACAGCTGAAACTACTTTGTTACACAACATCTTTTGGTATTAATATTCTTTTTCGAATATCAATATATTGCAACTCAAGACTAGAGAGTAGTAGTGTTATTTGGCTGGTGTAGAGTTTGAGGTTTTGGAAGCCTTTATATAGGAACTTCCTTTGAGTTATTAGATTAGCTGGAGAAAATTCTTAAAGTGCTGGCAATTTTTGTTAGCTGGAAATGGGGTTGCAAAATTCATATCATGATTCCCTGGAAAAGAAGGATCATAGGAAAAGGAAACCAAAGTAAAGAAAATTAATTTGTCCCATGATTGACGGACACATATGTGTTTACATTTATTTTGTTATTTATTTATTGTTGACCAACGGTGATGTCAAAGGCCAAAGAGAAGCGCCATGTCGAGCTGGGATTACTTAAAAAAAAAAAAAAAATCAATTAAAAAAAGAAAGGTCATGTAGAGCTGGAAAATATTAATATTAAAGTTAATTAAAAAACTGTAGGTGAAAGATTCACACGCTTTAGAATACATTATGGGGTTACGCGGAATTTAAAATGTTGCAAGATGTTGATATTCACATTCCATGCAGCTTCCAAATTGTAATTGTAATTGTAATTGTAATTGTAATTGTAATTGATATTCAAGATTTAAATTGTTCCGATTTTTTTTTTAATTTTTCTAAATGGAGGAACTAGTTACGCTAGATGTATATTAGGATTAGTCTATCTATATATGGTCACATCCTCTTAGTATAACATTAAAAACATATAATGAATGATATAGCATAATTGATTACATGATTTTAACAAGAATGAAAAATATTATTTGGTTAATATTATAACCAAATAGCATAATTAGCTTAACGTAGAAAGATGAGAACTCAAAAATACCCTTGAATGGAAACCCGCAAATCAATCAACCTCCTCTCCTTTCTCTACCTCTGACCCTCGCCGGCAATCCACATCATCATCGATTAGAATCTGCCGTTGTAGTCACCGACATCGTTTCTTCGTTGTCGCTGTCACCGACAACGGCTCAGCTTTGTCACCAGAAGCTTCACGATCTTGGTCGGAATCTTTACGATCTCCGCCGGAAGTTTCGCTATCTCCCTCGGATCGTCCGTGAACTCGATCTCCTGAGGATCCTCTCCAGCTTCCTCCTCTCAATTTTCCTCTCAGTCTTCTCCGGCGACAGACCTAGATTTGCACAGAAACTTTGGTGAGCATCCTCGCGGCTCCGTCTTCATGTTTGCTCTTCTCACCGCCGTCCTTGTGATTTTGCGTAGCCCAACTTCGACAATGCCCAGAAAACGGCATCGACCAGATCTCGTACGACAGATTGCTTCTCCGACGACGGCAGACAGTAAACAACATGGTTTGGTTTTGCACAATAAATCCTAATATTTACCAATAAATAATAATATTTTTACATGATTTAATTGGTAAATATATTTTATTTAATTAAGTAAGTCCAATTATTAAGGGGTAAATAAATAGATTTATTGTGTAAAATAAAATCAATTTACTAAGTAAGATAAAAATGAGTAAATCTAATAATTTAGCATTAAATCTTGTAATAAAAGACAATAGACATATTATTTACTCGTAAACATTAATGTTTACTTGAGTTGAAAATAGTAAATTCAATAGTTGTTTGGTAATCCATTTTATTTAACTCAGTAAATCAAAATATTTATGGGTAAATAAATAGATTTACTTAGTAAAATAAAATGGAGTTACTAAGTAAGATAATTATAAATTAGTAAATCCAATTATTTACCATAAATCTTATAATAAAAGGCAATAAACATACTATTTACTAGTAAACAATGATGTTTGCTTGATCTAAAATAGTTAATTCAATGTTTTCGGATAAATAAATGGATTTACTAAGTAAAATCAATAAGATAGATAAAAATTAATAAATTTAATTATCTATCGATAAATCTTCATATTATTTTGTAAATATTAATATTTCTAAAGTAAATCTCATATTTTCATACAAACAATTGTAAATTTATTTACTATCTAGTAGAATCGTTATTAACTGGGGATGATCTATTAGATAAATTCATAAATTTATCCTTCAATACGACTTTGTTATGGAGTTTTTAATTAATTTATATGGTAAATATATTAATTCTTTATGTAAATTCAATATTTACTAGTAAATATTAAACTTGTTTTACAGATTTAATATTTTCATCAAATTATTCACAATCTAGAAATACCAATATTAGTTGTTCCAACTAAAAAACAAAACATTTTATATTTACAAAAATCCATGCAAATAATAACAAAATAAACCCAAATCCTGCCAGCCCATCATTGCCGCCAAAGGAGCAAGACCGACTAACATAATACCCACTGACTGGAGGAGCAACCACCAACCTCGATAAAGTACCTGCAAAAGTAAAAAATAAAAATAAAAAATCCAACAATGATCTGCAGCTCGAAAACAACAACCTAAATGGAGCTGATCTTCATTGCTTGAGTCAGATCTCGAACGTTGTTGGCAACCGAGAGAGAAAAAACAGACGGCTTGGAGTGATTTGGTAGAATGACTTATTTATTTATTTTTATCTATAAAATGATTTTTTAAAAATTTTTATTAACAAAATGACCTTTAATAACCAATAATGATTATGAACGACTGTGATTGTTCTGATGTTAAATTAAAAAAAGGTTATTTTTTAATTTCAATTTTTGAGGTAGTCATTTTGGTAAATTCTCCATATTTTGCCACCGTACGTGACAAAACAATGGCAAATCGACAGCCACCGAATCGTGAAAGTGCATGACAAAATGACGGTGGCATAGCAACCCCGGAGACAATCGCGCTCTCTCGACGGTGATTCGCGATGGCCTGGATTAACAAGAGAGGAAATTGGAGAGAGAGAGAGGAGAGAGAAAGATGGAGAGAGAATGATGGTTTGTTTGGGAGAGAAATCTAGATCTAAACAAGAACGGTAAAGTTGGAAAACAATAATTAGTTTAAAAAGGGATAAATAAAAATATATTATAATTTATTATCTTTCAAAAAAAAAAAAAACATGCTCTATACACTATTACTGTTAATGCAAAAATCCTTCACACAACACCAGATGGGATCACTTGATGTAGACAACCTCTTGCCGACGTGATCTTCTTGGTCGCTTGCAAAAGAGAAGTACCTTGGAGTAAAGAGGACACCAATGGGGTACCTGCTAAGGACACTCTGATGCTTAAGTCAGTAAATGTACTATTGAGCAAGCGAAGAAGCAGAGTTTTAGCAAGAAAATTAGTACATACCTGAGTGAGTGAGGCATTCCTCTATTTATAGGCACTTCCCACAGGTCTGGGTGTTCGAATGACTCTGATGGGTTGTATTCCAAGTGATCCTAGTAGGTAGACATGCTCCGGGTATACGAATACTTGACCTCTAATATATGGATGCCATGTGCCCTACTATTTAGGTTATAGAGGGGGGGGGGGGGGGGGACACGAGTACAGATGGCATAGGCGGCAAGTACCGTGTCAGTTTTGTCAAGTGGAGGATGGCATCGGAGTAGGAACAAGGACAAGTGTAGTGACAAATACTAGATGTTAGGTGTTAGATGGCGCAGAGTAGTGGATGTGGCGTGCCATGTCACATTACAATTGTTAGCTGGTACGAGACGGTGTGGCAGGGATAGTATAGACCTACCATCTCGAAGGGGCTCAGTCGTGGTTGGGGAAGTGGTACTCAAGCCAATACCTTGGATCTGGATGATGGTCTGCTCAAGGTTCCCAAAGGAGATCTAATTCAGGGATTAATAGCCCAAAGGAAGTGATGGTAGGTCAACTCAATGACACGAGAAAGGTCCGCAACTAACCAGACTTATCTAGTTCGATCAAATCTTTTCAGATGGTCAGATCTTCTTTACTGAGTAGGTAAATGGGTCTACTTGTTTTTGCGCACCTTGTTCCCCGGTGGGAAAGTGATCTCTAGCGCGACTCGAAGAGTAACCCTTAAATTAAGGGTAATTTGGGTTTTATACAGCACAAAAGTGAGTCTAAGGAATAAAGGGGGAAAAAAGAAAGAGAGAAAGAAAAAGGTGATAGTCAATAATAACCTCCCTCAAAAGTGGTATGTAAAGATAATTACACAAGACATGGCCACTATTTAACATCCTTTTTGAACAATTATGTCCCCAATTAAGTACTATTGCCAATCTGTATCATTTTTCATGTACGTTTTTTTTTTTTTTTGGGGGAAGGGATATAATTTTTTCATTTACTAAGCGTTACATTAATGCAAAACAATTTAGTTACACAATTTTGAGTCTTCATTTTTTGTTTGATAATGCGATGGAGGAGATCAATAAAGCAAATCACGAATAAGCAAATACAGGGGAAAATAAAAAATAAAAGAAGAAGAGAAACGTTATGAACACTTTATTTATTCACGTTCTGAACTAGAATAAAAGAATTTGGTGTTGTAACACTTTCTCACAACTTAGTACTTACAAAACAAATGCAAACAAATTGAGAATTAAATTACATACTGCAATGCACAACTTAAATTTGGTCAATACGGTCACAGGAATCTGGAATGCTTGCATTCAGCAGGGAGGCCTTGAGGGAAGCGTTTGGAGTCAGTACAGTAATTGTAAACCATGTACTTCTGTTGCACCCACCGGAGTCTATTCCGGCCGGCGGCATCTAGACCTTGATCCTGCCACGCGGCATCATTAAAGGCGGTGCCAGAAGTACTCTTCGAGTCGCAGCTCGATTTTCCGGCTGACCAAACACAAGCATTGGCGTTGAAGTTCCTGTAGGAGGCAGTGAAAGGAGCTTGTGTCCAGTCAGTCTTGACAAGGCCGCCTCTTGTTGCCCAGTCATCTGCATTCCATAAGCTTGAGTATATCCTCATCGGTTGGCTTTTCGGATAGGGAACTCCTGCTGCTGATTCCAGATTGTTGAACACCCTGATTGGAATATTGTCCACCAAAAATCTGCACAAAAGCAAGTTCATGTACATTAACATTTGTGTTAGAAATTAATAATTGCATGGATAAAAGAATCCCCGTTTTGAATTCATAATTCAAACTTTTTCGCGTTGCTCACATAAGACGTTGCTTGTTCCAAACAATGGAGTAGGTGTGGAAGGCCTTTGTGGGATCAAACCAGAGATGGAATTGTTGTTCTCTGTTTCCCTTTCCTTGACTGAACACATTTGTGTGGAGCGTGTAAGGATCTCCAGACAAGTTTCCCAAGAACTCGAAATCGATCTCGTCATGTGTCGGTCCTTGAGAAGACAACTGCGTACGTAGTATGTTTCAAGTTAGCCAGAAAATAAGACAACATAGCTAATAAAATGTAAGAGTGAAAAGAAATCATTATTACATAGTATGCAGTGACAGTGCCAGCTGAATTCCCAGGAACGAGCTTGATTTGCATGTCGATTCTACCGAACAAGTACTCGTGTTTGGATTGAAAACCAGACCCAGAAGCCTTGTCAAGAGTGAGAGTGAGAAGTTGGCCTCCATTTAGTATTTGAGCTCGGCGATCGCCCCAAGTGATGTCGAAGTCTTGGTAGAAATTTCCGGCCGAGGCTACGGCCATTAGGCAACTGATCATGAACAAAGAGATCATAGGCATGGAAGAAGAGACATTAGAGGAAGACATTTTAGTAATCTAATTTCGGGTATATAGCTCTAGAGAGGGTGTTTGTTTGATGAAAAAAATTGGAGTAACCAAAGCCTTTATATAGAAGCTTAAGGAATGGGATTAGTGACCATGAAATGGTCATGGGCAATGTTGGAATAAATAAAAAGTCCAAAACTAGTGGCAGCTTTTTGAAACAAGTGATATGTGGCTGTGGGTACTATAATTAGTTTGGTGTAGCCGAAACAGAATTGGCTCAGCTGGCAAGGAGAAGGATCAAGTTGGTGATAGAGTTGGTTAGGAAGGAGCAAAGGAAACTGGATTTGGAAACGGATATATGAAAATATATATATATATATATATATTTATATGTGTGTGTATATATTAAAGGCATTGGTGTAGTTTGGTGAGGAGAAGAAAAACATATGAAGACAAAAAAGGAAATATGTCTGTTCACGCGCAAAAGAACGTAAAGAAGTGATCTTTGTTATCTTTATGTGCATGGTATGGTGGTGGGAGCTGTAGACAGAAATTCAATACGCGTTTGGTGGTTTCTTTTTTCTTTTTCCTTTTTTGGGCGACCAAAGGGGCGGTGCCACCCCAAGTTAAACAAATGTTTGTATTGAGTTATAACTTGCATTAAAAGAAGAAACGTGTCATTTCTACTCGTCAAAGAGTGATAAATATTGATTAGTAACTTAAAAAATTATCTCATGCAAGCCCTTTTTATGAAATTTGAACTTAGAAACCTTTGTCATTCGTGGTGGTTCCCTACTACGTTAGACCTTTGAAGATTGCTGTTGAAACTCATGAGTATTCGTTGGCAGCGTAAAAAAGAAAAAAAAAAAAAAAAAAAAAAAAAAGAAACGTTGGTTGAATTAGTACTTCACTTACTTGTTTTATCTATATCATCAAATATGATGGTTGCTGATATAATTTAACAGTAATTCTAGACTCCATCAAAAAGTGTAGAGTTTTAATCCTCATACCATAAATCAAAATATATATAGATATATATATATATAGTATAAATATGGCAATTATTCCCCAGACATTTAGAGCTAGAAGAGGGGGGTTTTTTTTTTTTTTTGGTTGGAACAAAAGAGGAGTTTGATAACAATCCATACATAAAAGTCATTGTTTGATTTTCATCACGATAAAAACCTTATTAGTTCTTTAGAATTATAAATCACTAGGTAAAAGGGAAAATTTTGTACATTTTTTAGATTAAAAATATGTATGTATCCTAAAAATTATGTAACTAATAATACTTATTATCATTATTATTTTTTGCTGGTTATGTAACTTCTAATACTTGCGTGGGTGGAATTTAAAGTATACAACTGACCATGATAGTTATCTATATATATATATATATTTATATATATATATATATATATATATATATATATATAGTCTGAATTGGTGTGCATCATAAATGTCGTCCTCAACATATTGAGTCCGCATACTTGCATTTCTTCATGAACAAGTGTATGTTACTAGTTAGGGCTTATCTACTAGAAAACACGCCTTCTAGTATTATTATGGTCCTATTTCATACCCTTTGTTTAAAAAAAAAAAAAAAAAGAAAAGAAAGGAAAATAAAACTTTCTCGGAAATTAATTTTTAAAGACACTGCAAGTTTGCTTCAAAATAATTGTGGACGTCCAAAAATAATTGTGGAAGTCCATAGGTTGGAAAGAAAAATGCCTGCCAGGTGTGGTTATCCACTAGAGCCAATAATTCTAATCAAGAGCTGGAAATATTGTTAATTAAACGTCTTTTTTGAGCTGAAAATGGGGTCAATTAATCATGCATAAGGAGAAGGTTCACGGGAAACCTATGCAATATATATATATATATATATATGTATGTGTAAATATATTGATGTAGTTTACTTATTGACCAACGGAGATGTCAAAAGGTTATAATGAAATATTTGACAGGAGAAAATGGAATCTGGAAAAAAAAAAAGCATAATTAATTTAGAAACTTCGTAAACTAGGCAGAACAGACACGTTATGAGGCTGTTTCATGACTTTACGCGGAATATTATTATTAGATATATACCACTTTCACACTCAGCAATAGTAGTGTGTTTATTAATTAATAAAAAAAATTATGGATCTTGACACTCAAGTTTCCATGCAGCTTTCTATATATAGTTTGCATGCACACTCATTTGCATTGCACGCATAGCCACTTGAGCCCAAACTTAAAACTAATATTTTTCTAAGGGGTTTTTTTGCAGTAGGGACTCCAATTTTTTACTATCCATAGTAAATTGTTTCTTAATTATTAGATTAAATTTTCCATGATTTGGTTTATGAATATTCGTATATATAAATATCCGTACACGTACAACACAAAACTGCTTTTAGGTATAAATCAAACGATTGAAATATTGATCTTTACAAAAGCCTAAATTAAAAAATGAAAAATTGGGAAGAAAAATTCTTCCCGAAGACAGATATCTTTACGATCTCCCTCTCCCGTGAGAAGAAAATTGAAGAGGTATAAGCAAAAGAAAAACTCTATTTACTGTTTGATAATGTCATGTTTATTTTCAAAGATAAAGTATTGCGTTCAAGTTAGTCCCATTATTGAAAAAAGAAAACAGAAAAAAAAAAAAAAAGACATATCTTTTTATTATTGCAAGCTCTTCAATGAAAGCATCACCAAGAGCATCGTGGCATGGTAAATATAAGCCCATTTATCCCCGAGAAATAAGTCGCGCGCAGGGACAACCTCGTTAATAAGGATGTACGAAAATTCACTTTAATCCATATACGTCATCTTTTATCCTTCTTATCTTTTTTTTCCCCCTTTTTTTTTTTTTTTTTTTAACAACCTACTTTGATTTGATTTCCTTCTCGGCATTCCTCCGCACCAATCAAGGGAGAGTCATAGTACTCTTCCTTATCCCTTTTAAAAGTTGGGGGGAAAAAAAAAAACTAGTTAAATTCGTCTATGTGTTGATAAGTATTAGTTCTTTGCATTCTCAGGGAAAGAGATAACATATAGGAAAAGAAAATTATTTGTTCTATGCATTATTAACGATCTCATATATATATATATATATATATATATATTTTTTACAATCGCTAATTATTTTTCTGCTTTTTTATTTTAGATACCTTTGCCATTATATAAACGGAACAAGTCATGTCTTTAAAAACGGCATACATATTAAGAGAGAGAGAGAGAGAGAGAGAGAGAGAGAGAGAGAGGCATGTTGTTTCACGCGTTTGACAAGTTAAACTCATGCTTTAAGTTTATAGCAACGACGTGTTGTTTTATCCGATGTTGCTTTCTTCCACCGAAAAAACAATATCTAATTACCAAAAGAAAAAAGAACGCATGCCTTCTGGAAATATAAAACGACATTCTTTTTTTCTTTTTATTTAATGAAGTGAACATGTCTTTTACGTAAAAAAAAAAAAGAAAAAAAAAAGTGTAGTTTAACTTTAATCACAATATCTTAGAATCAATATTTTCCCTTCTGTAGGCCTTCGGTATGTATATATGCAAAAACATGAATATGCTATATGTGAATTGTTAGCTAAAGTTCACAAAATTGATGGATTGAAACACACACACACACACACACACACACACACACGCATATATATATATATAAACATGCAAAACACTTAATTAATAATCAACTAGCTAACATTTAAAAATTGGAATTATTGGATAAATAAATCCTTCCAAAAAAAAAAAAAGAGAACTAAATTATCCATACTTCAATTGCTTCTATAGTTGCCTGATTGACATTTGGCGGCTAAATGTAGTCCAACCGTTAAAATTTGCATGCATGATATAACTCTATGAAATAGGAAGACAAAAAATATATATCAGACAAAAATACAAAAACAAACTTTTATTAATGAATATTCTCACCAATCTTATACATATATCACAAATGAATTAAAAAATTATCTCTTGAATCTTGATACATATCTCACAATAAACAAAACAAAATACAAACAATTAAGTACAGATTATTGCATTGATGTAACTCAAAGATAAATAATGAAATTGGTTCAGAGGAATCTAGAGTGCTTGCATTCCGTAGGGAGGCCTTGAGGGAAGCGTTTGAAGTCAGTGCAGTAGTTGTAAACCATGTACTTCTGATGCACCCACCGGAGTCTGTTTCGGCCGGCGGCGTCCAGCCCTTGCTCCTGCCAGGTGGTGTCCCCAAGGGCGGCGGAAGTACTCTTCGAGTCGCAGCTCGATTTTCCGGCTGACCAAACACAAGCGTTGGCGTTGAAGTTCCTGTAGGAGGCAGTGAAAGGAGCTTGTGTCCAGTCAGTCTTGACAAGGCCGCCTCTTGTTGCCCAGTCATCTGCATTCCACAAGCTTGAGTATATCCTCATCGGTTGGCTTTTCGGATAGGGAACTCCTGCGGCTGATTCCAGATTGTTGAACACCCTGATTGGAATATTGTCCACCAAAAATCTGCACAAAAACAAGTTCATGTACATTAACATTTGTGTTAGAAATTAATAATTAGATAAAAGAATCCCCATTTTCAATCATAGGTTCGAACTCATAATTCAAACTTTTTCGCGCTGCTCACATAAGACGTTGCTTGTTCCAAACAATGGAGTAGGTGTGGAAGGCCTTTGTGGGATCAAACCAGAGATGGAATTGTTGTTCTCTGTTTCCCTTTCCTTGACTGAACACATTTGTGTGGAGCGTGTAAGGATCTCCAGACAAGTTTCCCAAGAACTCGAAATCGATCTCATCATGTGCCGGTCCTTGAGAAGACAACTGCGTACATAGTATGTTTCAAGTTAGCCAGAAAATAAGATAACATAGCTAATAAAATGAAAGAGTGAAAAGATATCATTATTACATAGTATGCAGTGACAGTGCCAGCTGAATTCCCAGGAACAAGCTTGATTTGCATGTCTATCTTGCCGAACAAGTACTCGTTTTTCGATTGAAAACCAGATCCAGAAGCCTTGTCAAGAGTGAGAGTGAGAAGTTGGCCTCCGTTTAGTATTTGAGCTCGGCGATCACCCCAAGTGAGGTCGAAGTCTTGGTAGAAATTTCCGGCCGAGGCTACGGCCATTAGGCAGCTGATCATGAACAGAGAAAGGAGAAACATTATGGACGTGGAGATCTTGGAAGAAAACATTTTTGGTAGTAGTTTCTTTGTTAGCTAGCAAGGGAGAGAAGATATGGTTTTTTTGTTTGATGAAGAAATGTTGGCCATTAAGGCCTTTATATAGATGGTTAAATGAGTAAATTATACGTAACATGGTGATGGGCCATGTTTGAAAAGTCCAAAACTAGTGCCAGCTTTGCCAAACAGTTTTTTCTTTTTTCTTTTTAGAAAATAGTTGTTAAGCGTGTCGTGTGGGTACGTAAATATCAAGAATATTGAATAATAAAGCCTTTTCCTTAGTTTGGTGTTGCCAAAATGAATATTGCTGTTGGCTCGGCTGGCAATTATCAAGTTGATAGTAGAGCTAGATAGGAAGGAGCACATAAAATACCGTTGAAAACCTAGGCAGGATGATAAAAATTGACATTCATCTTAATAAGATTTTAGATTCAAATCAGTCTCACCGTAATGATTAAATATACAGATAATCTAATTTGAGAGAGATTCAAATATCATACGAGAAATTACACCACCTCCTATGATTATGTAGAGGGAAATGTGGGCTTAAGCGCGCGCAAGGACATAACAAAAAGCAATCTAATCCATTTAACCAAAAAAAAAAAGTAAATATTATAGTTCAGTTAAAAAAGAAAAAGAAAAAGAAAAAAAGAAAAAGTTAATATTTATATTTCTATGGTGTGGGTGTAGCGGTGGGAGCTGGATACAGAAGTGAAAACGCGTTTGGTGGTTTCCGATTCTGTCATACTCATGATATATGGCCTAAAAATTTTGAACATAGCATTCGAGATTCGTGAGTAATTTGACGATATATAAGAATATCGCATTGAATTTATGTGTATTTATGAGAATATATTCACGTATATGTTATATGAATATATTTATATGTATGGTTGATTTGGTCCAAAAAATGGACTAGTAAATTCAATTGTTATTATTCCGATTATTACATTTAGAGGACTTTAAAATTGTCATCACGAGGTCTTATATGCTATTTTATCAGTAACAAAATAATTAGGTTTGTTCTAAGGGAAAAAAAAATTTTTTTTACACAAAACGTCCAGTTTTGAGTCTTCCTTTCAAAATATGTCTACAAAGCAAGTTATTTGTACATTTGAACAAATTTTGAATTTCAATGGTTTTCCTTTCCACATCTGCCCTTCCACAATCTGCGTTTGCAGAATAAATTTTTTTTAATCTTTAATTAGTGAATTAAAATGCACGTTTCATTTTCAAATTTTGATTTGCTGGTGTGTATATATATATATATATATTTTGGAAATAATTTTTAAATCTTTAATTAGTGAATTAAATGCACGTTTCATTTTCAAATTTTGATTTGCTGGTGTGTGTATATATATATATATATATATATATATAGGAAATAAATTGAATCCCTTATTTCATGCATTTACTTTTTGAGTGGCCGTTTATATTGGTTTTTTTCACCCCTTATATGCATATATATTTCTTCAAAATTTGTATTTTAAGAAATAATTTAGTTACGCTTTCTATGGAAGTAACCAATAATTTTTTATTTTTAGTTTTTGCCGTTTGTTTACATATATACGTATATAAATTCAGATATTGTGTTTATAGAGAGATAAGAGTTATTCACACATTTTGTTTAAGTGTTGGTCATGCTTTTATGAAACTAACAAAAAAATATTTTTTTTCGTTTTACTTTATTTCACAACATTTTTTCTCTCTCTCCTTTTTTTTTTTAATAATTTGTGCTTAAAAATCAAAGAACTGATCACTTTTTTAATGGAACTAATCTCTCTCTCTCTCTCTCTCTTTCTTTTTACATCTGTTTTTTGAATTTTGTACTTGAAAATAGAAGAGTTAATAACATTGTGATCCTTACATTAATAATCATGTCATGTTAAGATTTAATATTTAATATACTTTATTAATACTATAATAAGAACTTATCATTATCTTGTATAGGTTAGATACTCACATTATGGATATGGTCTTATGATGAAAACTACATCAATTTACACTGATTCTTTGTTTACCACAATATTTACATAGTAGAACTGTTGGAAATCAAATACTTTACTAATGCTATTATAATGATCTATTATTATCTTGTATAGGTTAGATTGCTCACATTACGGATATGGTCACTATGATAATGACCATATCAATTTACATATGATTCTATATCTAACCTAATATTTATATAATGGAAACGTTGTAATGACTTGATCTTATATGAGAAACATCATTTAGAATTTAGTTAAACAATTGTAATAACATGCTCATTAGTCAACTGACCTTGTTTTTACTTCTTTTTTTTTTTTTTTTTTTTTTTTGTAAACAAGATTAACTTATTTATATTATAACAGTTCAAAAACGTGATTATAAAGGGATAATAATTTTAGTAATTTTTGAATTTTTAATTTTAAATATACAAAATGGGTATTGAGAATAATGTGGCTATTTCCTTTAAAAAAAAAAAAAAGAATAATGTGGCTATTTTAGAATAGAATATATATATATATTTATAGTTTCTAAAAATAGGTTTAAGGGTATTTTATGTCCACACAACATAATTAGTTTTTTTTTTTTCATATTCAATTTTGCAAATAAGTTTGTTATTAGACGTTTTTTTAAAGCATGTCTCTAATTTGGCAGTTTATGTAAATAGTCCCCAAAAAAAAGGTTTATCATTTGTGGACGTAATATTTTATAATCTCACGGTATTAATATTGCTTCAATATGATAAAATCCCAGTCAAGATTGAAATATATAGAATTTTCTTTTGAAACAGAGATTCCTATAATATGTATTAGAGCGCTATTTTTTGGCATGATCATTGTATTTAGGGGTGTCAATTCGTGTCTCGTGTCGTGTTTGAGTCGTGTCGAATTTTTTCTATCCCAACCCGAACACGACCCGCGACACGAACACGACACGAAAATGCGACACGAACACGACACGAAATTGTAATGGGTTGACACAACACGACACGAATATTTAAGAACATACCACGACGGTTCTATACAAAAAACCGTCGTGGTAGATCTACCACGACGGTTTCTCCAAAAAACCGTCGTGGTAGGTCAAAAAATTTTTTTTTGAAAAATTCAAAAATTTTTTTTTAATTTTCATCCTACCACGACGGTTTTTGCTAAAAACCGTCGTGGTAGGTTTTCAACGACGGTTTTTTTTAATTAAAAAATTTTTTTTATCAAAATTTTAATTTAGATACCACGACGGTTTTTTTAACTGTCGTGGTATCTCTAGATTCCACGACGGTTTTCCATAACCGTCGTGGAATCCGATACTTGACACGAAAAGTGACACGAATTTTTGCGGGTCAACCCGAACACGACACAAATTTTTTCGTGTCAAATTTTCCCAACCCGTACACGACCCGCCCTCAATTTTTCTCAACCCGAACCCGTGAAATTCGTGTCGTGTTCGAGTCGTGCCATCGTGTCTCGACCCGTATTGCCACCCCTAATTGTATTCCTCACTATTCAAATACAGACACCTAATTTATTACCTGTGGCTAGACCTCGGACACACTTAAAAAGTTTACATCTCACCATCCTACTCTCTCTCTCTCTCTCTCTCTCCTTTTGGGTTGGGGACGACGTTATTTTTCGTGGAGAAACAACATTATTTTTTGTGGAGCCTATATCATTTTTATTGCTTTTTTTATTATTATTTTTATTATTTTTTTTTTTTTATCCATGGCTCTCCGTCTTGAAATCCAAGATACCTTTGGGCCTTTTTTTTTTTTTTTTACTCTTCTATTGCTACTTGAGAAGAGCAAGTTTAATATACGAGCGGTAATTCAAAAAAAAAAAAAAAAAAAAAAAAAAAAAAAAAAAAAAAAAAAAACAACAACAACAACAGTGACAAAAGCGATCCACTCTCGTCATATCCTCCATCTTTTCTATTTCAAGTTGATCTCAATCATCATTAAATTGCATTGTTGATACTAGTTCCGTGGGTATAACTTGGTTTCTCATGGAAGACGGGTTTGAAAATATGATCTGAGTGATGACCTCGATCTTCTCCTAGAATTTTAATTTAAAAAAAAAAAAAACAATAACAGTCTTATTTTCTCAAGAAATTATTCACTAAATCACGTATATCATATTATTGTGTTTATGTGATACATCAACCCAACAAAAAAAATTTGGATATTTTATTCAAGTCATCTTTTTGTTTCATATTTCTTTTTGCTAATAGATCATATTAATTATCAAGTCAAAATCACCATAATTATCTCATCTAAAAGCCCCTATCTTAATCAATTAAGTTTAAACAAATGCTGAACTTTTCTATTAGGGAAATGAACTAAATACATAATTTATATGTGATAAGGAAATAAATAGTGTATATATATATTTTTGAATGATAGTAATTAATAGCATGTTTGTATTTCTATTTAAGATAAATTAGTGTTTTCCATTTTTATCGTTTTTGTTGCTTAAATTGGGAATCAATAAGATTTCTCCCTCCTCAATTCAGCCATCGTCCTTTGAGTGCATTCTTCTCCGGCGCCGGCGAGGGATTTCCGTCACCGTCTCCATCGTCAAGTCCGTGCTTTTCTATCCAGATTTGACAGATCGCAATACATGGAAGAGTGGTCGCGATCAACGCCGGCGATTCTGGCTTGACGACGAGGTTTGGCAAGCATGTGAGCGCCGCCTTCGTCGATGATGGTGATAATGTGTGGCCGACAATGACGACGGCGATGGAATCCGTTCTTCTCCGGCTCCGGCAAGGCATAAGCAACGGCAAAAAATAGGCACGGCTCTTGAGGGGGGAGAGAGAGAGGAGGAGGAGGAGGATGAGAGAGAATGGATGAGTTTCACCGTGTATTTTTGGGTTTTGATGAGCCAAAAACTTGGTTTGACTTTTAGGATTTGTTAAACATATTAACTTAATTTTAATTAAATTATATTTTTTTATTAGATTTTTTTAATTAATAAAAAAATTAAAAAAAATTAATTTTTAAAAAGTTAAATCAATTCTTTAAGAAATGTTAGATTGCAGGAGGTTTTGTGATCAGGAAGATGAAGAATGATGTGTTTCACTTACTCTTTGGGAATGAGAAGGAGAGGAGGAGAATTCTTGAGATGGAACCATGGATATTTGATAATATCTGGTAGTGTTGAAGGAGGTTAATGGCGATGATGTTCCTAATGGGAATGGATGGTGCTTTAACTCCGTTTTGGGTTCAAGCTCATAATCTTCCAATCAAAGGGGTAACAAAGAAAACTGGGATGATGATTGGCAATGCGACGGGAGTGGCGGTACGTGTCTGGAAAGATAAAAACGGTTGTTGCAGTGGGAGTTTCCATCATGTGAGGGCTTTGATTGTTGTCTCCAAGCCCGATTCGAAGGGTGGTTGGGCAGAACTGAAGTTTGAGAGAATTCCAAATTTCTGCAATCTGTGTGGCCGGATTGGGCATGTAGCGACTGAATGGTCGGAGCCAGTTGCCGAAGACATGAATGAATCGGGTAATTTCCAATATGGTGATGGGCTTAAGGCGGCTAGTTTTTATGGACATAGCTATGGCAATGTTGGGAATGCGAGGAGAGGGGGAGGCCATCATAGATTGGGATCAGATGCTAATCGGAATCATGCAGGGTAGGCATCGTAGAGAGGAGGACTATGGCGGCGCTGCGCTCCTAGATCGGATTCTAGTTGTGCTAAGGGGGTTTTTCCGGCCAAAACCACTGGATAGGAATCAACGGCATTCTGAAACTGTAAGCATTGATGTGGAAAGTGATTTGCAGGATTATGCCGGCGCAATTGAAGGAGTTTCCGTTCCAAGAGCAGATTTTTTGGGGGGAAACAATCGGAATTAAATGTGATTTCAAATTTTAAATCACTCTGATGTACTTGGCTATGTTGGAGATGGGTCAAAATTAGTGGGAAGTTGACATGGCGGCAAAGGATAAAAGGGAGTGGAATTTTTAGTGAGTCATATATTGTGGTAGTGCCTCTAAATCACGTGATCTCATTAAAACTTTGAAGGGCCTCGTGCATGTGCAAAAATGAATGGTCTCTTTTCCATTGCTAAAACTACCAACGTGGGCTTTCAATTGCTAAGAAGGTGGAGGAGAAAAGAGTGGTCTCTTTTCAATTTGAGGCAGATGCTAATGCGGCAATCGGAGATCAAAGCAAGACCAATATTCGAGCGTGGAAGAAACAAGCTAGGAAGAATGTGATTGTTAATAGGACAGACAACAACATTGCTACCGGAACGGTGCAACGGAAAAATCAGGTATCCCTTTTCTCTGATGAGGGTGAAGCTGATGATAAAAGAATTTGTTTGACTCTAGGCGAGTGTACAAATATTGAGAGATCGGCGGAGGTTGCTCTGCAACCCCACCGGGAATTATGAATCTCGTTTGTTCGAAGAATTATGAATCTCGTTTGTTGGAACGTTCGGGGATTAGGGAACACCCCTGCGTTCGACAAACTACGGATGCTTATACGTAGAACTTCCCCCTCTATTATCTTCTTAATGGAGACTAGGCTATTTGGTGTGGCGGCAGAGTCTGTGTGGAGTCAACTCGGTTTCGAAAATGGTTTTCATGTGAATTACGAAGGTAGATGTGGTGGTCTAATTCTCCTTTGGAACTCCGAGGTTGGTGTCCAAATTCAGAGTTACGTTGATTCTTTAGTTCGGGGGCGGATGGTGTGCTTTGGCGTTTTACAGGTTTTTATGGTGATCCTATTTGTAGTGATCGACACCATTCATGGAGTTTGATTCGGAGACTGCATGAACTTTTCTTTATTCCTTGGGTAATAGGAGGAGATTTTAATGAGATATTCTACTTTTCTGAGAAAAGTGGTGGTAGTGATCATACACATATGCGAGTATGTATTTTCGGGAAGTCATGGACAAGTGTAGCCTTTTTGATCTTGGTTTTGAAGGTCCAGCCTTTACATGGGATAAAGGAATGGATGAAGTTTGGAATGTCTAGGAGCGGCTTGATCGTTATGTGAGTTCGGATGATTAGTGAAATAGATTCCCAAGTCATAAAGTCTATCCCTTAGACTTCTTTGGGTCAGATCATCGGGCCATTCAGAGCTTGTGGGCTCGGCTCGGACTGGTCAGGGTCCAAAGAAATGTTAGAGGTTCAACTTTGAACCTATGTGGATGACGGTTGGTTGTTTTGATGAGATGCTAGGGCAATATTGGTGGCACAAAAGTGTAGAGGGCCGTGGTTAGAGGTGGTTGGTAAAATTGAAAAATTGTGCCGAGTACTTGAAATTGTGGGGATCCAAGACATTTGGGAACATTAGTAGAAAGATTAAAGATGTCTAGAAGGAGTTAGAGGACTTAAACAAATGCCCGCGGCGGGGTGAGGTGAGATCCAGAATTAGGCAGGTGGAAAATGAGCTCAATCGGCTTCTGGCGCTAGATGAGTATTATTTGTCGTCAAAGAGCCCGTGTGGAATGGCTTAGGAGTGGTGATTGGAATATGAAAATTTTCCATTCAAAAGTGTCAAAACATTTCAAGAAGAACAGAATTTGCCGGTTAGAAAATCCTAGTGGGAGTTGGATTATGAAAGATAAGGACATCACTAAGGAAGTTAATTGAATGTTATTTTAATGATATGTTCCAAACCATCGCCAACTTGTCTAGAGTTATACATAGTATTGGGTCTAGTGTGTCGAAGGAGATGAGGCCAATAATTGGATAGTCCCTTCACTAGGGAAGAGGTTAAAAAAAGCTCTTTTCAGTATAGGTCCAACAAAAGCTCCAAGTCCAAATGGATTTCATGCACTTTTTTTTCAAAAGAATTGGGAGTTGATGGGTAGCGACTTGACGGCAGTTTGCTTGGGGGTCCTGAATGGTGGGCAATCGGTTCAAGTGTTAAATACAACACATGTGGTTCTTATTCCAAAAATTAAGAATCCTAAGAGAGTGGCCGACTTCGACCGATTAACTTGTGCAATATTACATATAAGATTATCACTAAGGTGTTAGCTAATCGACTCAAATTATTTCTTGCAAAGATTTTTTCTCAAGAGCAGAGTACTTTTATTTCAGGGGCAATTAATAATGGATACTGTTATAGTAGCTTTTGAGGTTATGCACTATATTACGAGGAAGGTGGGTAGGAAAAGAGGTTTGATGGGCATAAAACTCGACATGAGTAAAGCCTATGATCGAATTGAATGGACTTTCCTTGAGGGAGTTATGCGAAAGATAGGCTTTAGTGATCGATGGGTTGACTTGATTATGGATTGTGTATCCACAACCAAAACTCTCGTTCATTATTAATGAGAGTGTGGAAGGGTATGTCATTCCCAAGAGAGGGCTTCGTCAGGGTCGTCCAATCTCGCCATACCTATTTCTACTTTGTGCTGAGGGTCTATCGACTATGATCAAGGCTACGGAAGTTGATGGCAGACTTTATGGGATTGTTGTGGCTAGAAGAGCACCCATGGTGAGTCATTTGTTTTTTAGCTGATGATTCCATTATTTTTGGAAAGGCCAATTTGAGAAGTTGTCAAACAATTGTGAGGATTTGAATAGTTATGCTTTGGTTTCGGGTTAAGTGATTAATTTTTCAAAATTCTTGATCACCTTTGGTCCCAACATTATGGAGGAGGTTCGGGGGGAGATTTGTAGTAAGCTTGGTTTGGTGGATAGTAGCCAAGTTCATGATAGGTATTTGGGCCTACCATCTTTTGTGAGTCGCAACAAGAGGAGTGTCTTTAATGCAGTTGAGAGGCGAGTCATGAAGTGTCTACAAATATGGAAGAGGAAAATTTTCTCCATTAGGAGACTTGAAATTCTCATTAAGGCAGTTGCCCAAGCTACTGCCACATATACGATGAATGTGTTTCGAGTTCCTGCTTCACTTTACCAAGAAATTCAGTCATTGGTTACTCGATTTTGGTGGGTGGCTCTGATGAGGATAGGAAGATTCATTGGCTTAGACAGGAGAAGCTATCTCAACCAAAAAATAAAGGAGGTATATTAGTAATTTTAATAAGCCACTGGAGGCCAAATAAGGTTGGCATATTCTTAAGGCCCCAGATTCCCTTATGGGAAAAGAATTGAAAGTTAAAGTATTTTTATAATTGCTCTTTTCTGGATGCTAGAATTAGTGCGAATGCATCCTATAATTGGCAATCAATTATGTGGGGGAGGGACTTATTGGCCTTAGGTGTTAAGTGGAGAATTGGCAATAGAAGCAATGTTGGAGTTTTTTCAGAACCGTGGCTCCCCTAACCTCATAGTTTTAAACTCATTACAAGTGTTCTTAGGGGGTGCATCAAATTGGAAGGTGGTAGACCTAATCCAAAATAGGCAATGGGATTGTGAACTTATTTCTTAGTCTTTCTTGTCAATGGACAGCGAGATGATTTTGAGCATTCCTTTGGAGAGATCCAATTGTCCTAAAAACTTGATTTGGCATTGTGATTCATGTGGTCTATACACTGTGCATTCAGGATATTGGTGGCTATGGAGGCTAAAGGATTGGAGGGCTCATCTAATGTAGTGGTTAGTAAGGCTTGGTGGGAAAAACTTTGGAGTTTGAAATTACCAAGCAAGGTAAAATTCTTCTTATGGCGGGCTTTCCATGGAGTCTTCCCCTATTTGTTGTTCTTAATAAAAGGAGTGTGAAATGTTTGAAAGAATATACACGGTGTTGCGAAGGGGTTGAGTCAGTTTGGCATAGCTTGTGGGAGTGTCCAAGCGCTAGGGAGGTTTGGGATTCTTTTGTCCTCTGGTCCAAGTTGAGATGTTCCTTAGCTGTTTCATTTGCTAGGCTTTGTTTAAAGTTCTCCAAGAAAGGGTCAGGAGAGGAGCTAGAAATTTTTACTAGTATGGCTTAGGCTATTTGGAGGGTGAGCAATATGTGGGTTCATTCCAATCACGTATTTGATGCTCGGAGTGTGATGGAGCTGGCAGGTAGCATGTTGAAGCAATGTTTCAGTCTTGAAGTTCCAGTGGTTAGTTCGCCCATTGTTGATAATCAAATAAGGTGGAAAAACCAATAGATGGCTCTTTGAAACTAAATGTAGATGCCTCAGTATGCATTGGAAAGGAAGAGGTTGGCATTGAGGCTCTAATTAGAGATTCTGAGGGTATGGTAGTTGCTGGTTTTACGAGACGCGTGACTGGATTCTTCTCGCCCCATACTACCGAATGTCTTGCTCTTCGGGAAGACCTCTCTTTTGCTCAGAATTTGAATTTGTAGATTGAGAGAGCTGAAATGCATGTAGTGCGTTTGGCTTCTGAGGTACAAAAGTCGTCATCAAATTACTGATATTGTTGAGTTGTCTAGATATGATGTTTTTAAATACTGTTTTTATGTTCTAGAGGAGCAAATGGTGTGGCTTACACCCTTGTTACCTCAGCACTTAAATCTTTCTTTGGAATGTAGTTTTGTGGACTATTGTCCTTTGTTGATTGCCTCATCAGTTTTGACTGATTTAACTTAGATAATGTAATCTAAAATTCTCCTAAAAAAAAGAAGTCAACCAACTTCAACTAACAATACAAACATATGCTTAATAAGCTATTTATTATCCTTTCTAATCATTTTATTATATTATTTTCTATAACCTACGTAATACATGCGATTTCCCTCTATCTCCCCCTTGTTTTTTTTGTTATCATTTTATACACAATGGGCCAATTTGCACAAAGAATGGGCCGTAGTCTCCTTGGGGTTGCTACATTTACCATTGCGAGCCGTCCAAGGGTCACGGGCTGCCTCCAGCGGAAAACCATATTCAGCCACTTGGAAAATTAATTATTATGGAACAACGACATTAAAATCCAAAAATAATTAAATTAGAAAGAAATGCAGTCGATATCTGCTCCTCCATTGCCCAATTGCTGCAACCCAATTCCAAATCATTTCCACTTCCACCATCCCCACCTCAAGAAAAAGCTGACCACCACCACCATCCTAAGATCCTTCCCCAACAGGAACCAATCTCACTACTCCACATCCCCATCTGCAATCACTCTCTCTCAAGCACACAGCTGCAGCAAACACCTAGACAGGTTCAACAACAGAAGCAGCGAATTCGACCCATATCACAGCCACCCAGTTCTTCTCCAGTTTTTCTCCTCCACCGGCGGCAACCCATCCGATAAACAAAACCCAGAAGCTCAAAGCGGAGAAAAAGAAGAAGAACAGGGAGACGGCGATACCAAGAACGCCAAGCGACTTTTCACAAACATGTGGTGGGCGGACTTGAAAGCCGCATTGGGACAGCGGTTTAACTCTGGCGCCATCGTTTGCTTCGTGGGGGTGGTCTTCAAAGACCGTCACTTGGCTCTCCCCCACGTCGCCGTGCCCGACATAAGGTACATTGATTGGCCGGAGCTGCGGAGGAGGGGGTTTAAGGGCGTTGTGTTTGATAAGGATAATACTCTCACTGCGCCTTACTCGTTGAAGCTTTGGGGTCCTCTCGCGCCTTCGCTTGAGCAGTGTAAATCCGTCTTTGGTCCCAACATCGCTGTGTTCAGTAACTCTGCTGGTAATTTTGACACATTTTTTGTTGAAATAAGAATTAGACGCAAACACATGAGTAGAAAGTCTAAAATGTCTATAGTTAGGTCGGTTCGCATGCTAACTCTGCATCGTGGAATAAGTCGTTATTGTTGTTGTTGTTGTTTTTGGTCTGGTTTGCCAATGTCTTTGTGTTGATGTCTTTTTAATAGGGCTATTTGAGTATGATCATGATGGTTCAAAAGCTAGGGTGCTCGAGGGGGCTATTGGAATTAAAGTCATAAGGCACAGTGAGTATTTCGTTCTCAATTTTGAGCTTTGAATTTGCCGCAAGCAAGTTTTGCATTATGTCCGGTATTGAAGGCCAAGCGTGCTCGAAAGCGATGACTTTTCGCCTAGCATTTATGTGGTTGTTCTAATGTCACCCTCTAGGAGTGAAGAAACCAGCTGGATCGGCTGAAGAAATTGAAAACCACTTCGGCTGTGAATCATCTGAACTTATTATGGTATAATGTTTATGAGAATCAAAGAGTTCTTTAACTGTTAATTGCAGTTCTTTTGTTTTGGATTAGTCTAATAGCATAGTTGTTTTTGTGACAGGTGGGTGATCGGCCCTTAACTGACATCGTTTATGGGAATATGAATGGTTTTCTTTCGGTTTTGACTGAGCCTTTGAGCCTTGCGGGGGAACCATTCATTGTTAGGCAGGTTGGTTTATTCTTTATGCTGATTGCTAGTGAAAAATGTGCCATTGTTCACCAACATCTACTATTTTACTCTCTGCACACAGAAATAATTGAAAATGTTTGCCCTATTGCTATTTGGATTGCCCATTGGTATTTTCCAGTAGGAGTTTTTTATAAATCAATGTAGTGCTGGTTGTTTTCTTATGAATAGGATTAATATTATTATTATTATTATTATTATTTATATAATTCTTATTGTTAGCAGCAAGCTTCTTCGAAGCAGTTATACTTAATTTGCCTATCGGGCTAGTCAATTGTAGTTTTGTTTTAGATTGGAAATAAGATCATTGGTTGTTATGCTTGATGGCTCCTGTAATTCTTGGCTTTCATGCTGCAGCTTGTTCTCATAAAGTCATTTCTATTCTGTTTCTTTTAACTTTTCTGTTGTTTTCTTCAACCATCCCTTACTGTTACCATCCAGCTTCATCAAAACCGTTATGCTTTAATTTGTGTACTTGACTAGACTAGCCAATTGCAGTTTTGTTTACGAATTGGAAACATGACACTTCTCTGTTTTATGCTCGATGGCTCACTTCTCTGTTTTACGCTTGATGGCTTCTGTAACTAGTTGCTTTAATGCTATGTTTTATTGTCTTAGCGTGCTTCTGTAGGTTTTTTTCTCATAAATTCATTTCTGTTCTCTCTGTTTTTTTATTTCTCCATCTCAGTTTTCTGTTTTTGACACGCTCTAGGTGTGTTTGCCTTTTCTGTTCCGCTTGATAATCTACTTTTAGCTTATGTATGGAGCTGATCCTACTCCGGGTGATGTGATTCTACTAGAAAAATAATATATTGGATTTTTGTTTCTTGAAGTGAAACATTATGGGCTATCATCCATTTTCAATCCTTCCATTATTGATGGCTTTATTGACATCAAAATTTATTGTGAATAAAAAATAACATTCAAGGGCACTTTATAAGGTCACTGGTTAGACATACAAGTGGTGGATGAGGATAAAATTAACGTTCTAAGAAAATTGGTCCGTACAACTATTTGAGAATGTTACCGTGTATTATAAACTACTTGTATGTTATCATGTATTATAAACTACTTCCTTTTAAATAGAAAATTGATAAATTTGTATTTAGGAACAACACAGAGAAGGAACTACTTTGTTGAAGACTGGGAGGATACTGTAAGACCACCAAAGTGCTTTATAAACTGAGCTAAGAGCTAAATACCATAAACATTACCCTTTCGTTTGCTATTCTTATTCAGAGAAATTGGTATATATCTAAGACTCATTCAGAAAGGATTACCGCTTCCCTTAGGATGACTGTAACAAGCTGGATTTAGCATACGAAATTAATTGCAAATGAAACTGTTATGAACCATTGTCTATATCTGATAGAAAATGCTGATTTACTGCATTAATGTGTACATTATAGCTTTCAAACTTTTTGACGCATCCTTGAAGGGGACCGAATATGTTACTCCGCGTATTACAAATCAGCCACACTCACCAATAGTGCATTATATGGCGCATCTAGTTGCATCTAGAGTAGGCAGCAAAAGAGATGTTATACTGCTCGGTTGTTGGGATTTGGTTAGCATAAGATAATGCATGAACAAAGAAACTGCATGGCTTTCTAGAAGAATATGTTCAACTTTATCTGATCAAGGAGCTTGAAGTTGGGCGGTTGAGACAATTTTTAGGACTTAATTTTGGCATTATTACATGAAAACATGCGGTAGTGGATGGTTTTCCGAAATGAATCTCGTTTGGTTGGATGTTTTGTGTGTATACTATGAACTTTTATAATCCCTTATATTGATCTGATATTTGACTGATGCCAATTGCAGGTGAGAAAACTAGAAACAGCCCTGGTCAGACGTTGGTCCGGGAGAGGGTTGAAGCCAAAAAGTCACAGGCTATTGCCAGATGGCAAGCAGTGTGTGATAGATCCACCAAATGTATAGAAGTACCATAGATTTATGCAAAAGCAGAGATTCGTTAAGATTTTTTTGTTACAATTCTTTCATTCTAGGATACGGCAGGAAATGAAGCTACCCATTTTTTGTATCCGTTTTACATTCCAGTTACTCGTAATGTCTAACCAAAATCTGGTTACAAGCTTTAGGGATAATTAGTTAGAGAAGTAGAGCAAATGGAAATCACATTATAGTGTTATATTCGAATTCTGCATACTTCTCAAATGGAATTTTGAGGACCTAAAAGGTGACGAAGCTTCCAAGTGTTATCTTCTTTCTTTGGCCAGTAGCAAATTTGGACAAGGAATGTGCATGGTTAAGGGTTTTGAAATGGGATTTCATTTGCAGACCTTTCAAGAATACTTTTCAAGAATTTCATATTAACGGTATTAAAGGCGTGTAAAATTTTGTCACAGGTATGCCAACTTCCAGGAATTTATTAGCAAGCTCGTTTCCTTCCTCTCGGCAAACTTGTTCCAAAAGTGGGGAAAGATGAAACGAAAGTCGTTTCTTTTGACTAAAATTTCCTTAAACCGGTTTATGTTTCCTCCTTTAGGCAAGGCTTAAAAAGTCCCCAACTAATGTGGTACAAAGAAACTCAATTTCAACAACTAGTCTTGTCTAAAAAATTAATAAATAAAAGACACAGCAACTAGTCTTATCTAAAAAATTAATAAATAAAAGACACTCATCGTCTTCATTTAGCCTCATTTTTGAAATTTATTGGGATCATGAAACCCTCACTCGGTGTTACTTTCAGTATCTGCTGTTGGGATTATTGAACAAAAAGGAAAAAGGAAATCAGTCTATGTTCTCGTTAACAATAACCTTTGACGGGTATGAGAGAGAGTCATTAAGGCCTTGTTTGATGAATCAACTTCACTCAAATTAAACTGTATTTTTTCATCTCAATTTTTGTTTTTTTTTTTTTTTTTTTCTGAAAAGTCAACAAAGTTTTTAACTATTTTTTAAAAAGTCAACTCAATTCAAACTTAAAAATTTCATTTCATCTCAAACTCAACTCATTCATCAAACAGAGCCTAAATGATTGTTCTTTATCACTATGCCGTCATATCCAATGGTTGCAACTTGAATACTTGGTCACAGATCATTAAAATAAATACCTCCTACGTAACCTATTTGTATCGTCACTGTTCAAATGTATAATATGCTTGGGTCTACGTCGCAAAGAAGTGAACGACAAGTCATTGACTCATGGGGATCAAGTTTGAGCTTTGAGGTGCATATTTCTTAAAAAGGTCATCGGATAATTCATTAGATACAGTTCTCCCACCAAACCAGACCCAAATCAAGGACAACATATGACGAAAACTTGTTCTTGCAACTCATGATCATGGCGTGCCGAGTGGAGAAACCATGTCTGTGCTATACTTTTTCACTTCAAATCATCACAATTAAGATTTTCCTCTTGTGGGTTTGTACTTCCAAAGTTGGTACTTTGGCAACTTCAGTTTCAGATGAAAGTAGAGGAGGAGAAGAAGCAGAGGCTCTCATGACATGGAAGACCAACCTCGACAACCGAAGCCAATCTCTCTTGTCATCATGGGCTGGAAACAATCCATGCAATTGGGATGGAATTGCCTGTGACAATTTTAGCACTATCAGACATGTGAATCTCACAGGCCTTGGTTTAAGAGGTACACTTTCCAGTTTCAGCTTCTCATCCTTTCCCGGTCTCCTAACTCTTAATCTCGGTAACAATTCACTTTACGGAGCCATTCCGCCGTCTATATCGAATTTGTCTAATCTCATACAACTTGATTTGTCTGCCAATCAACTTTTTGGAAGAATCCCATCTGAGATAGGCCTTCTGACCAGACTTCAAACCCTCTTTCTCGACAAAAATGGCCTTAACGAATCCATTCCGCGGGAAATTGGAATGTTGAGTAACTTAACCTTTCTTTCCCTTCTTAACAATAAGCTTTCGGGACAAATCCCTGAAGAAATAGGTATGCTGAGGTCTATTCGTGTGCTTGAGCTGTCAAACAACGGTCTCACTGGTTCAATTCCTTCATCTATAGGAGACCTGGCCAACTTAACGAAACTAGCCTTTGTTAGCAACTACTTGTCTGGACCAATTCCTTCTAGTATAGGCAACTTGACGAAGCTAACCGAATTGTACCTTATGCATAATGTACTATCTGGTGTTATCCCCCCAGAAGTCGGAAAGCTAAAGTATCTCAGTCTTGTGGGTTTGGTTGGTAACGATTTAAATGGTTCATTCCTCTGGAAATGAACAATCTTACATACTTGAGGTATTTGTGGCTGAGTAACAACAGGCTATCCGGTGATCTTCCTGATAATGTCTGCAATGGTTTGTTGCTTGAAACGCTTACAGCACATGACAATTACTTGACAGGGCCGATTCCCAAGAGTTTGAGAAACTGTACGAGCCTTGTTAGAGTGAGATTAGAAAGAAATCAGCTTCAAGGAAACATTTCAGAACAGCTTGGCGTGTACCCGCATTTAGATTACATGGATTTGAGTTACAACAATCTCTATGGAGAGCTTTCTCATAAATGGGGTCAGAGCCAAAGCTTACAAAGTTTGAAAATCTCCAACAACAGAATTTCTGGGGAAATTCCTTCTCAACTTGGAGAAGCAGTTCAGCTACATGTACTTGACCTCTCCTCAAATCGTCTGGTCGGCGCAATTCCAAAGGAGCTTGGGAAGATGATGTCGTTGTTTGATCTTAACCTGGCTGGCAATAAACTCATTGGCAGTGTTCCTCAAGAAGTTGGAATGCTATTGAACCTTGTACATCTTAATTTAGCAGCAAACAATCTGAGTGGTACGATTCCAGACCTCGTTGGGGGTTTAAAGATGTTGAGCTTGAACTTAAGCAAAAATGAATTCTCTGCAGTGATCCCTTCTACAATCGGCACCATAAAATCTCTAGAAGTACTCGATCTTAGTCATAATTTGCTCACGGGGGAGATACCACCACAGCTTGGTGAATTGAGAAGCTTAGAAGTATTAAATCTCTCTCATAATGAGCTCTCTGGTTCAATACCATCCCGTTTTGATGAAATGGTAAGCTTGACAGCTGTTGACATGTCATCTAATCATTTAGAGGGTCCTATACCAGACAACAAAGCCTTCTATCAATTTGGAGCGTTCGGAGATAATAAAGGATTGTGCGGTAACGCCACTGGTTTGGAGCTTTGTTCATCTACGAAAAGAGACGGAGAAAAGGGTATTGATTCTGTCATTTTGGTCATAGTCATTGTTTTAGGCCCTTTGTTCCTTCTATTGGTTGTAGGAGTGATTCTCTATTTTCTCCGTGCTCGTAACATCTTGAGGAGAAGCTGAACATGGAAAGACAGTCGCCAAATGATAATTTATTTGTGGTGTGGAGTTATGACGGGAAAATGGCTTACAACAACATCATTGAAGCAACAGAAAATTTCCACCCCAAACATTGGTAGGAGAAGGAGGCCATGCTAGTGTTTACAAAGCGGAACTACAAACAGGTCAGGTTGTTGCGGTGAAGAAACTTGACACCCTGGAGGATGCCCGGGTAGCAGAACTAAAGGCTTTCGAAAGCGAGATTCGTGCCCTTTCGGAGATCAGACACCGCAACATTGTGAAGCTTTATGGATATTGTTGGAGTCCACACCATTCATTCTTGGTTTATGAGTTCCTAGAAGGAGGAGCTTGGAGAACATGCTAAGGATGACAAGGCGGCGATCGAGTTTGGATGGAATGAGAGGTTAAAACTTGTTAAGAGTGTGGCTGATGCTTTGTCTTACATGCACCATGATTGCTCCCTTCCAATAGTTCATCGAGACGTATCCAGTAAGAACATCTTGCTGGATTCAGATCATGAGGCTTACGTTTCTGATTTCGGCACAGCAAGGCTTTTAAAGCCGAGTTCTTCAAGTTGGACTTCTTTCGCAGGCACGCTTGGATACACTGCTCCGGGTAGATTATTCCAACTTGAATTTTCAATAATGTTTTATGTATAATCTTGATTCCACATCCAGTTGAAATTATTTCTCTTCATTAAAATAGCCCTTTTCACTACTATTCTGCATGAGAAACTAGCTGGTTAGTGAACAACATTAAGGCGAACATAACTAGAGTTTTTCCAGTATACGTTTTCCAGGCTTCAATTTAAACACTTCTAGTAGTGAATATTAATCACATTTCTTTCCCTTTTTTTTTTTTTTTTTTCCAGAACTTGCATACACATTAGAAGTTACCGAGAAATGTGATGTTTATAGCTTTGGGGTGGTATCATTGGAAGTGATCATGGGAAACCATCCGGGGGATCTGATCTCATTTCTTCTTCTTTATCGCCGTCAATACCACAAACCGGCCACAATTTACTACTCAAGGATGTGTTGGACCAACGTATTTCATCGCCAATAGACCAATTTGCAGAAGAAGTTGTCTTTGTTGCAAAGCTTGCATTTGGTTGCTTGAGAATCGATCCACATTCTCGACCAACAATGAGACAAGTTTCGCAGGATCTATCAGCTCGAAGACCTCATTTACGAAAGATGTTTGACAGGATCACTTTGAATGAGGTAATTCACAGTGCTTGATTTGCTGAGAACGTAAATCCTATTATGTGAAGTTCTGCTTATTATTCAAACTATTCACTTTGATATTCTGTATTTTGGATCAATGTACAAGTAGTTATATACGTATACATATTGAAATCATGTATATAAGCACAACACTTTATTTGAAACTCAAGTATATTTAGTCGTCGAAACTTTATTCAAAAGAAGGGGAAAGAATAGGGTTACAGACCAAAAAAAAGAATCATCGCAAAGATGCTGAAATACAAACTGATGCTGCCAACTTGAAGAGCTAGTTAATATATCTATATATATATATATATATATTAATGTATTAATATATATCTTTTTGTATATATACTGAAAAATGGGCCACCATTTTACGACTTTCATTTTTGGTTGTGAACTTGATCACATCTTTGGGGAAATTTTGATGGGCATTCCATGAGAGGGGAATGGAAGGGGGTCCATGGTGATATTCTCATCGGGATAGAGCAAAGACCAGTCGTAGCGTGTAACGACGAGATGCACGAAAATGAGAGTTGTTAACTTAGCCAGTTGGTAGCCTGCACAGACTCTTGGCCCTCCTCCAAATGGAAGAAAAACATAAGGCGGGACAGGCTCCTCAAACCGACTAGGATTGAAACTCAAAGGATCTTCGAAATACTCTGCACTGTAATGTGTTCCATATGCCGTCCACAGCACCTGCGCATGACAAAAATAAGTTGATCAAATCTTGTGTTTCAAAATTTTTTTTGAGTAGATAGACAGCTGAGATTGTTTGGGCGTTTTGGTCACGTTACATCAAAAGTCAACAAAGTTGGGTAAGCGGGTGTTGACGCAAAATGTTTTGGTAGAATTGTATGTAACTTAGGTAAAAGACAGAGGGTGTCAGTGTAGTTCTCTATTTTAACCTTGTCTAGTTTCGAAGACAAAAGAAGTTGCTACTACTTTATGATCTCATCTATGAATAAAAGAAAAAGGAAAAAAAAAAAAAAGTAAAAAAGAAAAGGAGAACAAAGATTGATATGCACCTTCCATCCTTTGGGAATGGTGAATCCTTCAAATTCAATGTCAACAATTGCTTTCCTGAAAGAGCCAAAGATGGGAGGGAAGAGTCTCATGCTTTCTCGAGCAACTTGCCAGCTATACTTCATTTTCTTCAAGTCATCCAATGTCAAATTCTCTCCCGGTCTTTTTCCCGTCATTATATTAACGTGTTCTGCAAGAATTAAAAAAAAAAAAAAAAGAAAAAAAGAAAAAAGAAAAAAGAGATCGGTTATAAGTTGGTCCAATTGTTATTTCCACAGAAAATAGAGTTAGCTTTTCCTGTTGATGGTGACAGAGAGCTTGCCTTGAAGTAACTGGGCATGGCAGTTTGGGTGCTGAGCCAACATCCTGAATGTCATGGCAATGGCAAAAGAAGTTGTGTCGTGAGCTGCAAAAACCAGCAAAACTACGTTATCGACAACCTCCTCTTCGCTGATATCCCCTCGAATCAACCCAGCAACTAAACGGGACAATAACATCCCTCCTCGCTCTTTTTCTTGCATCCTTCCACAACCTTCCATTTGTTGCCTCTTCTCCCTCACTACTTCAACAATCATCCTATGTATCTCCGACCGTGCTTTCTTTGCTCTTGAGAATTTGGACCCCGGAAACTGAATAGCCTGCGTGAAAACTCCTTCCAAAATCCTCTCAAAAGTCTCCAACATTCCCTCCTGCACATTGATCCCCAACAAGCACTCAAACACAATTGTGAATGTCATGGTTTTCGTGGAACGGTAGAGGCTTATCTCTTCTTGGCCGTTCCACTTTTGGCCTAAATGTGACAGAATGGAGCTATAGATCTTCGGAACTAGAGTTTCAAGCCCTGCATCCCCAAATGTCGTGCTTATTATCCCTCGGAGGCAACGATGTCTCTCTCCTTGTTTTTCCATGATCGAGTTCTTCCCCATGAGCTGAACCGACGCTGAAGGCCACGAGCTTACCACCATCTTGAACTCATTGGACAGAATGAACCTGTTGGCATTTGCTCCGTTCACAATCACTGTCGGAGATCCCATCAGGCGTGTTTTGAAGACTTTTCCATGTTTTGTGATCCGGGGTTGAATGAACTCCTCGAACAACCGGTTTCTTTTTTGCGCTTTGTAAAACTCCCAGGTTTCACCGATCCAAGGAAGTCCCATGTTGCCCGGTGGTAGTCTCTTCTTGTTTCTGTCATTGCCAAGCTTGAAGCAAATGAAAAAAACTATAGTTGTTGCTAGAATAGCGAACAAACCAATCAGAACTTGGATGAGTTCTTTATCCATTGGTGAAAATGTGAGGAGAAATTGAAAGAAAAGTTGATGTAGAATGTAGTTTCTTATCAGGTGGGTTGTTGCTATATACCCAAGAATCCCCAATAAAGTCAGATCATGTTTTGATGCATCTAGAAAAAGTCAACCAATCATGAGGCAATGAGACAATCCTTACATCACAATTATCATCGACTTACAGCCTTAAGTTGATTGGAAAAACAAAAAAGTAGAAAAAATAAAACTCCCTAAGTTTTGGGGGGGTATTAAAACAGCTATCTTTCGGTTCTTTGCATGTGCTTTATGTTGCAATAAATGTCTTATCATTCCCCAAAGGTATCTTGTGTAAACAAGATATATTTCCAAGATTATCTACAATGTCCACCTTCCTCATAAGTCAATGTTAGGATTTTTTTTTTTTTTTTTAAATTAAAAGAGTCAGCACAGATGAATCCCAAGAAATCTGGGGACTCCCACTACTCTTTTGGGAAATCATTAATTTCTTTTATTTTGGAAGTTAGAAGTTTCACACGATGGAATCTTTTTTCCTTTTCTCACGGCTGCTCATGAGTCATGACCATTGCAAGAATAAGATAAGCAGGAAGTGAAAAGATCTACCTTGGAAATGCAAAAATATATGGCAATGTTTTGTTTATATGCTATAACATGTGGGTTCTTTTTTTTTTTTTTTTTTTTTTTTTTCCTTCTAGAATGCTAAAAGATGTGGTGGTTATTCGAAGAAGAATATTAGAAGATTGAACATGATAAACAGGAATATTACAAGATTTGTTTCTTCGTTTTTTTTTTTTTTTAATAAATAAAACAGGCCAACTACATGTGCATCAATTGATAGTATGATCATAGTTGGTCTAATTATTTATGTCATACAAGAGTAATAGTTTCGCTTTGTATGGAAGTGATCTTTAGAACCAGTCAAAACAAGTTACAAATAAGAAATTTATGTCTTTTTTCTGGCGTCGATTAGTTTGTTGGATTCTCATTTTTCATTTTCAATTAAAAAAATCCAGTCTTCAGCATAAATATATCCCTTTCATTTTCGATGTCGGGGTTTATGTCCGTTTCTTAACGATACAAAACAAAAGGCTTTATTTTCTTCAAGTTCTCTAAGATAAACCCATATAATCTCTGTAGTTTATATGAACAAGGAATATATTTCGTACTTTCAACCTTCATTGAAGCAATCCAATGGTTCAAATTTTATTCTTTTTTCACATTACTCAAATCTAATTATTCAAGCTTAGTCCAGATATCATATTTTTTTTTCGTAAATAGTACATATTTATTCTTTCACATCTCATATATTAATTAGTATTTTTTCTCTCTCTCACTCTCTTATTATTTATTTATTTATTTTTATTTTTAACTTCTTGCCTATGCCTTGTAGGCTATCCACACACTCTCCTAATTCTTTTGAAAAATGATTGGGAGTACTACCAGCGATGTCAAACAACACCATACACTAATAGAAGATCAATCTCATATCGTAAGACCCGCCTTTTATTAGTGAATTGTGTTTAATATCATAATTCTTTTTAGCATTATTTATCATTTTCTTTTCTGTTATATATTTTTATTCGTTAACATGTGAAAGCAACCAATTTTTCCCTACTTTCTTACCAAAGATTCTCACATCCCTCTTTTTTTCTTTCACCTTTACATATTTATTTTCCCTCACTTTCTTTCCTCACATTTTACTTTTAACACGCATTTATTTTCGCTTATTTTCTCGCAATTTTTCTTTTGTTCACCGAAATTTAATAGCTTTAATAAGAGACAATTAGTTTACTAAATATGTAAACTTAATAAAATAACATTGAGATTCATGAAATTTTCATATTAAGAAATTAACTAAATTTGTATTCATATTTTACTTTTGGATTTATGATATAGTGTTAGAATATGGATCATTGGTTGCTTTATGTGGGTTACTTGAATTTATTGTAGAATAGTAATAGAGAGGTACGTAAAAACATTAAAAGTTTTACCTGGAATTCTTGTTATTTTAATTTTTATGTTTTAATGTTGACGTTACTTGTGATGAAAATTAATCTTGGATCTATTGATCACATATTAGTACACTTTTCTAAAGTAATTGTTACACAAACAAATGTTATGTTACATTTTCTATTTATTTCTAGTATAGTAGAATCCGCCTTTTACAAATGAACAAACACAAATATAGATAAACTAATAACTTTTTATTGTTTTCTAAGATTAATAACTTCCAATAATTCTTTGCGTTTTCCAAGCGTTTTCCAACAAAATGTAATGGAAAATAATTTCATATTTATGCATGAAGATCTAGATGCAATAATTGTTCAACTCAATCTAATTATTCTAAGTTGTCTTTTTATACTTATTTATCTATTTTTATAATAGGAAACATTAAAAGAAAAACCATTATTTATACCGGCACGTTAATAATCATATCAAATAGTTTCATATGAAATTCTTTGAAAAAAAAACAAAGTAAAACAACTTTTTGTTACTGAGGGTCTCGTACTAGTCTCTAGAACAAAAGTGGAAGCAGTTAAAATCAAGCATACCACCATAGAACATATTTTTTTGCCAAGCAATTCAATTTGCTAAAAAGGAAAATTAGATTAAGTGGCATTTTTTAATCACCTAATCTAATAGATGGCTGAATTTTTTTTATTTAAAAAAATTGACTATTTATCATTTTTCAGATTTGGTAAATTAGTGACTATGAATTTTTAATCATATCAAATTGATTGTTTACCATTTTTCATGACTAAATTTGTGATTGACTATAAAATTTAGTGATTTATATTATGATTAATTAGTGATTAATCGTAAGTTAATCACTGATTGACTATTATGTGATTAATCACTGATTGACCATTTAAGAAAATTAATTAATAATTTTAGAAAAAAAAAAGTCTTTTAACTGACTTTTAAAAACTTTGACAATTTATTAAGAAACTTCTTGAAAAAAGCTATTTAGTTATAAATCTCTAAAGGAAAAAGAATTATTTGCTAAGGATACCTGGAATTATATTAAAACCAAGTGAAAAGTACCACATCGGTCTAAGATTAGCAATGGGCATTCTTAGTACATTATTAAAGAATGAATAAAGAAAAAAGAAATGTTGTTGGAACAAGACATGCACCAATGAAGATAAACATACAATAGCAACCGTATTTAATAGAATAAATTTATAAACATACAATAGCAACCGTATTTAATAGAATAAATATATAAACATACAATAGCAACCGTATTTAATAGAATAAATATAAGAGTATATGGTCCATATCATTTGATTAGCATTTGAAATCAAAGTTATTACAAATTACAATCAATATTTACTTAAAACCAAAATCAAACGAGTAATTTTCTTACAAAAAAACTCAATTAGTTAAAAATAAACTCATGAAAAACTTTTAATAATTGTCTAATCAAATTGAAAAATAAATAATTCATTTATTGAGAATAATCATAAATTAAGTATTAAGAATGAGATGTTTTAAAAATGTTTTTAACAAAAACAATTCGAAACTAGGATAGTTTCCCGTTCAAGAAAAAACAAAAAGATTTATTTCTATATACATATATATACAAAAAGATTTATTTCTATATACATATATATTTTTTAAGACGATGATTATGGTAATTTCTTGTAAAGCACGAGTTGTGCTTTTTAGTAAAAACATAAGCGACATAGTGTATGTTTATCTTTCAAACATACAACATCCACTCTAAATAGTTCCTTTTTGTAACGGGATAAATAGGTTTTGTCAAGTTCGCTATTACAGTCGCTCCAAAATATATATATATATATATATATATATATATATAAATAGTTCACCCTAATAGAAATGCCGCACATGTCGGCCCAAATCACGGGATACAACGGGAGCGGCCAAATAAGCACCTCCCAATAGAAAACAAAATTGGCAACCGTTAACACAAAGGCTAAAGTGTGATTGGAACATGTAAGTATCACTCAACCATAATTTACTATATATTTTAAAATTATGTTTGACATGACTCCAAAAAAATGATCTACATGTTTGGAAAAAAGGTCGTTTATTGAAAGTGAATAAAAAAAAATGTCCAACAAGTGAAACAATGTGCAATGATGTGTCTATCATTCATCCCGAGACTCATGTATGACAACTAAAATATATGCACCTCGAGGTGGTGCTGGGGAACTGAGGGGCCTTCTCGAGTACAGGATAGACAATTAAGGTACGGAATCCATTCTACGAGTCGAATAGAGCTTACCTCCTACACCTAGCTTTCTCCTACGCGTATTAGCTTAGTTGCACTTAATAAGACAAAAAACGACATTTCCTTTCTCTCCTAAAACAAACAAACAAACAAAACAAAACAAAAAACAAAACAAAAAAAGCAAAAACAAGAAAGAAAGAAAGAAAAAAGTCTATTGTAGTAAATTCGTAATATTGTTTTCTCCACGAACAACAAATGACAGACTCTTACATTTCAAACCAAGAGTTCATATTTTTTTGAATATGAGGATGTCAGATCTGAACTTTATATTTTTTAGTAAAACTAAGTATTTTATTATCATTATGTTATATTTACAATTATAGTTCATCATTCACTATTAACGATAAATATAATTTGTCTCATTTGTAATGTCGTTCAGTTTATATTTTAAGTTTCATGCCAAAATAATTATTCTTTTATCTTTGTTATAGAAAGTGGTCTACGTACGTATCCATCATGCATTCTGGTGTGTATATATATATATATATATATATATATATATATAAGAGTTTTCAATGGTTATTGTAATATTTATCCATCTATGGCTATCGTTATTTTAGCCATACGATGTTGATCGGATTACTGTAATAAATTGAGTAGTTGATAAAAAAATTTAATAGTAATATTAATAAACACAAAACTTAGAGAACTCATTAAACGTGAATTGGATGAGCAAATTGTTGATAACTTGCTGATATGACATTTTTAAGTATAATTTAAATAAGGAGTAAATTTCTCTATTAGTCTTCGAACTCTTACGTTTATGACGTTTTGGTCTCTGTCCTTTTTTCGTAGTTGAAATGGTCCTAAACTCTTTGATAACGTCAAATAACTTATTTTGTAAGGATAATAAAGGAAATTTAAAAGCAAATACATTATTTTATAAAATTAAAAAAAAAACTAAAATTTTTTTGATTCTAACACACACACAAAAAAAAAAAAAAAAAAAAAGGCAACGCAATAATTCTTCTAATTGGCAACTAGCAAGAATATATTTGAAAATGGAATGCAGTAAGAACAATTCCTTTCCTATAATGCATTTTTTATTTATTTATTTTTTTTTTGCATATAATCGAAATGAAAATTGTACAGTTTCTCCACATGCAATAGTTTGATCAAAATCTTGAACAACACCCGCTGAAATCCAAAACTTCGGCTAAATCCTCAGAGGTCCTAAGCTTTCCGGATATTCTCATCTTGATGATTCTTAAAAGAAAAAATAAATAATAATAATAAATAAATAAAAACTAAGGAGCAACCACCGGAATCTACGCAAGCATGCCGCTAACCCCAATATCAGATGTATTTAAGAAGAAGGGGTTGTCCTGTGATTTTGGGAAAACACAAGGGATGTTAGTGTAATTCCGTACATTTAAATTACAAAAAAAAAAAAAAAAAAAATCAATTGTTTTTAAAAAGTTAGCAGGTTGCTTAATCTATAATACTAAGTTACATACAATAACACATCATCAAATATAATTAAAAAATACACTTCTTTTTATAATTTTTTCTTAACCATCTATAGTTACAAAAAAAGAGTAACCATTAAAGCCACATCCATATATAAATATATATATATATATATATATATGAATGATTCTATCACTTAATTAGATTTATATATTAGCAAGCTAATTAGGTCATCTCTTGTCTCTGTGTCCATGAAAACAAAAAGAAAAAAGAAATCATTATAGTTTTAATTGATGTTATAATTTTAAAATTAAGTAAATAGATAATTTTTAAATGTTTATTTATTATAAAAATTCATTAAATGTATCGATCATAAAATAATTAGTAATTGATCATAATTAATCTGTGAAAAGTACATATTAATATTGATCAATTACTAATTGATAAATAAAAAACAAGTAACTTCTTAATGTTATAAAGCTTTGGACATTTACTTAAAAAATGCTGAAATAGGGCATGCATCCCCATATATATATATATATATATATATATATATATCCTATAAACTTCAGCTAATACTGCTACTTGGATATTCTACAAGCAAATATTAAAAAATAGGCTCTTTTTTTTTTTCTTTTTGTTTTATATTGGTGCATTTTAAACTTATCATAGAGTTGCAATTTGCACCTTAAATTTTTAATTTTAGCAATTTAGACTATAAACTTACAAATATGTAGCAATTTATACCCTATTGATAAACAATATTTATTTATTTTAATGAAAATTGGTACTTTACTTGCATATAAATTATTAAATAAGAGCATGAAATTGGGGTTAACATAGATAAAAATGATTATTTATGTCATGAATTAACAACCATGTACAAATCACCTATAAATTTCTTCAAAAAATTAATATTATTGTCAATGGGGTATAAATTAATTGCTATATATTTGTAAGTTCATGATGTAAATTGTCAAAATTAAAATTCAGGGTGCATAGTGTAACTTTACGATAAGTTTAGGGTCTACCAATGCAAAAAAATGAAATATATATATATATATATATATATATTGTATATACCATCCTGAGGTCATGACCGGGGGCATTGCATGCATGGCATGTAAATGAGTTAGGTTATTTGATTAACTTTTTTTTTTTATTTGATAAAAAGATTAACTAATTGTTTTACCCCTTAATCTGTTTTGTTCAGATCAGGTTAGCTCTTCAAAAGAAAGTTATATATATATATATATATATATATATATATTAGAAATATGAAGCAATAGATCATGTGATTACTCGAATTAGCTAAATTGTACAATTATCTGTTTTACTCAGATCAAGTTATTTCTACCATATAATATTTTATATATTAATTAGATTAGAAAAATGAAGCAACAGCTCATGTCTTAGCTTACAACAAAATCATTCAGCAGTGATGCTAGAATAAAATATAGCAACAAATTGAAAAGATTAGGATATATTGGAGACTCCAATTTTAATCCAAAATTTTTTTATATCAGCTTCGGATGGCAGTTATATGTTATTTTTTAATTATAAATTGCAATTTCTTACCGACGATGTGATGATTTTTAAACATTTATAAATAAAAATAGTGTGTGACCAAGAGCTTGTGTATTACCAATATACCGATTTACCAATAACTTTTTACTGTTGGCAATTAGCACATGGCTTTTACCTATAAGTAATTGTTACCAAAAATTACACGTGCACAATATTCTAAACAAGTAATAAAGTAATAAGTAAAATATCATTCTCACGAGAACTGTCGTTATCAATTACTGAAATTATTTTAACTCCAACTCTATTTAAATAATTGAAAAGAGATTTTTAAATAAAAATAACATAATAAGTAAAAAGATAAAATACTCAAAATACTAAAAATCTAGGGTTTCTGATTTTACCGAATTAATTATATTCAAATTCTCTAATCCAATTAATCAATGTTTATTATGCCTATTGCCAGCAAATCGCTCTAATACATTTATTAATCTCTCTCAATCATCAACAATTTATTTTTAATAAGCTTTATCACATCTCGGTTTCAAACAACATATCATAATTCATTAAGAACCAGAAATTCATAATAATGCATAAGTTTCATAACTGTCTGTAGTTTATGATAGTCTTATGGTAGATTAAACAATGGTTTATTCAATTATCAATTCTCAGTCTCAAATCAAATACTAAATCATGCAAAAGTTGGTCAGAAATTCACAAGCATCAAGCATAGATTAAAATACTCAACATAGAACTAGAATAGAACATCAATCAATTGAAAATAGAAAAACTCAAAAAATTACAATCCGGATAGATTGTATCCTTAGAAAAGAAATTTACATCATAAATAAAAATAAAAATCTAAAAAATAAAGGTTTAATCATTCTTAAATTACAAAGATAAAAAGATAAGTAAATAGGAGAGAAAAATCCAAGTATAGAGATGTCACAAGTCTCCAATGCCTTCTCCTAAATTTTCTTCTCTTTCTTATCTTGATGATTCGAGATGATCTCTCCCTAATTTTGTAGAAAATAAAACCTAAAACTCGAATTAAAAATAAAATACAAACAGTTAAATCCTAAAATATTTTTTTTTCTTCTAGTTTTCGGCTCTAGAAATTTGCAAGCCAAAAGACCCTTAGCACGAAGCCCCAAGGCTTCTATTCAGATTTTCCTTATTTTATTTTATTTTTTTTATCTCCTTCTTTTCTTGGGCTGTAGCATCTGACGTGTAGCAGCCCGAGGGCCCACGTGGAGAGACAGGTGGCGACACACGGTTAGAAGACAGAAGAAGTATGACGTGTGTCGAGATAGAATTTGCTAGAACTCGTAGGCGCACATGAGACTTGATGAGGACGCGCACACGGGATTTGGCACTGCTTATATTGGTTTAGTATTGGGCCAAATATACGGGTCATAGCTTTTTGGAACAAGGAGGGAGCTGTTTTGAGACCAAAAGGCATAACCGTCCATTGGAAATCGTGGTTTGGAATGGAAAAAGCTATTTTGAGCCGGTCAGGCTGATCCAACGGCTAGGAAACATGAGTGAGAGTGCGTGAATGGACCTATAAGTGGTCAGTGATGGCTTTGAATTTTCTTTTGCATTTTTAAATCTTTTTAATCACATGTTTTGCTCCAAAACCGTACTTTTAACCCTCTTAACATAATTAATCTATACACTTGGGACAATATAATAAATTTAGGGAAAAGTTAAGAAAAATATTAATATTATAACAAAAATATAATCTTAAGAATGTTAAAAATAACTTCATTTAATAGAGTTATCACACCCCTAAACGTAACATTTTGCTAGTCCTCTAGCAAAAGAAAGAGAAAAATAATGGAAAAGAGTAAGTATTAATTTAGTTTGATTGCAAACAATTCCTCAAAGATTTACGTAGTTTTATAGCTAAAAAAAAATCTAAATATCATGAAAGTTTAGAATTTCGATTTAAATGCTCGTCTCACCTTGCCTTAGATTCTTTTAGTGTATGTGTGTGAATATAGCCTTTTACACTCACCCACTCGCAACTCTGATCAGCTTATGTAAATAAGTGAATTATGATTGATCTCTAGATGAAGAAATTTTCAAACTCCATTTGCTTATTTTTCTTTTCACTGTCTACTAATGTAGACAAACACATTACCAAGGATCATTAGGAATTTTTAGGCTTGTAATGTTAGGCTAGGATAATAATAGGATAAGGATAATAATGTTGCTCGAATCATCCTAAACACATAATCATTCTAATATCTTTGTAGAGCATTTGCAACACTCTTAATAACGCCCCCAAACTTAATTTCAACTTACTATGACATCCACTTTTTATTTTTTTTTGTATTTATTTATTTTTATTTTTTTGAGTTACTTCACCTAAAACTTTTTTTTTTTTAGAAGAACAAAAATAAACTTTTCATAACTCCATTCATCGTCCCATACTTTAGCATAGCTCAAGATAATTCCTAAAATGATCAACATGCTTAAGATAAAGTGTTGACAGTTTGGAAATTAATAAAAAGCTAGGCTAAAAGATATGGGTAACAAAGAAAATAGTAAAAATTAGGTTCAAAAGGGGTGACTAGGGAAATACATATATATAGGTTGGCTTAAAATGTTCAAATGATCCACAGATGGCCTAAATCATGTCCTTGATAATGTGTAGTCTAGGATTTCACCTCAAGTGACAATCAAACAAGTTCTAGAGTTCGATAAGATCAAAGGAGTTACTTAATTTATATAAGCTTCCCTAAGTAAGCAAAATAGTTAAGTGATCAAGGCTAGGTGCACAAATTGTTAAAAGAATTGAAGCAAGACAAAACTCACACAAGAATCAAGCACACAAACAATACAATATTCATCATTTTCTAAGAGCTATAATTAGTTCAATCTATTCATTATCATTGGCCTTTGAGATTCAAACATAATCAATACTGAAGGAGTTTTTTTTATTTTTTAATTAAAACTCAAAGGAAATTTTGGTAACTGAATCATTTTAATGCTTCTACCCTCAAACTTAAAATGCACGTTGTCCTTAATGTGTAAGCAATCATGAAAATAAAGAAGAGTTAGTGGAAACTTTCCTTGTTGGTGCTTAGATTCAAGAGTTGACTCCTTAACTTCATAGCTTGTACCTAGAAAAGAAAAACAAAGAAGCAAGATAAATAAACAAATAAACAAAAAATCCTAGAAACTTGAAAATAGAAATTTGAACAAAACAAATAAAAAGTATGTAAAAAACTTGGGTTGCCTCCCAAGAAGAGCTTAATTTATAGTCGTCGACTTGATTGTGGAGAAAGGCTCGTCAAAGAGCTACTTTCGTCTATAATAGGTGTCATATAATACCACATATTATTGATGCCCTCAAGCCTGGTAAGATATGGTAGAATTTAGCATGTGGCTCCAACAAGACTAGGCTTCGATGTATGTGCTTGGGGAACATGAACGAATGATGCTAATGTAGGTGGAGGAGGTATTGGCCACATTGGATCTTTATAGATATGATCTTGGATGATTAATGAGGTCACAATCTGTTGGGCACTAGAGACTTCTTCTTGTGATTCTTCTTTTATGGCTAAGTCTTGTATCCCTATTTCACTTAAGGAGTTATTGTTATGAAACAACTTCAAGTGCTCCTCTTTGTGCGTCGGCTCTTCAAGATGACAATTTTCAATGGTCTAAATTGTTACATCAATGGTAGGAGTGGATGCTACTAATTCTTCATGTTGACAAGCTTGGTCATTCTAAAAAATATTCTTTTCTCAATAATCATTGTCGCCAGTCTTCCAATATATAATAGGCTTCATTAATGGGTTTTTGGAATAAAGGAAACTTACAATGTCCACTTTTAACCCAATATCTTGTTGAATCACATAAGCCATTAATGAATTTTTAAAGAATATATTCCTTAGAGAAAGCATGATTAGGAAACTTGTTAAGCAAGTCTTTACATCTCCACCAAGCACTATACATCGGTTCCATATCTTGTTGGGCAAAACTCATGAGGATATATCGATAAAACATCATGAAGTACCTCAATAAGATAAAAACAAACAAAATTAAAACATCAGATAATAAATGAAAAATATTCAAAATAAAACTAGAGTTATTTGGTATCGATATTAGTAAAACAGAATAGTCCCTGGTAATGGCGTTAAAAACTTGTTGTGAAAAATTGCAAGTGCACAATGTCATAAATAAATGATAAAGTGATAAGTAAATATCATTCTATGATGATTGTCGTTATCAATTACCAAAATTATATTACCTCCAACTTTATTTGAATAACCAAAAAGAGATTTTTAAATAAAAATAAAAAAATACGTAAAAGAAAAAAGACTCAAATTACTAAAAATCTAGAGTTTCTGATTCCACCAGATTAATCATATTCAAATCCTCTAATCCAATTAATCAACGTCTACCAGAGAATCTCTCGAATATATTTATTAATCTTTTTCAAAGTATTAATAATTTATTATAATAAGCTTTATCACCTTTTTGTCTCAAACAACTTATCCTAATTCATTAAGAACCAAAAATTCATGATGCTGCACAAGTTTCATAACTATCTCTAGCTTATGATAATTTTCTGGTAGATTAAACATGGTCTTTTTCAATTATCACTTATCAGTCTCAAATCAAACACCAAATCATGCAAAAGTTTCTAGAAATTCACAAGCATTAAATATAGATTAAAATACTCAACATAGAACTATAATATAATATCAATCAATTAAAAATAAAAAACTCAAATAATCATAATCTGGATAGATCATATCCTTGAAAAGAAAGTTACTTCATAAATAGAAGTAAAAATATACAAAATAAAGATTTAATCATTCGTAAATTATAAAGATAAAAAGATAAGAAAATATGAAAGAAAAGCCCAAGTATGGAAGTGTCACAAGTCTCTAAAGTCTTCTCCTAAATTTTTTTCTCCCTCTCATCTTGATGATTGGAGATGATCTATCCGTAATTATGTAGAAACGAAACCTAAAACTAGAATTAAAAATAAAATACAAAAAAGCTAAATCCTAAAATATTTTTTCTTCTTTTTCATCTGGTGGCTTTCGGCTCCAGAAATTTGCAAGCCAAATGACCCTCGACACGAAGCCCTACGGCTCCTATTTAAAGCCTCCCAATAGCCGCCTTTTGGTATCGGCTTTTCCCTTTATTTTATTTTATTTATTTATTTCTTTTGTTGGGCTGTAGCACCTGACGCGTAGTAGCCCTGGGGCCCACAGAGAGGGACAGGTGGCGACACATTGTTGGAGCTAGAATGAGTGGGATGTGTGGCAAGATGGCATTTGCTGGAATTCACAGGCTCATGCGAGATTTGATGAGGACTCGCACACGGGAATTGGCACTGTTGAAAGCTGCTGACACGCTCTGGCTGGGGCAAGTTTGGTGCACTCGCGATCTGGGCCGCTTCTGAAGCTGATCCAACGGCTAGGAAACGCAAGCGAGAGCGCGTGGATGGACTTTCGAGTGGTCAGTAATGGCTCCGAATTTTCTTTTGTATTTTTAGATTTTTTTTATCACATTTTTAACTCCAAATCCTTACTTTTAACCCTCTTAACATAATTAGCCTACATATTTTCAACAATATAATAAATTTAAGAGAAAATTAAGATAAATACTAAAATTATAACAAAAATTGAAGCGTAAAAATGCTAAAAATAACTCTATTTAGTAGAGTTATATCAGTAATAAAAATGATGCAACAGCTCAGGTTGTGGTATTACTAAATAGTATAGGGTGGTGGGCTTTGCTGAGCTGTCTCGTACAAGTAATACAACAGATATACAATTTCAAATATTTAAGTCAATCGACTAAAAAAATAAAAATTAAAGTCAAAATACAGCTTTGACAGGAGTTTTAAAAGTAATAGAGGCCCCAATTGACTCCCTTGGCTGTCTTTCTTTACTCCTCTCTTAACAGCTTCTCGCATCTCCTCACCAACTTCCCTGCCTCTCATTTAATTTGTATAGTATCCCCACACTTACCACTTTCTGTGTTTTCAGTCCTCATTTTGAGGTTCCCTATTTTTTTTTTTTTTTGTTTCATTTCTTTAATTTGAATTTTTTTTTCATAAATGACTCATAAATTATACGCCTAATTTTATATTAGTATCTAAATTTATAATTTTACACGTCAAATTTCCTCGAACTCCTCTACTGTTTCACAAAAGGCCCTGTATCGAAAATTCCATTAAAAAAAAAAACAGATTGAAAATTGAACCGGTTTTGATCACATGAGTTTTAATTAAGACTAAAATTATAATTAAATATTTTTAAAAGAAAAACTGTATCTTCAAAATATCTCTGATTAGGTTTTATATTTTTAAAGAAAACTACAGCTTACTTTCTAAAAATCTAAAACAAATGTATAATTTCCCTTCACAAAATGTTTAAATGCAACTAATTTACCTATTAATAAAGCATAAGTGATCGGAACGTATTCAACACAAAATATTAACAGATGGATTGTTGATGAAATAATAGAAAAATTCAAAAGAATATGACGTGTAAAATTAAAAGTCAGTAACTAATATGAGATATAGTTTATAATTGTGGACCATTTATAAAAATAATCATTTTCCATTTATTTTCAAATTTTTGACACAATGTAGTAATTTAATACACTCGCTATACATTATTATGGCTGTGACATATTAGCCGTGCCTATTTGTCTAGCTGTGCTCATAGATCATTAATAGAATAGTACTAGTTAAGAAAAACAGAAGAAATTGATAAATAACTGCCAATAATAACGGACCCGCCCTAAGTCCATATAGGTATAGAGTGGTACTATATTGAAGAAAATGACATGTAAATTATTAGAGTAGTGTAAGAATTGGGAAAGACCTAAGATCAAACACTTTGGACACGTGAATCGTCGTCCATATATAATATCAATATATCCGACCAACGTCAACAACTTCAACCATAACAATGAAGATCCTTAATTTTCATTTGCACATATGGTTGAGATTTGCAGCTATAGCTTAAATTTAATAGATACACACACACACACTGAGATCACTGAGAGTATTTGGAGAAGAGCATTATTTGAAATGTTTAATAACAAGCTATAAGCTCACACAGATTCTCCAAAATGATTAACAATTGTGACATGGATTTCGTAATCGATCAGGCTGACTTTGATCCGATAGAAATAAAGATAAGTTGATCGGTTGATTGTTCGGCCCTCTTTTAACTAAGATCAGGCTCGATTAAATCAATCTCGATGTTTAGCTTTCTTTAAATTCAAGAAAGACATAACAGATCAGTAAGGAGAATCCTACCATAGAGTTTTTTTTAAAGAAAATTATCCAGATAAAATATAATTTTTAACCGTTATATTTTCATTTATTTATTTTCAGTTTTAATTTATTTTAGCTTTGATATGATCTTACTATCCTCAGATTAATTGTGTCCTACAGATAGTTGTTTTTAACTGGTACCATTCGGGGGGGAAAAAAAAGTATCTGCTGTGAAACACAGTTTTTAATCCGTTAATATTTGTAGAGTATATTGATTTTTCAATGTGATCATGTAATCTAATAATGATACATAACTATAATTGGATATTTTTTTCCCCTGTACTCTCCAACAAGATTCTTATAGTGATCTAATTGTTTCTTGCATAAATTAAAGTAATAACTAATTTAGTAATTGTGTTTCTACTTTTTTATATTGAACAAAGATACATCCCAATAACTAAATAGTAAATGGCTGCTTAATTTCATGTAGTGCATAATAACGTTCCTAGTTATGTTTTCTTCAGTTTCAAGACAGAACAAAGATACACCAACTAATTATATATGTATATATATATATATATATATATGTCTAAAGACTACTGGCTAATTATCATATTGCATGTGCTGCGCATGTTAACCTCATAATTATGTTTTTTTTTTTTTTAGTTTTTTAAATTGAACGAAGATACACAATCAATCTCAATTCTTGAAGATCAAATCTTTGTTTTTAGAAAGGGGACCAGCTATATGCTCCTAGTCCGTCAATTTTATTTAATTAAATAAGAAAAAGGAAATTAAAAAAAAAAAAAAAGTGAGAGGAGGGGGTGGGAATTGACAGATCAGTTGGACTGAAATGGGGTTCATGGTTCTTTCAGTTCATCATTACCAGAAAAAAGGCTAGATTGGTCATTATGGGTTTTGCAGGATTGAACCACACATCTGTCAAAATCAACAGGTTATTCCAGTCCTTTTTTTTTTTTTTTTTTTTTTTTTAAATTTCAACGAGTGATATTTTAGTGTCAATCTGATAACTACCATTCTGGAAAAAAGGATGAGAAATTTTTTTATGTGAAATAACTATTTTAACTGTAATCACTTCTTGTATTCTTATTTATGTAAGAATATAATTGTAAAATATATAAAATTGAACACTTTTTTTTTTTTTCCTTCCTAATTTCTTTCTCTTCCAGCAAATAATATTAGAGAAATTTTCTTCGTATCGTATAACCACAAGAATTATTTAGTTAAGGGAAACAAATAGTGAAGTTTATTAGTTGGCTGAAACTTCAATAATAAACAGCCAGCTCATGAAATTAATAAGATCTCTTCAAAAAGAAAGGGGGGGGAAAAAAAAAAAAAAAGAAAGAAGGAGAAGGAGAAGAAGAAGGAGAGGAAAATGGGCGCTAGAATATTAAATTTATGCATGCAGTAGCATATGCACTTGTTTCCGGCTCTACTTTGAATTGTACATTACAAGATACGTGGGAAGTAGGGACAACAAAGCTTTTTCTTTTTCTTTTTCTTTTTTCTTTTTTCTTTTTCTCCTTTTTGAAAGGGACAATATAGCATATTTGCTAGTCCATAATGCATTGCATGATATTCTTTCATTAATAATAAAACATGCATCTACGTACGAGAAATTCAAGAACATTAATCTAACATATCTCCAAACCTACAAACAGGTATTAGACATTGCAACATGGGGAGAAATTGGCTTAATTAGCTTCCAAAGTTACTTTCCCTCTGAATTGCAAATGACTGTATAGATTAGTTTGATATGAGCAACTTAATTAGAGGGAGGACTGACAAAACTTATACACAGAAACTATACTTTTATCTATCAACAGGTACTACTATTTTGTATTGTTAGATTAACAGCTTTCAACTATTGGATCTATAACTGTGAGTGGTTTTACGCCGTGCACTGGTAGACGTTTAAAAATTAATCTAATGATCAAAATATATAATAATATTTATGTTAAAACTATAGTTCGTATAGTAAGATTTAATTTTCTTTGTTTTTGATTAATGTGTGACTAACTAAACAGAAAACTAATCGAGCATTATATTGAATACAAATTTGAAACAAAGGCATGGATAAATCAATAATAAAACAAGAATTGTTTATAAAAAATAATATATAATAATAATAAAAATAAATTAAACAAAGAATAAATGCGATCTGCAGGAGCTCAACTAACCACATACTCCTTCACCTGCTTGTATTTACTCTCATTGCTCTCCTCCCTATATATTCACTGCTTATTCATCTCTGCCAAGCACACTCATCCACATATATCCACTCCCTTCCTCATCCTCATCTTTTCATCTTCGTCGTCTAAAAAATTCTCTCTCCTTCATAGTAAGCAGAAAACAGAAAAACAAAAATAAAAAATAAATAAAAAAAATGGAGAGAAGGGTGTGAAAATGCCTAGTATGTTGTTGTGGAGTTTGGTCGCAGCTTTGGTCTCTCAGAACTTGTTGATCCCTGTCATGTCCGCTTCCTTTGAAGATCAGAAGAACTACTACACTCCTGATCCACACATCGGAACCCCACCCTCAGGTCTCTCTCTATTTTCTAATTACTTAATTTTGTCTGAGAAAATATTGTTATGTTAAGAATATAATAAAAAAGATTAGCCACATTTTTCATACTTGGAGCTCTCTCATTTTTCAGTAGTAACTAGTAGCTAATAATGAGCCGAAAATCTAATTTAAAAAAAAAAAAGAAGAAGAAGAAGAAGAAGAAGAAAAAGGATAGATATAGCCTTGTTTAAATTTTGGACCATTTTTGAAAAATATTGATTCTTTGGATATATAGGGGTCATAGTCCCTAAAAAGAAAAGCGAAAGATCATGTCATGTTTTTTAATTAATAATATCATGCATGTAGTGTCAAACAAGGATAACATCATCATAAAAGATCTAGCACTAATAAAATTAAAGATTTGCACTCTTTGTCACACATTAATGCAGAAGCTAGCTAATTCAAATTAAATGCACGTACTTGTCTAACATGTTTACGCATATGATATGATGGTGAAATTAATAATATTATACATTGGCAGGAGGGTCACCACCAGAGACTCCTTCCACACCCTCCCATGGAAGCAGCGGGGGAAGCCATGGCCACACCCCATCAACACCGAAAAACTGCCCGACACCGTCGTCCAAATCTCCACCTTCAGGTCACCACGGCGGCTCCGGTGGATACTATCCGTCCCCTTCGCCGACCACTCCATCCATTCCGACCCCAACAGTTCCTTACACTCCCACTCCCACTACTCCTACGGTTCCAACTCCGTCCACTCCCAGCACTCCTCCTTTCCTTCCTGATCCCAACTCCCCTCCCTTCACCTGCACGTAAGTTCTTGTTTCTTCTTCCTATATATGTGTATAAACATATATATATATATATATATATGCATGTATTCATCTACAACTATCTCTCTGTATATAAATAAATATATTTAAGTTGTATGTCCGTCTGTAACGATGCACAAACTTTGTCAAAAACTTTTATCAGGTTGAGATCTACTATATTGCTAGAGTATACATATCATAATTTGTGTTCTAAATTCTGAAATATTTATGACAGGTTTCGCCACATAAAATTTTGTCGCACCAAAGTTTTTTTTTTTCGTACTTGTCTAGTTGTAATATTATGAGGAATATCAATAGTATCTATCATTCAAGTCACAAACTCTATATCTGTGTTTGTACACGAAATTTGCAAAATATTTATAAAAAAGCAGATTTTGAGCTTCCTAAAATATGTGATTCAGATTGTTACATAACAAGTCAGTGAATTACTAGCTAATTTAACATGATCAATATTTTTTTTCCTCCTAAAAAAATGTCTCATTTAGCTAAAGTAAGTCGCGACATATATATATTTGAGTAACTAAATTTTTTGCTAAACACTTGTGCAGTTACTGGAGGAACCACCCACAATTGATCTGGGGTCTGCTTGGGTGGTGGGGAACACTAGGAAACTCCTTCGGGGTTCCGAACGTGCCGGGGCTCGGGTCAAACATCAGCCTCAGAGACGCCCTCTCCAACACCCGCACCGACGGTTACGGCGAGCTCTGCAGGCAAGCAACGGCGTCACTTCTCAACTCCATGGTCGACAACAGGTTCGCATTCAGCACCAAGCAAGTCAGGGATAGATTCATCGCCGCCCTCGGCTCCAGCAAGGCCGCCGCAGCCCAGGCCAGCGTCTTCAAGCTCGCCAACGAGGGCAAACATCCCAGAGTCTGAAATATCTCTACAGTAGATATATAAGCAGGGAAAAAAAAAAAAAAACAGATAATATATATATATGTTTCTTATATCGTGTGGCTTTAATTAATTTATCGGTTTGGTTCGTAGTGCAAGAAACTATTATTTATCATATGTCCAAGACTAGCTACTCAAGCAGTGTGTTGTGGCTGTTTTTAGGATTTTAATCTCATTATCATCATGTGTTTTCTTTCTAATTTGTCTCTTCATATTGTTGTTGTTGTTTTTTATTCTTCATAGGCATATGACCATGATTATCATCGAGAGATGGACAAATTACTGTGTTTTCACATCTGGATATTAGTGTTTTTACTAAGTTTCTAGTTTATATAATAAAATTCATCAAGGTTTTCTTTTCTGATATATGCAGCTTTTGTTCTCTCTCTCTCTCTTTTTTTTTTTTTGAGCAAACAGAACAGAATTTGTTCTGCTATTGATCAGCGATCCAAACTTTCTTTCACCGCTAAACATATGATTAATATCTTACTCCTGCCTAGCTTTCAATATCTAAAAATTTATATGTCTATGTAATTCAGATACATATTTTTATAGGAGAAATCTCAAGAATACAGACGATAACCAAACTGCTAATTATAAATGAAAGAAATTTATGACACACGGTATGCATTAAATTTTGCTAGCACGACAGGTGTATTTTGCAGTGCACAGCTCTTCGCAATAACGTTCAACATTGACTATTTCCTTTTCTGCAATTCCATTCTCTCTCCTCTCTCTCTCTCCTCTGTACCTACTAAACGTTTGAATATCATGTTTTGTTGTGATTTTCCGTTAATAAAAGAATGATATGTAGACAATGGGTACAGGTCAAATGTAATACGAAGAAATGTATATTAAACACAACCAAAGAGGATTGGGTGAGAACGGGCTTTGAGAAGACAAGTTGCGAGTTCAATCTTGTCTTGCGTCGAAAGGAAACAGTATCAACAAGTGTACTACTCATCAACTAATTTGTCACCAAGTTTTTAATCACAAACTCTTTAAAATTAATAGTAGAAAACCTTTCACGATTAAAAAAAAAAAAAAATTGTCACCCCTTGATTGTTGAAAATCGGTCGTAGAAAAGTCTTTTATCATTAAATATTTATGGTCGCCAAAGTCTCGCCTACAGTGACTAAAATTAACGTAAGGCTCTCAACTTAGTTGCTAATTTAAATAATGGAAGGACAAATAATTAATTAGCTATACAAGATGGTGCTTTTTATGACTAAAACATGACACATTAAAATGTGACGTGAAGAGAAATAATAAAGCGACCACAACTCATGACAAGTTTCATGATTACAAGTTTGCTAGTTTTGATAGAACAACGATGGGCATCACCATCTCAATGCCTTCATTTGACAAGATACTCTATTGTCTTTCAAAAGAACAAATAGTAATAATAATAATAATAATAATAATAGGGTACGTTTACTGTCCTTCACTATAAAAGTTGAAGGACCATCCTCCTTTTCAATTTGCACATCCAGATTTTAATTGGATGGACACGATCATGTGAGGGGTAAGGCCGTGGATGGGCAACTTGCTGTGCAACAAACCAGTCAATCCTCCAATTAATGATGGAGAAAACGAAAATCGTTTTTTTCGTGTTGGAGATAGTTTTGAGGGCCTCTTCCAATTGAAAACAGAGCTTTTCAGATGTTCATCCATATTCAAGTAGTGTTCCGTACAATAGACTTTACAGTGGGAACTTCAACTTCTCCATCGATCTCCAGTCTCGACGACCGAAAAGATGACAAGGCCTCAAAGTATTGTCGAAGCCTAAATGGAATAGCTGCTGCTAGATATATATAGTTCTCCTTGATCCATTTTTTACCAAAATGTTTTTGTTTGCTTAACAATGTTGTTTTTACCGTGATATAAAATAAGATACGAGGTTTTCATTTTTTTTTTTTTTTTCTTTTTCTTGTGGTCTCCATTTTTGCTAGTGAGGTGCTTTCTTTGTATCGATCGTCACCAAAATATATTGGAGTTTGTATCCAAAGTGAATATATCAAGTGAAAGTAAAAAATTAAGTAAATGCCTAGATTGCTACATTTTGGAGCATAATTAATCGTTTACTATTATTCTTTTAGCTTTTATTTTTTGAATATCTATTTGTTGAATATGTTTCGCCGTTACTTGTTTAATGTTAATCGTAAGAAAAATGCTGCTAAATGTTTTCGAAATGATAGTAGGGAAAGCACGCTACAACTTACGGTAACAGCCAACTAAAAAACACTAGCATACCCTCCACTTTTAATTTATTAAAAATGTTAAAAAAGAGAGAGAGTAGAAATCCAGAATCCATACTATGATTTGAATCATTCAACGATCATTGACGAGATCTCTGGAATCGAAACGTGATAGTGATATTAAAGATGCTATTCTAAATGTTAGTAGTGGAAATGCTTGTTATACCTCCCGATGTGAGAATGGTATACTCTACTTCTCGGCAAATTTAATTTTCTTGCCTTCAAATGATTTATTTGGTATTGTTTATTCATTTGGTTTTGGGACCTTTGTAATCTCGGATACTCAAATTTTTGAATAAACTATATTTTTCCCTATTAAAAAATCATTATTTAGCAGGTTAATAAATGTATACATGGTTTTTTTTAATCACAATAATCTTGAGTTTCTGTTACATTTGTCTCATGCCTTTTTGCTATTAAGTAATAGGTATGCATTCATAGTCTTAACAACGTTGCTTTCACAAAATTTGATGTCTACAATTCGTTGATTGCTTTTAAACTCAAATTTTGCATATATCATACGAGGACATAGTTTGATATATTAATATTTCGTATTTAGGTTATTTAACCTTTTAAAGTTATTATACACACGATAAACCACTGTGTCATTTTAGAATTGCTAGGTGTTTATTATATCCTCAATTTTTTTCTTCAAGAAGTTGGTAAATAATTGTGTTCATTACACATGTCACAATTATTTTTCTTAATGATCACCGGTAATCTTGGGCTTGTTTATTAAAAAAAAAACACAAATTAACTCATGTTATATTTCTTCTACCTAAATGTTATTCTCTTAAAGATTTATACATTTACTTTAAAAAATAAATTAAATAAAATTTAAAAATTATAGTTATAACCTTTAATAATAAATTGATTTATTAATTTATCAGAATATTCACCATATTTACCTACAGCTGTCAGTTTTAAAAGATAATAGATAAGTTAATTAATCATTCAGAATCTCACATGTGGACCCCATTATGACAATTGATCTAAACAATTTCAATAAAAAAACACAGCATTTGGTTGAAGGATATCCTTCGTATAGGACATTAGCATATGTGTATGTGTGTGTGTATATATATATATAGTATGTCTACCGTCCTTCGGTAGTAACTTTGGAAGATGGTCCTTCAAAGGCTGTTTAGATGAAATTAGACAACTAAGATTATTTGAAAGACGATGAAGTGGCGAGAAACTTTTTGTCTTGGAATAACCGGTCAATCTCCAATAAAAGAAGGCAAAAAACCACTCTTCATTTGGACGGTGATAGAGTAAAAGAGTTAGAGGTTTTCTTCTTTTTTTATTTTTATTTTTGGTATCGTACATGTTTGTTGTATGTGACTTAGTTTATGTTCATCACCGTCTTTGTATTCATTACAGTGTGTTAATCGTATTCATCAGATCAGGCAGATTTTATTTTTTTAAACTAGATTAATCTAGACCCTTTTCACAAATAAATGTAATATTTATGTTGTGTTTGTCTCGGTTAATGCCCATTGTTATGAACTCTTTCCATTGATAACGTTGTTTTATTTTATAGATAGAAATGCTCTACATTTTTGACTTTCTTTCATAACTATATTTCATTTTTTTTATAGGACATATCCATATTATTAGATCAATTGAACCATTGAAAGTTCTTAAACACATATTGGAAAACTTTTTTTTTTTTTTTTTTCAGAATATATGACATTCTATTAACATCACTCTTTTTGTTCATTGTTAAGCATATGAGTAGCTGTATTTACTAATCTTCCGTTTGGCTGTCAGGTTTGAACCTAAAGTTTTCAATTCAGTTTTTATATTTTTCTAAAAAATAAATAAAAATATAACTAGTTTTTAAAAAGTTAATCAATTTTAACAAAAAAAAAATTTCATTCTAAACATATACATGAAACACAAACTAAATAGATCAATGGTTTTTCTCTAATCAGATTAATTATGTTAGACCTTTTGGAATGGATTTACCCAGTTATCCCCTCAGCTATACGCATTACAGCCGGTAACACCATAAATTATATATATATTAGTGTTACTCAAATCAATGCTATGTGGACTCCATTAGCTTGATTGAGTATACAATTTTAGAAATAAACATCACACATGGGGAAGGATAGTCCTTCGAGAAGGATAGTAGCAGAGGCCAATAATAATAATGATACATAAAAAAAAATAATAATAATACATCTGACTCTGTTATAAAATGATCATGAAATCATCAAGATGAATACGTCCAACCTCTATGAGATGCGAGCCCCTATCGGGAGAGAACCAAACAACGACATTCTATTATATTGCTATTAACATTTGTCTTGTGGTCCATATAATTTGGTGCTAGGTATGGTCGTGACTTCTAATTTTCTATTTTGCTCCCTATAAATACACGTACGAAACAGTGTCTACGAGTAATGAATAGGTGTGTATATTGCTTACTTTCATAAAACAAATACTGGTCCCAAAATTTTCTGTATTTACAACTTGGAACAAGTGTTGTCAAAAGAATTCAAGAAACCACAGCTTCCCAACCATCAGAAACTGCTAAATATTTTATTCTTATCTTCAAATGCGTAGTAAGATAAATTGAATGATTCAGTTAAGATTATCAAGGCCTATTCTTTTTAGTTCCAAAATGAAAATGGTTTAAATATATTAAAATAGTTCGTCCATTACAGACTGTCAGTGTTTATATTTTCTAAATTTTATCTTGTGTAAGCCTTTCGGGCTAGTTTATTCTTTTTTCTTTCTTTTAAAATTTTGTAATTTTCTTTTAATTTGATAAACTAAGTAGGGAAATGAGAAATTTAATTTTATGTTAATCTTATTTGGATTGACTATAGTTTCTCTCTCTCTCTCTCTCTCTTTTTTCTTTTCCTACGAAAAAAAAAAAAATTTCAAATGCACCTGTAGGAAGCTGAGAATTTATAACTAGGTTGGTAACGAAATAAAGAGCTTGCTATGCTAAGCCATATGTCATTTCAGCAGAAAATGGGACTAGTGTGTGGAGGTTGGTGACTGCATTGAAGTTTTTTTTTTATTTTTATTTTTATTTTTTTTAACATTTTTGGATTTTGCTTTAAAATGTAGAAAAAGACTTGAAACCAGGCACTGAACTCCATCGGATCGTCTCAGTAATGTCGGCAGTATATTTATGTGACTGACCTTTGCAGGTAGAAAAAATATACTTTGGAAATGAATTTCAGTTTCAGACGAGGATGAGTGAACGAACGAGTCAAATCTGAAATAGGACAGAAGAAAGTCAGAAATCAGATTGACCAAAATATTGTTCGTTGGAATACGATGGCAATTAGTTAAGGGAACATCCAAACAGAAACATCTTTTCAGAAGGGGGAAAAAAAAAAAAAAAGGTGGATTTTCACCACATGTACGTATATGAACTTACAATTAAAAACTAATCCAAACTCGGATAACAACAGATTATATTATACGTAGATATTTTGGTCACAAAGGACAGAGAGCTCATTTTTGAGAGTATTTATAGATAAATATTAAGAATGAATGTATATTATAACCAACCAATTAATAAATATAATTAACCATCATTTGGATGTGGACGTGGTGTGCTGTGCCATACTTGTGACTCCTTGATTTTTAAGGTGACACCTATAACATGCAGACTTATTAACCCCATTAGTAGGGTATATATATATAAACACACGCTAGTTGAAAGCGTATGCGTTGAATATTTGATATATAATCATAAAAATTTAAAATTTTCAATGATAAATATCTTTCACACATTATTTTAGACTATAAAAAAAAAGAAAGTAAATACATATTAAAAAATATTTTTATAGGGTCAAATTTGATTAAGAAAGTAAATCTATTAAAAAATATTAAAAAGTTGAAGGGAAAGAAAAAGAATAAAAGAAAGTAACATATTAAAAAAAAAAAACATCATCATAAAAAGACAAAATTATTTAACTAAATTTTAAATAATGTTTTTAAAACACTTCACTCTTATAATATAGTTGTAGATATAAGGTATGGTTTCAATGGTTAGGTTACAATTTTTTTTTTTATATAACAATAGATAGTTACAGACAAAATTATAAAAAGAAACGATTTTTGTAAAAAGTGAGGAATATATCAAACCCCCAGAACGATTTCGTAAAGCAACCACGCCCACTTTTCCATTCGCTTCGAAACAATGTCACGTTTTTTTTTTTTTTTCCCTTGTTTTTCCCCCTCCAAATTTCTCATTTCTTTTCTATTTGTTTAGAAGAAATTAGTGCTTTAAAAAAATCAATTCTTTTCGTATAAGAATAATAAACATCATCATCATTAACTAATCCAAATTTTAAGATTGTATCTCAAGTTAAAAAAATATCAATATTCACTGCTCTTTTGAGATAACAATGATTTTTTTTCTTTCTAATAATATAGATTAGGATTGATTAGTTCCAAAGAAGTAATAGTTATATTTTAAAAGATATGATTTTAATTTAAAATTTTAAAATAAAAAGTGTGACGAGTATATTTTAAAATACTTTTATCTTTAAAAGATAATTTCATAAAGAATAATTCAATAATAATATAATATATTAAAAAATGAATGGAAATAACAAAGGGTCAATAAACCTCCACATATAAAAAAAATACTTAAAAAAAAAAAAGCTAACTCTGTAAGTTAACAATAAGTTGCCATCTAAATTTCATTTAATAAGCTCTTTAAGTTCTATATTTATTAATTATCATTAAATTTTTTGATCAACTACTTATTTTGTTATTACCATCCGATTAATATCGGGTGGCTAAAAACAACGATAATCATAAATTGATAAATATTAAAGTAACCATGACTAAAAACAACGAAATCATGGATGGATGATAAATATTAGAGTAAGAATTAAAAACTCTTCCATTATATATAGGCGTGGTCTTATATCCGCCGTCGCCCTCGCCCTTGGTGCGTCGCTTACGTGGGCAATAGGCCTGTCAGAGGAGAAATGAGGTGCCACCAATGAGGTACTGGAAACAAAAGAATATATTTGGGGGGTTGTTGTTTTCAGGTTTAAAATTGCCTCGGTGATGTAATTTTTGGTCCTGCGCGCACCTCTTGGCAGCTTGGGAGCAAAGCTGCAAGAGGAAGACATGAAGAAGACGACTAGTTATAATACAATAAACGACATGTACCGACTACAAAGCAACGACAATTTACATCTTCCCAACCACCTTAATTCATTAATATATATGGAATTTACCACACGACCTCGTTTTTTTTTTTTTTTTTTTTTTTTTTTTCATCTGCTACAATTCTTTCTCTGCACCCCTACTCCCCCACAGACTTCAGAATTTATTTAGCTTGCCCTTCAATCTCCCCATCTCAACTTCACCGTTCCTTCTCCATCTAACGGTCACGTTTTATTAAGGGGACGTGTCCGTTCACCGTATCAAAAACAGTTCCTGTATGTGTGTGTGTGTGTACACTGCATATGCATTACAGCTGTGGTGATTGTGGAGCTTACACACCATATTAATTTTGAAGTGTCCCAAGCTTTGTTGGTTGGTGAGAGAGGGTGGCAAGAAAGGAAGCGAAGGAAGGGGGTGGGTCAGACACTTGTCAGATTCATTCAGATTCAATCAAATGCTAAGTCCCACAAACTAAAAAGCATCTGCGCATCTTTCAGAGAAAAATTATTCAAAATCACGATGGACATCTTTTTTTTTTTACTTAACTTTCAGAAGAAAACAAGCAAGACACTGTTTAGTCTGTGGCTTTGCTTGATATTATTTTTATTTTTATTTTTATTTTTACAAGTGTAAATTTTTATATTTTTATATTTAAGAATAAAGATTCAAACTTTATATCTTATAAAATCAAGTGTGAAATTATTATTATGTTGTATCCATATCACTTTGAAGTATTTCATATAAGTTATAATACCCTTTTCTAACCGATTAATTAATATAGCATTATAAAATAGTACCGAATATAATTCTTTGAGTCTCTTCTTCGTCAAAGCCTCTTTGGGAAGTGGCTTAGATTATGTCAAAAAGTCCAATCCATTGGTCTCCATTCTCATCATGTTGTCACAGCTAGGAATGCTTCATTCTCTTTCTTTTCATCATTACTAATTTTGCCAATGCTTCGTTACGTTTCCACCATACTATCGATCCAATTTAATTCGTTAATAAATAATACTAGAAACGGAGTTAGCAATTTATTTCAGATAATGCACTATTAAGAACATTTTTAAAAAAAAAAATTCTCACTATTGTTATTTTTTCTTTAGGTACTAACAAATTTTTTTCTTAAATTTTTGGCATTAGTGAAAATTAAATTTTTAAAAATATCTGATATAGATTTATACAAATATGTATTACCATAACCTATTTACTATATGTTTGAATGATGAATCAAAAAATAAGAAATAAAATCCAAATCAACATTTATCAAACAAAAAAAAAAAGAGTAAAGTTTATGTGTAACTAACGTGTTCTTAGTCGATGAGCTAGATCATAAATATCTCTAAAAGTAATATAAGCTTTGTAACAAAGTGTAGAGAAAGAAATTGGCTGATAAAAAAGAAATCAAATACCGACTTAGATTATTCAGCTAAAAACATAGAGACTAGGAGATTAAGTAATAAAAAATATAATTTCAATATTAGTATGATAGATTCAAGGAAAAAAAAAATTAAGGGGGCCTATTTGAGAAAAATAAAAGTATTTTAATGGAGGCAAGTTTGAATAACTAAGTAAATCTACACATTCAAACTTTACATTTTAAAAAATCGAGTGGCAGCATGTGCTTTCGCTGGCCCTTTGCCTAGCTCCATGCATGACAACGTATCTTTGTACACTTTTAGTTCCTTCACATGTTGAATATTCAGAGCTTCTTATAATAGAATATCTCTACCAAAAAATACATTAATACATCAAAATTAAAAGCGCATGTAAAATTAACAAAATATGATAGATTCTAGTCGTTAAAATAATATGATTGGAAGGAATTTGTTTTCACACGCTATCATTGAATTTTTGTTAAGCCGAGGTACATATCTAACGCCAATGTAACGGTTGGTACAAGCGTAAGAAGATTTGTGTCTTTCTATGATATATACTCCCACCAATGTAACGCTTAGAGACTCCACCAACTAAACCCAAATTATTTCCACTCTCTCTTAAGGCCATAATGTCGAATCGAACTAGCCTTACATCCTTAATGAAATCGTTGTATATAAAAACATATATTATTTTTTGGGTGCTATAGTTTCAACGTGTATTACTAGGTAAAAAAACAATTACTATCTATACAATTTATAGATGATAATAATAATAACAAAGTTTCCAAACTGTCCATACGAAAATTTTGTGTTATTTTGTTGGCATGCGTTCACGCTTATTTCCGAATCCAAACATTGAAAATACATTGCAAACAAAAAAGAAACATTGAAGAAAACACTGTCGGATATAATTGCACTTTACTCAAGCGAGCAAATGTCCATAAACTATGAGAGAACATTTAAACAAAGTATAACGAGAAATAATCTTAATTTATAGAGGTTCATTGAAATATTTAGCAAACGAATGAAGATCGTAAACTATTAAAGGCCTATATGAACCTTGATACCATTCAAGTACTCATGATCAACATCAACACTAAATTCCGGTGTATCGTTTGAAAAATAGTTGAGAAAAAAATACCAGAAATACTGTAATTTGAACTCTTTTTTGTTCTTTTTTTTTTTTTCTTAAAGAACAAGAACTTATTGAAACTTGAATCTAGCTAGTTCCTATTCTTAAAAGAGATTAAAGATGGAAAACCTATCCAAAGAACTCTATTGAGGCATACCGATCAGCAACCCGTTCTCCCGGTGCCACTTGAATGCCCCGATCATACGTGTATAAGGCTATATATATCAGCATTTGAATTTGTTCAAAATAATTTTTTTTAATTAAAAAAATCGACATGAAAGTGTAAAAAAAATTGAATAAGTGAATCTGCTAACCTACCTTTCCTTTAGCTCCCTATGCCGAGGATCGCCTCTATTCTTCTTCTTAGGAGTATAGGTTGTTTTGCAAGAAGAACCACTTTCCATTTCTCAATCCCGTGGAGGGCGTCTCCCCGTAGATCACTTCCATATTCGCCAGACGGGTCGCCTCTCGTGAGATCGGAGTGCGTGGTGTTAGCAATAAAGATTGAATTCAGTCACATTATAATGTAGTTGTGACCGTCATCAGTCTCTACAAGGATAAATTGTAAACTGTGCAGTCCCATATTATTTTAGAATGGATATATGTGATAGTTTATAAATAAGATATCACCTTTTAATGGAATGAGACCTTTTGAGATGAGCTCAAGAGAAAAACAATGAGAACACGAGACCCAAGAATAATAATATATCATACTAAAAATAGGCATATTGGTCGTTACAGCAGCATTTAATCCAAGCACTCATACTACATGCATTTGTTATGAGATATTTAGATTAGTGTCGTTGGTGTGCTTACTCTCTCTGACTCAGCAGATAAGATCAGCACACCAACGACTATTTTATCCTCTTGGAATATGCTCTTGTACAATCATAGGACATTGTACAGCTGTCACAATTTGTGTCCTAGGTTGGACAGCTGTCCCATTCTCTTACATGTGTATGTAAATTCAATATACGTACAGCAGCAGCCACCTTTTGGGTTGGATTAATACAATACAAAAATTATTCTCAACTCTATTACTTTTCATGCCGCAAGTGCAAAATTTGCAGCCAAGAGTTGGAAAGTGGGCATTCTCAGGGCAAGGGGCGTGTCTTGAAATATCTCCGCCTGCTCAATATAACCTAAACGAAATTCTGCAGTAGAAATTTGGCCGGATATTTGTTCTTGGCACCAAAAAGCAGAATGTCATTAGAAGGCATCCTTCCGTAATACCACCAGCAACCACCATGTGTTTCGCTGCAACGGCGCTTCCAACAACGGCGGAGAGGTTCGGGGACATTGTATCGAATTCTGCTTTCTACAAAATCAAGAACCTCTTTGCTCGCCGAATCGAGAAAAAGGGCTCGATCACATGCGTATATCGTTTTCTAAAGTACTTCCTCCGGAAGTGGCTGACCAGTCGTAGTCGATTATGTTACTGATACCACCGTGCTAATTTCCCCAAGGTAAGAGCCCCTCGAGATCGGTTCGGGGGACATCCATTTGTTACCAATCTTCTTGCAACTCGAGCGTAGTCGATTAGATCATGTACAATTAAACCGAGCTCCGTAAATTTCGCCCAGTACTTCCCGCGAATATAATTGCGAACAATGACAACCTCCTCCTCAATGTCCATGGATAAGGAACTGCATTTCTTTATCAGCTAGTGTTCAGGATCATTTTCCAAAGACTCCTTCCCCGATTCAATTCCTCACAACCCTTATTCTGTAGTGTTTCTTCCACTTTCTGCCCAAAAGAAAAATAAAAAAATCCTCTTAGGGCCAATATACTCTGAAAATAATATATATATATATATATATATATATATATATATGCAGAACCCCAAACCTCAACTACTAGAGGAAAAAAAAAGTATATTTTTCCGCGGTAACAAAAAACTTTTTTTTCAGTCGTTGAGGCTTTGGGGTTCTATAAAAGACTGAAAAAAAGTTTTTTTGTTACTGCGGAAAAATAGAAGACAAACAACAAATTATAACACCACTCACTTTAGAACGCCATTAAAATTATAGAGCAATAATTCAGAAACGAACCTGCATTATATCAGTGAATCGGTGCGTCTTTTGCGACTTTGAAACCCTATCCAGATCATCGGCAAGGTCTTGAGCAACGAAACAATCATCCAAAGTTGTCCACGAAAAAAAAAAGTGAATCAATAACTTTTCCGAATTAACATACAACAGTAATTAGTAACCGAAAACGGAATGAAAATTTAACAAAAAAATATAAAGTAATACAATGAACTGGATCATACCATTACGTCGAGCTAAAAGTGAAGGAAATGGAGCGAAAGAGGCTAGCGTTAGTCACTGACTCCTGTTGAAAATAAAGAATAGAAACGAGAATTTTAGGACATGTTTGGTAATGTTCTCAATTTTCACTTTTCAGAATCGTGTTTCCAAAGACGAGAACAAAAATAATTCTCACATGTTCTAAAAAATTTATGGTGTTTGGTAATTGTTTTTAGAAAATAAATTTATAAAATGAAAATAGAATATACATGTTTGGATAGAGATTTTTAAAAACTTTTTTAATTATTATTTTTTAAATTGAACTTATATAGTTTATTAAGGTCGGGTTTTGGGATGAGGGTTGGGGTCAGGTTTCGGGATAGGACTCTGGGTTGGGTTTTGGTACCTGGGGTCGGTGTTGGATTTTTGGACTATGGTCGGGTTTGGGTTTCGGGACCGGATCAGAGTCAGCGTCGAGTTTCGGAACCAGCGTCGGGTTCAAGATTGGGTTTCGGTACCAGGTGTCGATGTCAGGTTTTTGGACACGGGTTCGAGTTCAGGTTTCGGGACCATGATCGAAGTCGGATTTCAGGATCGAGGTCGGGTTCAGGTTTTAGGACCAAGGGGGTCGGGTTTCGACATCGAGGTCGAGGTTAGGTTTCTAGACGGAAGTCGGGGCTGGATTTCGGGACCAAGATCAAGATCAGGTTTCTGGACGAAGGTCGGGTTCACATTTCGGGATCGAGATTGGGATCTAGTTTGGTTAGGTTTTGGGATAAGGGTCGAGGTTGAGTTTTGAGACAAGACTCGAGGTTGGGTTTTGGTAAAGGGTCGGGGTAATCGAGTCAGGGTCATATTTCGAGACTAGGGTGGTCGGTTCAGGTTTCGGGATCGGGGTCGGGGTTGGGTTTTAGTATTAGTGGTCGAGGACAGGTTCGGGTTCGGGTTTGAGTTTCGGGGCAGGATCAAGGTCGAATTTAAGACCAAGATTAGATTCAGATTTTGGTACCGGGGTCTAGGTTAGGTTTCGGGACTGGGGTCGGAGTTAGGTTTCGGGATACAAATCGAGGTTGGAATTTGGAACGTGGTTCAGGGTCAGGTTTTGAGACAGGGGTCAAGTTCGAGGTCAGGTTTTGGTGGTGAGGTCAAGGTCTAGTTTCAGTACCGAAACCCCAAACCCTTATATCGAAACCCAACCCCAACCCCCTGTCCCAAAACTTGAACCCAAACTCGACCTCGACCCCAACTCACGATACCTAAACCTGACCCTGACTCTTATCTCGAAACTAAACCCCAACTACGTCCTGAAACCCGACCCGACCCACATCCCGATCCTCGTCCCAAAACCCATTCCTGACTCCTAGCAACGAAACCCAACCACGGTCCTAGTCACAAAACCCGATCCAGACTCCAGTCCTAAAACCCAAACTTGAACTCGACCCCTGTCCAAAAACCCGACCCCAACCGCTATCCAGAAACTCGAACCCAAACCACACCTCACTCCTGAAACCCGACCCTGACCTCAATACAGAAACCTGACCCTGATCTTAATCCCGAAACTTGACCTCGACCCTAACCCTGGTATCAAAACCGGACTCCAACTCCTATCCTGAAACCCAACCTCGACCCCCATACCATAGTCCCAAAACCTAATTCGACACTAAAATCCAACTCCAACCCTATCCTAAAACTTAAACCCGAATCCGAAACCCTTCCAAAAACCCGATCCCAACTCTTCTCCCAAAACCCGACCCTGACCCTAGTCTAGAAAGCCAAACCCGACCTCAGTCCCGAAACCGAACCCTGAACCAGACCTTGTTCCCGTTCTGAAACCCGACCCTGATCCTAACCCCTGTCTTGAAACTCGATCCTAACCCCGACCTCGAATCCTTATCCTGTCCCCAACCCCCATCTAGAAACTCAGTTTCGACCTCGATCCCTATATTTCATCATGGACCACAATCTCGAATCTCGTTCCCAACCCTGAATGCCGCCTCAACCTCTGTCTTTATTCCCGACCTAGACCCTCAAACCAAGTGGAGTTTTTTTTTTTTTTTTTTTTTTAATGCATCCTAGTAAAAGTTGTTTTCAAAAAACACCAAAAACTACAAAATGTTGTTTTATGAATTTCCCATTTTTTAAAACTTTGTTTTTTAAAACTATTATTTAAAAAAAAAAACAATAACCAAACACCTTGTTTTGATTTTTTTAGAACAAAAATAGTGTTTAAAATCAAAAAACTATTTTTAAATCACATAGTCAAACAAGCGCTTACAAATTATTGAAACCATCCAACTTTTGAAAATAAACAAACAAAGATTAAAGAGTTGCTTTAATGCAAAACGCGGAAAAACCCTATAGCAGGTGTTGAAGATGAAAGTTTGGAATTGAGAGAATGAGACGTAAGTTTCATTAAAGATATCATATTCATTAGTTTATACATATAGGTGTGGTTAATTTTAATTTTTAAATTTTAGAGTAATTAGTCTAAATAGTCTCTAAATTATTTTAAAAGTGACGATTTGATCCTTGTTTTTTTAATTTTGCTTAGAAGATTCTAAACCCTCTAAATATTGACAATCTTAGTCCTTTCCGTCCAGTTCAGTTAAGTTTTTTGGAGGAGGGACAGATCAAAGTTTTTGTGGGTGGAGGGGTGGCAAATCATAGTTTTTTTTTTTTTTTTTTTGGGTGCAGATTGAAGTTTTGTTGTTGGGGGACCCAAAGTCCGAGCTCGGCAATGGTGAAATGGTAGAGGGGGGGACCCATATTGGAGTTTTGTGTGTGGATCGAAGTTTTATGTGGGGGGGGAAGGGGTAGATCGGAGTCCTTTTTTTTTTTTTGGGGGGGGGGGGGGGGGGGAGTTTGCAGATCAAAGTTTTGTACGTTGGGGGACCCCATATCAAAGTTTTGGGTATGAACATTTGTGCTTGAGCTCGGCAACAGAAAAGTAGGTGGCGCGGGGGGGTAGGGGACTGGGTTTTAGTTTGGAGGGTATTTTGTCTTTTTCCTGTAAAAATTATGATTTAAGTAAGATTCGGTTAGAATTTTAATGGATTTAGACAGAAAAAACTATAATTGTCAATATTTTAAAATTTAGACTCTTCTTGATCAAAATTTAAAAAAAAAATAAAAATTAAATCATCATCTTATAAAAAATTTTATGGATCATTTTAGTCCATTACTCTAAATTTTATACCTAAGTCTGTATAGTTTTGTTTCACCTTCTCTTTTATGATTTGACTTGTCACGACAGAGTCTGTGATTTATGGTAAGTATAGTTTTGTTCTGGGGTGGTCACTCTTTTTTGACAGGGACAGGTGGCAATAGTATAGGAAATTTGGGATTAAGGCGGTGGCAGAGTAGTGATCAATGGTTTAAATAAAATAAAATAAAATAAAAAAGTGCTTTAGCAAAAAAATAATAATAATAAAAATAATGAGGTTTTGGCACTTTTTAATGTTTTTTTTTCATGTATTGTTGTATTTGTTAGCTTTGAAAATTGATATTTACAAAAAATTGATAGAAGCTGAATATCTAAAACTTTTTAAATTTTCATTTGTCATTATATATATAGTGAATAGATGACTATTTGATAGAGTCATTATCTATAAATTGACCTTATGACACCCAATTTCCATCCCTAATTCTTATATCACCGAAATGTTACTCAGCAGTTATATTTACATAAGTTAAAGCATTAATTTTTAAAGGGATTCACACTATCAATTATTCAGACACAAATAGATCGCCCCATGTTTTTGTGTCCCTTCTCCCTCTACAGCTACTTGACACTGTCAATCAATTTTTCTCTATTTAGTTCTGCTGGACAGCTATAGGTTAGACACCCTGATCCAATCAGGACAGGCATCTTCAGTCAAAAAGAAAGGGGGGAAAAAAATAAATAAATAAATAAGAATTATGCATAGAAAAGACAAGCATTTTAAAAGAAAATTCCCAATCCAAGTAAGCACCTCTAAGCTACAAAATGATACAGGGCATGGCGTTGGCGGGCGATTTAACAGTCAGCGAGTAGGACGGTATTAAGTGATACGATACGTTACAAGATTGCATACGTATATCTTTATCTTCGATACTGCGAAACATGGTGATATTCAAATGATCAAACATGGCAATAAAAATACATGGGGTACGAATGATGGGCAATTACCTCCCAATCTGTGATTCGTCTTGAAAGGTCTAATAACAAGACAAAATCCACGGTAAGAAAATAGAAAATGCAGTTGACACAAATAAACTAAGGGTTGTTTTTCCATTTCCTTGATTACACTTGGATTTGGGAGGCTTTATTCCATTTCTGTTTGTGCACTTGTTGTATCTAGTATTATGAGCTTATTTGACATTGTTAAGGACTATTTTAAGGACGTCTGGAGACGGTAACCTTCAAACCATGAGCCATAGACAGAATAGTCATCATCCGGTAATCAACTAGATGACCAGGCACCAAAGTGAACTTGTAAAATCGACACAAAATAGCCAATGTCATCTTCATTTGGAGGTAAGCAGAGTCCTTCCCTAGGCATATCCTTGGTCCCGCCTGCAATATATATATATATATATATAACACAATTATACGAGCGATTAGATTCAAGAAATTCAGCCCATGTTTGTTTCATGTGTTCAATCTCATTTAGGCCATTTCAAATGGGGTGTCCTCTATTTTTTATTAGTATTAGGCAACATTAATTTCGGAGCTGAAATCCCAATCTGGAGTTGAAAACACGGCTGAATCCAAAATTTACCCCTTTAATTATCAACTTTTCGAACCTACTTTGTACAATGATTCTATGCACACCTTTAGTTTCTGTCTCTTCTACCTCTATGAAACTTGAGTTTTAAAATACTGTAATTTCGCTCAACATTTTTCTTTTTTAAAACGCATTCATAACGAAGAGTGGAACAAATCTCCATTCATATAGCCCAGGAGATTTTATACCAGTTGTAGACTGACAAATTAATTGCAAATCCAAACACCAATTCGGTTTACAATTCAATTGTTCTATTCAAGTTTTCAACCCGAAAGAAAAATTTCCAAGTTGTCTAAATTGGAACCTACGAACCGAACGAGCCCTTAAATATTGATAATGTTTCTACCAATCAAGGACCTGTTAATTCTATAAGTTGTAATGTGAATCGGGTATTTAGGTTGAAACTGAATGGTAAACAGACCTGAAATGCTGTGAACTTAAATGGGGACGCATTTTGGAAGAAACCCTCATTAAGCCATCTCTCAGGCTTGAATGAAGCTGCATCTGGACCCCAGTTGTACTCCATCCTCCCCATTGAGTAGGGAACATAAGTCACCATACCTCCTGCTTTGACTTTTGTTCCATCTGGTAGCACATCATCCTCCAAAATTCCCTTGGGATCCTATAAATTCATTCATAATAATATTCATCAATTCTTTTCATCCTCAGTCATCGGTATCTGAGAGTGGTACCGGTTTTGTTGCACATACCTGGGGAACTGCAGGGTACAAGCGCAGTGTCTCCGTGATAACTGCGTGCAGATAGTATAGTCTTCCCAATGAATCATACGTCAGGAGTCTTGCGAATTGTCTTCCTCTTTCATCGAACGGGCCAGGGTCTTCTGTGTCGTATTCATGCAATGCCACGTTCTCTTCTCTTGCTTGATCTTCTTCAAGAGTTTTGAGCTCAGAGTAGAGCTTCTCAGCTACATGGGAGTGTGTCATTACCATGTATATAGCCCAGGAAAGAGTTGTTGCTGTTGTATCCCGGCCAGCAATCACAAAGTTGAGGACAACGTCTCTAAGACTCTTGTCAGTTAAATTGCTTTCCGGGTCTTCACCTAACTCGATGAATCTTGACAATATGTCATGCTTCATCTGATCATAAAATTTGTCATTAAGCTTGCGAATGGGAAAAAATACCTACGGGTCTACAAGATAATTATGCTATTACCACCTTGTTGTCTTTGGAACTATCACGGGCTTCTTTTATCTCCGCTTTCCTCCTATGAATAACAGAGTAGGTAAAATCATCAATGGTCTTGATGCTTTTTTCGAGCAAAGCTTCTGATCCGACGTTAAGAAATCTCTTTATTCTCCAGAGTGGATCGATGAATCGGAGCGTCACAATGATGTTTGCTGTGTCAAAAGCCTGAGCAAAGTGGTTGTCTGGTAGATTGGGAGCCAAAGTTCCAATTTCCACACCAAATCCAACTTTACATATGGAATCTAAAGTCATCCTCATCAGCAATTCCTACAAAATGATAAATTCATTCCGTCCTAATTAGGAAGAACGTCTCAACTATATTATAACAGTCTGGTCGAATTATTTCAAGAATCGTGCATACAATATATACTCTAAATTCTGTAGAATACTTATATTTTTACCTGCATATCAACTACTTGGCCCTGAAAAGACGCTTGACTTAGAATGGAATGGAGCTTCTGGCTATACTCTTTAAAGACTATGGCGCTGAAATCCCTCAAATTCTTGGATGCAAACTCGAAACTTGCGGTCTTTCTTTGTTTCCTCCATAGCTCGCCGTCCACGTTAAAAATCCCATCTCCGAGTAGGACTTCCATGTACGAATGATAAGTCTCACCCTTGGACAGAAAAAGATACACAAGACCAATAGAGAAACTAGTCAAGCGAGAAGAAGTCGAGAAGATAAAGTGCCTCTTGCGCTTATGTCTACACTAAATGCTGATGAATTTAAGCGAAAACGTAATCAAATTTTGAGCATACTACCTTTGGATAATTGGCAAAGTTGGTCTTAAGGACGTGTTCTACATTGGCAGGATCTGCAATGTAAGTGTAGGTTGTAAAAGGCATTGGAACGACAACAGACTTTGACTCAGAGAGGTATTGAACAAGCCAATCGTGCATCCTATCGTAGTTCATAAGCTGTTCAATCGCCGCGCCCATTAGTGGCCATGTTTTGGGGCCTTTCTTGTTCCTTTGGCTCCATCTGTGGATAAGAATCCACGATAAAACTGCACAAGTTACCAGCAAAATTCCCTGATACGATCCATTTTGAGAAGACCAATCTGGCATAACACTCTTTTCCACTTCCATTTTGAAACAAAGAAATCAAAAAGGGAAGGAAATATATATATTTTTTTTTTCTTGCAGAGAAGACTAAGCAAGGATTGTTTTTATAGTACGGTGAAAAGAAAGTCGTTAAAAGGTGCTAAGCAGGTAAGTTTTATGCATCAGTAATGAATTAGCTATACCTTTGTTAACGTTCTTTGTATGTTATAAAACCAACAGGAATTGAAAAATAGCTTCATTCATTTTGTGCTCCTAACCTAATTATTCTTTAGGTTAAGTTATTGTGGTTGACAATAAAGTAAACTCCGGTCAAATTTCACAAGTACACGTAAGAAACAACCAAATTACACCAACCTAAACGAATGAGCAAATTTTAGGCTTAAATCTATAAAATAGTTTTAGACATTCTCAAATACTTTAGCCAATAAAATCCTTTCAAATTAAATCATATAAAATGTCGTCTCCTGTTTCCATAACTTGTGATAATTTTTTTAGAATTCTATACTCCATCACTATAGAAAAGGGTATGTTTAATTTAGGTGAACCAATTTCTCGCTTATTAGTTTGTTGGCTAAGAATAAATAAAGTTGATGACGAGAGGGTAGAAGAACTTGCCCAAGTGAACCTCAGGGAGATTTACCTAACAAAATCATCATGTTCCAACTTCATTTTAGATCATACAGATCAAAATAAAAACTAGTACTTCCAATAAAATGTTCTTTGAACAAGTACACAAATTTCTCAAAATTCAATATGTTGAAATGGTAAACAGTTACACTCTGATGTCGCTTTTTCGATCTTTTCGATCATACAATTTTAGAATATACCTTCCATATACCTTCTCAAATCAAGGAAACTCGAGCGAAAGTCAGTAATAAGCTGTACATTTGAGTTGCTTCAGATTCTGGATGGATCAGCTCATATGAGATTCAAACCATTTAAACATCTGGTCATTATGCAGACTAGTCATTTCATGTAATGCAAAGGCAAGATTCAGTTCCTCCTGAACAGGATGGGCCAAATGCTCATCAAGCAAAATAGTTTTATCCTCTCTGAGGGCCTCTTTCCAACGCGTTCTGCGCCCATCCTTCCTCATATAACCATTCTCATCGATAAAGCCCTTGCGCCTGAAGAGTTCAAACAACTTAGCAGAAACAGACTGGTCAAGCCCTGGGATTCTGTTGGCTAAAAGATGCAGTGACAACGGGAACTCCATACATTCTATCTCAGCAACATCAACACCTTTGTTTCTTAAAAGTTCCTTGAATTTGTCAATCTTTTGCCGCCTGTAAACATCTTTAGGCATGTGCATAAAAAGGGTTGGCGGATAGCTCTCCTTTACATCCATCAGATCAAACTTCCCTGCAGCAATCATAATAGCAACACTAGAGAACTTCACCTCTGTAGCAAGGACAGAGACGAAGTACCCACCAGACGACGCTCCCATAGCCACAAGAGGAAGCTTTTCAAGCCGCTGTTTCTCCACCCACCATCTCAAAATATCCTTAACAATCCTGATCTCCTCCCCAAACGACCAGCATCTCCCGGCACTCGACACCGTAACAACAGCAAACTTCCGAGCTAGCGCATGAAGCACAATCAGCCTTTCTTCAGGCAAACCAATGCAATGAGGACATTCATCAGATCTATCCCAAAAATTAACAGCTTTGCCATCACACCCATGAGCCAGAAAGAGAATGGCTTTCGGCGAATCAGGTATCTGCCATATCACATCAGTTCCGTTCCGAAACTCTGTAGTAGGATGCATTTGCACCAATGAATCAAAGCTATTCCATTTCTGACTCTGAAGCCCGACTCCATCACCAAGTGACAATTTGGACGGTTTAGCATTGTTGTATAATAAAAACACTAAAAGTAAAAGAGAAACAGAAATGATCATAACTAGAACCAGGTGGTTTTGAGACCCAGTCCATGACTTTGATCTGTTTCCACGCTTCCACATTACTGCAATCAAGATATAGATTTCTCAAACTAAATTTTTGTCACAAACGACGGAAATAATAATAATAATAATAATAATAATAATAATAATAATAATAATTACAACCAAAAAAAACTTTCTGCATTGAAGTTGATTCGATTTGATAATTAGTGTCCATGTACTCGGTAATCAAAATTACATTTTAAAGCAAACGCTGGTTAGAGTCCAAGAAGAAAAAAGAAATCTTTAATCTTTGGTTTTTTTTTTTTTTTTTTTTTAATCTGATCCTGAATCCTGGGCAAGCAATAGAGAAATAGAGAAATGGTACGTAAAACAGAGAATGAGAAGGAATATAAAGCGTACCTTGAGGAGAAGAGAAGAGAAGAGAGCAAAACCCTAGATCCAATTTAGGAAGCAAAGGTCTCCAGGATTTTTGAGTAGTTGACTTTTGAGACTTCCCAATTTGGGGCTATACAATTCCTCTCTTTCATATGCTGAAACGTCCCTCCAATGCACATTATAAATGAATTACTTTAAACTGTAAAATTAAATTAAATCAAGAAAAAAAATTAGATAAATAGATGACATAAATTTTTTATTTAAAAAATATTCGTTAATCAGTTATTTATCATAATCAATCAATAAAAAAATACATATTCAGATAGTTGATAACTGATCAATCGTGATCAGTCAATGATTGATTAATTAATTTTAAAAAAAAATCATTTTGTTAATTTTATCAAATTCCAATCATTTATTCAGAAATTTCTAGGGGCTAGTTTGTCATTGTTGTGTTTTGAAAATTTTTTTGTTGTAGATTACCAAAAGCTTAATCTAGTGTTTGGAAACTATGAATAAAATTGTTGTGAAAACATAATGACAAGAATGGACATAATATTATTTAATAAATATTTAGTACGCGTATTGTAATAGATATTCTGAAACATATTATTTTTCTAGAAAAGAAAAAGGATTTGATGACCATATCATTTTGGTAAATTCGCAAAATATTATTGAATTAAGAAAATTCTAAAAAAAGATACAATAATAAATTATGTCATAAATTATTATAATTTATTGTATATACAAAAGAATTCGTAATTAGCTTTTTAAAGAAAAGAATTTATAATCCAAAAAATATTTTAAAAAATTCGTTTGTTTGTTATAGAGATAAATAAAATGGATAGATTGAAAAATATATTTCAATTATTAAGGGGATTTTAGTAAATTTGCATAATAACAGTGTAAGCTAAAGCAGCTGTGTAGAAGCAACTGACCTGTTTTTTTCAAATTCTATTGTAAAATAACACTAACTGCTGAACAAAAAAATAAGGTTTTCCAAACACCCCTGGCTTTAGTTTATTATTGTCCATTTTCATACATATCATTTTTGTGCATTTTCATCCATATCATCAAGGGGGACAAACGAGCTAAATAAGTTTTGCAAAAAAAAAAAAAAAAAAAAAAAAACCTAGGAAAACGACACCAGTACCTTCAAAACGAGAATCACATGACGAACGAGAAATCTTGAGAATGAACAAGGGCTCTTACACATGACCCTGGTCAAAGAAACGACAATATGGGGATCAAACGTCAAAAGCGACAACGTTTCCATCAACAATTATGAATTGAAAATCCAAACGACAACTTTTTGAAGTAACGAAAATTCCAAACTGTCATAAGTGGATTAGAGTTTGGACGAATTAACTCATGCAATTTTGTTCGAAATGTCGTAGCAAAATAATTTAAACGAGAAGAATTTTCAAATTGAATGGCATAAAAACGTGTTAAGGAAACGAGAATGACATGCAACAAAAATCAGGAAAGGTGGAAAATGAGAAAGAAAACTTGAACAAAACAGCGTGAATCAAATCATCATTGACAGAGCAAACAATACTCGTTTGGAACATTATTTGCCGCTTGACAACTAGTTTTGACTTGTTAAATTAATGGCGTTACCTTTTAAAAATTATGACCAACTTGTTCATTAAGACATCGATGATAAATGATAACCTTAAAACAATAATTATAACAATTAATAATTATTTTGGTTCTTTTCTTCTAAATAAAATGCAGGATATGAAAAATAATAATAATAATCATCATCATCATCATCATCATTTTTTCTTTCATTGTAAAATAAAATTTAGTTTTACTCGTTAAAATATATAATATAAATTGACCACTCATCTTTAACAATTTAAACTTTTACAAAAAAAAGTTTAATGAGGTATGTTGTAATAATCTAGAAGATTCAAAAAATAAATTATTAAAATCAAAATTTTGGGGATAAGTTGTCAAAAGATATTAAATATAGGAGTATTAGTGTTAGAGACCCTTCAAATAATTATGATCAATATGTTTTCCTTCACATAAACACATTTTCTGATCTCTATCCACATACTGTAAATTATCATTTAATTAATTTTCCTCCTACCAAACGTTTCGTTATTTAGTTTAGAAATAAGTGAGAGGCTATTAATAGGAGTTTGGTAGTTATAAATTAATGGCCGAAATGAGGACGTACGAAATTATACCTGCACCTGAGTCGAAGGGCATCCAAAGACTAAATTAAACAGGTTTGTCATTTATGACTATTAATGTGGAAGTACAACATTAATGATGTTATATATCCCTTTTTTTGTCTTCGAAAAATTGTTGCATAATTTTGACATGTTACATGTGTGATTCTTTCGTTAATGGTGACTTTGTGAGTGAAAATTATAAAATTGAGTGACATACTTATGTCATCAATATTAGTTGTTATATTAACAGATTCTGATCCGAATCCTATACATTATATATATATATATATATATATTTTTTTTTTTTTTTTCAGTTGTAAAATTTGTCTAAAATATAAAGGTCACCTGCAATACTAATTATTAAAAAAAAAAGTAAGAAAATGTGTAAGATAATGCTTGAGTATCACAACAATGATGTTTAGTATCACAATTAATAAAAAGGTAAGTTATGTCCCACAACAATAATATGCCTCAGGAAAAAAATTATTAAGAATATCAGAAATGCACATATGTCAAAATTGTGTAGATTCTGTAAATCGGAATCTATTTTATTCAACACTTTTATACTTAACAATTTCTATCTAGTTTCACAATCTGTCATGAAATATTACTTTTGAAGTGTATCATTTTTCTTACAATAAACAAAATAGTTGAACCATTACTTTTTTATTTAACATGAAAATAAAGGATTTTTCGAATACATTTTCCTACGATATGTACATGCAACTCTAAAAGGGAGACAAAATCGAGTTTCACAAGAAATTCTTATTTTCCTAGTGGAAAACACTATATTATTTGTATCCAGTTTTTGTTGTATTCTGATTACTGTAAAAAGGATAGATAAATTTTAGTTTCACTAGCTTTAAATATATATATATATATATATATATATAGATATATATTAAAGAGAAATCACAACTAGATCGTAAAGATCTGCATGTGCCAAAACTTTTGTCATTATGGATAAAGATCTAAGTAGAGCCAGGATCTACTAAATATGGTTAATTAGGAAAAGAAAATTAGAGAAAGAAAATTAGTATAAACCTGTTAACGTTAAACCTGGACGGCATCTAGCTCACAAGAGATATCGTACGTAACTTTGCCCCTCAAAAGAAACTACAGTAAAAGATTTTTTTTTTTTTTGACTTTTTAAAAAAGTAACAACTACAATAATTTATCAAAAAGTAATAACTACAATAATTAATAAAAATAAAATAAAATAAAGAAAACTATTCAAAGAATTGTACAACTGATTTTTTTTTTTTTACTTTTTTGAAATATTTGTAAAAAAAAAAAAGAAAGAAAAAAAAAAAACCATCTCTATTTTTTTTAATAAATATTATATTTCTTCTAGCTCCTTCCAATTTCGTAAGTCGAATATTATATATGGAGGTGCTTGTCTGTGAGATCTAGAGAGACGGCAATGCAACGCAGAACAAAATAGTGACACCTATAGCAAGAACGCACATGATGATCCTTAATTTCATTATTAAAGACAAAGATATATATATATATATATATATATGTTTGATTATCAACCATTGTTGCACGCATTTTATGCAAACCTAATGTACCTTTGCTCTTAATTATGAAATAAATAAATAATAATAATAAAAAAGAAAGAAAGAAAGAAAGAAAGAAATGCAGCTTTGCTCTTTTTCATTTATTTTTTCTTTTTTGATTGATAATCGGGTCCAAGTACCTTTTGTTTGTATCATGTTGTGTGGCACCTGAACATTTTTCTTAAAAAGTAAATAATATACGTAAATTGCATAGGATCCAATCCTATTTATAGTGTTCTTGAAGATCGGTACCGGAGGTTGAGGTGGGATATTGTGGCTTTAAAATAAAGGGATACAGATTTGATCATGTTTTATATCAAAAATATTATTTATATCGCGTTTGATTCGAGGGAGAGATAAAGGGGAGAAGGGAGAGCAACAATCCACTGTTTGATTAGAGAAAAAAGAGGAGAGGTGGAAAAAGTCTCCCGTTAGACCCACCAATTAACATCATAAGTTCTCCTTCTTATTTGAGTTTGAAAAGACTATTATACTATTAGAAAAATTATTAATAAATTTTATAAAAAGATAACATAATAACTAGATAAATAATTATCATTCATATTTTCAACTCTCTATCTCTTATCAAATAACGTAAATAATTTATACAATCATCTTTATATTTGATATTCTCCTCGCTCCAACTCTCTTCATCTCTCCTATCAAACATAACCTTAGTATCATAATTCATTTGAGCTACTCTAGTTAATATTGATGCGAAAAGCTAGAGTAGATAATTAGAAATAAAAAAGAAAATAATAAAAAAAGAAAAAAAGTAAGAAAGAAAAAGAAAAAAGAAAAAAAAGAAAAAAAATAAAAGTAAATTATGTTAATTATTGATATAGAGATCATGATGACCATAGTCCTCTCTATATATAAAATCATGGTTATTTTCTTAAAATTTAAATGGTCGGCACCCTTTTATTATTAGGTGCCCGTCTCATGAAATTTGTTGTAGCCATGAATCTGAGGGTGATGGGTAGGCGCCATTTATGGTCCTCCTCCATTTGGTCCCCTTCGGTACCTCTCATATTTACCCGTTTATTTTCTCTTAATATTATCACTGGCTTAAAACAGTGCTAAATATATGATTGGACATATCTAAAAAAAAATTTATCCAAACAAGAGAAATTAAAAAAAAAAAAAAAAACTTAATAAGATACATTTAATAAACAAAAACTTAAAGGGAAAACAATAGAAGGACTAACATGAAAAATAAATAAATAAAACAAAAACAAAATATCAATATGGAGAAATGACCATAATGGAAAAAAAAAAAAAAAAAAAAAAAAAAGAAGAAGTTAGAAAAAAAACAAAACAAAAAAAAAAAAAAACAAAAGGACGTAAAAATGAAAAATGAGGCATGGCAAAAGACTAAAAAGATAATTGGAAAAATTGAAGGAAAAAAAAAAAAAACCAATGTGGGAAAAAAGACTAAAATAAAAAAAAAATTGGGTCGAAAAAAACCCCGAAAGACTATAAAAAAAAAAAAAAAAAAAAAAAAAACTTCTGTTGGTTGTTGGGCAAATGTTAGGGGAATAGTAGGAGATACTCTCCTTTGTATAGAATTGTATATATTATTGTTATAAATATGAGAAAAATGCCTCTCAGAATAATGAATAATGTTTATATTTTTTACAGGTTAACTAATTATATTTATTGTACATTAATATGTTAGGCAATCTCATGGTAAAACAGACTATTCTTGTCCACATAATTACTTATGATTAAGATCTTCGTTAAGCTCCGTTATAATTAATATACCATTTAACACTTCGTATGAGTTTTGATAATTTAAATTTCTCAAATGAGTTTGGTATGAATGAATGCTGCTAACATAAATTGGCTATTATCATTTTAAATATATAATTACATTATTTGGCTATTATAATATCATTTGTTTTATGTCTTACTCATATAATAAATACATTATTTGGCTATTATAATATCATGTGGTTTACGTTTTATTTATTTATTATTTTGCTAAAGAGTGTTTTTATTTTATTTAAAATAGCTATCAATTCACCCACACAATCTTAACGTGGCCAAACGTAAATGGCCCATTGCATTGCATTTACATCCCACTTCTTCCTCTGACAATATTATAACACATTATTTTTAGAAGGGCAATTATATTATATTTTATTGAATATTAATATTAAAGAAAAAGCGCAAAAAAAAAAAAGGAAGAAAAAAATTGATGTTTTCTAAAATCTAATTTCGTATCGAGGCATATTTATAAATACCTCACTGTAACGACTTTCCGTCCTCACAGTCACTCACAGATCTCTCTCTCTCTCTCTCTCTCTCTCTCTCCCGGGTCTCAAATTCTTCCTCGTCCTACAAGTTTACAAATTACAACCATTTTCTCCGAAATTTTCTACCCAAAAAATAGAAAAATTTTCTTTTACCGGAATCTGGGCTCAGCTTCAATTTTCTTCTCCTGCATTGAGCACGGCTCTTTCTGTAAGTCTCTCCCTCTCTATTCATTTTGTCCAGTAATTAAATGCAGATTATTTAAAAAGTTCTGTTTTTTTTTTTTCACCTAATCATTCTAATAATCACGGTTAACGGCCGCGCTTTTGACCCAGATTTCCAACTAAGTTTTGAGTGGCTATATATATATATATATATGATTGTGTTTGTTGTTAGTCTATGTAATGTTGGTGCTTTTTTTATTTTGATTTTTTGATTTTTTATTTTTGGTGTTGAGAAAGGTTAAAGTTTTTTGCTTCCCCTTTTGGGTAGGTGAGATCTGGTTCACTTATTGGCTTAACTTTTTTGCAGATCTGTTAGTTGGGTGCTTTGTTTTTGGTTTTGACGATATATTTTTGTGCACTTCATTAAAATTGCCTCTGTTCTGTTTCTTTCACTTACTTTTTAGCCTCGTTTTGTTGGTATCTAAATGAGTTTATTGCATTCTGGTATTTTCCAATTCTCGTATTACATTTGTCCAATTGTCTGTTTTTCCTTCCTTTTTTTTTTTTTTTTTTCCTTTGGGTTGTAATTAGAATTTTCATTCGTAATATGATAATATTGATCATACTTTATGCATGCATGAGATTATTTTAGTTGTGTTTCTTCTGTTGATAATTACTTACCACAAAATTTATCTGGGAAATGGTTTTCTGGATCAGAAACGTGATTCTATGGAAATGTTTCAATGGCTTTATTCACGGGAAATGGACCTTTCTTTTTTTTTTTTCTTTTTTTTTTTTTTCATTTTTTCTTTTGTTTGGGAAATGCAAAGAACATTTTCCAACAGAAATGAACCAACCAAATTGGCCTATTTTATCCTAAGGGGCGTTTGTTTCTTTCCTCTCTGGTTTTGGGATTAACTGATTTCACACCTCGATTTCTCTCTGAATAGAAATAATACACCAGCTTGTTTGTATTGTTCTTCTCATTGCTCCTTATTGAGGACATGTTTCTTTTGAACATGCAATTATAGAATGTTTTGCATGCCTTCTTTGATCTTTCTATTGAGGTTCTGAGAATCTGAGTTTCTTGGTTTTGTTGTAGAATTGATAAGACATGGCTACCGCGTATAAACCAAAGAACATTCTCATCACTGGAGCTGCTGGCTTCATTGCATCCCATGTTTGCAACCGCCTCATCCGGAACTACCCCAAATACAACATTGTTGTACTCGACAAGCTTGATTACTGCTCGAATTTGAAGAACCTTCTTCCTTCACGGTCGTCCCCCAACTTCAAGTTCATCAAGGGAGACGTTGGCAGCGCTGATTTAGTCAATTTCATCCTTCTGACCGAGTCCATTGACACAATAATGCACTTTGCAGCCCAGACTCATGTCGATAACTCCTTCGGTAACAGCTTCGAATTTACTAAGAACAACATATATGGGACTCATGTCCTCTTAGAAGCCTGCAAAGTCACTGGTCAAATCAAGAGGTTTATCCATGTGAGCACGGATGAAGTCTATGGGGAAACCGAAGAAGATGCTGTGGTGGGAAATCATGAGGCCTCTCAGCTCCTCCCAACAAACCCGTACTCGGCTACAAAAGCGGGGGCAGAAATGCTTGTTATGGCATATGGAAGGTCATATGGATTGCCTGTGATAACTACCAGAGGGAACAATGTATATGGGCCCAACCAGTTCCCAGAAAAGCTTATTCCGAAGTTCATTCTCTTGGCTATGAAAGGAAAGCCTCTTCCTATTCATGGAGATGGATCGAATGTTAGGAGTTATCTTTACTGCGAAGACGTTGCTGAGGCATTTGAAGTTATTCTTCACAGGGGTGAGGTAGGCCATGTCTACAACATTGGGACCAAGAAAGAGAGGAGGGTGATTGATGTCGCCAAAGAAATTTGTGGACTCTTCTCGTTGAACCCGGAGTCACAAATTAAGTTTGTTGAGAACCGACCATTCAATGATCAAAGATACTTCTTGGATGATCAAAAGTTAAAATACTTGGGCTGGTCTGAAAGAACTACATGGGCGGAGGGTCTGAAGAAGACGATGGAATGGTATGTCAAGAATCCTGACTGGTGGGGAGATGTTTCTGGAGCACTGATTCCTCATCCAAGAATGCTGATGATGCCTGGAATTGAAAGACAATTTGATGGACCAGATGTTAGCAACCCCGATTCCCCTCCTACCGTTGATAGTTCTAGCGAGAGTCAACTGGTGAGTCCAGCTTCAGAGAAACTTCCTGCTCAGAAGCCAGCCCTGAAGTTTCTGATTTATGGTCGAACAGGGTGGATTGGAGGCCTTCTTGGGAAGATCTGTGGGAAACAAGGAATACCTTTTGAGTACGGAAAAGGCCGATTGGAGGAACGAGCACAGCTCTTGGCAGATATTCAGAGTGCTAAACCGACCCATGTTTTCAATGCTGCTGGAGTGACTGGAAGGCCCAATGTGGATTGGTGTGAAACTCATAAACCCAAGACAATTCGTACAAACGTTGTTGGTACATTAACTCTGGCAGATGTCTGCAGAGAGCATGGCATCCTAATGATGAATTATGCTACTGGCTGTATTTTTGAATATGATGAAACACATCCTATAAGATCAGGCATTGGGTTTAAGGAGGAAGACAAACCTAATTTCACAGGATCATTTTACTCCAAAACCAAAGCCATGGTAACTGCTTCAACCATCCATTTCTTTTCCTGTTTCGTTTTAAAAGTTTATTAGTTTCCCAATGAGCTTAATTCTCTCTTTTCAATCACTGTGCTAGGTGGAAGAACTTCTGAAAGAATATGATAATGTCTGCACCCTTAGAGTCCGAATGCCGATATCATCTGATCTGAGCAATCCTCGGAACTTCATCACAAAGATCGCACGCTATAACAAAGTGGTTGACATTCCTAACAGCATGACTATCTTGGATGAGCTTCTTCCTATCTCCGTTAAGATGGCAAAGAGGAACTTAAGGGGCATTTGGAACTTCACAAACCCCGGTGTTGTGAGCCACAACGAGATCCTGGAGATGTATAAGGAATTCATCGATCCCAGCTTCAAGTGGGTCAACTTTACATTGGAGGAACAAGCGAAGGTCATCGTCGCCCCTCGAAGCAACAACGAAATGGATGCATCGAAGTTGAAGAAAGAGTTCCCCGAGTTGTTGCCAATCAAGGATTCACTTATTAAGTACGTCTTTGAACCCAACAAGAAGAGCTTTGCTTGATTTCCCTATTCAAAGTATTATTACAAGGAGTGGACCTCGTTACTAATATCTACATTTTTTAAAGTACAAAAAGCCTGCATTTTATTTTTAAAATTTATTCTATCTGTTCCAATATTTGTCAGGGTAATTACGCTAAAATTTCATAGAGTTGGTACTATTGCTTATTAGGTATAGTTTTGATTTGTCATAAGGAGCTTTGAATGCTTCAGAATACCTGAATATCTACTGCAACTTTCTGTCCATGTAATTTGGGCATAATTATTTATTACATTTTTCATTTATTGAAATTCGGTTTTTATTTACTTGTTATGAGTTCTCTAATAGTTTTGGATTTCCATTTTGGGTACAATGCTCTCCCAAGTGGCTTCTTTTTAATTTTGTTCTCGGCAGTAGTTTAAATTTTGCAGATTTTTGTCTTATAACATGCCTGACATTAAAAAGAATTCCGTGGTAGGCTGTAAGGGGAGAAAAAGGAGAGAAAATAAACTACTGCGAAGAAATAGTTATAAATCGTTAGATTTGAAACAGATAACGTCAGTTAAGCATAACTTAATGAAAATCTGATGTCTCTTAGTTGTGTCTATTGATAAGATCTTTTTCTTTATCTTATTAGAGAATTCTTCTAACATTAATGTACGAACTTCTTTTTCCCCTAATTACTTTGGCTTCACCAATGTAGTTCCAGTTTGTCTCACACCTAATGGTGTTGAGTTTCTTTCTTCTTGTTCTTTTTTTTTTTTTTTTTCCCACCCTCAATCATGAATCTAGATGGCTTGAAAAAGTTTATGCTAAAAACACTAAATGGGGTCAAATCATGCATAACATCCTTGGAAAAATGATAACCAGGTTGGCAAGAATGTTGATGCTTCGTCTACTTTGGATTTGGAAAAAAAAAAAAAAAAAAAAAAAAAAAAAAAAAAAAAAAGGTACCGCCAATGGTAACTCAATGATCTGTACCTGTACCACTCAAAATCTTTTCGACTCAATCTAATCTAAGGATTGGTTAGGATTGAACAGATCAAGCATATTCACTTGTTCGATCATTACTCCTATTTTATTAAATATTGTGTGATGTGATATGAAAAACAAATGTTCGATTAGAATAAAATTATAAATTAATAGATAAATTGAAATTATGTATCACCACACAAGTTAACGTGGTAATTTAACAAAACTTGATGAAGATTTAGTAATTAAAAACTATATGCAAGATCGCTAGTGTGATATTTCATATATTATCATAGGAGTTTCTCGGCTTTATAATATACTTGTAGATAGATAAGTGAGTTAAATTAAAAAATAATAAAGTAATTATACAAAGATTACTTCTCAAGTTATAATATGTATTTTTTAAATAAATATAAAAATTATTTTTTTTTTTTTTTTTTTTTTTTTTTATTTTTTTTTTTTTTTTATGATAAACGTGGTTCTCGCTACCTATAATTCTACTTCTCCTAACGCTGTCATTTGGTGATTTGTACCTCAAGTACGGCAACGAACAAACATTCAGTTCTCATGGCCTCCAAATTCCATCTCAAAACATCCCAAAACCCAAACCATGTTTGTGTACCAGTGCCTCAGGTTTTGAAACATATGTGCGCACGTACATATATAATGGTAGTACAAGTTTCAAAATGTTAAATATGATAAAAAAAAAAATAAATCTAAAATTGATAGAATTTTGTACAAATCTAACGGTTTAGAATAATATATATCCAATAATGATAAAAGATGGATTTTTTGCCATAGCATTAGTTGGGAGGTCATTAGCCAACTTGCCTCTGTTACTAATTTCAATATGTTTTCGTAAGTTAGCAACTACGATCAAGTAAATATTAGATCAACGTTTGAGATTTATTACGGCACTCCAGATATTTAAATAATATTAGAATTTGGAGTGAGTATATAAAAAAAAAGTAGTATACTCTAACCAACATGATATTAGTTTATTTTGTGACATGTACAAAAGAAAGTACATAGTTGTATGCATAACATAATGATAATTTTACACTTAATTTTAATAGTTCCAATCCCAAAATACAAGTGCAAAGATTTAATATATAGGAGCGTTCCTAAATCATGACCAAGTTCCCCTCTCTAACTTTGTGAAATTGACAAAATTTTTCGTCTACATGTATTTTAAGAGTAGTATTAAGTACACAAACTCTAATCTTAATTTTTGAATTCCAATTTATATGAGGGTGAGTTAATATTTTTTTATTAATAGATATAATCAATTAGTATATCAATCTTTTAAACACATATCAATAACAGCTCATATTTCGTGTAAATTGATACTCAACCATCGGAATTATAATTGGTATCGATCAGTGGCATTTCTCATATGTATAAACTATAAATTATAGCTTCTAAAGTGTCTCAACCTAATTGTATTTATAAAAATAAAAATAAAAAAAATAAAAAAAAGGAAAGGAGAAGAAAAGAAAAGAAAATAAAGAACCAAGGGAATAAATGACAACGTTGAGCGGCAAGACTCCTAACCGAACCTATTTATGGAGGAATTTTGGGTTAGTTGTGGGATGGGCTAGGCCTGGCCCATAAAAATCGCAATTAGGCCCACATCCAACAGATATTCTGATATGGCCGCGTGTTAATCTAGATGTTGGTTTTGGGACCCTTATTGCATGTTACCATGAGCTGAAATTGGGGCCTACAAATGGGCACTTCCTCGCCACAATCTAGGCCTACAAACAAACCATCTTTACGTCACCCACAAACCAAATTCATGGTTCCTTAATTTTAGGACCCACAAAATTAAAAAATAAAAAGGAAAAAAAACAAAGAAAACAAAGAAACAAAAACTTTGGTCGTCATGTGCATTTAAGCAGAACCAAGCCACGTTCAACGCCCTTCAATTAATTCTTCTTTGACTAAATTGTAATTTTCCGATTTCATGCGCTAAAGGAGGTCCCCATTTTCCGTCTCTCCCAATTTTTTTTTAAAATCCTTTTTATTTTATTTTCTTTTATTTTGGTGGTGACATGTCGAGAAAAAGAAAAGGTTTGTAATGTAATTTTGTAAGTCATAAGTTCTGAAAATCCCCTCCAACATTTCATTTTTAACCACCAAAGACTCCATGTTTTGTTTCAATGAAGAAAGAAATCGAGACTGTTGTATTTTCCTTTTTCTATTTTGTAAAAACGCGAATCGCTTGATTCTGCAGCTTAATAGGTGATTTAGAAATGTTAAACAAATTTTAAACAGATTTAATATGTTTTTTCGTAATTTTTTTAGACCAAATTAATAAAAAGGTACCATCATAGCCATTTTAAACGAAAACAATTTAATATTGTTTTTTCGTAATATTGTTTTAAAAGTAACTGAGTGGCTAACTAAATATATTTGTATTAAATGAAAATAAAACAAATCTATTACAATCATTATATAGCTCTTCTCCACTTTAGTCTATATGTTAACTTATAGTATACTTAACATTAAAGTTTGTTTTTGGTAATCATATATAGTAACTTTTAGGAAAAAAAAAAAAAAAAAATTTATCAAACGGCCACTTACGTTTTGCCCTAAGAACTTGTGACTAACCCTACAACAAATATTTCAATGACATAACAGTTCTAGATTGGCCTTTGGTTTGTTACAAAAGAAGTTAAATGAGCACATATTTTATAACAAGAAGGCACTTACAATTATTCCGTTTTAAATTAAAGTTTATGGTTATGGTAAAATGTCTACATAAAAGGAATGGTATTCAATGACAATAATAATGGAAAGCTTAATATCCCCAAATCTCGGGACAGATCTCAATATTTATTTATATTTTTTCTTTGTAAAGCAAAAAGTAGTTTCTTTTGACTTCAGTTGGAGAATGTGCAAGAAATTAACCGTTCTTTAATTAGCGGGCTATTTGTAGAAAGGACAGGAGATTATTGTTGCTAAAAGAATTCCCTAATTGCCTCAAACCATGATTTGGAAGCAATAAACTAATCTCTATATATCTAACTTTGCATTAGTATTTCAAAAGTTAGATTCGTTTCTCAAAAAAAATTGAATTCATGTTTATGTTGTCACATCATGATCATGATCATCAGAATAGCTAGGCAGTTGCTTTTGGACCAAAACGCTGTGAGGATAAAATGTTGCATTTTTTTATTTTTTGATTTAAAAAAAATAACATTTAAGGTTATTTTGGATCATAGGTTTAAATTCACATTTGAATAATAAAGCCAAAATTTAATGAGAAAAAAATTTTATAGAAAAAATTTTTGAAAATTGAGTATGAAACGGGATGTCAAATGGTTTACTACAATAGAATAGAATTATTTTTTTTTAAATACAATATAATTACTACAGTTTAGCTCTTGTTGGCTTAATATATATATATATATATATATAATATTTTAACTTCTTTTCTTATAATTACTACTTAAAATGTGAATTAAAAATAGGTTTTGGTTATATATTTGCAGCAACAAATCACTTAAGTGTGATAAAATGGTTTTATTTATTTAACTGATGCGCTTTCCTTTCTATCTCTGTCTTCAAGTGAGTTTATTAAATATCTTAAAAAGTTCTAAGAAATTTATCTGAATTAATTGCAAATTAACATAATGGAATATTTTGTCGTAGTAGTCTGTTTTAAATTTGAATTTTGTAGTCAAATTAGGGGGCAGATAAACCTTGATCACAATTTCTTCTCATTGTTAATTTTATGGGAATTTTATTATTTACTTGTCAACTAATTCCATGTTATAAAAGATTTTCGTAATTAAAGTGGCGAAAGACCTAAATATAGCTAATAAAGCAAAGAAGTGGGTACGTCTTGACTTTATCACTGGGACATGGTAGTTGAATTTAAAGCATGGATTCACCTATTGTGTGTGAATATGAATATATATATATATATATATATATATATATATATTCTTGGCTTTCACGTTCTGGTGTTGGAAGCAATATTATTATGAGACTTTAATTTCTTATGCTGCCCAAAAGACGTCGGCAAAAGGTAAATATTATTTAGAAAAATATGTCACACTTTTTCACAACTGCATGCCATTGTTGTCAGATCACTATATATTTTCCATAGCAGTAATTCATTGAGAAAATGTCGAAGTCACTATATATATATTAAACGAAAGACTACGTAACTTAAAAGAGAGAGAGAGAGAGAATTCTATGAATTAAGGTATGAAAAAAAAAATTGTACTCTATCAAAATTTCTATGATGTATTGATAATTTATATTTAAAGACAAATTGACGCGATCTTGATAAGATATATAATCATAAAAAACACAAATTATTAATTTAAATATTCCGCCATTGAAAACTCTTACGAAATAAAAGATTAGATGTAACTACCTTATTAAGCATAGAATTAAGCTCGCGAATGTATGGTGGGTTCTTATTGGGTTATTAATTGACATCCACTTGTGCATGATAATAGGTCCAAATTGTTGGTTAATCAAAATTCTTTCTCCACTTTACGGGCAAAAAAAAAAAAAAAGGTATTTTCTCCACTCATGTTTCTGCATGGAAATTAATGAAAACTTTATTAAGTATATGGAAATTGGATTTTATCAATTAAAGTTGTGCTTGGATTTTATCAAGTATATGTATAGCAATAATATATTTTATAAACAGTTTTATTGTGACTGTCTAAATGTCTAAATTCTAAAAATTTTATAAAATTAATAATAAATTATTCCGTTTTTATGTACGCCTAACAAGTTATTTTTTAGTTTTATTACACCAATCATATCATGTATGGAATATGTATCACCTAATTTCATTGGGTAATGAATTGACACCACGTATGCATGAGAAATGGTCCTAATTATAAATACTACTCATCAAAATTCTTGTCTCCACTTGTTTTGGAAATGAAAGCTTATTAGTTACTAAATTGACAATATCTCACGTCGAAGAAGCTTTGATTGAACCTTGCTTATATATATACTTGTCAAGGGATGTGATCAGCATATCAATCCACATTTTATTTGGAATATTAATCTTTAAAAAAATATTTCATAAAGAAAGTGGCGTGTTCATATATCCATGCATGCATGGTGACCAAAGAAAAAAACAAAAAAAAAAAAAGTACCCAACTATATACTGAACATGATTAATGAAGAATCTGCTTATAAATAATTGAAAGATAACACTACTTATTTTTTTTTTAAATTATTTTCTTTTATTTGAAAAATTAGGTTTGTTGGCCTTTTTTAATCACCTAATCTAATTGGTGATCTAACTTTTTTTTTTAATTTAGGAAAATGACATTTTATTATTTTTCAGATTTGGTCAATCAGTGATTGATTATGATTGACGTTACAGTTAATCATTGACTTACATATTATGTGATTATTCACCGATTGATCATTTAAAAAAATTGATTAATCATTTTAGAAAAAAATAACATTTTATCTAATTTTTAAAAACTTCAATCATTTACTAAAAAACTTCTTTATAAAAAAAAAGGACTATTTACCTATAAATTCCTTTATAATATTGTATCTCAGTTTCCGTAATAATTAAAATTTACCAATTAGTGCGATGATAGTGCTTTCTCTAATTCCTTTTTTGTTATTATGATAAGTGTTTGTGTTGTATATTAATACTAACATAATGTATAGAACCATACATAAAATAATTAAACTAATATTGTTAAATAATTTTTTATTAATGCTATAAATTAAAAATATATATGATCCAAATAAAAAATAAATTAAAAGAAATAATCAATTGTTAAAAAAAAAAAAACTTTGAAGATGAGTCTGAACTTTCAATTAATTAATTAGTTTCCTTTAAAAAAATGAAAGAAATTTGTTTTCTTTTCTTTTCTTTTTTTATATACAGAAAATAAATTTCTATTAGTTAAGCTAACACACAGCCTACACCCACTCATAGTTGTAAAATTCATTTTTTCCCCCTCCAAAATTGTTCTAGAATTTCCATATAGTGCCCCACTGCATTGAAAAATTATTATGCCTGACTATACCATAATGTCAACTATATCCTAATTATTGAAGTGATATAATTTTTTTTTTGCACCCCCCCCCCCCTGTCTTCTTAAAGATGTATGGGTTTATAGAAAAATAACTTTTTTAAAGACATTTTTTGATGAATATCCTAATTTTTTTAATTTAGAAAATTATATAAAATTTTAAATGGTTCATCAATGACAAACTACTTGATGGTTTATCACCAATAGACTTAGGTGAGTAACCAATATGAAATATATATATATATATATACTGATTTATCATTAATAGATTATTAATACATTAGTGAGAAGATACTTGATATATATCAATGATGTATAATTTGTATATTATTGATTGATCATCGATAAAATTTAGTAAAAATAAAAAAAAAGTCACTTATCTAAAAAGCAAAGTTCATCAAATTTTTTTTTTAAATGAGTGGCCAAGAAACAGTCATAAGTCACCAATCTAATTTATCCTATATTATTTGCCTCTAATTACTACCGGCCTCATGAGTGCATGTCACGTAAATGTCCTGCCCGGTTCTGATGTAAAAGCGACTGCAGAAAATTGTCGTAAATAGCCTTATTCCAAAAAGTTAAATTTATTATTATTATTATTATTATTATTATTATTATTATTATTATTATTATTTTGCTAGAGAAAATTGATTTCTTTATGGAAAATTTTGGGATAATAAGAGGAATAGGTTCCGAATATTGTTTCAAATCCACATGATTAAAACCAGACAAGAACTTGGATCCAATTTCCGGGAAGTAATTTGTCGTTGTGTTTAAGGTCAAGTTTGAGTTTTATGAAAGGTGGAAAAAGACGTAGAATAATTTGATCAGGAAATATTCTTTCATATATGCCCTTTGTTACGCACGAATTCAGAGCTTATGAACTTTTTTCAATTTTTGTTTTCGATTTTTTAAAAATCAAAATGGTTGCCAAAAAAAAAAAAATTGTTATAAGATAGAGATAGCCAAAAGGATTATTTTCATACGTACCAAATGGAATGTTCGAACATTCATCTTACAATTTATACAGCATAAATTTTTTTTTTTTTAAATCTAGCTAGCTGAGGCATATAAAATTAGTATGAAAAAAAAAATGGTACATGTATATATATTTATATATCTACGTGACACGCACACATATATAATAAGTATACATACATATATTTATATTGTAAGAGACAAAATGTCTAAGGTACATATATACATGTTACAAGAAGAAGCCAAAACTTTATGAAGTAAACATAATTCGTCAAAGATCCATCATTGCAAATTATCGAGAGAATGAAAGTGGAAGGATATCTTGATCCATAGAAAGGATACGATTTATAGATATTCCAATCTATACGATTTTCTTTTAGAGAAGATTTTCTGTATTTTTACTGATGATGGGATGTCAGAGAGAATATAAATGAATAAATCGTATGAATTAGGGACCATTAACATTTAAATAAATGCAATAGTTATACTTTTCATATTTCTATTTTGACCCATCATAAAATTAGATATATGAAATTAGGTCTCTACACATAATAAACTCGAACTATTTAATGCCCAATGCCTAATAAAATTAACCTTAGTTAGATTACTTAAAATGAGTTAAACTTTAAGATAACCTATAATATACATTTAATTACATATGTAGGCCCGCATGCTCAATTATTTTCCAAAAATCTCCTACTTGGATCACATATGTTTCCTTACAAAATGTGTATAACTTTATATGCTTAAAACTTTTGCTATCATGAATAAAGACACCTCTCAATAATCTCGTCTATTAATTATACTAATATATGACCAAAGCGATCTTCGTTACATATAATGTAACTAAATCCATCAATGGTCAAGTATATCAATATAACCAAATCACATAGATCAAGTATGAAAGTGTAGTATGGAAATTACATGCAATGTGATCTAAACATACTTATTTCCAACTGTCTAACTTTATTCTTTAATGAACCAAGTTAAAATAAATCAGAGTGAAAATAAACTTAATTCTTTATTTCTGCAGAAAATATCCATAAACACAAAGTATCCAAATGAAATAAAATAGCATCTAAACACAAACGCCCACTAACCTAGTATATCATCAAATGATATGACACCTATATCAGCAGTGTACTCATGAAAGACCTTGGATAGAAGCCCTTTGATAAGCAGATCTACAATCATGGAGTTTGTACCAATATGCTCTATAGACATCTGACCACTCTGAACTCTTTCTTTAACAACTAGGAACTTGATATCTATATGCTTTGAATTCCATGAGCTCCTATTATTATTGTAATACAATAATGCTGACTTATTGTCACAAAATAACTTTAATGATCTTTCAACATATTCCAAAATTCACAGCCCAATGACAAAATTCCGTAGTCATATTCCATGGTTGGATGCCTCATAACATGTTATTAACTCCGCTGCCATGGTGGAAGAAGCTATGAGTGTCTGCTTGGCACTCTTCCAAGAAATGGCAATCTTCAACTGTCTTGGCATCCAGCAAAATTCGAATTAGAATATCCAATGATCTCTAGTTGGTATGATCTCCTATATGTGAGCATGTAATCCTTTGTTCTCTGTAAATACCGCATAACCCATTTGGCTACTTTCCAATGATCCATCACAGGATTACTCAAATATATGCCTAGCATCCCAATAATGTATGATATATCTGGATGTGTACAAACCTAAGCATACATTAGACTCCCAACAGTTAACGCATAGGGAATTTTCTAAATTTCTTTAACTTCAAGGTTATTCTTAGGGTACTGATTGAGACTGAACTTATCTCCTTTAACAACAGGGGCGTTACCTGGTTTACAATTCTGCATGCCAACCAAATCTCTTAAGTATATTTTCAATATAGCCATTTTGTGATAACTCAAGTATACCCCAAGAGCGATCTCGATGTACTTGCATACTTAATACAAAATAGGGTCTTTCATTTCAAATTTTTTTTATAGAAATCTCTTAGTTTTGTGTAATAAGCTTATATCGTTGATAGCAAGTAGTATGTCATCGACATACTTTACTAGGAAGATATGCTTACTCCCATTGAACTTATGGTATATGCAATCATCAACTACATTCATCTCAAAACCAAATGAGACTATTATCTTATGAAAGTTGTAACACTATTAACGGGAAGCTTGCTTAAGTCCATAGATAGATTTCTTTAACTTGTAAACTATCTTCTTTGGGTTTCCTGAGACAAAGTTTTTCGGTTATATCATATAAATTGTTTCATCAATGTCACCATTGAGAAAGGCTTTCTTTACATCCATCTGATGTAACTCAAGATTAAATGTGTCATAAGTGTTATGATCATCCTAAAAGAGTATTTTGTTGAAACCAGAGAGAGTCTCTTTGAAGTCAATGCCTTCCTTTTGAGTGAAGCCTTTTGCAACAAGACGAGCCTTATATCTCTCTAAATTACACATATAATCCCTCTTAGTTTTAAATATCCATTTACAACTAATAGGCTTCGTAGCTTTAGGTAGTGGAACGAGTTTCCAAACGTCATTGTCTTTCATAGACTTAATTTCTTTATTCATGACTTTAATCCACTTATGAGAGTTAGAACTTTGCATGGTTTGATAAAAGTTGATTATATAATCTTCCATCACTCCAATGTCATCCTCATTTTCTTGGAAAAAGACTATATAGTCATCTAGAATTGCATTTCTTATTTCTCTTGTGGATCTCCTCAATGGTATTTGTTCTTGAGGTTGTTGAGTTGCTCTTCAGGAACAATTGGGGAGTTGTTCAACATTGTCTCGATAATTTGGACATGCCGCTTGATCAATGCAAGAATAAAATCTGATCATTGTCAAAAGCAATTGTAGGAATATAAGTAAATTTCTCTTCAAAGTCAAAGTCAAAGTCTTTAACTTATTTCTACCCTAAAACTCAATATCCTCAAAGAACGCTGCAATTCTTATTTCGAAATGGACTTAGTAGTGGGATCATAAAACTTGTAATCCCTTGATCTCTCAGAGTATCCAATAAAGTAGCAGCTTATTGTTCTGGAATCCAGTTTCTTCTCGTTTGGCCTATAAGGCCTTGCCTCAGTTGGATATCCCCAATGTAAAAATGCTTTAAACTAGGCTTTTTGCCCATCCAAATCTCATAAAGGGTTTTAACTGCAGCCTTAATTGGTATTCTGTTGAGAATATAAGTTGCAATCTTTAGTGCTTCTCTCCAAAGAGATTATGGCAAGGTGGAATGACTAATCATACTCCTTACCATGTTTTTAAGTATCCTATTACGTCTCTCAGCTACATCATTCATGTTAGAAGGTCCCAGCATGGTATATTGGGCTATTCTGCATTCCTCTAGGAATTTAGCAAAAGGCCCTAGCCGTTGTTCAACCGATCCGTCATATCTACCAGAGTACTCACTACCACGGTCAGATTTAACTCTCTTAATTCTTTTGCTGAGTTAGTATTTGACTTCAGCTTTGTAAGCCTTGAACACGTCCAATAACTGAGACTTCTCATGAATAAGATACAGGTAGTTATAACATGAGTAATTATCTATGAATGAAATGAAATATTGTTGACCATTTCATGAAGCCATTGGGAATGGTCCACAAATATCCATGTGAATTAGTTCTAAGACATCCAAAGCTCTGTTGATACCTAATCTCCTTATGTTTGTCTATCTCCCTTTAATACAATCAACACAAACCTCAAAGTATGTGAAATCAAGAGAATCAAGAATCTCATCAGACACAAGTCTCTCAATTCTACTTTTAGAGATATGACCTAAGCGCTTGTGCCATAATGATGCAGAATTCTCGTTGGTTAATTTATGCTTCATATCACGTAAATTCACATGTAATGTTTCATTAAATAAGACAACTGTATCAAGCAAATATAGGTCATCATAAAATGATAAAGAATCGGTACTAACAATATTTGAATTCAAAGAAAGACTAAACTGACTATTTCTAAAAGAACAAGAATACCCAAATTTATCCAAAACAGAAATAGAAACCAAATTCCATCTAAATGACGGTACAACATATATCTTTTTCAAATCCAAATAATATCCAGTCTTTAATAATAACCTAAAATTCCCTATAGTCTCAACTTTCACCGATTTGTCATCGCCCACATAGATGAATCTTTCAGCATCATTTGGCTTTTGACAACTCAGACAAACCTGCATAGACACACTTATGTGAGTAGTAGCACCAGAATCCATCCACCAAGTATGTCTTCATACTGCAGCTAAATTAACTTCAGAACAAATCAGGGTGAGAAGTGTACCTTTCTTTACATGCCAAGCATGATATTTGGTACATTCCCTTTTCATGTGTCCAAGTTTATTATAAAAGTAACAGCTAAATTATTCATCTCGATTTTTTGCTGTTTCTTTTGAGCTGGACCACTTGTAGTTTCTTATCCTTTTTTGTTTTCTTGTTCTTGTCCTTAGATGTACTTGCCAAGTAAGCAATTTCAGTCTTCTCTTGCTTTAGCCTTTCTTCCTCTCATAAACAATGAGAAATGAGCTTATTCAGAAATCATTTATCCTTTTGGCAGTTATAACTGACCTTAAATTGACGGAATTGTGCAGGAAGCGAAATCAAAACTAAATGCACGAGTAAATTCTCAGACATCTCTAACTTTAGTGTATTTAGTTTTAAAGCAAGATGAGACATGTCCATGATGTAGTCCCTTATATTTCCTTTTTCCTTTATACCTCATTGAAATCAAGCTTGCTAGAAGTGCACTTGTTTTAGTCTTATAGTTTTTAGCAAAATTTTCAATTTCCTTAAGAAATTCCTTGCATAGTAACCTTTTCGGACATAGCGCCCCTAAAGTCTTCTGAATTCTACGCTTTATAATCATAAGACTCATGCATTTGAACAATCCCACCTCTCTATGTCCGTTTTTCCTTAGTGGAAAGTTTGTCCATAAGGTTAGCAGGTCATTTAATCCTTAGCATAAGGTCTATATCCATGCACCCTAGAACGATCATAACATTTTCTTTTTAATCCTTGAAGTTGGTCCCATTTAGTATGAGGATGGAATTGACATTAACAAATAGAGTAGAAACAGTGCACTAGCTGAATAGAGAAAAAACAAGCAAAATAACATGTTCACATAAGAATCCATATCAAACAATCAAGAAATTCAAATAATATGGGCCCCATCATAAGATACCTTATACAACATTAATATTTAACCTTTAGACAGAATATTTAATCTTCAACAGAAATATTAACTTGTAAGTGGTACTCTTGGTGTGGTAATCAAATATTATAATAAGTCATGTCAAACAATAGGTATATCTTTGGATTGACTTATTATTCACCTGGAACACCTTACAATTGTCACATATTTATTACCACAAGTGTGCATGCAATTCAGCCAAATATTAACATTCCTTTGGGCCGGTCAATATTTGCATGAATTACATACACACAACCAGCTTAATATTCTAAATAATTTAATCTATACAAGAGAGGCTACTTTGGTTACATGTTACTTCAATCAATCTATTTTATAATATTAGACATTCAAAAGATATAATCAATAAACTAAAATTTGAATTTAATCGATACAGAAAAAATAAAAAATGAAAAAAAAAATTTTTTTGGGGCACTGTAGTACCCAATTATGAGGTTGTAGCGCCCAGGCCAGCGCTGTAGCTCCGTTTCACGGTTTGGGTTAGTACCTGGGCTATATGGACACGCTGTACTGCCCATACAACCCGTAGAAGTTTCCAAAATCCGAAATTTGAAATTTGGGGTCGAAAATTCGTATTCTAGCCCAAAATTAATTCTAATTTTTAACCCAAAAAATGGGTTGTACAAGCTGTAGTGCCCGTACAACCTATCATTAGCCTAATATGTGAATTTTAAACCAAAAAATTATTCCTTAATGTCTTTAATTCATAACAAAATATCAATATATCATCATATCATCATCAATTAGAGATGATTCTGGATTTTGGGAGAACAAAATGAAACAATCCATAACCATAACCGTTCTTAAATCCAATAAAACCAAAACTAATTTGGAAGGAAAACTTAATTCTCAATGGTTTAACATAGAGAAGGCTCGATACCACTTGTTAGAAAAAGAAACCAAAACTTTATGAAGAAAACCTAATTCAACCAAGATCCACCATGTCAAATAATCGAGAGAATGAAAGCGGAAGCATATCTTGATTCATGGGAATGAGAGATTATAGGTTATAGATATTCCACTCCAATACGATTATCCTTTAAAGAAGATTCTCTGTTTTCTTACTAATGATGGGATGTCAGAGAGAATATGAATGAATATATCGTATGAATTATGGACCATAACCATTTAAAATAACTATAGTAGTTATACTTTTAATATTTTTATTTTGGCTCATCATAAAATTAGAAATATGAAATTAGGTCTCTACACATAATAAACTCATATTATATTTAATGCCCAATGCCCAATGCTGAATAAAATTAACCTTAGTTAGATCACTTTAAATGGGTTAAACTTTAAGATAGTCTATAATATACATTTAATTATATATGTAGGCCCACATGTTCAATTATTTTCCAACAATACATATTTATAGTTATAAATACAAGAGGGTAATAGGTAAGTTGGAATATTAAAAAATCAACTTCAAACTTAAAAGAATATATGATATATAATATTAGGAAATGTCTCAAGTTTGATAGTCAAATAGGTTCAATAGTTAAAACATTTTATTTAGAATTTTATAATTGCTAGTTGATTTATATGTAATTTTTAATTTAAAATCTTGTATTATGATATTATTTTGAACTATAAGTGCAAAGAACAAATCTTATTAAAATTGATCATTACATTAAGGTTTAAAAAAGTTTTTAAAAAATATTGTTTTATAAAAGTGTGATACAAGAATGTACATATAATCTTAATAAATCTCTTTCTCATGAGGGCGACTATCTTAATTTCCACTTGTTATTTCAATATGCATGCAAAGTTGAAGAATTAAGCAGAATTGTAGTAACAATGTAATATATTAAACAGCCACACTTCTTTATATTAGCATATATGTACCAAACTATGTATACATATCAGATTAGAAGCTGTTAACAAATAGATTTTATTCTTTTGGGAATATATATACATAAATATATGTATATATATATATATGTGTGTGTGTGTGTGTATGACGTGCATTTGGAATGATCAATTTGTTAATTTGAAATTATCCGTGGACTAAGAGCATCTTGAATATGATACCACATTCTTATTAGCCAGCGTCAAAGTTTGACATTCAAGAAAAAAAAAAAAAACCATTCTCTAATTTAATGTGTATTTAGTTTTTTTTTTTAAATTAAAATGGAAGATTCAAACTTGTCACCTTTACATTAAAAATGAGGATCTGAATTAACCATTAGATTAAGTTTACAACCACATTTTTATTAGTGTTAAATTTTCTACATATATATGTTACAGTTGGCGTCAAATATAACACCAAAAATAGATGTGCCAAAATCGTACAATGGTTGCTTATATTAGCTATTCTTATCACCTTTAATTTCCATTAATAACTATATCACCACATTATTTTAATTTTTAAATATCAATTAAGCTTATGATATTTTTATAAATATCACGGCTTAAACATTATTCAGAAAATAGATATAGTAACTAAATTAATAACATCATGCATTAGAAATTCAACAATATGTCTGAACATGTTATTTTAATTTTTTGGTGCCAAACATAGTAATGTCATTAGCTTTTGTATTGGTGATAGTCCAAGGCTGGTTATCAGGAGCAAAATTAGTGTGATAAAGAAAAATTAATAACTAATAAATTTGGATAAAGTATGGAATAATTGGGATCTATATTTGGTGTTATAAGTTTATCTTTTTTGTTAATTAATAAGTAGGGATGAATTAGTAAACATTGGTTGGTTGGAGCTTTGAAATTTTGAGGTACATGTTGGACAGTTGGATGACTATGAAAGAAAAGCATGATTAGTTGAAAAAACAGATTAGTTAATTATTCTTTCATAGTGATTATTTCTTAGATTTAATCATACTTTCTGAATACAAAATAAAACAAATGGGAAGATCAAATCATTGGAAAAACAAAGTCCAGACAACAATTTTCACAATAAATATTTGTCCAAAATAGTATCATGATCTCTTTAATTATGAGAGAGTATTCTTGAAAGAAAGATCCATATTTTGATGAGGAAATTTACCTAATTCTTTAAAAATGATGAAAGTGCTTATTTTTCTTTCGTACTTGGTTATAAAATTGTCTAACTTCACGGGGAAATAAATAAATAAATAAATAAATAATCCTATTGCTTTCTCAACAAACCATGTGATAAGGCATATATATCGTTTTGAAAATGGTAGGTAAATTTACATAGTTTTGGTATGCCTCCTTAAGGCACTTCAAGTACCTGTACCATCTATCTAAATATATCAATAGACTATATTATAGTACTTAAAAAATATATTTATACAAAAAAAAAAAAAAAAAGCAGCCTCTTTTTATCTTTTTGTTTTTCGTCTTTTTCTTTTTTTAATTCTTAATGATCAGGTTACCCTACTTTTATGTTTATCCATAAAGTTAACGTAAAAGTGGATCGCCATAAATTTTTTCGATGGAACAAACACGAAAAATATGGTGAAATTAGAGAATTTTTCAATTGAGACAATAATGGAGAAATTCAAAGATAACTTTTCTATTAGAAATAGACATAGTTTTATATTTTAATTATTAAATAAGGGCACCATTATAATTATTTTATAACGTAGGGACTAAAGTGATATAGATAGAAAAACTTTTAAGTATTACGCACGACGACTTCTACATATGCTTGCAATTCTTAGTGACCTCTTTGCAAGTTATTCTCACTTGGCCTAGCTCAAGGTACTTATTAATTATTCTAATAAAACTTATATTTTGTGTTTAATTCAATTTACTTACAAGAGACTGAAATAAGCGCCCCAGATTATTAATATAATAATATAGTAGACATATAATGGATAACAAGAGGAGTTCCATTTTTCATATTTTGTTCTTTGTTCATATCCAAGCGTCTAGTATTCACATGCAAGATTAAATGTAAAGCATAATTAGATGAATATTTCATAACTATATAAACTGCAATTTAAAAATTAATTGGATTGAGTAAGGCCAAGTTAACTTAATAAAATACGATATTCAATAGTATCATGATATATTTATTTTGTAGTTAGAGATAAGATGGAAAACAACACTGTTTCACTTGTGATTTCGTAGTTTAAGTAGAAATGAGAGACGAATTACTGTTCGATGTATATATATAAAAGATAAATGACTCAAACATTATTCATATTAATACATATCAAGTAAATAAATAAATAAATATATATATCTTCAATTAGGCTGTTAGGGACACATCTGCATTGCATCTGATATATATATATATATATATATATATATATATTGTCTTTTTACTTAACTCAAAACTACTTTCACTATTTATATCTATAAATATCTAAAGTAAACTCAAATATTAAAAGTCCATAACTTTATTATTTCAAATTCAAATAAGATATTTTCTTTTAATTATAAGAATTTTAAAAGGAATGGAACAAGATCCATAACAATATATTTTTTCTAAATATATTTTAAGATTTTATACTTTTGTATGTAAAAATATTTTTTTTTCCCCAATACACATTTTCAAAACTATATGTCATTTTAAATCCAAAATTGCATCTCTAAAATCCCTCTCAAACGGACACAATTTATAAAGTTGAAGTTAATATTTAAGAACCCGAACCTAATCCACTCGTAGTCAGTAAAGAAATGGTGTAAAAATTTATCAGTGTTTAATAAAGTTCATAATTGCAAAATGTGTCGTGTCACATATTTGTCCTTAACTCTCCATCATATCCACGAATAAGGAATAATTATGTTTATTGCTTCCCCTCCCCCCGGGCTTTTCATTGCCATTCAATTCCCAATAGGAAATAACAATTGGACTTCTGACTTTAATTTCAGCTTTTGTTAAAAAAAAAAAAAAAAAAAGAAAAGAAATACAAAGACTTTTTGTTGTAAGTACATTACAAAATAATAGGATGATCGATCCTGTATTAAAAATAGAATAATATAAATATATAAATATACATGACAAATGACATTACTGAAAAAAAAAATGTGGCTCCTCTTTCAGTCAAGCCATATATGCTTATATTTCTTATTAATTTTTGAGAAGGAAAATTAAAAAAAATAAAATAAAAGAAAGGAGAAACTATAAAATTTACAATTAATATTAGTCGTCTATCTAAATATCAACAAAATAAAAGCCCATAAATCTGCTAACTTTTTTAATTTTTCAATGGAATTTGTTACATTGTAAACATCCATATAAGTTCCAAAAATGAAAGGAAGAGTCCTAATTTTATCAAAATATGATTTCTTCAATTGTAATAAAGTATTTTTGGTCCACAAAGAAGTCACTTGGAATTTTACGAACAAAAAAATTGTTTTCTATGTTATTATTGGGATTAGTAACCTACAAAGGACTAGTCATGCATTTGCAATATGTAAAAAAAAATAAAAATAAAAAAATAAAAAAATCCAATGTGTCTTTGCTTATATCAGGCAAATACTGTTAAATTTAACAAGAAATAATAAAGGTTAAGATTGCAAATTAAAGACTAAAAACTATAGAGATAAAGTAAAGAGAAAGCACCATAGCTAAGGGGGATCATAAAGTTGATGTGTAAATGCTGGTTAAATAAGAGTTTCTCTATATGATAATATCAAAATATAAAAGTAACCAAGGGTGGTTAATTTTAATTTTTTTAAAGTTTCCTTCAATAGAAATTAGGGGGAGTTTGGTGCTCAAGTTTAACTTGAGTTAAACTGTAATTTTTTTTTTTGTCTTTTTTTGAAAAAGTTTTTGAAAAAATCAACAAAAATTACTGTTCAAATTTAAAAATTTCAACTCAACTCAAAGTTAACTCATTTACCAAACACCCCGGTATATATATTATACCGTACTAGCACCCTGAATAAAGTCTTCAATTAGTGTTGAAAAAAGCTGTGTCTTATAATGTTCGTTGGCCATATTAATTAGAGTAATTAGGTCCATTATTGTATGGAAAGCTCATCTTAAATTATATGCATTGCACCATATATATATATATATATATATATATATACATATCACAAATCAAAGTTCAATTTAGAACCCAAAGATAACAGTAATGCGCATCACTGTAAACTAAGAAATGAACCTATAAAATAACTTTTGGGTGTAGGACTTTTGTGCCCAATCATTTGGTTAACTCAACAGAAAGGAGGAGAAGAGTTCGAGTATGAGTCCTTAAATGTGAAATATATGAGTATTTTTATCTTTTTAACAAGTGAGAATAATGCCAACGTTACTGACATAGGTTGATAAGACACTCGTTCCACTCGTTGAATATTTGGGTCCAAGTCATCACTATCATGTTGATCGAGAAATTTGAGTAATCTATTTCATGAGAGATCCATATATTACACATGGGGAGGGGGTCAACAAAAATAAAACAATAAAAATGAGAGTAATAAATCACATATATTAAACAAGAAATCTAGTGATATAGTTAGGGATGTAGCTAAGGGAGGCTTAAGCACCCGCTCGACTTTTTTTTTTATTTACACTTTTAGCTAGGTGTGCATTTGTTTTAAATTCACATATTAACCTCCCTCCAATTTTTTTTTTTTTTTTAATGAAAGCCCACCTAAAAATTTACAAACTTCATTTTTCCCCTGAAAAGTTGAAAGAAAAAGGTAATATTATTGAACCAAATTCAAACTAATATACCTAAACACATACAAGATAGTTTCCCTTTAATATCTTATTTTTCTTTTTCATTCAGAATTAAATAATTAATTTATTCTAGATGAATATTTCTCGTAGTTCTCTCACTGAAATTCCTTATTTCATCATTGAATATAGCGTAATTTACCACGTCAATATATTTGTAAGGAGACAATTAATTAAACATTGTACTTTAAAGACTCTAAATTAGAAATCAAGGAAGGTAATTTAGACCTCCCAGAAAAGGAAGAAAAAAAAAAAGACAAGAAAAGAAAGTAAAATAGGGTTCTCTACTTATTAACATTTATATTTTTTAAACTAAAGTTGGACGGTATAATTTTCCAATGTCATTTTACCAATTCTGTGTGAATGTACTCTTTTTTTTTTCTTTTTTTCTTTTTAAATGTGAATGTACTCTTTTAAATACAAATAATTAATGAAAAGACATTAACCACATCACATGTCACGCTTAATTGGAAGAGAGAGCGAAATTGAGCTTCAAAGCAACGCTCCAATTAATTACCATAATTACGATAATTTCTTATTGGTATTAAATTAATTCCTCAGAAATTGAACGTAAATTTTATAAAATCTTTCATAATTTCATTAATTAAACAAAATCCATTAGTTTAATACAGTGGGATCAGCCTCATTAATTCATCTCGAAGAAACCAAAGGTGGGAAAGAATAGGACACGTGCAATTGTGGCACTCTGTCGGTGACATTAGATTGAAAAATCAAGGACAAAACCGTAATTTGACCCTCGACTCAACTTAAGCCCACTCTCTCACTTCTTACCCGCGGCTTTGAACGCGGCTTTGGTTTTGGCTTTTCTCCCCCCTCTCTTTTTTCCATTTTTTAATTAAATATATTTAGAATTATTTTATTATTCCAAATTTATACAATAATATATACAATATATAATATATACTCTCTCTCTCTTGTTCTGGACAAGTATAAGAGTGAGAGAGCGTGATCTTTGTGGAGCCTTTCGAAAACATGCTATGGCCTCCAGACAATAATCGAGCCCGTGACTCTCCTCAGGTATTCTTCTTCTTCATTCTCCCATTCCATCGCAATTCCGTTGCTTTCCTCTTCTTCTTCTTCTTCTTCTTCTCTGTCGATTTCTTCTCTGATTTCTTAATTTCAAATTTTCGATCTTTTTCTCTCTGCCTGTTCTGTACGGACGCAGATCTTAGCAGCGGAGTGGTAGGATTGGAGTTTGATTTGGTTCGGAATCGGAATCGGTAATTCGATGGAACTCTGGAGATCATGAAGTTCTACATATCGACGTCCGGGATTAAGCGAGTCACCATTTCGAGCTCGGCCGCCGGCAAGGGGTGTCCGGCGACGGCGACGCCTCCGGCGGCTCGGCGTATTTCGAGCCGGACAATTCTGCCGGTGGTGCTCGTGCTTGCGATTGTTTTGCCCTTTCTCTTTGTCAGAATTGCGTTTCTCGTGCTCGAATCCGCCACCAATTGCTCTTCCACTATCGGTACTATTTCTCCTTCAATTTGCTTATTGTTAACACTTTGGAACTATTTCTTTCTCTCTCTCTCTCTCTCTTTTCTTAAATAATTTTAAGTTTTAATAGGTTTAGTAGTACACTTTTCCGTCTTAATTATGACTCAGTTGAAGCGTACAATTACAGATGTGTTCATAAATATGTCTTGTAGCTTTTTGCTGAATTTGTTGTGTACGCTTCGGGAACTGAGAAATGGAGCGTACAAATACCATTATACAGACTTTTGTCTACCCTTTATTTTCTAGTTTTTTTTTCTTTTTTGTTTTAATGATTTTGAGCTGTAAAATTGTATGATTGAATCAGTATGCACAGTTTTCGGTCATTCGTAGATCGTAGTTCATCGCTTCATTTTGTTCGTTATTTTTCTTAATTTTAATTTTAATAATTATTTTAAATTTTTTTTTTTTTGTTAACGAAGATTGTATAGGATGGGGGCTATTCGGCGGGAGTGATTCGTCTCTGGTACGTTTTACACCTTTTACATTGACAGAAATGCCCTTTCCTTTTTTATTTTTGATATTTTATTTTTCAGAAAATAGTTGATGTTGGAATTATTTTCAGAGCAAAAAAATTCGCATTATTTTTTTTGGAGAGAAAAAAATGGAGTTGGAGGCACTTCGGTGATAAAATTTTCTATTTTTTATTTTATTTTTCTGAACTGGTTCTTTACTTATTGTTACGTGTAGACTTGTACGGGAGTGGAAATTTTTGTCGTGTTGTGGACCTAATTTTGTTGAAATCTCGGCAAACATGACAACTTTTATATTTTATTTATTTATTTTCTATTTTTCAGTCAACTTTAGGTTGTCTGATGATATCTTATATTTTTTTCATGAATTGTGTATGATAATATGAAAAAAGATTTGGAATTTTTCATTTTGATTTGTACACAATTCTATGCCGTATGCTTCAAAGAAAAGAAAAATATCCCATTTACTCTTACCCGTTCTCCTCTCCCGCCCAATACAGGGCATTTTCGTCCTAGGCAAGGTAAAAAGAAAAAAAGAAAAAAAAAACAGTGAGTGGATAAGCCCACTCTGTGTAATTGTCGGTATTCCACTTCCAACAGTTGCTTTCGATGACACGTGGCCAGTTGGGTTCAATGATATTATTCTCGTCCACTCGTTCTTACTTTATTTCAACCAATGCCATTTCATTATATGAGAATTGAGATGAACTTATTAAAAAAAAAAAAAAAACCCAAAAAAGAAACGTAGAGATAAATTGGACTTGCAATAATTGGCGTGAATTACTATTTCCACACCAAAACTATTTGGCTACATCCATCACGTACTTAGTGTAAACGCCAAAATGTGGTGTCATTTTTTTTCCCTTTGCTGACAAAAATGGTTGCAATTTTACTTAGGAATTACTGAAAAAAAAAACCCCAACTTGGCAGTAGTGTTAAAAATTTTTGGTGATGCTATCCTACGTCAACACGGTATTGTTATGGAATCAGTGGACATGAATTATGATTCATGTTCCAGTCGTATGATGTTATCTTCAATAGTATATATATTTTTGTCTCTTTTTGTTTGCATGTACTACTGAATGGAAAAAAGAAGCTGAGGGATGAGCTGACAAGAGCCCTACTAGAAGCAAAAGAAGGTAGCGTTCATAATGAGGAAGGCATAGAATCTTTCGACGAACTTGTGAGAGAGATGACATCCAAACGGCAAGACATTAAGACGTTCGCTTTCAAGACAAAGGCTATGGTACTTGCCTACCCACTTGCGCGCGCGCGCACACACACACACACACATTATTATTGTACTCCTTTTCTATATACTTTTGTCTATGGATCTGTGCGCTTTAATTCTGCTTTGTTTTTATACTTTTCTAGCTGTTTTGTAATTTTGTCTGCGTTCTTTTCCGTCATTATTGCTCGCTATTGCGTGCATTGTGTCTGCGTGATTGAAAAGGTGATGACACCCAAGACCATAGCTGGTAGCTAGCTAGCCTACACCCCTTTGAGTTGGCAAAGCATGGTCCTTGGCCCATCTCTATCCATTTGGTTGTGTCTCAGTTTCATCTCCACGAGGACCAATCTATGACACATTATTGACATTCTGTCTCAGTCCCTCTGTGTTTATTGCTCGTTAATTTATCTACAACTTCCTTTAAATTTTACTTCGAAGGACAATGAGCAGAGTATAAGGGAGGTAAACTGACAACAGGAATTTAAATGTTCTAAAGTAGTGTGTAAAAGTTAAGCAGTAACTGCACCCACTTGAAACAGTGTTGCCAATTTGCCTTCTGGCTGTAGCTGATTAACTTCCTGTTTGAGGGCCTACCCTACGAAGCAGCATTTTAGGCATGGATTTTTATTTTTAATTTTCTTCCTTTATGGTGGAGAATTGTTGAACCATCATTGTCCGTTGTGTCATTGTGTTGTTCTTATTCAAACAGTGAATGTTACTTGATTATCTCTTTCAGGAATTGCTCAAATATTACCTTGGTGACTTTGTATTCTACCTGCTAGCTAGTATCACTAGGCTTGAATACTGAAACTTAGCAAACTCGTGATTGGATTAAGTTTCAAGCATATGTATGTATACCATGTCCACTGTAAATTTAGTCGTAAATTTAAGACCACAATAATACACATGAACTAGCCGTTGATGTATTTTCACTTTAGTGTTGATTTTTTCTGCCTTTTTTGTCAGTTTTGAATTTGTTTTTATCAGAACATATGATAAATACCTATATATAGGCTAACCTAGTGTAAGTAATTATTAGTAAACACATATTTCCAAGTCTGCTAATTAGATTTATGGTTGCTTAAATCTAATATGTGAAGCACATCTTGCTTCAATTATGAACCGGGAATTGTTCATCATTAATAGATATAAATTCCACTGTTTTATGCACAATAATTCTCCATGCTCTGAAGCATATCACTATCTGCTTACCCGCTTATATATGTCTGAATTGATTCCTTAATATGCAGCTATCAAGAATGGAGCGCAAGGTTCAATCAGCCAGACAGCGTGAATCTATTTACTGGCATTTAGCTTCACATGGTGTCCCAAAGAGCATGCATTGTCTGTGCCTCAAATTGGCTGAAGAGTATGCAGTAAATGCCATGGCTCGATCTCGTCTACCCCCCCCAGAATACGTTTCTCGCCTTTCTGACCCATCCTTCCACCACCTTGTTCTACTAACTGATAATGTCCTTGCAGCCTCTGTTGTTGTCTCTTCTACTATCCAAAACTCCGCCAATCCTGAAAAATTGGTGTTTCACATTGTTACTGACAAGAAAACGTACACTCCGATGCATGCTTGGTTTGCAATCAATCCAATTAAGTCAGCAGTTGTGGAAGTTAAGGGGTTGCACCATTATGATTGGCCTCAGGAAGTTAATGTTAAAGTCAAAGAGATGTTGGAAATTCATCATTTGATATGGAGGCATTACTACAATAATTTGAAAGAAGAAGATCTTGAACATGAGAAACCGAATAAAAGATACTTAGAAGCTTTAAGTCCCAGCTGCCTGTCCCTTATGAATCATCTCCGAATTTATATCCCCGAGGTAATCACTCTATTATTCTTACCGAATCCTCCCTGATCAAATCGATGAAGTTGAATGTGAATTTGTAATGATGTCATCTGGTTTTTATGGGCCACACAGCTGTTTCCGAATCTCAAGAAGATAGTGTTCTTGGACGATGATGTTGTAGTACAGCAAGACATTTCGCCTTTGTGGGAATTGGATCTCAACGGGAAAGTTATTGGTGCAGTTGTTAATTCATGGTGTGGAGATCATGACTGCTGTCCGGAAAGAAAGTACAGGGACTACTTGAATTTTTCACACCCCGTTATATCATCCAACTTTGACGCTGATCGTTGTGCATGGCTGTATGGCGTGAATGTCTTTGACCTTGAAGCTTGGAGGAGATCCAACATCACCGCAACTTATCATCATTGGTTAAAAGTTGTAAGTATCTTCTTAGTCCAAACTAATAAGTTGGTTTGTGAAAACTGCAATTTGCTTATTTGGATACAATAGGATTAGGTCTACGATTCTCAATACTCATGGTTTATTTCTGTCTATGATTCTCGTCCCTCGCCGTGATTTGGTCATCCAATTTTTACAGAGTCTCAGAGAGGGGTTGGCAATCTGGTATCCAGGAGTGTTTCCACCCGCCTTAATTGCATTTAAGGTTCATGTCCAACCTATCGATCCATCATTCCACGTCGACAGTTTAGGTTACCGCACTCCAGAGGTTAGCGAGGAACTCTTGGAATCTGCTGCAGTCATACATTTCAGTGGCCCCGCAAAGCCGTGGCTTGAGATTGGGTTTCCAGAGGTTCGAGGCTTGTGGATTAAACATGTAAATTCGTCAAACAAGTTTGTTAGGAAATGTAGAGTCCTGGGGTGAAGAAACACGAAGATCCCGCATTCTCACATGATACTCATTTTGGAAGAAAACCATGAGCATGGTTTCGGACCAGAGGGAAGAAGGTTTTGCCTTCAGTCTCTGCTCACGCTAAGCTCGAGACCGGCAATGTTTTTCTTGGCCATAATAGCAAATAGACGGAAGGTACCACGGATTACACTATATAGTTAATATCTTCAGCCTTCAAGAGATACAAGAATCAAGATTGTAAAACTCTAACAGTGCCTGTAAATCTTAGTACTACTTTGGAATTCGTTTTTTCAGGAATATTAGGTGTCCTGAGAATCATCTCATATTTTTTGTATGAGTAATGTGACAAGTGAGTTGTTATCTTCCGATATGCGCATCAAATTTACACCAATTAAAGATTGCTGTATGTACTAATCAGAAAATAACAACTCACTTCCACAATACTTGTACAAAAAGTTTGAAATATTATTTTTCTAGCCATTCATTTATGTTTTTTTTTTTAAAGTAATTTTGTGGGGCTTGCAGTTAATGATGTCCAATAATGTGTGCTTCAATGTGCTTCAATATGATAGTTCACCTAATATGTGTGCACCATTAATGAGACGCCACAGAATCAGCTAAAATTCTAATCAAGTTGTTTATTTTTTCTAATAAAATGAGTGCATAATAATAAAGACAAATAGTTAAAGTTCAGCTAAGAGAGAAAATCAGTGGCCCTCAATATTTTGGGAGTCCCACAAAATGCTGGTTTACATCACCTATACATAAAGCTAAAGTTTTATAAGTGCGGATAGATAAGAAACCGAAAACCAAATCGCCTTCCTGCTTTATTTTTTGTCCTGCAAATTCAACTGCACCAAGGAATAAAACCAAATTAATGAGAGAACTTATAAAGATCCATGAAAACAGTGAAACTCGACAGGAATTATTTGAACATCTAAAGTTTTTACATATATATCATGCATGTTATAACCGATTCGTAATAGAATGTAATGAAAAAAGATGAGGCTTTAAAGAAAAGAAAATCGATAACAATGTGAATCATCGATTTCCCTTCTAGTGTTAACTTATGTGCTATAGAATATTAAATTTAAACAATTCAATTCTCTTTGTAATGATTTCTTAGCTTGAACTTGTGTACCTATAAATTCCCTTTTCTCTGTTCCTTAAACATGCCCTTATAGACTAACAAGAAGACGTAGCTGAAATTGTTGCAAACAAAAAAAAAAAAAAAAAAAAATGTTTGATGACGTTATCAGGTCTTAATCGTGCTTAATTATAAGTCCTATACATGGCGTGGATTGGAGAGCAAAAATCTTACACAAGTTGGAAAGCTGTCCGGTCTTGACGCGAGTAATGGTGATTGGCGTTCATGAGGCCTGCGGGGAGAAAGTTCCGATCATATGTCGACTGTGATTCAGGAACGGACTCACATTCAGCTCCGGGCGGCATCAAGCTCATTTGCTGGTGCTGGTGCTGGTGCTGGTGCTGGTGCTGCTCCTGTTGTTGCTGCTGCTGCTGCTGCTGCTGCATCCTCTCATGTTCATTTATCTACACCATAGCCATTTATTTTAATTAACACTCAAGTTACAGACTGATGAGATATATTTTTATACTCATTCATTATTTGAGAGTTAATTATAAGTTTGAATGGAAAAGAGAACTTGGAGAGAACCTTTGCCCTCAGGTAGTTGTTATGGTTTTGCAACTCTATCTCCTGCACGTACAATTCATCGATACATTAGCCTTTCCCAAGACAGTGACCAATCTTATTTGAAATTATTTGATAATGAGCCTTGAATATATAATAAACAACGAATAAATTAATCTCATTAAACATGAGAAAACTTTTCATGGGTAGCTCTCTCCAATTCCTTGCGAAACTTTATATATATATATTAATTCTTGTTCTATAAATTTTGCTAAGTGTAATAGCCCATATAACTTTATATATAACTAAATGTTATATTTTTATGGGTTTGGACGCACAACCTCTCACCCATAACCCTCCTCATGCTATCAGACCAAAGGATCTTAGCTGCCCCCGGCTTCACACTTTTACCCTGAATTAAAAGTCCTCTGCATTTTTGTTCACTGTTTTTTGTTTTTCTAACTTTTCCTTCTTAAAATTTCTATTAATTGCAATATCTACGTAGAACTTTTTTTAAGTTTCAATTAAATATTTATATCACAAGTTTATACTCAATTTTCTTTTCTTTTTATAAATAATAGAAGTACACTCATATTTCAAACATTAAACAGCGAATAAATAAAAAATGGCTATAGTGTTACATAAATTCAAAATTTGTGGATCTCTAAACCATTGAAAATTAATTAAAGTCTATTACAAATTTAATTTATTTTAGTAATCCCGACGGCAAGAATATATAAATAAAAGGGTTTAGCAAAAAAAAAAAAAAAAAGAGATAAGTTAAGGTATTTAAAAAAATGTAAAATGAAATTTTAATTCAAATCCGTAAAAAGACTAGGGATATCGTACATATATATTTATAGCAGTTCAAATATTCCTACACCGTTGCCCTGGCTGAACCAATTTGGATTTTTTTTTTTAATTGAACTTGAGGGTAGCCGGTAGGGGATTATATTCCTATCCCTTGTATTCAAATTTGATTTTTAAATTTTAATACTATATGTGTGTGTCTACATATATATATATATATATATATATATATATAAACTGCAACCATAACTCTCTTTATTATAAATTGAAGCTATGTCACCAACAAATAAACAAAGCTTACATTTAGATCCGTCAGGTTCTTTTGATTTGATCTTAAGAACTTAGACCTTTTTCTTTTCTAGAATTCAAAGAAAAAATTTCAATATTAAACATAAATGTGATTTATTGTTAGACAAGTACTTGTAATTACTTAAATTTAAACATCTATTTGAAGAGGGAAAATATATATATTTTTAAATAAAGTTTTAAAAAATAAAATAGCCTACAGCTGTTTGGTCCAATGACATGAGGTTTGGATGGGTTGGGGATTTCGTAGAAGAAGGTGTGAGTTCCATCCCATCTTATATATATAAGACGAAAAAAAAAAAAAGAAAAATCTCAATTTAAAGTAAAGAAGATCGTATAAATATATATATAGAGAGAGACAATATAAGAAATAGGTATTAAAGCAAAGAGAATGGTTACCCTCTTCTGCATAATCTCGATTTCAGCAAAAAGCATTTCATTCTGGCAGAAAAAAAAACAATTGAAGAACTTCATAATGATGTAAAAGTGAAATAATGACACATTTTTATTATTTATAATTAAGAAGGTATTCAGTTATTAATTAGTAGAAAATTAATAGAAGTATAAACCTTTTTGGATCTGATTCTGCTAATTCCTTTCTCCAATCTTGTTTCAAGACTCTTGAGGTCCTTTAAGCTCATCGAACTAAGAGCTTCACCCAGTATATGCCTGTTGACACTAAGTCCTATTACTAGTTTCTGTGTATATATGTGTGTGTGTGTGTGTGTGTATCTATATATGAACAATTTTATCTTATTTGTGTGTGTGTGTGTATTGTATAATTTACCTGTTTGAGTTCTGAAGATCTCGAATCTGTCGTCTCAGTTTGGAGGCTTCTTGCTGGTAAAACTGTCCAGTACATATGCGTATATGTAAATATATACACATATACATATATATATAGACGAACAGTTGAAACTTAAATGGATAAATAATAACCATACTGAAATATTGGAGATAATTTAGTGGGTTTCAATTAAACGCAGGATAGAAGATTTGTTTTCATTCATACATCTCATTAAAAAAAGAAAAAGAGAAAAAAAAAAAAAAAAAAAAACCTAACAAGATAATTAAAAAAAAAAAGAAATAAACCTTTTTTTTTTTTTTTAACTTCCATTTTGAAGCCCTTAGTTACCACCATGAACCCTAAAGGTAATTTCCATGAAATTTTCTTTCGGGATCTTTGTTTTAAATTTTTTTTTTTTTTTTTTATGCAGTTATCTCAAGATCTCCAGCTTATAATGTAATCTCTATTTGTTTCTAAAAGAGAGATGCTCAATATTACACAAAGTTGAATGTCATGGTTCGCTGATGATCGATTAATATGATTAATTGACTAAGGTATAGTTATTTGTTTCTTTTTTTTAAACTTACTAGTGGGGATTCGAACTCCACTTTTGTAATAAAATCATATTCGAAATTATCGTTAAATTATATATTCAACCGCTATAATTATTTCTTTTCAAATGAACTAACTAATATATTTTTTTGTTTGACAAAATTAAAAGGAAATGATTTCAAACTTCCAAGTACAGTTTTATCAATGCTTTTGTTTTATAGGTTAATTATATAATTACTCTTCTTAGTTTTAATTAGTTTCCAATTCATTTCTTTGTTTAAGAAAACAACCATACAAGTATCTAATTTTGAGTTTAAAAACTTATTTTAATTTCATCTCTCACACACTTTGTGACTGAAAAACAACCGAAAAAACAAAAAGAAACAAACAAAGATATCCTTAATCAGCCAAATTCATTTATGAAAATTTTTTTTTAAGAAAAGCTTTTGAAGGATGTTTTAATATTTAAAAAAATAAAATTCTCTCTCTTTTCTTGGAACTTGATGTTTTGTTTTACGGTTTTTACTGTTATATATGGTTTACATACGGTTTCGTCCAATTTTTTTTCCATTCACAAAGTATACAAAGGAATGAAATTGAAGTAATTACTTCATATTCAAAGGCATCTTTGTAGTTTTTGAAAATGAAGAGATAAATTGAGATATAATTAAAACTACAATGTACAAATATATAAATAACCTTTTCTTATAGTAAATGAGAAGTGATTAACTTTAATTAAGTCTGAATGAGAGTTGTGTAATTGCTTAAAACAATGAACATAGTTATTTTGGATTTTTGGGATAAATTGACAATTCTGAAATTTTTGAGAAAAGAAAATTAGATAATCAAAAAATTAACTTATCCTAAAACTTGTAATGTCATAGAGTTTTCGATTAAGAAAATATTAATTTCTTATATGTGCAAATATTTATTTTTTTGTAGGTTACTAGTTTTTATTTTGTTTAGTTTGCGTTGTTTATTTTATTTTATTTTTTTATTTTTCTCTCTCTCTTTCTTTCTCTAAATACGAATAAAAGTTACAGCGTTTGGCCAGAGCTTTGACGTAGCCTCCAGGAGAGTCATCGGACTTCTGACGCTGAAGTTCAGTCCCCGGACTCGTCTTGACATCAGCTTTCTTGTGATGATAGCTATGTGTAGAGCAGTGCATATGTTAGGGTGAATTTAACCTATTTTGGAAGTGGGTTGTCCTTTTAGGGTGGCTACACTTAGATTCAGCTTCCGTTCGACGGTTGATGACACTACCAATAGATATTTTTTTTTGTTTTGTTGTAATAAGAGCATTGATGTTTTTGCTCATTTGGTGTGTTTTTTTTTTTATTTACTCTGGTATTTTTACCTCGGTAATAATGGAGGCAATGTCCTCCGCTTGTGTCTCTCATCCATTTGTCATCGGTTATTATGGTATGAGTGTCCCCGTTGTGTGGGGATTGGTCTCAGTTGATTGGGCTAGTCTATCAATTATTTTAGTATTGTTTAACGAGCAATGGTCAAACTCGAAGTTTATGTACCGAGCAGGTCTTCCCATGTTTGAGTCTCAGTACTTGTATTCACTCTTGTATTATTTTAGTCTTTACTGGTGGATTCAGTCTTTGATTCAGGGTTGAATTCCTTTGTATTTGGGGTTATTTGTGTCTTATATATTTTGTTTCTTGTGAAATAAAATTTTCCTTTTCAAAAAAAAAAAAATATATATATATATATATATATATATATAGCCGGCTTATATTTAAGTGGTTGATTATATGCATGAACTTTAATCACCAATCTAAAGAAATAATTATACAAAAAATCTACTTTCAGGACCTCATTTTAAAATATATTCATTTTTTTATAATATTACATAAATTCCCATTTTTATAAAACAACCATTCATGGTACTCATTTTGCCCTTTTATTATATTTAACACAATTTTCTCTCATCATGATTCTTTGTTTTTTTTCCTCATTATTTGTTCATCATTATTGTATCTTTATGTTAACGACTAATTTTTTTATTATAGTGATTGTTTGTTGGTAAGATTTAGATTTTTAATAAACATATTTCTTAAGTTTGATTTAGGTTTCTTATAAACCTAATTTTTTTAGTATGATTTAAGTTCTTTATGATAATTGTAACGTTATTATGATACTTTATTTTATCTACTATTTTTGGAATTTTTTTAATAGTTAGTTTCTAAAGTTTAAATGTCATATGCAATTGCTTATTTTTTTTATGATAATGATCATATTATTATGATACATTTTTAAATGTGATATGTTTTTTTTTTTATCCTCTTTATGATTACTATGTCAATATGATTTTTTCCCTTTATGATAATTACTATATCATTATGACGTCTTTTTTTTAAATAGATTTTAAAATGTGTAATATTTTTAGACAACATCTATTTAATTTGCTTTATATGTTTATTGTAAATTTTATCTTACTGATCAATTATTTATTCTAATGATTGTTTTTTATTTACAATACAACTAACATCTGTGGTCCTTTTTTTCTTTACAACAAATCAAGAAAAATGGTTTTTTTTTTCCTTTTATAAAAGATTTGTTTAGTTTGAATTTTTTTTAAATTTTTTCTTTCCTTTTTTTTTTTATAATTCGTTATTTGTTTATATTCCATTCTTAATGATAGGGTAATATAGTTTTTATAATTATCAAATTAGACATTTCTGTAAATAAAAAAAAATTGATATATTTTAAATCATAGTTTATAATTTAGACATTCATGTAAATAACCTATACTTAAATTCTCCAATTTCTTTGAGTGAGGTTTATACGGTGTTTCCAGTTCAGGAAAATTATAGTAAATAGTCAATAATAATTGAAACTTCTAATTCGATTTAAAATATTTGAAGTAAATAATAAATTTATAAGGTAAGTAACAAATTTATTAGATAAATAATGTATATATAAAAAGTAAATAAGTCATTTACTGATAAATTTATTATTATCTGCTATTTAGCCCAAATAGCTTTAAAACATGTTATTTATTTTAATTATTTATTTTAAAATTGTTATTCACTAACACTATGATATTCTTAAGCAAGGGCCAAGGGAAGGGGTGCGACTGGGGGCTACCGCCCCCATTGAATTTTTTATTATTTTAAATTTATCCTATTTTTTTTTTAATTTTTACAATTTGACCGTACTAAAAAATAAAAAATTCTCATATGCTTCTTACTTTGTACCCATTAAAAATAAAAAATTATCATATAATCCCTATTATAATTAATTCTATATTTATTATTTTACTGTTTTGTCCCATTAAAGTTAAAAATTCTCATATATACCCACTAAAATTAAAAATTCTCATATAGACTGTACTAAAATTTATTTTATCCTAAAAAAAAATTTAAGTATACGTTCCTACAGGAATATATTTTTGGTTCCGCTCCTGTTCTCAAGATGTTTAGAGCTTGTTTGGAAGGAGAGAAAGTAACAAGGGGATTAGTAAAAGGATTTTAAATTTATAGTACTATTTGGAAAAAGAGAGAATATATGAGAGAATGAATCGGGTACAAAATTTTAATTAAAAAAATGTATATATATATATATATATATCACTCTTAATATATAAGCAAGGATTTTTTTTTTTTTTTTTTTTTGGTTCTTGGAAACTGAATTTGGAGAAATTGGAATAAGGAAGGGAATCGTGCCAAACATAATAAAAAGAGAAATGTCCTCTCATCCTTTTTTTTTTTTTCCGTTTAAGTTATAAGAATTTTTTCTTTTCCTCGTAATTATAAACGAAACCATACAGTATATAAGTCGCCATATCTTGTCTAATTTCAGGTTGAAATTATTTTTTAATAAACGAAGATATTAAAACTAAAAGAAAACAAGAAGACAAATAAATGCGAAAGTTTGCATGAATAATTTACAGATAATATTCCTTTTGCTTTAATTATTTTCAAGAGAAATGACATCATCTAAACTATTTGAGCTTGAAATTGACCAAAAAAAAAAAAAAAAAAAAATTTTGCTGTAGAGTAACATTTCAACGTAGGTGTGTCTGATTTTTCTATTTAACATCGGTATCGAAACTATACACACAAGTTTCCTTAAAAAAAGACACACAAAAAAAAAAAAAAAAGGAAATTAAGAAACTATATACACACATCCAACGATTAAAAATTATATTTTAGAATCTTTGTTTTGGTAAATATACGCATATTTATACAAATTGAATTTGTTCTGTTCAATTTCAGAAAAAGAAAAAGTACGTGCTTAAATTGTCCCATAATGCATAAATTATAAATCCGGGCATCATATTCTTTTCATCAAAACCAGTAAACTCAACTTATCTTCAATTCAACTTAAAAATTTTAACTCAAACTGTTTTACCAAACACAAACTAAGAATAAATTGATCAGTTGAAATATGTACGTGTGTACGTATAGTTACCTGCACATTAGCTTCGACAACAGATCCTGTGTTTGAAGAATCGGAACATGCTTTCTTGTACCTATCAATTGTTCCTCTAACGCTACAATAAAAAAAAAATAATAATAAAAAATAAAGAGATGACAATATTAAAGTTACAAAGATTTCTATACCACATATTAAAAAAAAATTCATTCAATTTCTTTTGAAAAGAATATAATTTATTTTATGGATTAATTGCCAAAATAATAATAATAATAATAATAATAATAATAATAATAATAATAATAATAATAATAATAATAATAAGAGTAAAGTATCATGAAATTGAAAAACTAGGAACATATGTACACGAGCTCATCCTTTGTTCTTTGTGATAATATACGAGTTCATCTTAATTAACATTTGATAGATAATAGAGCGTGAAAAAGATAAAGTTTGGACATGGAATATTATTCTATTTTTCAACTAGCAAAAGTCTTAAAAACTAACTAATAATGTGGTTGCCTAGTATAATAGTGATTTTTTTATATCTGATTTCACTGTAAATTATATGGTGTGCTTGGATTGTAGGCATGAACTTAAGTTTTTTATATCATTTTTTGTCTTTTTCTAAAAAGTTAATAAAAATTATAACTAGTTCTTAAAAAGTCAAACAATTTTAATTTAAAAATTTCATCTTCAACCCATGTTCCAAATACAGTAATAGAGTTTGAATCCCCATCTTGAATACTTTTTATTTTTGCTTTTCTTTTTCTAACCATATTTCATTTTTTTTAATACGATATATAAGAAGTTGATTGTCATTTATTAACAACTTCATTCTATATTAACGCACCTATCCATTCATACTACTAAAAGAAATTAAAAAAAAAAATACGAAACAAGTACCAATGTTGCCATATGTTTCAAATTCAAATTATTAGTAACTCTTAATTATATTTAAGAGAAATTCTTTTAACTTGATGTTCCGAGATTCTCAAAAAAAGAAAAAAAAAATCTTTTCACATGCAGTATTAAGTTATTAATTTCACCATTTGATAGTCAATATAAATTTGAAATCGATTAATAATAATATAAAACAGAACTAGCAGAATCAGTAGCAAAAGGAAATCTAGAGATTTAATGCTCTTTTAAACTTCACATCCAATTACAAACTTATAATACCTTTCAGAAGCTTATTTCAAACTTCTGTAAAAGATTACCAAATTCGTCAATGAACCAAAAATTAAACAATAATCACACAAACACACTCATATAAAAGAATAATTATTAACTGTGCTGTTTGAAAAATATATATATATATCTGGACTATATATATTAATATAACAATTCCACATGTTAATGTTTTCGATCTCTTTTTACATGCTTTGAGCATGTACACAAAGTATTTGATATTTTTTGTTATAGATCAACGTAATTAAATTTTATGTTATTGACAACTCTATAATAAGTACTCCAACTCATTTAAGTTATAATACACTTGAACCATCAACATAATTTATTTGACAGTTATAACAGTAAGGTTTTCCTAATCAAACACTTGATACAACTATATAATCTTATATTATACAACCAATGTGTGAAGGATGTGGGGCAAAGTTGAGAGCAAAAGCATTATTAGATCATTATATATATGTATATGTACATGTATATATAAGAAAATAAAAACCATTAAAGAAAAGAGAAAAATTGAAGCATCATTAGATCCTATATATATTGTTTTCTTTTTAAACAAGAAAGGAAGATCCACAGCAACTCTCCCCAATGGGCATGACATAACCTTAATTTCGTCGACCTAGTGATTGGTTGGTTCCTGCTAGCCTGGCAGAAGATCCCCACACTATGATTGGCTCAACTCTCTTACCTTCTAACAACACGACACGTGTCAATGACCCATTGCACAAAGTGTAATAACCACATGCAATACATCTTATAACCACCTCGGTACCATCAAAATCCGGACTAAACCTCCTTAATTAATATATAATTATATATATAGGTATATATGTCTGCACTGTGTGTTGTAAAGTAATGTTGAAGAGACTACATGAAAAGAACCCTACATCATTTTTGTGGTCTGAACACTTCTGTGGAGGTGAGAACTGAGAAGTCTGTTTTGACAGCCATTTTTGCATGCTTTCCCTTCCCCCATGCAGCTATATATGTGTGTGTGTGTGTGTGTGTGTGTGTGTGTATACCCTCTCCTAAATATTGCAAAAACAAAATCCTCTCATTGGCTCGTACCCCTTTTGATCTTCATGACTCTAATTTCTTTCTGTCACTCTATCACCTCCATAAGATATATCATATAGCCATATGGACATATATATGAGAAATGTATGTATATTTATACTCACACTCACACATACACACACACATATGTATAGTATATTACCCCATGAGATTTAGCCAAATGGGGGGCATATGAGAAATGCAACGGTATTGGGGTATCAAATAATCTTAATTAGCTCAGATTTGACTCTCTCACTCTATCTCTCTCTCTCTCTCTCTCTCTCTCTCTCTCTCTCTCTCCTTTCCAATAATGTTGCAAAATGTATTGGAGGTATATATATGTACGTATATTTAAACACATACATGCATATATAAGTTAGTTTACTATCCGCTTCAGTTATATATATATATATACTAAAAAAACGATTTGGCTTGAAGACAAAAGAAAAAAAGAGAGAGGGAATTTGGACCTAGGAAAACAAAAATAAAGAAAATGGAAAGGGAGGGGGGGGGGGGGGGGGGGGAGGGGAAATGAAATAGGGATATTAGCATTTAGCGAAAAAAGAGAAGCCACTGGTAAAAGGGAATCTTGGCACTGCCTTGTTTGTTCAACTGATAGAACTCAAAAATCATTTCTGATGACGTGACCAAAGATTCGTATATATATGTTGTAACTCAAGACATCATGATCAATATCTATATTTATATAAATATTATTACACCTCACACAAGCAAAGCCTAATTGACCCTCTCCTAAATTAAATTGTTTAATGGACTCGAGAAGATAAAAGGGGTAAAATGGACTTAGAAATTAATGATGGAATCACTAGACTACCAAAAACTCGAAAACCCTAGGTTATTCTCCTTTTTCTCTTTTCCTTTCTTTTCTGGGCGCTACTAAAGCTCCATAACTCATATATATTGATATCTCAATTCAAGTCAGACTGACTGATGTAAATAATACGAGTGTGTTAATTACTTCCGACACATACCCCCTTTGAGTTTTCAAACCCTAGCTAATTCCCAATTAACTTGAAGAAGAAAAAAAAAACCCTAGAAAAAAACCCCCCCCAAAAAATCCTATATTAATCTCTCAACTTCGTTCAGTGTTGAGATTGCTGATCATAAAACTGAGGAAACGTCAAAGAAATAAAATTGACGGGGCTGGGCAAATGAGATTGTGACAAGTACTCTCTCTACTAATAATATTATTATGGAGTAGAATTTTTCTCTGGATGGATTTATGACACAAGAAAGAGACAGATAGAAGACACTACTGGGAAACAGAAAATGGCAGTCTTTTTAGATATACAACAATGGGGATATATATATCTATATATATATAGGCAAAGTTATAAGTCTGAAAATCTCTTGCGAGAGCTTAGCTATAAGTTTGTTGGTTGGACTTATCACAAGTTTACAACAAAAAATCCACTCCCAGTATTTACACTACTTCTATTTTCTATCTATAATACTGGGCCGTAGATCTGTGATTCATTTTAAGCAAAA